>JAVRKA010000053.1:1260355-1890532 GCA_034508555.1 Venustoraphidia nigricollis | reverse complement strand
CATAAAAGATGAGAATCATTATCATAAAATTCTCAAAGTGTATTGAATTTGCGCGAATTCAATCGCGTTTAATTGTGTAATGTTCAAAAATCGAAGAAAAATCAAAATTGCCAAAAAAACAAAAAAAATTCTGTTGATCCAATCGCTACCAAACTTCATAATATCACCCGGTGGGCTAATTTGAAGATTGCCTGAAAATTTCGTTAAAATCGGTCCAGTCGTTATTTGTTATTATTAATCATGTTCTACCAAGTGCGGAGTGAAAAATCAGTGCAAATCATATGAAATTGATTAAAAATTATTTTTATCCTTTTTAGTACACTGCAAAAAAAGCTTGCCTTTATAAAAAAAAATTCTATTATTTTTTTAACAGACTATAAAATATAAGCAATATTTTAGATTATTTTCAAAAATTTTTAAAAAATGATCAGATTATTATTCAGAAAAATATTTTAGTAACATAGCTGTCGATTTGCATAAAGTTTTATAAATTCAATAAAGTTGTCAGAGCCGATTTGTTTTTGATACGCAGAGCGAATTCAAGAAGACAGAATGTGTCAATTAGCTTGAATTTTAAGCTTTCACTTATGTAAACACGTCAGTTCTTATAAAACTTATTACGTTTATAGATCACTTCTGTGACTGTTAAACAACATCAAGTAGATTCATTTTGTTTTGCATAACGTACTGACTTTTAAAAAAACATAAAGAGAAAAGTGGGTGCGTATACTTACGTACGTGCGTTTGAAGTTATACTTCTTTGGTGCGATTAAAAACTAATTTTTAATAGACATGAAGACTTCACGAAGTTTAAAATTAATACAAATAAAAAATTAACTTAAAATATTTGAAAACACTTTCAATATTTTGTTTTCGTTTTGACTTATTTTCGCTGAATGATAGGTACTTAAAACGAATATTGGTTGTAATCGAAGATTATAGTCATCTAGTATGTTATATACTTTTCAGATGGCAGAAAAGACAATGATTTCGTCCATCTGTCATTTCAGTCTGAGCCTCTTGGGACTCACTTCATACTGTCGAATTTTTAATCGCGGCTAGTATGGAATAAATTGAATTTATTCGCAGGGAGTAGTGTTGGGTAACTCAGATCTGAACCGGTTCAAAGAGCCGACTCCGACAGAAGATCCGTGAGAGCTGACTCACTTTTTTTTGAGCCGACGAATCAACGGATCCGCATAGCTCAGTGAAACACTTAACACACAGAAGCACATTTTACACTTACGTATCAGTTCTTGCTTTGATGCACTTGTCAGCTCAAATGACTCAAGCATTACATGTTTGGCTATGCATTCTTGATTCTATACAGGTCGTGATATGATTGACTGAACTAGGTAACTCAGTGGCAGACTGCAGTAACATATTCAGAACTCGGCTCTTTTTGAACCGGTTCAGTGAGCCGGCTCACATACGGGATCCAGATGCAAAGATGCAGATCACTAAAAAGACCCGTTTTTCCCATCTCTAGATTGACTGAACTAGGTAACTCAATGGCAGACTGCAGTAACATATTCAGAACTCGGCTCTTTTTGAACCGGTTCAGTGAGCCGGCTCACATATGGGATCCAGATGCAAAGATGCAGATCACTAAAAAGACCCGTTTTTCCCATCTCTAGATTGACTGAACTAGGTAACTCAGTGGCAGACTGCAGTAACATATTCAGAACTCGGCTCTTTTTGAACCGGTTCAGTGAGCCGGCTCACATACGGGATCCAGATGCAAAGATGCAGATCACTAAAAAGACCCGTTTTTCCCGTCTCTAGATTGACTGAACTAGGTAACTCAGTGGCAGACTGCAGTAACATATTCAGAACTCGGCTCTTTTTGAACCGGTTCAGTGAGCCGGCTCACATACGGGATCCAGATGCAAAGATGCAGATCACTAAAAAGACCCGTTTTTCCCATCTCTAGATTGACTGAACTAGGTAACTCAGTGGCAGACTGCAGTAACATATTCAGAACTCGGCTCTTTTTGAACCGGTTCAGTGAGCCGGCTCACATACGGGATCCAGATGCAAAGATGCAGATCACTAAAAAGACCCGTTTTTCCCATCTCTAGATTGACTGAACTAGGTAGCTCAGTGGCAGACTGCAGTAACATATTCAGAACTCGGCTCTTTTTGAACCGGTTCAGTGAGCCGGCTCACATACGGGATCCAGATGCAAAGATGCAGATCACTAAAAAGACCCGTTTTTCCCATCTCTAGATTGACTGAACTAGGTAACTCAGTGGCAGACTGCAGTAACATATTCAGAACTCGGCTCTTTTTGAACCGGTTCAGTGAGCCGGCTCACATACGGGATCCAGATGCAAAGATGCAGATCACTAAAAAGACCCGTTTTTCCCATCTCTAGATTGACTGAACTAGGTAACTCAGTGGCAGACTGCAGTAACATATTCAGAACACGGCTCTTTTTGAACCGGTTCAGTGAGCCGGCTCACATACGGGATCCAGATGCAAAGATGCAGATCACTAAAAAGACCCGTTTTTCCCATCTCTAGATTGACTGAACTAGGTAACTCAGTGGCAGACTGCAGTAACATATTCAGAACTCGGCTCTTTTTGAACCGGTTCAGTGAGCCGGCTCACATACGGGATCCAGATGCAAAGATGCAGATCACTAAAAAGACCCGTTTTTCCCATCTCTAGATTGACTGAACTAGGTAACTCAGTGGCAGACTGCAGTAACATATTCAGAACACGGCTCTTTTTGAACCGGTTCAGTGAGCCGGCTCACATACGGGATCCAGATGCAAAGATGCAGATCACTAAAAAGACCCGTTTTTCCCATCTCTAGATTGACTGAACTAGGTAACTCAGTGGCAGACTGCAGTAACATATTCAGAACTCGGCTCTTTTTGAACCGGTTCAGTGAGCCGGCTCACATACGGGATCCAGATGCAAAGATGCAGATCACTAAAAAGACCCGTTTTTCCCATCTCTAGTAGGGAGTTCAATTTGGAAGACGGTTTAATATGAGCTACTTTGCACTACAAACAAATTATGCGGAAATGGCGAATAGGCAAATGAATCGAATATAAACCCAGTGAGTGTCAGCTTTAAAGTCAGAGAAAGTGTAAACATGCTTGGTTCACGTCATCTGTAAACTGAATTAAGTTTTAGAGCTTTCAGGAATCAAGACGATATGAAAAACCCATTAGTTGCAGCACGCAGGTTCCCAATCGGCACGTAATTTAAACAATTGCGTTTTTAACCTGACATGCTGACACAAATAAAGATATTTTATTTAAATATATTTTATTATAAAAAAATCAATGTATATGCCAATTTACTCAATAAAAATTACATTTGTTTAATTACATTTTGCAAACACAAGTTATTGATGCATAGAAGCGTTTTTTTTTTACTGAAAAATATGAAAACGAATAAAAAATATGCAAAATATTATTTTATTCGGTTGACTAATTTTTATGAACAATGTATTTAATATTAAAAATATTATTATTGAAGCGGTCATTTCATTACTAAAAAATGAAATTCATTTCAAACTATTTTGCTATAAATATATATTTATTACTAAACTAAAATTTAATTCTTTCCTCAGAACTAGAAACAAAAAAAATTTTACACATACAGGATCCTGACCGAAATTAATATACATTGAAGCTGAGCTTCAATGTATAATAATATAGTTTTATTAGAACCCTACATGGGAATTTAATATTTATTTAGTGTCCTTGTTACTAGAGAGCTTCACGTCAAGTGTTTCCATTTTTTGTCAGAAATTACTATCTTAAAAAAGCATCTGTAGAATAGCCGCTTTGATTTTTTCTATTTTATTTGTTTATTTTTTGTTTTTTTGAGGCACTTACTCATCGATAAGTCTTTAACTCTGATGTGGAATTTATAATTTCTTGAACAGTTGTCATACTAGTACATTTCGCGTAGAGGGTTTATATTAGAGATGGAAAAAACGGGTCTTTTTAGTGATCTGCATCTTTGCATCTGGATCCCGTATGTGAGCCGGCTCACTGAACCGGTTCAAAAAGAGCCGAGTTCTGAATATATTACTGCAGTCTGCCACTGAGTTACCTAGTTCAGTCAATCATATCACGACCTGTACAGAATCAAGAATGCATAGCCAAACATGTGATGCATGAGTCATTTGAGCTGACAGATGCATCAAAGCAAGAACTGATACGTAAGTGTAAAATGTGCTTCTGTGTGTTAAGTGTTTCACTGAGTTATGCGGATCCGTTGATCCGTCGGCTCAAAAAAAGTGAGTTGGCTCTCACGGATCTTCTGTAGGAGTCGGCTCTTTGAAGCGGTTCAGATCTGAGTTACCCATCTCTAGTTTATATCCAAAATTTCAAAAAAATGTGCAAAAATGCTGAATGAAAAAAATTTACCTATTTTTCGTCTCTCCATGTTTCCAAAAAATGCATACGGACATTTTGAGGGAAGTCTGTACAAAGGATTAAATAAACTCCAAGTTGGATAGTTTCCAAGATATTTGCGAAAAATTGAGAAAACTTACGTATCTGGCACCCACCCCCCTTCTCCTCTCCCGAACCCTACAATCTTTCTGCGGAAACTTTTTATCATTTAGAACAAAGGATAATAAACAATTCGTGACACCCAAACTTTTGTTTTTTTTATCTTTCGGTTTGGAGTTAATTTTACTGTCATATACAGCCTATGACAGTCTCTGAAATTATATATCACGCCGCTACTGATCGCTTTTCCCACTCTTTTTACTTTGCACATTCCCCACCTTGCTACTATCTTTTCTAAACGATACTATACAGAGCAGGGGTGGCCAACAAGTCGATCGCGATCGAACGGTCGATCGCGAGGCCAATTTTGGCCGATCTGTAGCTACTTTGAATTAATATATATTGTTAATAATTATCCATGTTCTCGTAAATCCCCTGGACGTGAGTTTTTTGGCCCTTTAAATAATTATTGTTGTTTTTTACGTATAGGTAGATAAGCCGTATATTTCAATATGAGGAGTACTCAGTAAGCTATTGTAGATTAGCAAAAAGTAAGTCATATTATTCTTTCATGATAAATTTTCCTAACCCTAAGTTGGGTCTGGAAATTTATTTTCTTCATGAGTCTATTAACTCGAAAACTTAATAATTGATTTAAAAAATAAAAAATAGTTTTAAACATATATTTTTCTTATCTACCGGTACCTCGCTGGAATGCACCTTGTACTGAAACACAGTGTATAAACATAGTTTGCATTTCACACCCCTTCTTCCCCCTTAGACTACGCCTATGACAACAAGTCGATCGCGACACACTTTTAAGATAAAAAGTGGATCTTATATACAGAAAAGTTGGCCACCCCTGATACAGAGTATCGTTTAGAGAAGACAGTGACGTCATTTCTGCGCACAAACGTATTGCGAACAGGATGGATTTATTTTTTCTTACAAAGGGTGTTCGTTCTTTGAATCTGGTCATTTAATTGTTCGTCGCTACTGATCGTTTTTCCCACTCTTTGTATCACGCAGATTTCCCCTGTTCTCTAAACCATACTATTCTAACATCAAGCAAATGCAGCTAATCTTAAATATATTTCGTGACAACAAAAAAGGAAACATGATTAAAGAAAGCGTTTCAGTGTTAATTAATTACCAACTGTGAGACTACAGCTTTAATCAACATATTGCATTTCAACATTCAATTTAAAAATAGCCTCCGCTAATTAATTACCAAGTCTCTTTTTACCAAGTCTCTTTCTTTTGTTGAAACAAAACGCTAGAATTTGACACACAAAAAAATACTGTCGAGAAATACGGCTTTAATAGAATATAGCAGACGAATAACCATGAAGCTGACATCTATGAATGTCAACCGACAAATTCAATGCTAGTAGAGCAGAGGTTGGCTCGTTCCGCTGGATAGTAGTAGGGGATGACGTCGTTCAGCAGATCCGAAAATGATTGCGAGGCTGTTGTTTTTACATTTTATTGATAGTATTTAGCAAATGTCAAAAAAAATGAAAAACAGAGATAATAGATAGAAGGGGTATCCTAAACTTGAAAAGCACATTATTTTTACCATCAAAGTAAAACTAATTGTCTAATGTCTGGTAACTCTGGTAACTATATAGGCTCATATTATTTAAGATAAACCACGGCGAAGAAGAAGAAGAAGAATGTCTACTGATTACCGTTATTTTTAACTTTAGGATACTAATACAATACGAGAACAGTTTTGCATTAATTGTTTTCTCTTTTAAAAAGTGCAAAAAACGGAATGTTACTCCCCATTATTTTCATAGGTATTAGGCATAAAATTTTGGAAAAATCAATTATACAAATGTGTCGGTAAAGATTTCCTTGAGCGATTAAATTCATATATGTGTGTGGAGGCGTATGGCTGTTTTGTTTTCTTTTTATCGAAACAGAAAAAAGAAATGAATTATTAAACGGACCGATAATTAAAGAGTCATTAATCATTTAGACATAGCCGGTTTTGCTTTGCGGCCGCAGATTATACTTTCACTGAAAAGATCGTATTACAAACAGATTACGTTTTTTGTTTATTAAAGCTGTTAGATCGATTTGTCAGAATATTACGTTTTATAAAGACAACAATCATGCAACCATTTTTGGTTATTTATTTGCTCAACTAATAACTACCTTCCCATAATGCCATAGAACTTATAATACTTACTTACTGTTGTAAAATTACCGGTTATGTTTATTGTAATCATTTTAGCTGGTTAATTTACCAGCTATCTATAAAACAAAATAGCTGTTTCCGGTTTCTGTTTCTCAGAGCAACCAAAAACAAAACAATGGAGCAGTTTTCAACAGTAGAATTGAAAATATTAATTAAATAATGTATATTTATATATATGTAGATATTGGTTATAAAATCAAAATTAAAATCGCAATCAGAATTTACAATCATGCGCAGCCTTGTATAATAATAATAAATAGTTGCGGATATTTAACGGGCTAATTATCCGGTTATTTACCCTCTTCAACACTACTTAATATATGTTCTATGCTAACCGTTCAATTAGAGTCATTACAGAGTCGTAAACTAACGTCAACGAACTTGTTTTTATTTTATCTTTTTCGTCGTTTCTTTTTTATTGAAGCATAAACTACGTCAAACTATTTCTTGGACAGGTCTTTAATAATGCAATAAAAGTTCTTAAAAGACTTTTTTTTCTTAGGTGAATATTATATAAGCTCATAAAATCGTTAATCATATGATTCCCCGTCTAACTTTGCAGTCATTACATGTGATTAAAATTTCTGCAAAAATGAAGATAGTAGCACTTTATGATTTCTACAAAAATTGTTTTTAAATATGTTTTTCAGATATCCATTTCAATAGCTGCAATCTACTAACGACAAATGAATACTACACGCAGCTCGAAGTTAATGCGTGTCCGATACGCACTTGACCTTTTGAACTTCACCTGTATGTTTGTTTGAAAAGGAATCTTTGAGCGTGAAATTCACCCACTTCAAAACATCAGATTAAACTGAAATTTTGCACACTTAGCATGGATCGATGACAACACAAGAATTTAATAAATTTGTCCCATTATCCTGACCAGGATTATCAAAAAAATAAGACTAAAAAATAAAAAATAAATAATAGTCTAAAAAAAAACTAAAAAAACACGCTTTATTATCCACCCGAACTAAAAAATAAAAAATTTTTTTTTTTTTGTGAAAAAGCGTGGGGTGCTTATTACTATTTTTATACTAACTCTACTTTTACAAATAGCTATCAATGAAATATTTATACCAGTATATCAAGCACTCCACGCTTTTTTACAATAAAAATTTTTTTTTTACGTTTTAGTTCGGTTTGCTATTAAAGCGTGCTTTTTAATTTTTTTAAACTATATTTTTTATAAATATTATAATAGCTATTATCGTCTGCTATAATTGTTAAGAGACATCCATTGTTGCAATGCTATATTAGAAAAATTTATTTTTCAAACACGTCACACCGTCGGAACTTAAACTCGAATCTTTCAACTTTCGCGGCGGAATGAGTTATCAATTACTCTCGGTGCACACAATTCAATATTTAATTTCTCTTAATAAAGCAATTTGCAACTCTAAATTCACTACATGCGGGAGCCAATTATTTTAGCTATGGCTAGACATGAACCCTCACAGTAGTGAGAGTAATGAATGAATCAAAGATGACCTTTCCATTATTAATTCGATGTTTGAAAAATAATTTTTTCTAATATAGCATTGCAACAATGGATATCTCTTAACAATTATAGCAGACGATAGCTATTATAAATTTATAATGCTTATGAATTTAATCGAGTACGAAACTATAACGTATGTATATTTCCTAATATTTTTAGTGTATTTGCCATATGGCAACATACACTATTGGCGTCGGTCGGATGGCGGGACCTAGGGGTCGGACCAAAATTTCTCGACGTTTCATAACCTCCTAAACACTTTGGCACCATTTTTAAAAATGTTTATATATATATGTATATATATATATATTTATATATATATATATATATATATATATATATGTGTGTGCGCTATAACTCTCGAAAGAGTTAATTGATTTTAACGAAATTTTGCCCACATGTTGGAATCCACCACCGCAAGAACCCTATTTAAAATGGACCCAATCGGACCATTTTAAGGGTAGTTTTTAGGGGTTGAAAAATGTTTTTGGGCCCCAAAATACCGAAAAAATTCTCAGAATCGTTTCAAAATTGAAATTTAACCCTCTGGTAGTAATTAAAAAGTGTCCCTAAAATTTTAATAAAATCGGCCCGACAGAACCGGATTTACAAATTTTTTGAAAATACTAGTTTGCAGATAGTGACTTATTTACTGAAGGGTGTATTAAGTGGTGTAGACCTTCGATCGACAACAATTTTGCAATAAAAAAAAAATGTAATTTTAAGGGGTGTATTAAGGGGTTAAATTTTTTATTTTGCCCAAAATCCAACCTAAGTTCGCATAATAAAGCCACACGGCCTGTATTGGCAAATACACTATATTGTCGGCAGGGTTTTGGCACTGCGACCCGGGTTTTTTTATATTTAGACCGGCTCTGCGTCTGACCGCCAAATCAGATCAGTCACAACTTGAATGATTTAAAGCGTATAATGTTATCCATTTGTTCACTTCGAATAATCCAATTACTGTTAACAGACGTGAAGTTTACTTCAATTAATTTTCTGTATTTGCATACTCTTCAAAGCGCCAATTCAACATATGTAAATATAATAAGCACGCAAATCTGCCAAAACTCATTTATGAAACTTGATAATACCACCTAGCGGCAGTTTATATATAATTTACAAGCTAATAAAATGACTCACAGCTCTTGTGTTTTGCTTTGCCTATTTATGTATTTAGTCAGACACAAGGCTAGTAGAGTACTGTAGGTTGGGCGTAAGACGCTATAAAAATGGTCACGTCTATGATTGCTTGAATCGATTGCTTACGTCATTCGAAACCTTCGACAAAATTATAATTAGATTTGGGTAACTCAGATCTGAACCGGTTCAAAGAGCCGACTCCGACAGAAGATACGTGAGAGCCGACTCACTTTTTTTTGAGCCGACGGATCAACGGATCCGCATAACTCAATGAAACACTTAACATACAGAAGCACATTTTACACTTACGTATCAGTTCTCGCTTTGATGCATCTGTCAGCTCAAATGACTCATCCATCACATATTTGGCTATGCATTCTTGATTCTATATAGGTCGTGATATGATTGACTGAACTAGGTAACTCAGTGGCAGACTGCAGTAATATATTCAGAACTCGGCTCTTTTTGAACCGGTTCAGTGAGCCGGCTCACATACGGGATCCAGATGCAAAGATCACTAAAAAGACCCGCTTTTCCCATCTCTAATTATAATGAACGTTTGACAGTTAGAAAAAAAGTTTTAAGGCCTACTATCTTCATCCTCTCTCCCGTCTCACTTAGTCAGTTTTTCAACAATGTAACGTCCCACCTATAGTACTCTACTAACCTTGCGCAGTAGCGACAATCAAACACATCGCGGTTGAAACCTGAACCGATGAACGGCATGCGATTTAAGCGACAGCTTATTTAAAATTCTTTGGAAGCAATATCGTTTCGGGGCTAACTTCACACACGTGGGTAAACGCCAAGGTTAGTAGAGTACTATACGTTGGACGTAAGAGGCTATATAAAAGTGGTCATGTCTGTGATTGATTGAATCGTTTGCTTACGTCATTCCAAACCCTTGGACTGATTTTTCAATCATAATAGACGTTTGACAGTTGAGAAAAAGGTTTCAAGTCCCATTACCCTCGCTCTCTCTCCCGTCTCGCCATGTCACACTTTAAACGATGTTAACGCCCAACCCATAAGTATTCTATTAACCTTGACTTGTCGACGATACCGATGCAGTTACCATAGATATATGAATGGTAACTATGATAGTAAGAGCATCGCAGGGTTAGAAGAATACTATAAGTTGGACCGCTTGGACGTTAACATTGTTGAAAGCGTGAGTGGGCTAGTAGGCCTTGAAACCTTTTTCCCAATTGTTAAACGTTCAACCAAAGGTTTCGAATGACGCAAGCAATCAATTCAGCCAATCACGTGACCACGTTTATAGCCTCTTACGCCCAACCTATAGTACTCTACTAACCTTACCTACTATAGCATTGTTGAGTATTATTATTTAAAAATAAAATCACAAAAAAGTATATAAAAAGCGAATGTAAATCAAGATTTCAAACGTTTTGCCTACTAGTCAAAAGATCCGTTTAATACGTTGAACTCCGATTCAATTTTTTTTCCAGCGACGCTTTCAAATCAATAAAAGTAATAAATTACTGACAAACCGCAAACGCACAAAATCCCTCACCTAACTGACTTTTAGAAGACATTTCTTTTGTGTCTGGAACTCTTTTCATGCATCTGAAATGAAGATTTTTTTATTCGGCTTTTTTTATCTCCCGCTGCGTCACGTTAACATACTTTAATTCACTGTATTTTAGTTTAGACATTTTATACGCTTTTTAAACGATTTTCTTTTAAAAACAGTCATCATGCAAGCAATAATAGCAGTTTAAGTATTTAATTTGAAATGCATTATTTTCAGGGGCGTAGCGAACCTTCCGATGGTGGGGGGGTGATTTAGAAAAATGCCGACTCGTATGAAGAATTTGCCGATAATATAACTTTTGTACATTATACTTGAGAGCAGTAAATTTGAACAGTGAACTGCATTAACTCAGTGTTGCAAAAAAAATGGCCGAAGATTTGAAAAATGCCGACTTTTTTTTTAACCGCGTCAAATTCTTTTGATTATTTAAGTATATAATTGAGCGCGTAAATTTGAACTGCATTAACTCAGTGTTGCAAAAAAAACTTGGAACGTGTCGCGGGACACGCGTTTGGAACGAAGTCCCTTTCGTATAAGACGTTTTTCGTAACGCGTTTTATATAATCTAAAAACACTCGGCGTAATCGAAAAACATCCGGTATAATCTAAAAACACCCGGTATAATCTAAAAACACCCGGTATAATCTAAAAACACCCGGCATAATCTAAAAACATCCGGTATAATCTAAAAACACCTGGTATCAGTATATACCAGTATACATTATTCATGTTTTTCGTGACATTTTTGTCTTACGGTTTTTCGTGACATGTTACATGTTTTCTCGGCTAGGTCCCCTCGCTAACCCGCGATAAGGAACTTTGTTCCAAAAATGGCCGAGGATTTGGAAAATGCCGACTTTTTTTTTTATTTAAGTATATAAATGAAATCTTTGAAAATGTCGACTCCCGGAAAGTTTGGGGGGGTGTCACACCCCCCATACCCCCCCACCTTGCTAAGCCCCTGATTATTTTATAAGTTGTGATATTGTGTTAATAATGAGCGATTAGCGAGTTTTAACAGTCTCACGAGTCATAAAAGCATTGCAATCGAGATATCTACTGTATTTTAACTTCTATAAAATAGCTTACTTTCACATCATATAGAATAGAATGGAATATTATTTATTTTCAAACAAAGTGTACACGAAAACGTCAGAAAATAACCTACAAAACATCAAATAAAAATCAACATAAAAACATGAGTATGTTTGCAATATTTTTGACAATTTACATTCGGTCATATTAGTATCTATGTGGACTGCTCAGTGCTTATTTTGCTTCTCTGTCGATCATATGGATTTTATAGTACGCTTTTTATTAACTCTAAAAGTTAATTTAGAAAAAATTGAGACAACAAAATTTAAAAGATGAACTTCGTATCACAGAATATAGAATGAAAAGGTAGATTTTTAAAAATTGCATTTTATCTTTTGGAACAGCGTTTAAAACTTTTTAGGTAATCCGGGCGAAGCCGGACCAGGCCGCTTTTATTAAAAAAAGGTAGTAGATTTTGAGAACAGATTTGGTTTACCAGAAAGTGTGGTATTAAATCATCATGTAAATAAGAGACATTGAATTCATTTGAATGAATAACCAAACGAAACTCAAACCGTACACGATGCGGTCAATATTTTCGATCTCAATGAATTGGAGTTGGAAGGTTTATTAGGATTCATAATCGCTTGTGAAAACTGACAATCAAATTAATTTTAGGTGGTACGAAGTTCACCGGGTCATCTAGTTAATAAATATAAATTATTTATAAAGTATAATTTTGAAAATAAACGTGTAAATAACTTACAGTAAACACAAGCGTCCATGTTGACCACTTTTTTGAAACCATCCACGTGTCAGTCTATAAAAAAAAACAAGAAAATCACAGTATACATTCACTACATAAAATTAATAATATTTTGCAACACGTCACTGTCATTTTCATAAAGATGTGTCGATATTTTTTTGTTTCAAATGTCTTCACAGTCCTGCTACAAAATTTCTTATAACAATTCGGCGCGGAAACTGACACCGCAGATTTGGAAAGGTCGTATTACGATGAACGAATATTTGGCACGGTTTTGGTGTTAATGGAACAGCAAATGAAGAGACAAAAAATGTTGCTACTAAAACGCGTTACACAAAACTACACGTTTTATATTTTTACAATATGTTTTACACATTGAAAACAATTTAGAACTTTTCAGTCTTCAATTTCTGTTAGATACTTTGGTTTATTATTGATAAGTATTAAGTTTTATAAATATAAAAATAACTAGAAATAATATTCATTATAAAAATAACTAGAAATAATATTCATTCGCTTGACAAAACTATACTGATTTATTTAGAATCAAGAATTTTTAATTTTGGATACAATTAGATAATTTGTAATGACCTATTATATAATTAATCAACATAAATATCACAATTATAATGTTTAAAACAAATAAAAAAATCCAAAAAGGAATTAACGTCACGATACATTTATCACGTTTTTTATAAAATATTTTAATGTTAATTTATGTCTTTAGAAAAACCAATAATTAATTAATTTTAGAGCAATAGTTTTTTAGGCTTTATAAGTTTTAATTTCAAAAATTCCAATACTACTGCCAAGGTTATTTAGATACAGTGGTGACCTGGTAGTAGTCTGGTATGACGTAATCCATTATTTGATATTTCGTGGTTAATAAAAATATTAAAGCTGACGTAATTCATTAATAAGATGACTTGTGTTATAATGGGCTTGTACTAATGTATTCGAGACCAAGGAAATGTATTCATTTAAAATTTCTATTGTTACATAATATTTTATCAAAGTCAAATCAAAGAGTATTAAAATATTGCTGTATCCAACTGCAGTAAATATTATTCCTCTTAACAAAAAATTGTTTTCTGTTTTTATAAAAAAGAATTCATTTTATTTTCCTCTACGAAGGTATGTATAGAAGTCGTGCTCGAAAAAAAATTCGGTTGTTAAGGTTCACCTCAAAAGGAAATAGTATCATTTCGTTGTCCGTCTATCTGTTTATCAAGAACCTTTTTCTCAGAAACGCGTGAAAGTATCAAGTTGAAATTAATATCAAATACTCAGGTCTGCAATTCCTTGGAGCTGTGGGAAAATCAAACTTCTAAGTCAACGTAATAAAAAAATACGGCCGTTTATGTTGCATGTTTTGATACTCGCAAGGGAATCAAAACCTACTAGGTACTTTCCGCTGACATAGAATCATGAAATTTGGCAAGAAGCAATATCTTATAGCACAAGTAAAGGCAAAAATCCGACAACCGTAAATTTGTAGTTACATCACAAAAAAATTTTTTTTTTCCATAAACGTCAAAATAGTGCATACTAGCGACATCGGACGAAATCTCTTAAAAGCTATTAGTTCAGGAATGTATGCGCCTTTGTGTGTGTTACTATGGCCGCCGCCGCTATAACAATAAATAATAAAAACCCGGGTCGCAGTGCCAAAACCCTGCCGACAATATAGTGTATTTGCTAATACAGGTATTGTGGCTTTATTAAATGAAATTAAGTTTGTTTTTGGACAAAATAAAAAATTTAACCCCTTAATACACCCCTTAAAATTACATTTTTTTTTTAATTGCAAAATTATTGTCGATCGAAGGTCTACACCACATAATACACCCTTCAGTAAATAAGTCACTATCTGCAAACTAGTATTTTCAAAAAATTTGTAAATCCGGTTCTGTCGGGCCGATTTTATTAAAATTTTAGGGACACTTTTTAATTACTACCAGAGGGTTAAATTTCAATTTTGAAACGATTCTGAGAATTTTTTCGGTATTTTGGGGCCCAAAAACATTTTTCAACCCCTAAAAACTACCCTTAGAATGGTCCGATTGGGTCCATTTTAAATAGGGTTCTTGCGGTGGTGAATTCCAACATGTGGGCAAAATTTCGTTAAAATCAATTAACTCTTTCGAGAGTTATAGCGCACACACACACACATATATATATATATATATATATATATATATATATAAACATTTTTAAAAATGGTGCCAAAGTGTTTAGGAGGTTATGAAACGTCGAGAAATTTTGGTCCGACCCCTAGGTCCTGCCATCCGACCGACGCCAATAGTGTATGTTGCCATATGGCAAATACACTAAAAATAAAATTGAGTTAATAAATATTGTACGGTGGTACGGAACCCTTCGTGTGCGAGCCCGACTCGCACTTGGCCAGTTTTTTTTACTTGGCTACTCGGTATAACAGACTTGGTGAAAGGTGCATTCAAAAAAAAATAATAAAAGACGCTTATGACCTCTATTGTCAAACGTCTATAAATCTAAAATATCTATCTGACACGATTAACCCTTTACCGCCCCATGTTACCTCAAAGTAACATATCAAATTTATATCTATTACCAGTTAAATATGAGACTTAGATCTTTAGTGGCTTGATGTAACTTTCAAGTAACATCATGGCTACATGTTTCAGCGTATATGACGCCATCAAGTGTATTCTAAACGACTCTAAAGTTGTTATTCCATATGACTGATACATGATGGTGACCAGCCTACTTTGACAGTAGTAAAAGCAAAGAAATTATTAAAAACTACGAAACATACGTGCTAAACAAAAATATTTTGGGATTTGTGTGAGTTCAGTTGTTGTATGAGTGCATTTAGATAGTGGAAAATTATTATTATTTACACATTGACAACGCAAAACAGGTATGTTACTTTAAAGTTACAATGGTCTGTAGTGATTAAAATAACATTTTGTTTATAGTCATGGATCCAAGAAGTTTTTATGGAAAAAGTTCAGGAACCAAAGATTTTCGGTTATTTACTAAAATCGTAGAAAATCCGGAAGACTCTGACGACCCACTTTTAAGTGATAGTGATGCAGAGGATGCCACTGTACTTGCGTATGAATCGGATTTTTTCGTTGAAGTAGATGAAGAAATCAAGAATACGAACATAGTCATACCTGAAACCGACTTAGAAGATAGTGAAGAGGACCTGAACAATAACAAGTCTGATGAAGAACACAACGAATGGGAAACTGAAGATGAACTTCCGTTGGTAAATTTGAGGGCAAATTGTACCCAAAAACGAAAGAGTAAGAAAATGAAAAAGAGAAATGTAAAATGGAGTTCTGGAAAAGCACGGCAAATTCGTCCAATTCTTCCTTGGAAAGGACAGTTACCTGATGGACCTGAAAATGTTGGTACTCCTTTACACTACTTTAGAAAGCTTATTGGTAGAGACATATTAGAACACATTGTGGAACAAAGCAACCTATATTCGCTTCAATCTGACTTGCTAAAGCCTCTCTCATTGTCTGTTGATGAATTAGAACGATTTATAGGCATAACATTTTTGATGTCTATTTATGGCCTACCACGTACCAGAATGTTTTGGCAACGAGACACTCAGGTGTCAAAAGTAGCAGAGGCGTTGTCAAGAAATCGGTGGGAGGAGATAAAGTCAAAAATACATTTCAATGACAATACACATCTTACTGAAAGCGATGATAAATTATACAAAATCCGGCCCTTTATTGATAAAGTGGTGAAAAATTTTAACAAAATCCCCATGTCAGAAAAAGTATGTGTAGATGAGCAAATGATACCATACAAGGGTCACCATTCTATAAAACAGTACATGAAAGCTAAACCGAAAAAATGGGGATACAAAGCCTTCGTGTTATGTGGCTCTGACGGAATTGTATACAACTGGGAACTTTACAGTGGGGCTGTAGATCACGATTCTGATCTTCCAGATGTCGGTGTTAGTGGTAATGTTGTCTTGCGTTTAGCAAAAATTATTCCCAGAAATGTGTTTCACAAGATATATTTTGATAATTGGTTCAACAGCTTGCAACTACAAATTGAATTGCATAAAATCGGAATTCTCAGTTTGGGCACAGTGCGTTCTAATCGTTTAGAAGGATGCATATTTACAAGTGATAAAGACATGAGCAAAAAAGGCAGAGGATCTGTAGAAGAAAAAAAGGCAGTTGTAGAAGATGTAGAATTAGTGGCAATAAAGTGGTACGACAATAAACCGGTGCACTTGCTAAGTTCCTTTGCTGGGGTTTATCCTACAAAACAAGTCAAACGCTGGGATTCTAAAACCAAGACTAGAATTGATGTAGATTGTCCCAATGCTGTAACTATTTACAATCAGTTCATGGGAGGAGTAGATTTGGTGGATTCTCTTGTGGCATTGTATCGAACAACCATTCGCAGCAAAAAATGGTACCATAAAATCTACTTTCATCTCATGGATTTGTGCGTTGTGAACAGCTGGCTATTATACAGAAGGGACTGTGTTAGTTGTAAAGTTCCCAAAAAGGAGCAGTTCAGCTTGCTGCAATTCAAAGTTGATCTTGCCAGCACGCTATGCACCATTGGTGATCTACAAAAAGATCAAAAAAAACGAGGACGTCCTAGCCTTACAAATCTGCAAAATGAAATTGAACAAAAACTAAAAAGAGGTAAACCTGCAGAAATGCCATCATTGGACACAAGAAGAGATGGTATAGGACACTGGCCAATATTTCAGGAAAAGAGAGGGAGGTGTAAATTTCCAGGGTGTAATGGTGCACCAAAAATTTTTTGTAAGAAATGCAAGGTGCACTTATGTTTGACACCGACACAAAACTGTTTTTTTAACTTTCATAATCAATAGTTCTTTTTTAAATAACTACCTTCTATCGCTCACTGTAACCTAAAAGTTACAAACCCCTAAAATCTACGGGGGTTGGTTAATTCTACTATTAAATATTGTATGTTGCATTAATAATATAAGTTCAATTAAAACATCACTCGAAATTTTTTTTTTTACTTGTGTTTTAAATCTGGCTGTAGAGGGTTAATAATAGAATTCTACAACTTTTCGAACACATTTTGTCAGATTCTCTATATGTGCTGTTAAAAGAACATGACATTTCAACGTGTCCTGTGTTATAAATATTTAATTCAACCGTCCGTGAAAACAGGAAAACCCGCTTGAAGTGAAGAGCTACTTAGTTTTCTTGTTTAAATAACTGCAAGGTATTATTACATACACGTGATATGAGTTTTGGTTTTGTAGGTATTGTTAAGTAAGTGTTTTATGTATTATGGTTTCTTTATCATATAAGTGTTTATACTATAGAATAGAATAAAATAAACATTTATTTATGAATCCAACGAGTAACATCGTAAATAAAATATCAAATAATACATATTTTATATGATCCGACAGATAAGCTTTAATTAAATACGGGACTTTGACTCTCCTCTATATCCAAGGCTAGTTACGTTACAGAATTGATTTTTTTCAGGAGGGTTAAGGTTACCATAAAGAGGCAGTATTCCAAATTTCAAACGTCTACGTGAAATAGTTTCCAAGATACGAGTGTCCAAATATCATGATTTTGGGCACTCACTGACTGACTGATCGATCATCATAATTCATAAGCTTCTAGCCGGTTCTGGGAATATCGACCCGAATGCATCAACCAGTCGTCCGAAGACTATAACTAAGCGCGTTTAGTCGGTGCTGTAATATTACTTAACGTATGGTATCTGTACAAAAGTCACCAAAAACATAAAAAAACCCGAGTCGCAGTGCCAGAACCCTGCCGACAATATAGTGTATTTGCTAATACAGACAGTGTGGCTTTATTATGCGAACTTAAGTTGGTTTTTGGGCAAAATAAAAAATTTGACTCCTTAATACACCTCTTAAAATAACATTTTTTTTAACTGCAATATTATTATCAACACCGAATTAAATACACCCTTCAATAAATAAGTCACTATCTACAAATTAGTGTTTTCAAAAAAATTGTAAGTCCGGTCCTGTTGGGCCGATTTTATTGAAATTTTAGAGACACTTTTTAATTACTACTAAAGGGTTAAATGTCAATGAATATTTCAAAAAAGTGAGAATTATAAAAAAAGTTTTAATTCAATAGCGCATAAAGGTTACACACACTCTGTATTTTTCAATTGTGGGATGCCTGGTTATGAATAATTAAATAGCTAAAATGCCTTATATCACACAAGCTTTGTAATTACACGAATATCTTAAAAGAGAAAGAGAGACAACAAAATGGTTGCGGCTGTAAACTGAATTAACACTTCCACAAGAGGAATGCTAAAATTACCAAAATAGTGGTCATAATAATAATGTTCCAGAGGTGATGGCGAATAATGTTCATTGTAGGTCCACAACGGTCATCAAGCACATAAACCAGGGATGCATAAAACATGCCATCTCTGCAGAATTCCTCTTTATACTCTATTCAAACCTTCTGCGTCGTCACGATTTATTAAAGTCTCTTTGAATAAGGGATTCATCAAGACAAATAGCTTGAGGTTTTTACTAAAGGCTCGTTCTCATTAGTCAAGTTACATAACTTCAAGTTGCTTGAATTCAAGTAACTTGACTTCAAGTTCATATAAATTTATATTGTAACAACTCCATTGAAGCAAGTAGAACTTTAAAAAGGCCGTCGGATGATTTGGTGCGTGCTGGCATTTCTACAAAAACCAGTGAAATTATCATACTTTTCATAAACTTCAAGCAATTTGCAAATATTTTCATTGCGTTACTTGACCATTTTATTAGTATGCTAAATAACAGCATAGGTTGGATGGCGGGACCTAAATGTCGAACCAAAATTTCCTACGTTTCATAGCCTCCTGTTCAATTTGGCACCATTTTTGAAAACCAAATATGTATGTGTATTAGCACGATAACCCTCGACAGACTTAATTGATTTCAACGAAATTTGGTCCACTTGTTGGAATCCATCAGTCACCACCGCACGTAACCTATTTAAAATGGCACAATTGAGCCATTTTAAGTGTGGTTTTCAGGAGCTGAAAAATGTTTTGGGCCCAAACTGACAAAAAATATTATTTTAAGGCGTGTATTAGGGGTTAATTTTTTTATTTTGTCCATAAAACCACAATAAGTACCTGTATTAGCAAATACACCATATTGTCGACAGGAGTTTGGCATTGCGACTGAGTTTGTTATTTCTTCTGCCACTTTGTTATAAAATCGAATCATGGCATTTTAGGTTATTTCTATTTCTCGTTTCATAGTCATGTGAGTGTGTATTGGTTTGAAAGAAGTTTGAATATTTTTTATAAAGAAAGCACAATCTAAAATGTATTTCCTGTAGCGTTAATATTTTAAGTAAATGAAATAAATTTTTGCAGATTTCCCTATGTCTCGCATCTGCCATGATTCGAATACATTTTTTTTTCACGATTATGTTACGAAAATGTTATTGCCAGGGGACCGCTGTCAGTTGATTACTCTAAATTTTGGAAATATTTTGAAGATTTAAAAAACTTTTCCGAAAAAGGAAGAGTCCCTTTAGGTTTGTGATGGAACAATTTTGTGAAATAAATACGAATAAGGTCGTAGTGTGACATTGAAAACGTGTGTTTTTTGACAGAATTAATACCAACTTTTTTCTTGTAAGTCGTACATAAATTACAAAAGTAGTCCATTAGAGACCTAGATTTGTCCTTTGTCTTCCTTATAGAGAAAGGATTTCGCAAAATACTGACGAATGAATCTACAATCAGCTATCAGCCGAAGCCTTATTTTTGGCTTAAATTCAGAGCGTTCCGACAGCCTTAACGGTTAGAGTTATTTAATACAGAGTTGAGTTGGTTTGGACAAATTGCGAAATTGTATTTTATATATCTACGTGACAGTAAACGCACCATCGCAACTAATGCATGTTTTAATGTGTTGTAGAACTTAAAACTTGTTTTAATGTTGTATTGTAAGATATAATATAATGTAATACGAGTATAATACAAGGTTTCTCACGACGAGCCTTGATTATTAATCTAAAAAAAAATAAACATATTTTTGGAAAAAGTCTGCTAATCTGTTTGTCTATTTTTCTGTTGGCCGGTTAATCTGTGAACACGATACACAGGTCAAATAGATGAGCGGATTGAAACCAAATTTTGGGAAGATATTTAGTACGCAAATATGAAGAGTGAAAAAACAGACGCATGCGCAGAAGTGCTATATGCTATAACGTTATTTCTTGTTCAATAAATATAAATATAAATATAAATATAAATATAAATATAAATATAAATATAAATATAAATATAAATATAAATATAAATATAAATATAAATATAATGATGGTGTATCTACTTTTTATAAGGGTTTATTATTCTATATACGGTATTTTTCCAAGAAAGTTTCGTGCAAACATTTTTTTTCTAAGTTTCATAATTTCGGGATTATTTTGAAAATAAAAAAGATCAGATGTTCATTTGTTCTGAGGATCTGTCAAAAATAAATTAGTCAGGTAGCTGGCAAACATGCTTTGGTTAATTTTTACATGTACAACTCATTTTTTTATGCATTGTAGCTGCTCAACAACTTAGGTCATTAGCGTCTTAATAACATCAAGTGACAAATAAGCACTTAAAACTAAACCACATCATAAAACATCCGTGAGCAGAGGCAGGATTCGAACCCATGATAGTCTGGTCAAGAAGCCTAAAACCCTATAATGTTACTATGAAAATGAATAGCAAATTTCATGATATTTATTACTAGTCGATACCCGCGTCACCGCACGCTTTAACACAATCTTTTTTTATCTTTTTGGGAAATAAGATTTTTCTTCGATTTTTGAACATTCACAAATAAAAGCGATTGAATTCGCGCAAATTCAATACACGTTGAGAATTTAATGATAATGATTGTCATCATTTATATCCTATATATTACATTTACACCCGGGCGAAGCCGGACTGGGCCGCTAGTTTATTATATTATTTCAAATGTCAATATTTATGAAGTCGGAATGGTTCTGTCGCCCAATTGGCTAAAATTTTTAGGTTAAATTCGTCCAAACACATATGAATACACGGTTTTTTATATATTAGTATATAGCTAGATCTAATTTTGGATATATGATGTGGAATGTTAGACACAGTAATAAATTTATAGAATTAATTTTTATTCGTTTATCGAAAAACAGTTTGCAAGCACGTTGCTCAAAAATAACTACTAAATTATTACAATAAATCAAACAGGTATATATAAATATAATAATAATTTTGTAACAGTGTCATTTAAAAGAAAGAAATTATACATAATACCTGGTAAATATAAATAAAGCCCGGGAAGTACATATTGAAATTTAGATTTTATTTTAAGATCTACTTATATAGATATAATTAATCCATCGACAGAAAATAATAATAATATTAATAATAATAATAATAATAATGATAATGCGTTTAACGTCCGTTTCTCGACTTTATGTCATAACAGACGCCATTCGCACCATTACTATTTTCCATCTACCACACTTCCCGTTATTTTTCTACATTTTTAAAACTTCAACTTATGTAATAGCAATGGGCGAATGAAGGAATTATAGGAAATTAGGATAAGGTAGGCAATTTTTGAACTAGGAGTTTGATAGGTAATCGGCCATGGCCTCAAATAAGGAACCATCTCGATATTTATCTGGAATTAATTGAGGGAAACCATAACCGACAGAAAATGTGATCCCTTATGAAGAGTGTTTGTTGTATAGGAAATCCTGTATAATGTATAATATATAACCCATTCTTCCATCCTTATGGGGTTAAAAGTAGCAGGCAATTTCTAAGAAAAGGAAAAGTCTCGAGTGTACAACAACTGTACTTGCTGAACTGTGAACGTGCCATCTGGAGAAGATTCTCTTTAAGGTCACCACACACTTAAAGATTCATCCCAATAGACAACTTTGTTGGACAAACTTGCGTTTGTTTGGAGAAAAAACTACTACAGCGCCGAGATTTATTTAATTTATTTACCGACCTGAGTTTGTACCTTTCAGCAATGAAATCAAATCACGCCAACATCAAAACACAACGATTTAAGTTATTTCAACGTCTACAATACCATAGAAAATTTTCGTACGGTATAGTTCGTAATCCTAAATTAATAATAGTTGTATAGCTTCAAATAGGAAAGTCTGCTCCAAGTCCAGCCGTTTTCTTTAAATTTTACCTATATATTTTTTAGTTCTTGTAAGCCGTATATAAATACAAATTTTAAATTATTTCTCATGTCCCAGCACATTTTTAGCTAACTGTCCGTTGTCAAGGTCATCAATAAACTATGCCATTGAGTTCAAGTTCAATTTAGTACAAGCCTTATAATCTAACTAAGCATATATATGGGGACAGCGTTGCCAGACGTCCCGATTTTGGCGGGACGTCCCGATTTTTAAATCAAAATTAAATGTCCCGCGCGGGACAGGCTCAGTCCCGCTTTTCGGGGATAACTCGACCGTGCGGAAATAATTATTCTCTTATTGTAAGTTGCAATTTGTAACACTCACTCCTCAGACTATTGTTTGAAACGGCATATTTTTCTAATGAATAAAACTTTTTTGGTTTTGATTTCTGTTTTTTTTATTTTTTTTTTTTTTTTATTCAGAAGACGAATAAGACTCAACTATTTAACAATAGGGTAAATCTGATTTAAAATATCATATTTTTATTAAAATACATTTTCTAAGGCTATTTTTGCTATCTATTGTCACGTAAACGTAATCTGAACTCAAATAAAAAGATAAATATTTAAAAACTTCTGATTATATACGTTTTTTTACTATGTCCCGCTTTCGACGAAAGAATCCCGCTTTTTTCACTCAAAAAGTTCCAAAATCCCGGCTTGGCAAAAAATAAAATCTGGCAATACTGTATGGGGACATGTGAACACAGCCCATATGCGGGTTGTAGACAGTGAACTTGTCTCGCTCGGTACATTTTGAGAATTTTATGATGGACATTTTTTTGCACCTGAGTGTGGTAATCTTTAAAAAAAATATAAATGTTGGCGGCAATACGTATTAAATGTGTTTTATCACAACAAAGAGATACAGAAACAGTAACGACACGTTAATGTTTCACCCAGATTACTATGCAACGCTGGGATTTGGATTGTATCTCGAAAAGCGTACTAATAATTTTGTCTAGACTGTAGAGTCTCAACCAATGAATGAAAACTTACAAGAAGAAACTAATTATTGACTTTAGTCATGACGCTGATTTTCATTTAATGAATTACCAATGACGAAATTTCATAACTTAGATCAATGCCTCGGACCACTCAACATTTGTTGAATTGACGATTCAAATTTTCCGCTAAAATTGTTACCCAAAGCTCCCAATGCTCTGTAGATAAGTGGTAGTCTGGGCTGCGCAAGCAATGTGACAGAGAAAGAGATAGCAATACTAAAGATTACTAGAAACTAAGATTGGGTGTTAGCATTGTTGAAGGTGTGACTAGGCGAGACGCGAGTAACGGCAGGGGGTAGGCTTGTGGAGTATTTTTCCAAACATTTGGGATAATAATAATCGAGAAACCGAGCCATGGGCATCGGTGACGTAAGCAATCGATGCAACCAATCGCAGACGTGACCTCTTACGCCCAACCTTCTAGTATTCTAGGAGCCTTGAGCAATATTGCGGTAGCTATTCCGTTTTTGTTTCATTCAGTAGCGTAGATGTTGAGACATTAGACCATATTTATACTTTATTGAAAATATAAATTAATATCTCTCAAAACCGTAACTATGGAACTAAAATGAATTTTTTAAGCAAACAAATTCAGAAAAGTTGCAACCACAGATAACAACAAGGTTAGTAGAATACAATACGTTGGACGTTAACATTGTTTAAAGTATGAACACGGGAAAAAGGGCGGGGGTAGCAGGCTTTGAGACCTTTTTGCCCAACTGTTAAACTTTCACTCTAATTGAAAAATTAAGCTGAAGGTTTCAAATGACGTAAGCAATTGAATAAACTAATCACAGACGTGACCGCTTTTATAACCTCGTACGCAAGTATAAAACAATCTAAGGTCATTAATTTTTTTGTCGATGGTTTCTGCAAGCTAGCAGTAATAAGCAACAAATTAAAGAGAGCATTCGGATCTGGTATCCGACTTCATATAAGAAGGAGATTAAAGTTTTAAGTTAAAAGCACGTATTATTTTCTATACGAAAGTAACATTATTTCTCTTACCTGCCCGTACAGGAATAGTTCGATACATCTTCGGTTTAGATGAGATAATACGATTAGAAGTTAGTTTACTTCTTTTGTTTTATTTACTCTTCGGTGTAAGCTGAACGCTGTTGAAATGTCAAACAAGCTTTCAGTTAGATAAAAGTTCGAACGATAACGGATATAAATGTGCATACAGAGACATAACTAACTGAAACTCTGTTGTGGAAATAATTTTATTTATTGTTGTACCCTAAAAAAAAACGTAATAAGTACTAAACAAACTTTCTCGTATAATATAGTGAAAAATAGTTGATAACTTTATCAAACGCTGAAGTAGGTAAATATTATGATATTCTACATATAAACAGTTTAATAACTCTTTGACTTTGTGGTTAGATAATAACCACAAAAGAGTTTATTTCCAGAGAACTCCACATTTGTCTATATGTACGAAGGGCAAGGTTAGTAGATTATAAAGATGGCCTCGTTCTAGTTGGATAATAGTGGAGAGATGACGTCAGCCGGCGGACGTGACACTTGATTGTATGGTGTCCTGTAAACGAATGTTTGATCCATAGTATTTAAACGAATATTATTTAGTATTGCTCAATTGATTGTATAATGATTGATGTTATGTAAGCTGCGTATATGGATATTGTAAAGGTTGTAAGTGGATGCAGTAGCATTCTGGGTTGAGAGTTGAGACAGGATGGAGTTCATATTGATTGTATTGCTGAATTGAATACTTGTTTATTTATTAGTTTCATCGTTTTATATCCTACAATCGGTTGTTCATAAATTTTAATGGCGGTATTTAATCTCAAAGAAACCAAAACATAGAATATTGATATTATTTGCAATAAATTGAATTCTTAAAGGGTATAATTAAGTCTTTGACTTTGTGGTTAATAACCACAAAAGAAGTTTATTTCCGTAAAAATTGACATTTATCTATATCTAGGTCAAGGTTAGTGGATTACAGAAGTTTCCTCGTCCCGTTGAATAGTAATGGGAAGATGACGTAATCCGGTGGACTGTCAATTGATTGCATTGCATCGGCTATTCTAAGATCCCTATTTACACATGAACAATGAACCATCCTGTATATAAGTATATATTGTGTGTCCGCTAGCAGGATAACTCTTGAAGGTAATTAATAATAAAATTGAATATCAATAAATCATTCTGCGTTTCATCATACCTTCTGACAGTTCTGATAACATATTTGAACTGTACTTACATTAAATGGATATTTCATACGGATGTTTTTTCTTCTGGTTATTATAAGACTTATATTAACATAATGATTCTGACAAATGTTTATAAAAACTGTACTTAAGATGCAAAATTAACCAGAAATGCTTTTAAAATATTTATGTCCACTTCAGCTATCCAGAGATGTTTTGAAGTGGCTATTAATACAATGTATTTTATAAATATTAGATCTATGGTCGTAAAACAAAACACCTTGCGTAAGGTGGCATTTCAGTGGTTCTTCTCAAGGTTAATCGATTACAGAGGTTGTCTCGTTCCATCTGATCACTCAGAAAAGCGCGGGAATGAATGTTTATATTTTTATTAACCTATGATGACAATATCAAAACTGTCATTAGTGTATTTGCCATATGGCAACATACACTATTGGCGTCGGTCGGATGGCGGGACCTAGGGGTCGGACCAAAATTTCTCGACGTTTCATAACCTCCTAAACACTTTGGCACCATTTTTAAAAATGTTTATATATATATGTATATATATATATATATATATATATATATATTTATATATATATTTATATATATATATATATATATGTGTACGCGCGGTAACTTTCGAAAGAATTAATTGATTTCAACGAAATTTGGGCCACGTGTTGAAATCCATCACCGCAAGAAGCCTATTTAAAATGGGCCTAATCGGGCTATTTTAAGGGTAGTTTTTAGGGGTTGAAAACTGTTTTTGGGCCCCAAAATACCGAAAAAATTCTCCGAATCGTTTCAAAATTGAAATTTAACCCTTTGGTAGTGATTAAAAAGTGTCCCCACAATTTTAATAAAATCGGCCCGACAGGACCGGATTTACAAATTTTATGAAAACACTAGTTTGCAGATAGTGACTTATTTATTGAAGGGTGTATTTAATTCGGTGTAGACGTTAGATTGATAATAATATTACAATTAAGAAAAAAATGTTATTTTAAGGGGTGTATTAAGGGGTTAAATTTTTTATTTTGCCCAAAAACAAACTTAATTTCACATAATAAAAGTATAAAACCACACGGCCCTATACAAGCGAATACACTATATTGTCGGCAGGGTTTTGGCACTGCGACCCGGGTTTTTTATATTTAACAAGCTTTTATTTTGTTTCACCTGTTCCGATGTCTGTCTATGGGTCTCTAATCGAATCTTGCAAGTTGAAATTGACCCATTTCCCGTTCTTAGATTGAGTTGAAATTTTGCATACACCTTTGGTTCTGAAGACAGTATAATAAAGTACATTCAATATAATGGTGAATGAAATATGGCCGTCACCACAAAATGACGGATTATCTTCTTCTTACAATCCTCTTCACATATGTATCAAATGAAAGGGGATATGACAAGTAGAATACAATCAGAAGTGTGACTTCATTCCAAATCCAAAATGACGACCGACACAAAATGGCGGCCTACACAAAATGGCGGGTCATCTATTTCTTTATAACTCCCTTGTTATGGGTATCAAATGAGAGGGTAAAAAATGTAGAATACAGTAAACTGCGTGAAGTTATTTAAAATGCAATATGGTAGCCAAAAATTGCTACTAAAAATTTGCAAATAAAATATTAGAAAAAAAAAGTTTTTATTGCAGTGTACTAAAAGTGATAAAAATAATTTTTAATAATTT
Organism: Venustoraphidia nigricollis; assembly: GCA_034508555.1. NCBI lineage: Eukaryota > Metazoa > Arthropoda > Insecta > Raphidioptera > Raphidiidae > Venustoraphidia > Venustoraphidia nigricollis. Next base: position 1,862,719 of record JAVRKA010000053.1, on the reverse strand, counting down.
AAGTTAATAATTATTAAAGCGTTAACCGTGACTGTCATAGAGCTTACAACCCACGCTTTTATAATTATGATTTTAAATTATTAAAAATTATTTTTATCCTTTCTAGTACACTGCAATAAAAGCTTGTCTTTATAAAAGTTTTTTTTTAATATTGCATTGTAACGTCAACAATGGATGATTCACAATATAATAGCAAACTATAGCTATCTATCTGTGTGTATAGCTCTTGCGTACTAAACGTAACGAAAATTATTAGTTTTAAAAATAATGATATATGAAACTGTGCGATTTTAGCTCACGGGTACAAATGCAGGTTCGTAAAAAGAAAGGAGCTACGTGAAAAAGCGTCGCACAAAAAATATTCCTCTACTTAATCGATTTCCAAACAAAAAGCTTAACAACGATAAGCTATCTTCAGGAACTACTCAACGTACCGTTCCTAAGCTGTTCGTAGGACAGTATAAAAGACACTGTAGTGGGTTTAAGGTGGATTTACACGATGATGCCATCAACATTTTTATTTCTCTCCATTTTCTCCTCTATATATACTTGTAAATTGTTTTGTAAAAATAAACAAAATGGTGCCTTTACTTATGTACGCGCGGCGAAAGTTATACTTCTTTGGCGTAATCGCGATAATTGATATTCACATTTTCGTTAAAGATGTATGATAAACTAATGTTGAATCTATAATTAAAAAAAACCCGGGTCGCAGTGCCAAAACCCTGCCGACAATATAGTGTATTTGCTTGTATAGGGCCGTGTGGTTTTATACTTTTATTATGTGAAATTAAGTTTGTTTTTGGGCAAAATAAAAAATTTAACCCCTTAATACACCCCTTAAAATAACATTTTTGTCTTAATTGTAATATTATTATCAATCTAACGTCTACACCCTTCAAAAAATAAGTCACTATCTGCAAACTAGTGTTTTTATAAAATTTGTAAATCCGGTCCTGTCGGGCCGATTTTATTAAAATTCTGGGGACACTTTTTAATCACTACCAGAGGGTTAAATTTCAATTTTGAAACGATTCGGAGAATTTTTTCGGTATTTTGGGGCCCAAAAACAGTTTTCAACCCCTAAAAACTACCCTTAAAATAGCCCGATTAGGCCCATTTTAAATAGGCTTCTTGCAGTGATGGGTTTCAACACGTGGCCCAAATTTCGTTGAAATCAATTAACTCGAAAGTTATCGCGCGTGTGTACACATATATATATATATATATATATATATATATATATATATATATATACGTATATAAATATATATATATATAAACATTTTTAAAAATGGTGCCAAAGTGTTTAGGAGGTTATGAAACGTCGAGAAATTTTGGTCCGACCCCTAGGTCCCGCCATCCGACCGACGCCAATAGTGTATGTTGCCATATGGCAAATACACTAAAAAATACAAGTATTGAGGTTATTTAACTGTCAAAAGTTGTTAACACAATACATAGCTTTAAAGAAGTTGCGTCCGATGTCGCTAATAATCATTTGACGTTATCAGAAAAAAATTTGATTTTAAGTTTTTGAGGGTCTTACACGTTTAAAAAAGCAGTTTTTTAAAAAATGACGGTATGTAGTCTGTGGTCGCAATATTTTTTCAGATCGGTCTCAGCTTGAGAGGAAACCGTCTAATGGTTTAATTTCTTCGTTCCAAACAGATATTAAAACAATTTTTTTTGAGAATTATTCGGAAGTTTTCTCTACAAGAAGCTGATTGGTTGCCTGTAGTGGAATCACCCTCACTGGTTCATACGACAACTGGCATATACAACTCTTTTCCATAGACATACCTCTCTTTAACAATGCGCCAAAGTGCTATGCTGGCTAGGTCCAGTATTGACGTCATTATGGGGCCTAAACTCAACCGTTTAAAATGAATAAATGTTTGGTTATTCGTAATTAATAGGAACGATATAAGAACGAAATATGTTTTTGGTATACGTTGTTTACTAAATTATCAAATTTCAGAGGCGGGACGACTCTACTGGTACCAATTCAAATGTGGGTGAACTAAGATAGGAATCATCCATCCAACCAAATACATTTTTTGATAAAAAACATTCATCACACACGGAAAAAGTTTTGGAGAGTCTGATACTTAATTTAGTCCTTGTCATGAGAAATTAAAAGTACGACATCAAAACTTATTGATGCTTTAAACTGACCGTAGATAAACATCAACTTAAATCCACAAAAATCGAAAAAAGCAACCATGTAATTTCAGCTTTACGTATAAAGTTTTTTTTATTTCTTAACTGTGGGGATCGAAAAGCTTTGAAACGCCACGGGCAATTTACTAGATCACTGTCACTGATGCGCACAGCACATGCGCAGTTCGATTTAGTGTATAGTGGATACGTGGCAAAGCTAGTAGATTACAGAGGTTGTCTCGTTCCGTTGTGTAGTAGTAGGGCAGAGGGTAATGTCATCCGACGAATCTGTAAATTGATTGCAGCGGCTGTTGTTTATAATGTAAAAGAAATTAAAAGACAGAATATCCTTATTATTTGCAATAAATTGAAGAGATTTACATAGTCCTATAGTTAAATAAAATGACATTTTTGGTATTGTTATTATAAGCTGATAAAAATATGAACGGTCCGCTATATTTGAAGTGTCACCCGCGCTTACACTGATTAGTTTTATGGAACGAAGCAACCTCTCTTATCTACTAGCTTTGATCAAAAATGTCATTTATATTTAAATAGAATTACATAAATCTCTTACCTTAAAAATGCAATTTATGGCAAATAAGGTCAATATTCGGTCTTTTGATTTCTTTGACATTTGTTAAATATTGTCATTAAAGTTTACTACTTCGCACCGTTAGTGGTCAGTTACGTAATGTAACAGGGTGGAAATAAATTTTATTTCATTCTATTCAGAGACTTCAGCGCCACTTAATATTACCGACAACTGTTAAAATAAACATACTGCCACCAGATAGCAACATTTGTTTTTTCTGAATGTTAATTTCTGTAATGAAATTGTTAAAATTGTAACTGTAATTTTTTAATTAAAACATTAATTTTAAGATATTAACTTAGTTTTTATCATTAGAGACACAAATAATCTCCAAAATGGCGTATCAAACATTAATTTTGATACAGTATTAAGGGAGATGTTTTCTACCTACAAAAAACACCTTTGAGAAATAATATATACCGATATACCATCAATAGGGATGTTGACTATTTTTGGGAAAGTGTTTTAAATCGTGCATAAGTTATACCTAATTTAACCACAAATATTTATTATAGTTTTTTAAATACGACTCACGCTTTAAAAGTTATTCTTTCGTTCCAAGACATCAATAGTTATCATGTGACTGCCATGACGTCGTAGGTTCATAAACGCTGCTAAACTGATGAGGTGATAGGTTTTTTCGTAATTGTTTTCATAGAAATTTTCGAATAAATTACACACTGTAAATATTAACTACCAATGAAGCCTTTTGACAGCGTAAACTACGTTCTTCTCTATGACAGCGTTTGATGATGTTGATGAGCCAGTGCCGTCATGCACTCTGATTGGTGTTCATTGTCACGTGACATGAAAGTGATTTAATTGCGTTTTACTTATTAAATAAAATCCTTAAAAAGAAGGAAAAAGATTATGTTTTTTAGTATTTCTATCATAGAAACTACCACTTAACGTTAAAATTATGTTTTTATTTAAATGCAGTCAACATCCCTATTGACAGGTCAGCCGGATCATTGCCTAACTACTATTCAACGTAACGAGGCAACATCTGTAATTTACTGACCTTAGATACGTGGTTTCTATCTCGTATTTACGTTACGTACGATCTGTAACGGTGTGTGTTTGTGCAATGGAGCTGACCAGAAGTTACATGTACAACGGCGCTATACGCTCTAGTTACGGTTGTGCAGATAAGAAACATACGGATATAGCTACAGTTACAATGTGAATTCACCAAATCAAATCAACGAGATAGGAATATGTGATTAAACTGATCAGTTTAAGTATTCAGGAAATGTATACAAAATTCTGGTGTGTCTACCCACTGGAATTTTACATAAAACGATACGACATTTGGTGACAAAAATTTCAAACATTGCATTTCACATGCTGCCAGTATTAATAAAAGAATACATATTATAATTTGCACTGATTTTTCACTCGGCACTTGATAGAACATGATTAATAATAATAATGCGTTTAACGTCCGTTTCTCGACTTTATGTCATAACAGACGCCATTCGCACCATTACTATTTTTTCATCTACCACTTCCCGTTATTTCTACATTTTTTACAACTTCAACTAATGTAATAGCAATGGGCAAATGAAGGAATTATGGGAAATTAGGATAAGGTAGGTAATTTTTGAACTAGGAGTTTGATAGGTAATCGACCATGGCCTCAAATAAGGAACCATCTCGATATTTATCTGGAATTAATAGAGGGAAACCATGGAAAACCTCATTTAAGATGGCCGGTACAGGAATTACCGTTTCTCGGCGAGAGGCAGTAGGAAGAAGTCCCAACCACATCTGCCCCCGCCGGGATTCGAACCCGGTACCTCCCGAATGCGAGTCTAGTGCTGTCACCACTACTCTACCCAGCTCGGTTATATGCTCTATATGTTTTATATTCCTGTGGATGGACTTTGAAATAACTTAATAATAAATTTTGTGGAAATTTGAACTTTTATTTTATCTGTAATTATAAAAGAATATTAGATACAGAAGTGACATCGTTCCATTGGATAGTAGTGGGGGAAAGACGTCAGATAAAAATATTGAACTGCCTTCCATTCATTAACGAAATAGCATGTGTGTCAAATGACCCTTGTTAAAATCTGAGAAATATTGAACAATTCGTTAATGATTAATCCAATACAGTTTTGCGTGGATTTTATAATATTGTATAACTGCCAAAGTACTATAGATAATAGAAAAAGCATGTGTTAATAAATAATTTATGTACTATGTATTTACTGTTTATTCTACCGACTAAAAAATTGTCTAGATTATGAATATGATTCAATTAAAGTTGTACCTTATATAATTGTGTATATTTCGTTAAGTGTCAGCGCATGCGTGTTATCAAGTACGTCATCATTTCAGCTGTAATAAATTATTTCAAATGAAAATTAGCTCTAATGGATGAGACTCACATTTGTTTTTTTCTAGATAAGTACTGTTCAATAAATTCGTGCTTGAAAAATTAACGTACCAAAAAAATAAACAATTGAATGACTAACAAAACAGCAACGCAGTGATTTTTGTGTTTACCAAACTGAATAAAACGTCGATTGGCCTCGTTAAATTATAAGCAACCCCACAAATCTGACCAGCAACTGGAAACCTCGATAACATCCGCAGCGTTAATTAATTTACTAAAACTCTATGCAAATTCAAGATATCAGATTGTACATACTGTTTCACTGTGAATACAGATCTCTAATGCATGGATTGTGGACAGCGGCCATAATAGAAAACCAAGTTATCCAAGGTTCTGTAACAATTCAACCGTGGACATTTCAACCGAACGACAGTTCAACTGACCGAGAGTTCAGTCAATCAAGAGTTCAACTGCAGACGGTTCAACCGATTGAGAGTTCAGCCGATTGGTAGTTCAACCGATCAAGAGTTCAACCGCAGACGGTTTAACTGATTGGTAGTTCAACCGATCAAGAGTTCAACCGCAGACGGTTCAACCGATCGAGAGTTCAACTGATTGGTAGTTCAACCGATCAAGAGTTCAACCGATTGGTAGTTCAACCGATCAAGAGTTCAACCGCAGACGGTTTAACTGATTGGTAGTTCAACCGATCAAGAGTTCAACCGCAGACTGTTCAACCGCAGACGGTTTAACTGATTGGTAGTTCAACCGATCAAGAGTTCAACCGCAGACGGTTCAACCGATCGAGAGTTCAACCGATTGGTAGTTCAACCGATCAAGAGTTCAACCGCAGACAGTTCATATCTTTATATGAACCTATAATGACAATTTTAAAAATATTATTTATATTTTACTATGCAAATCTCTGTCCTTAATTTATTGCAAATAATATCAACATGTCTTTGATGTCTTTGACATTTGCTAAATACTCCCGTTACAGTTTATAAACAGCCGTTGCTATACGCAATCGATTGGCAGATCCGCAGGATGACGTCATCCACACTACTATCCGGCGGAATGAGGCAATCTATGTAATCTATTATTGAGCTTTGTTTGATCATCGTTTAAGACGGCAACTAGAGATGGGAAAAACGGGTCTTTTTAGTGATCTGCACCTTTGCATCTGGATCCCGTATGTAAGCCGGCCCACTGAACCGGTTCAAAAAGAGCCGAGTTCTGAATATGTTACTGCAGTCTGCCACTGAGTTACCTAGTTCAGTAAATCATATCACGACCTGTGTGGAATCAAGAATGCATAGCCAAACATGTGATGCATGAGTCATTTGAGCTGACAGATGCATCAAAGCAAGAACTGATACATAAGTGTAAAATGTGCTTCTGTGTGTTAAGTGTTTTACTGAGTTATGCGGATCCGTTGATCCGTCGGCTCAAAAGAAAGTGAGTCAGCTCTCACGGATCTTCTGACAGAATCGGCTCTTTGAACCGGTTCGGATCTGAGATACCCAACTCTAACAGCAACTATATATGAATTCTTAAAAAGTTCTTGCCGACCAACATATTCATTAAAATTAAAAGCTCTAACTCTATAGGATTAGTAGCTACATGAAAATGAATACCGGAAGTGGTGTTCCCCCGCTGTCGGATCAGGTTCACGCAGTGTTGCCTAGGCAAGTGATAGAAGTCATTATATGTACTATCTTTCCTGAAAGTTTCATCCTCTATAAAATCGGAATCATTTTTTAATTTTTAGGAGTAGCAAACCATCCAAAATCCATATAATTTGAGATCAGTGGACTGTGAATAAGCTCTCTGTTTGATACTTTATTTTGAAGTTGGATTTTGTACTTTTGTTCAGTTTCCATGCGTTGTTTCACACGGTAAATTTTATTCAAAAGCGCACATGGTCTATTATATTAAATAATTCACTGTGTCAAACCATTGACAAATCGAGAAACAAGTTATGAATCTTTATATTCTATAACTAAAGACATTTTTTAAAGAATATTACAAAATTGGTGACGAAATACAAACGCTTGTCAACTGAGATCATCAAAGGAGTAAAAAAGGAAGATTTCGAAGAAGCTGGAGCGTAGGCGTGACCAACGCAGTATTAGACAAAAAAATAAAAACCGGAACTACAAAAAAAAATGGCTACTGAGAAAAGTAATAACAAAAGCTAAAAAACGTTGGCATACCATAAATAAAACGTTATGACCTCACATACAAAAATTAGCTCTCGCATGATGCTCTATTATGAAAGATTAACTAATTGTGTAGGCTTTCACGGCTGGCGTTGTTGCAAAACTTCTTAGTTTCCGGGCTTGTACGCCGTGGTCCATTATACCAATGGACCCCGGCGTATAAGCCCGGAAACCAAGAAGAAAGATTAACTGTTCAGATATAGCACCGTAGAGTAACTGATAACTCATTCCGGCGCGAAAGTGGAAAAAATCGAGTTTGGGTCCCGACGGTACCAAATATAACATCTGCTAAAATTCGTAAATAATTGTTTTAGCTTTCAACCGAGCGGTGTAGCGTAATGGTAAGAGCACTAAACTTGCATTCAGGACGTACTGGGTTCGAATCCCGACGGCGGAAAATGTGACTGGGACTTTTTTCTAATGCCTCTCGCCGAGAAACGGTAATTCTTGTACCAGCTATCTCATTGAGGTTTTCCATGGTTTCCCGCAATTAATTCCAGATAAACATCGGGATGGTTCCTTATTCGAGGCCATGCCCGATTACCTGTCAAATTTCTATGTTCTCATAGCTGTCAACCTTATCCCGATTTTTTATAATCCTTCATTCGCACGTAGCTATTAAGTTTGAAATTTAAAAACTTAGTAAATTAACGAAAAGTGTGGTAAATGGAAAAATAATGTCAACAAATGTACGTTAAACGCACTATTATTATTCATCTTCAAAGTTCAATTCCAGATATATGTTATAATAGAAAACAGGATCACGGGTAATTGGAATAATGAAAATAAATCAATTTAAACATTCATTGATTGCAACGTTTCGTCTTTTTTATTAAGACTTTTTCAAGCTCTCAATATGCTTAAACGATAGTTATTATTATTGTTGTTTTAACTTTTAACCAATGAGGTGTAAACATGGAGTGTTAGTCTGGACTGCACCAGCAAAATGACAAACAGAGACAGTAATAACTGCGGTAGCTATTTTAATCTATGAGCTATTCCGTCTTTAACAACATAATAACACAAGAAAGAAAGAGACTAACATTTACCGTGTTTATCGTCTTCTCTTTCTTCTCGGTTCGTATGCGCCGTTGTACTTTAACACTTCATATCTACAGGTCAATGTTTTCAACCAGGACTGTAAACAGTGTTGCCAATAGATGACAGTTTCTACTATTGGCAACATTGTTTACTGTAAGGATTTTCTGGGACAACTGTATGACAGTTCACAGAGTGTGGCGAAGAAAATAAAAGACACAAATCCACTCTTCCAGAATGAAATGCGGACTGTCGATATAGCATCGTCGAATGATCGGTCACGTAGCCCGATGTTTTCCAAACCAATGCAGACTGAACGATAAATGTCAAAATGCAGTTCAATGAAAAATTATAACAAATGTACTATACTCCTAGTGCTTTATTTATTTGGCTGCTGGTCAAGGCTATTAGAAGAACTTCAAAAGAAAGTACTTAGAATAATATTTTAACTTAATTCTCGTGGTAGTTTTCAAAATTATTTTATTAATAGTAATATACTGACTCATCGGTGTATATTATTCTCCAAAGGTGTTTCTAATACTGTATCAAAATCAATGTTTTCATTAAAAAATTAGTGTTTTAAATTTTTAACAATTTCATTACAGAAAATAACGTGTACCGGCGCTGAATAGAATAGAACAAAACAAAACAAATGTCGCCATCAGTTGTCGGTAATAGAAAGTGACGTAGTGGCGCTGAAGTCTCTGAATTGAGAAGAATAAAATGTATTTCCACCCTATTATATTACGTAATAGACCATTAACGGTCCGTTAATTATTATTAATTATTCAAAACGTTTAATTTTTGATATCTGCTTGAATTTAATCTGATTCGACTAGTCCAGATAATAGCACTAGAATGACGGTAGACTGTATAAAATAAAACTTTTTGTAAAAAAACTGAGCCACTAAAAATGGGTTTTGAGGTCGGTTTTTAAGTGACTTTGATACGTAGTTTGCACGTTATTTACCGATTTCTTTGATATTTTGTCAGTTCGTCAAACATCATTTTATATGTTCGGTAAGCTATTTATTGATATAAAAATATCGTGAAAAAATTTCAGACAAATATTTCACTAAAACAAAGTACCGTTTAAATAGTTTGTTCAACCCTGTTATAAGATTACAAAAAAATATGAAAATTCAAATCACGTAGTCTATCCCTGAAAACAATTTCCAAGCAACAACAATAGACAAAAACAAAATAGCATCAGTTGTCAGCCAATCAGTCATATGACGCGGCGGTTGGCACGTGTCTGCTACGGTTCATCATTTCCTCACAAAAAAACAGGAAATGACAAAATATATGTGGCTAACGTACTACAAAAAAGAAGGAAGCGAATCATATTTTGGAATTTGTATTTATTCCAAGTCAATAATCTGATAGCATAATGTAGGTTACGAATATTATAGTCTTATATCTGAAGCAATCATACAAAACTAAATAAATCCATTTTAAACCGTTTCGAGTTATTAACGAAAAACGATTATCGCAAATACCGCGATATTAAAGCAAAAAACCTCGCATGCATTCCATGGATCGATAAATAATGAAAACTTCTTTCTTTTAATTTACAAATTACATAATATATTATTAAAATTAAAATTTTAGTTTTAAAAAAAAAACTAAAACAACATCCTTTTATCAACTAAAAATGCAAAATAATAAAATTAGCTTTACTGTAAAAAACGTGAGCTGTTATCTATTTAATTTTTTATACCTCTACGTTTACAATTAGCTATTAAATGAAAAGTTTATTACCGATAAGCACTACACACTTTTTCCAGTAAAGATAATTTTGTTTTCAAATTATTTTGCACTTTTTAGTTCATAAAAGCGTGTTCTTTTAGTTTTTTAAACTCTAATTTTAGTTATAAGACTAAAAAATTATATTGCATTTAACTATGAGGTAGGCAACGCAATGTGAGTCACTATACAGCGTGTTAGCTTGTTTGCTGTAATTTTTCGAGTTCTTAGTCAGGATAATGGGACAAACTTATTAAATTACTGTATTGTCACCGGACCTTGATACGTGTGCAAAGTTTTAGTTTAATCTGACGTTTTGAAGTGAGTGAATTTCACGTTCAAAGATTCTTTTACAAACATATAGCTGAAGTTAATAAAAGCATGTTAAAAAAAACAAAAAGAATTTCTCCGGTTTTGCTAAAATGAGATGGATATATCTGCTTTTTCTTGAACTAGAAGAGGACAAACAATATAATTGCCTACTCGGCACTTGAATAATCAAAAAATATATTTAAAAAAATAACAAAAACGTAACTTAGGCTGAAACTTGACACACATAGTATAAGATACGGGCCTTCTAAACGTATTTTAACTTCTATATTATATGTAAAAGAAAGATGTTAGTTGAATTCTTGACCTTCAATAATTAATGTTTTATTGTTTTTTTTTATATATTTATTCCTTGGGTTTATCTTCTTTGGCTTGATTGCCGACATTTTGGTACTAATTGGGAGTTGTTTAGTATGATTCTGATAACGCCAATGGATTTAGCTAACCTCAGATATCAAGAAATCAAACCTATATATATTGAACAACGGAACGAGGCAACTTCTATAATATACTAGCCTTGATGGGGCAATAATTATTAGCATCTTCGTCAAGTAGAAACTTCTTAATTCTGCTCGATATTATTTCCATGAACACGCTACAGAAATACTTACGAATTAGTTCATATACGACAGTGTTCCCTTTCGGTATAGTGTTCCATACGCTGCCTGAAACCACTTTATCCCCAAATGAATCCCCAAATGAATTCTGACACGCAACACGAGAATTGAAACATAGAGCATGTTATGTTAAATAATACAGAGTCCGTAGAGGATATCTCGTATTCGTCCTAGAATCACAAATACGGAACTGATTTTATCGGACTTAAAAAGGGACCGCCCAAACCGTTTTTACGTAATCAATGTTCTTCAGACGTACTGTAATTAGTTTTTTAATTATAGTTTCAATCTGTTAAAAAATCGACCAAGCCAACGATTTTTTCCGTTTGAAGAAAAACTTATTTTGGAACGGTAAAATGGAATCGTGAGATTGAAAATGTAACGAACGTGTCGCAATGTACGTATACTGTATACTATAAGAACCGGTTATAGAACATCAAGCTAAGGTCGCTGCAAAGTAGAGCACTGATCTCGTAACTTAAAGGGCGTAGGTTCGATCCCATTATTTTTTTTATCATTATACTAGTTTTACTTCTGTACTGTGTAGTGTAAAATGCACAGTTTCTTTTTTACTGAGCGATGCAGCGTAGTGGTGAGTGCTCTAGACTAGCATTCGAGACGACTCGATGATATACATAGATCGCACAGTTTTATCAAGGAGAACTATGTCAGACTTTATGGCTGAAAGTTACCTGCAGGTAGTACTAAATAAATAGTTCCAGAAAATCTTATTATTATTATAAATATTAAGAGCACTGTGGCTGGAATAATAAAAATAAAAGAATAGTTACTTCTTACCACAACAGATTTATTCAGTGGATGTACATTTCGAGAGCTAAGCTCCCATCTTCAGCAAATCACTAAACTTTAGTTTAGTTTAGTTTAGTGTTTTGCTGAAGATGGGAGCTTAGCTCTCGAAATGTACATCCACTGAATAAATCTGTTGTGGTAGGAAGTAACTATTCTTTTATTTTTCTTATTATTAGTGTATTTGCCATATGGCAACATACACTATTGGCGTCGGTCGGATGGCGGGACCTAGGGGTCGGACCAAAATTTCTCGACGTTTCATAACCTCCTAAACACTTTGGCACCATTTTTAAAAATGTTTATATTTATATATATATATATATATATATATATATATGCGTATATACAAATATATATATATATGCGTATATATAAATATATATATATATATATATATATATATATATATATATATATATATATATATGTGTGTGTGCGGGCAATAACTTTCGAAAGAGTTAATTGATTTTAACGAAATTTGGCCCACGTGTTGAAATCCATCACCGCAAGAAGCCTATTTAAAATGGGCGTTGTCGGGCTATTTTAAGGGTAGTTTTTAGGGGTTGAAAAACGTTTTTGGGCCCCAAAATACCGAAAAATTCTCCGAATCGTTTCAAAATTGACATTTAACCTTCCAGTAGTAATTAAAAAATGTCCCTAAAATTTTAAAAAAATCGGCCCGACAGGACCGGACTTAAAAGTTTTATGAAAACACTACTTTGCAGATAGTGAATTATTTACTGAGAGTTGTATATAATTTGGTATAGAGGTTCGATTGATAATAATATTGCAATTAAGAAAAAAAAATGTTATTTTAAGGGGTGTATTAAGGAGTCAAATTTTTTATTTTGCCGAAAAGCCAACTTAAGTTCGCATAATAAAGCCACACTGCCTGTATTATCAAATACACTATATTGTCGGCAGGGTTTTGGCACTGCGACCCGGGTTTTTATTATTTAATATTGACTTTTTTTCTTTTTTGTCCTTGGTAATTAATATAAAAATGATTTGTCGGGAAAAAGGACTTTTTAAGTAAACACTTAAGTGTTTACTTAAAAAGTCCTTTTTCCCGACAAATTATTTTTATATTATTATTTAATTTTTTTAAAGTTGTCCGATTTACACACACTTCCTTCGAGCGATGCTCCAAACCTATTTAACAGTGAAAACAGCACCAAAATACGTCGAACAGTTCTCGAGATTAGTTCAAACTGACAGACAGACAGACGTCTAGCTGGAACTTTATTTTACGAACGTATACGCAGTACACAGGAGACACCGATTTAGAAGCCAGGAAATGACTTTTTATTGATCGCTGTTTTCAAACAACTCGAATACAAAAAATGTGGCCACTTAGTGATATACTGTTTTAAATGAGTGTACAAAAATGAAAGAACCGCACTCTGTGACTTTGAGTGTCGCACTGAACAAACAAAAGAACGGATTCACGCACACAAAACACGGACGTGCCATAAAGCATAGTCACAGACATTTGTGACGCCCAAGGTGAATTGGTACACAGGTTACCTCGTTAATGAATGAATAGGAGTTTTATCAGCCATGCAATATCAATTGACAGTCGTCTGGATGATGTCATCCTTGCACTGCTATCAAACGGAACGAAGTCACCTCTGTATCTAATTACCTTAACTAAAACCAACCTCTTTTTACCCGACTACTTTTCATTTTGAAAACTTGTTTTGTACTTTTTTTATAGACGCGGTCAGATTTTTTTCTCTTTTAATTTTTTAACTTCCCGGTTTTGGGAAGATATTGTAATTGGTCCGAAAATTGAAATAAAAAATTTTAGCAAATTTTTGTTTTAAGCTCATTTTTGAAAAGATATTTCTCTCTCTCTCTCTCTCTCTCTCTCTCTCTTTGTGTTTACGTACGTATGAACGTGGTCATTTCTTTCTAAGACGATATATCGAGAATAAAAAATAATATCGACTACCTCAGACTATAAATCCACGCGTATTAACGTAAATATGATCTGAAAGAATTTTTTTCCAAAATCCGTTACTTTAGTCGTCTTTTTTTTTTGTTTACACAAAAAGACAGAAAAAAACTAGATTCTATACGAAATCTCGCGAATAAAAAATGATATCGATTTTTTTAGGGTGTCGATCGAAGTGTAATAATATCAATATGATCCAAAAGAAGTCTTATCAAAATCGGGCTAGCCATTTTTTTTTTTGTTTAACAAAAATACTTCAAAAAAGTGAAGTGTATACGTAATCTCTCACCGTCAATATGCCCCGATTTTTTTTTATTAAAATAGGTCCAGGCGTTTTTGTTTGTTACACAAAAATACAGAAAAAAATGTATCTTAGTATTTTTTTTAAAAAGGTTTCTCGTATCTGATTTGTTAAGATCATTATAGGACGTTGGTCGTGTGGACTTCAAAGATCACACTTTTATAATTCTAATATACGACCCACCTCACGGCTGTTTTTTTTTTTTTTATTTTACGCATTAAACAAAAGCGGATGTAAACAATTGAACAAAATAAAAAAGAAACCAATAAATTGGTATATTATTGTGATACAACCTGAGTTTAAAAAATAGTAACTGTATCGAGCAAAACGTTATCCTTTTCGTGCCTTGAAATATATGTAATTGCCACGGTACATCATAACAGAAACAAAAAATATGGTGGGAGCGCAGGATTATATGGCGGGGGGATGGGTAAGTGTTTTGTACCTAATGTTTTATATTCACGTTTACTAGGTGTGGACAACATTTTGGACAGTTCGATAAAGTGATCACAAAATAATAATTTTTTAAAATATTGAATCGATTTACAAAAAATAAATTTTATAAAAGTATAAAAGTATATTTGAGACCCTTACGACAAGCTCTTTTATTTGATATGTCACACGGTACAGCATGCCAAACTTTTTTTTAATTTCCTAATTTTTTCGCGAAAAAGAACCTCCATGTTCAAAATTCATTTATTTACGTTACATGTCCGTCTTATGGTCACCGACTTACATATGTGTATCAAATTTCCAGTAGTTCGGCGCAAATTGGCTTTGACAGTGGGACGGACAGTGAGCCTATAAGGGTCCGTTTTTTCCTTTTGAGGTACGGAACCCTAAAAATGTTGTCATAAATTCGTATAAATTTCGAAGCAATTTTGAGTCCATTATTCACAATAAATTCTTTAGCAATATTTGTTTTTATTTACAGAAAAACAGTCATCATTAAGTAATTTGACGTTATAACATAATAAAATCCACTTAACCTAGTATTTGCGAAATCGTTTTTAGCAAAGAAGCTTAACGTCATTTCAAAGTGTAGAAAAAATGACAGAACGATAAAGAGCAGATTCTTAGCTGCGGCGAACAAGTTTTTTTTCCGGTTGCGTTTATTTTAGTGACGAGTTTGTCCGGCACGTAACTGCTTGTTGGTAGAGACATGAGAACGGATACAATGTTCTGGATTACACGTGTTATATAATAAACGCTAGGCACGTGCAGATGACTGCGGTCAACGATTCCCGTCAGAAGGAATAGCGCTATACCTAGCTACTCTATTCTTGTTTGGTTAGCCAAATATCCAAAGATCTATACAAACAATAATTGTTCAATAATCCAGATAACATCCTTCTTTATAATATAGAAGTTAAAAATAAGACCCTTGCCCAATTCTACAAATGTGTCAAGTTTCAACATAAGTTACGCTTTTATTATTTTTAATTATATTTTTTGATTATCTAAGTGTCAATATTTTAGCATTCCAACACCATTTGGTACTAAGTTAGATCAAAATTTTACAATATTTAGTCGTTTTGAGGACCCCCGAATCCATAAAACATATTTTTAAAAAAAGCCTATGTGTTTGTTTGTGAACGCAATACACGTCAAACGGATGATCGGATTAAAACCAAATTTGGAAAGATATTTAATATGTAAATATGAAAAACCCTATTGTTTTGGGGAAAATTGGCGCATGTGCAGAAGAGATATATGCTATAGCGTTGCTTTTTATATAATTACAGTATACTTTTACAACGGTTTATTATTTTATTTATTTTTCCAAGAAAGTTTCGTAAAAAAATAAAAAAATTGATATTTGATAAATATCAGTTCATGAAATATCAATTTGTCACTTGAAATTAATAACAAAAATCACAATTTGGTCCTAATATTGTAACATATATCAATCACAGATATTTCTATCAACGAGTAGCAGTAGCAGTAACAGTGACTAAATGACGTATGTGAAATATCTCTCATCACTAATATTTCCGCAGTATTACCCAATAGTAGAGGAAGTACTCCAAAAATCCTTAAAATTTTTGAAGCTGTGCTTCCAAATAAAGTTCTCTAGACTGGTAGTGAACTTGGAAAAAACGACCGAGCGTTACGAAACTTTGTTGTTTCATGAAATAACTATTTTGACGTTATCAGAAACAACTTCCGCAGCATATTCGCTACATGTTGCCTACGCAACTTCCGTAACAGAGAAAATTTTACCCTTAGTGCGCCAAAATAATTTTCTCGACCAACATTTTTGTCACATTTAATATTTGGTTCATAATAAGTTTGTGCGTGTATACATAACACAGAATTCACTTGGAAACCTCCATGTCGTCCTCAGGCCATTCGGTACAGTTTCAAGAAGTCCCCAAACTCCCCCAAACCATACAGCCAGCCTTCATACCCAACCCACGTGTGTACCAAACATCCAAAAGACGCACGGAGACCGCAATTTAAGGATGCCGCGAATAGCACGATGTAAATAAACCCAACTGAAAACTTACCTGCCTAACTGCGTTTGTCGTTTACATAGCCCGATGCTATCTGAATTGCTAAGTACAAGGCGCCTTATATTATCAGCATTGGTTACCAAGAAAATCGAGATTTTTGAACGAATTTAAAAGTTTCTCTTGACGTGAAATTTACGGCTTCTACAGACGATTTTTAAATAAATCAAACTTACAGGAAACTTTTTATCTTGTTACGATGTGGTTAAGGAAAAATCTTCATCAAAACCGACGCGACCGTCGTCCCTAATCAACAATGTTAGGTTATGTGTTTCACTTTACATGACGACACCTAAATAACTTTTTCATTTTAAAAGCAATCATTATAAAATTTTCTGCAGTTATGCAGGCCATTAAGATGCATCTTTTTTGTAAGAACAATATTTTTCAAAAGTCAAAATCTAGCCAACTACAATTCAAAAAACCCGGGTCGCAGTGCCGAAACCCTGCCGACAATATAGTGTATTTGCTTGTATAGGGCCGTGTGGTTTTATACTTTTATTATGTGAAATTAAGTTTGTTTTTGGGCAAAATAAAAAATTTAACCCCTTAATACACCCCTTAAAATAACATTTTTTTCTTAATTGTAATATTATTATCAATCTAACGTCTACACCGAATTAAATACACCCTTCAATAAATAAGTCACTATCTGCAAACTAGTGTTTTCATAAAATTTGTAAATCCGGTCCTGTCGGGCCGATTTTATTAAAATTGTGGGGACACTTTTTAATCACTACCAGAGGGTTAAATTTCAATTTTGAAACGATTTGGAGAATTTTTTCGGTATTTTGGGGCCCAAAAACAGTTTTCAACCCCTAAAAACTACCCTTAAAATAGCCCGATTAGGCCCATTTTAAATAGGCTTCTTGCGGTGATGGGTTTCAACACGTGGCCCAAATTTCATTGAAATCAATTAACTCTTTCGAAAGTTATCGCGCGTACACATATATATATATATATATATATATACGTATATAAATATATATATATATATATATATATATACATATATATATAAACATTTTTAAAAATGGTGCCAAAGTGTTTAGGAGGTTATGAAACGTCGAGAAATTTTGGTCCGACCCCTAGGTCCCGCCATCCGACCGACGCCAATAGTGTATGTTGCCTTATGGCAAATACACTAATAAAAAGTAGGTTTTCAAGTAAACACATGTGCGATCAAGATAGAGCAAAATTTTATTAAAAAAAGTTGTTCAGAATCACAAAAAACTCGTATGAAGATTCGTCAAAAAAATAATTTCTGAAATTTTTCTAAATATGAATGCCAGCTGTAATTTATATGCTATTTTATTGTTTCATAGCACTCT
Source organism: Venustoraphidia nigricollis (assembly GCA_034508555.1). Taxonomy (NCBI): domain Eukaryota; kingdom Metazoa; phylum Arthropoda; class Insecta; order Raphidioptera; family Raphidiidae; genus Venustoraphidia; species Venustoraphidia nigricollis. Next base: position 1,844,752 of record JAVRKA010000053.1, on the reverse strand, counting down.
TGTTAGTAAAATAGCAAATAAATTACAGATTGCATTCATATTTTGAGAAATTTAAAAAATGATTTTTTTTGACCAAACTTCACACTTAAGAGTTTTTTGTGATTCTGAACAACTTTTTTTTGATAAAATTATCACCTAATTAGCCTTTATAATGAAGAAGGTCGCAGATGAAGAGAGTTAGGTACAAAAATGGACACTGCAATCCGTCAACCATTTTAGGACATGAAGTATGTAGAAAAAAGTCACAGTAGAACTAAAAATGAGAAAAGAGATTTGTAGTAAAAATATAATCCAAGCAATTCTGTAACTCGGTCCCATTCCGAGCGGGATTATGCAATATAAAAGAAAGGCCATGTTAAAGCAACCTGTAAATTCATTTTAGATTATATAAGAAATTTTATCCTTCGCGACAACACTAATAATTGTTACAACTGCGTTAACATTTTTATCTTAACTGCTTTTTCAGCACATGACAGGCGGAATTTTCTTTTGTATAAAAAATTGATGTTTTTTTTTTCACTTGAATATCTTCAATACTTTGTTCACAAGAATAAAAAACCCGGGTCGCAGTGCCAAAACCCTGCCGACAATATAGTGTATTTGCTTATATGTTACAGGCAGTGTGGCTTTATTTTGCGAGCTTAAGTTGGTTTTTGGGCAAAATAAAAAATTTTGCTCCTTAATACACCCCTTAAAATAACATTTTTTTTCTTAATTGCAATATTATTATAAATCGAACCTCTATACCAAATTATATACAACTTTCAGTAAATAATTCACTATTTGTAAACTAGTATTTTCATAAAATTTGTAAGTCCGGTCCTGTCGGGCCGATTTTATTTAAATTTTAGCGACACCTTTTAATTACTACGAAAGGGTTAAATGTCAATTTTGAAACGATTCTGAGAATTTTTTCGGTATTTTGGGGCCCAAAAACTTTTTTCAACCCCTAAAAACTACCCTTAAAATGCCCCGATTACGCCCATTTTAAATAGGCTTCTTGCGGTGATGGATTTCAACACGTGGACCAAATTTCGTTAAAATAAATTAACTCTTTCGAAAGTTATTGCCCGCACACATATATATATATATATATATATACGTATATAAATATATATATATATATATACATATATATATAAACATTTTCAAAAATGGTGCCAAAGTGTTTAGGAGGTTATGAAACGTCGAGAAATTTTGGTCCGACCCCTAGGTCCCGCCATCCGACCAACGCCAATAGTGTATGTTGCCTTATGGCAAATACACTAAAAACTCGGGTCGCAGTGCCAAAAACCTGCCGATAATATAGTGTATTTGCTAATCCAGGTAGTTCGACTTTATTATATTAATTTGTTTGTTTTTGGAGAAAATAAAAAAATTTAACCCCTTAATATAATATTTCAATAGTTCGTCTCTGTTTTAGCAATTCATCATCTGCACAAAATTATATACCTACAGCCTTCAGTAGGTACTTAAGTATAATTCTCTATCCGCAAACGTTTTCACAAAATTTATAAGTCCGGTTCTGTCGAGCCGATTTTATTAAAATTTTAGGAACATATTTTAATTGATAATAAAAGGTTAAATTTGAATTTTGAATCAATTCTAAGAATATGAAATTGTATCGATTTTCCATACTGCGGTGGTAAGTCCATATCTATGGCCGTTTTTATAAAAACTAGAGTTGGGTAACTCAGATCTGAACCGGTTCAAAGAGCCGACTCCGACAGAAGATTCGTGAGAGCCGACTCACTTTTTTTTGAGCCGACGGATCAACGGATCCGCATAACTCAGTGAAACACTTAACACACAGAAGCACATTTTACACTTACGTATCAGTTCTTGCTTTGATGCATCTGTCAGCTTAAATGACGCATGCATCACATGTTTGGCTATGCATTCTTAATTCTATACAGGTCGTGATATGATTGACTGAACTAGGTAACTCAGTGGCAGACTGCAGCAACATATTCAGAACTCGGCTCGTTTTGAACCGGTTCAGTGAGCCGGCTCACATACGGGATCCAGATGCAAAGATGCAGATCACTAAAAAGACCCGTTTTTCCCATCTCTAATAAAAACAACCTTTATAGATACGGCATAATATGAGTATCATAAGCGTACTTAATTAATTTATATATTTACGGTATTGTTATAAAAATATGTTATAGCAAAATCTTACAATTTTAAAATAAAATAAAACAAGTTCCCAGAGCAAGTAACTAACTAAAATGTTTCATTAAACACGATGCGTATAAGAAACAATTCACTGTGAATCTTCCAACATTCGAGACGGTACAGCACTGGCCGTTTCAGAATATAATCTCAAGTTAACCGAACACCGAGTTCACCAGAATGAGTAAAACTCGTAATAGAGAGTTATACTTTTGGTTATTAATTTGTTCTTGTGTTCCTCCATTGTAACACATCGCAACGTTTTTATAACCTCCTTGATAACATGGCAGTAACGCCTGATAATAACTTCTCCCCCCTCCGTGAGTAACGTTACGCAATATTTGAACGTTCTTATATTAAACCAGTAAAATATTTGCCAGACAGTCGTTATTTGAGATTTGTTTTCTGCTAAACACAAAAACGAAATATAGAAAAGAAACGTGTAAAGTTTTCCTACGTACAGAGAAGCGGCTGGAATTTTCTCAGCTCTCTTGCGGTAGAAAAGTGGAAAATAAAAAGCATAAATTCAATGTGAAATATCTCCACAGCATATTCACTTTTTAAAAGCTGGTTCTGAATAGTGTGCGTTAAGGCCGCTTATACAACAGTTATAAGAATTTATTTGACACCGCAAATAGGTAAATCAAAATAAACAAATGATCAATTGTACTGAGATTTCTATTGTTCACTTTAAACAACAGTAATTCCATGATACGCATAAAGGTCCACACCTACTGAATCGGGTCGGATCGGCTCGGTATATTAAATGAGTTTCCACACACTAGTCGGGACGGATCGACTCTGTATATACTACCGTGCCGAGCCAATCCGATCTGGTGGGTGTGAACCTTGAAACAGAGCAGGTACAAACATATAATTAGTGTATTTGCCATATGGCAACATACACTATTGGCGTCGGTCGGATGGCGGGACCTAGTGGTCGGACCAAAATTTCTCGACGCTTCATAACCTCCTAAACACTTTGGCACCATTTTTAAAAATGTTTATATATATATGTATATATATATTTATATATATATATATACGTATATATATATATATATATATATATATATATACGTATATATATATATATACGTATATATATATATACGTATATATATATATACGTATATATATATATGTGTGCGGGCAATAACTTTCGAAAGAGTTAATTGATTTTAACGAAATTTGGCCCACGTGTTGAAATCCATCACTGCAAGAAGCCTATTTAAAATGGGCGTAATCGGACCATTTTAAGGGTAGTTTTTAGGGGTTGAAAAATGTTTTTGGACCCTAAAATACCGAAAAAATTCTCAGAATCGTTTCAAAATTGACATTTAACCCTTTAGTAATATTCAAAAAGTGTTTCTAAAATTTTAATAAAATCGGCCCAACAGGACCGGACTTAGGTACAAATTTTTTGAAAACACTAATTTGTAGATAGTGACTTATTTATTGAAGGATGTATTTAATTCGGTGTAGACGTTAGACTGATAATAATATTGCAGTTAAGAAAAAAAATGTTATTTTAAGAGGTGTATTAAGGAGTCAAATTTTTTATTTTGCCCAGAAACCAACTTAAGTGTGCATAATAAAGCCACACTGCCTGTTTTAGCAAAAACACTATATTGTCGGCAGGGTTTTGGCACTGCAACCCGGGGTTTTTTTATTGATATAAAAAATTAAAAATCGTCATTTTTTTGAAGGTAATATGCAAGTCTAAAGATATTATAAAAAAGTTTGTATTGTAAAAAAAATCTTTAATATACTTTTAGAGCGCGAAAAAAAAATGGAAAATTGGCGTTTTTTTCAATTTATAAAAATTAATAACATTGAAAATATTTTAATATAGGTAGTTACACTAAATTAAAAAAAATTTGCGACGTTTCGTTAAATCTTTTTAACTTCTTCGGGCAAAACTGAAATGATTAAAAATACAAATTAGTTAATGAAATAATTACAATTTTTTTTTAAATAGAATTGAAATAATACCTTTAACTAGTTAACCATAACTATATTAAAATTGAATTGTCCAATTTCCCGCTAAAAAATAAAAAAAAAACTTATTAATTATAATGGACGTGAACAATATTGAGAATTAAAAATATCGACTTTACGAAAAAAGTTTTGAACATTTCTTTTTGGAAATCGGTAAAAAAATATAAAAAAAAGAACAGTATAATATAGCGATCGTTAGCTACAATTGTTAAAAAACATCCATTGTTACCATGCTATATTAGAAAAATGTATTTTCAAACAACTGTCACCGTTGGGACTCAAACCCGAATCTTTCCACTTCCGCGGCGGAATGAGTTATCAGTTACTCTACGGTGCCATATCTCAACAGTTAACCTTTCATAATATAGCAATCGCATCACTAGTTTCACATCATGCGAGAGCTAATTTTAGCTTGGGTAACGCTAGACTTGAACCTTCACAATAGTGACAGTTGCGAATCAATCAAAGATGAAATTCTTTCCATTAATTATGAAATAAATTCTAATATAGCATTGTAATAATGGATGTTTCTTAACAATTATAGCGAACGATCGCTATTATACTGTTTAAGAATTTAGTTTTACGGTCTATAACTTATGAACATTTACTAATATAAAAAAAAAAACATTTTATTATTTTTTTTCCTTCTTACTGACATAAAAAATGATTAAAACATCAGACCAGGTTACGGCCTGGTAACGGGTTAGTCATATTCAGTACAGTCTTGAATTGATTCCTGCAAAAAAACTGAATGCGAATTGAATTCCACCAGGTCTAGAACGCAGTTAAAACATTTTTTAAAACCTCGTCAATTAATCTATACAAATATACGAATACGTGAGGTACTAAAAAATTAAACTGTCTATTTGCTGTAATTGACGATTACTTTCTTTAATAAAAATATAAAAAAAATATGTACAGACACCCTGCAGCATCGTTTCACATTCCATTTCTATTTTAATAATAAATTCCACCATTAATCAATATTGTATGAGTTCTCTGTCATTTTCACTCGCTAATATATTCCAATAATCGTGATTTATTCCCGGATACGCTGCACGAATTGATTCATTATAAGGCCAATTTAGTTTTAATTAATACTGCCAAACAATGGTGTGAAAAGTCAAATGTATATATTTGACAAAATAAATGGCCACAATATGATAAAACTAAAACATACTAGGTGGCCCCATTTTCTTTAATAAAAATAAATCCTTATTTCTTGTTACGTTCTCATTCATAATTTTTATAAAAAATTCACCGAGCTGGGTAGAGTAGTGGTGACAGCACTAGACGCGCATTCGGGAGGTCCGGGTTCGAATCCCGGCGGGGGCAGATGTGGCTGGGACTTTTTCCTACTGCCTCTCGCCGAGAAACGGTAATTCCTGTACCGGCCATCTTGATTGAGGTTTTCCATGGCTACCCTCAATTAATTCCAGATAAATATCGAGATGGTTCCTTATTTGAGGCCCATGGCCGATTACTTATCAAACTCCAAGTTCAAAAATTACCTACCTTATCCTAATTTCCTATAATTCCTTCATTCGCCCATTGCTATTATATAAATTGAAGTTTTAAAAAATGTAGAAAACAACGGGAAGTGGTAAAATGGAAAATAGTAATGATGCGAATGGCGTCTGTTATGACATAAAAGTCGATAAACGGACGTTAAACACATTATTATTATTATTTTATCTAGATTGTAATTAATTATTTTATGTACGAAGTCTGACATTATGTTAAAGCATAAGAGCATACTACATTTTTCGCACGTACCTCCTATAAAATAGCTGATTTTCATATCCTAAGTATATTTGTAAATTTTTAACAGTTCAGTTCGATCATATTGGAATCTATTCGGATTGCTGTCTCTGTTGCTCATATGGATTTAAATTAAAACTGACAGACAAATTACTACTGAATTGGCAAGTTCTCATATTTTTTGTTTTATTTTACGCAAATGCGTTATTTTAGTACCGTTATAGAAGCATGAAAAGCAGCTATTTCATAGGGGATTGTGCAAAAATATAATATAATATAATATAAATAAGATATTGTGTTTTATATTCTTTTTTTTTTAATTTATTCGTATGAAGGTTTTTCAGGTAATCCGGTGTTTAATTATGTTATATTCGTATCATGGCATTTCTGAGTTCCTTTTGCAAGGCCTGGAGAAAGATTTAAATATTTCATTATTATAAGCATATTTGTGGTTCTTAGATAATTACTATTTCTATAAATTTATTATAAAATAAACCAAGCGGTATAGCGTAGTGGTGAGAGCACTAGATTAGAATTCGAGAGGTAACTTTAAAAAAAATGAATCTCTCAAAAAAAAAAACACTAAAAAGGGTAATAAAGAAAGGTATGTGGTCAGCATTAATTTAATTACTGTAACAAATTGGCGGCGGCCTCAAAACTTTATTATTTTATCCATAGTAGTATTATTCAGGTCCATACAAATCATACAGTAAATAATCAGGTTAATCAGACAACATCTCGATGTTGACATTAGACTTTCATTTATTGCAACGTTTCGTCGGACATCCCGACTTCCTCAGGTAATCTACAGAACACACACATAAAAATTACAGTCCACGTTACAAATTATAAATAATCAAAAATTAATTAATAGAAATCATCATACTATGAAAAAGTATCAAATGTCCGACGAAACGTTGCAATAAATGAAAGTCTAATGTCAACATTGAGTTGTTTGGTCTGATTAACCTGATTATTTACTGTACTTTTTTATTTTACGCTATTTTTGAAAGTTATATTTTTTTTAGTTTTTTTATTTTTTACTTTTTAGTGGCTTTGCAATACGTACTGTGCACGAGTTAGCTGCCTTTTTTATTAATACTTAATTATCAAACCGCTGGTATGTTTAAACAAAAAAATTTTTGTGAGGACGCCTTGAAGGATGTCCTATTAAATAGAAAAAGAATCGGCAAATCGGTTCACAAATACTGGAGCTATGAGAAAACAAATATAAAAACCCCTCTTTTTAGAAGACATTTAAAATCAATTGAACCGATTTAAAATAAACCAGAAAAAACTGCTGAGCCGATTTAAGTAGTTTGTACTAAACCACCCTAAAGGTATGGTATGGTGTAGAAATTTTTTAAATCGGTTAACCCTTCGAAAAGCTACGACTGAACAAACATTAAGAAAAAATATATCTGCATGTCGAATTGGTAACCTCTTTTTTGAATTCGGTTAAAAAGTAACTGCCTACAAAGGAAGTCGAGAACGATTGTTTTTTATCTTTCCTCATAGTTCTGCTTTATTTATCCTTTTTTAGAAAGAGCGTAGATATCAATTTTCAATTTCGGTTGACCAAACGACTATACACATGAAACGAGGCGAACCACTTATCACACAAAAGCGATAAAATAGCTAAGTGCTCTTTTATCAGAATTTATATTATATCGGTTTTATTGTACCTATACGAATGCGAGGTGTCACACACAAGACTAACCTAACAGGGCCACGTTATGATGAGTACTTAACTTATTACCAGAGCTTTATACGGCCGTATTAACAATAAAAAAATTCCACTCAATTGGACGACAGGATCATTTCAACTTCCAAAACACATTTTACATATTATAATAAATAAAATGAAATTTCTGTTAAGCGTTCGATGACACGGGTAACAGCTAGTAATAAATATTATGCTATTTGCTATTCATTTGCGGGGATAGCTTCACATGCAAAAATTAACTTAAGTAAAAAAGAACAGCTGCTTGTTTTTATTTTCGAAATATTTTCGAAACTGTAAAGTTTAGAAAAAACAATTTAACAAAACTTTTTTGAAAAAATTAATTAATGAGCTGTTTTTAAAAGTATTAAAAAAAACATTATAGCACATATCTCTTCTGCGCATGTGTCCTAAAACGATAGGGCTCTTTATATTTGTACGTTAAACCGAGCTGGGTAGAGTAGTGCTGAGAGCAATAGACTCACATTCGAGAGGTACGGGTTCGAATGCCGGCGGGGGCAGATGTGGCTGGGACCTTTTCCCACTGCCTCTCGCCGAGAAACGATAATTCCTGTACCGGCTATCTTGATTGAGGTTTTCCAAGGTTTCCCTCAATTAATTCCAGATAAATATCCAGATGGTTCCTTATTCAAGGCCATGGCCGATTACCTATCAAACTCCCAGTTCAAAAATTACCTATCCTATCCTAATTTCCTATAACTCCTTCATTCGCCCATTACTGTTAGTTAAATTGAAGTTTTAAAAATGTAGAAAATAACGGGAAGTGGTAAAATGGAAAATAGTAATGGTGCGAATGGCGTCTGTTATGACATAAAAGTAGACAAACGGACGTTAAACGCATTATTATTATTATTTGTAGGTACGTTAAACATCGTTTCAAAATTTAATTTCAGTCCGCTTATTCGTTCAACCTGTGTCGGGTCCACGGGTCCACAGACAAATCGACAAATAGACACACAAACTTTTTCCAAAAATACGATATGTTTTTTGGACTAATGGGACCTTAAAACTAAAAAATATTGTAAGATTCTGAAATGTGAATTTTGGCCTAAATTATTACCATTCCCCACTAGTGCACCTGGAACGGTAAAATAGTTAATATTAATGATTAATTATTATCATTATCATGTGTGAATTTTGACCATTTTTTTGGGTGTATTTTAATTTTAACATATTCTTGGGTAAAATTTGAGTATTTTTGTGTAGATTTTGATAACTTTTTGGGTGAATTTTGACATTTTCTTGAGTTAAATTTGAAAATTTTTGGGTAAATTTTGACATTTTTTCGGGCAAATATCGATGTTTTTTCCGGTGAATTTTTCCAATTTTTCGTGTGAATTTATAGTATTATTTATGTGGTCAAATCACCAAATTGCAACTCTGATTTTGATGTTAATAAAAACCCACAGACTTTTTCCAAAAATATTTTTTCTGGACTCATGGGACTTTAAAACGAAAAAAATATTGTAAGATTCTGAAATATGAATTTTGGTCTAAATTAGTACCATTCCTCGCTTGTGAAGGTGGAATAATAAAATATATGTAGAGGTTACTTTGTACAATATTCGTTGGCATATTGCGTCATGTTTTGTATTCAGGAAACCCACATAAAACCATTTAAATAGATAATGAACTGCAACATCAAAGGCATCAGCATATAATATTTGATCTCGAGACATTGTTTATTACATATTATATACTCCTTTGCATCATTATATTATGTTCTTGCGCAAACATCGTCTATACGCCGCCTATATGTGTTCATGAGCGTCACACCCATGGAGAATATACAAGGACTACGAACTCCAAGTATATAAAAAATCTTCCTGTATTTCTCGAAACCAAGGATATCTATTAGTCTTAAATAGTTCGCGAACGACCTAGGTGGGAAAAGCGCTCCTTTAAGTGAACTGAAGGAACTAGTTCGTCGATGATGTCGCTTTTAGTTCTATTTATTTGAAACGAAGTTCCTTATCGCGGGTTAGCGAGGGGACCTAGCCGAGAAAAAATGTAACATGTCACGAAAAACCGTAAGACAAAAAATGTTATATTCATGTCACGAAAAACCGTAAGACGAATAATGTATACTGGTATACGGTGATATCGGGTGTTTTTAGATTATACCGGATGTTTTTAGATTATACCGGATGTTTTTAGATTATACCGGGTGTTTTTATATTATACCACGTGTTTTTAGATTATACCGGGTGTTTTTAGATTATACCGGGTGTTTTTAGATTATACCGGGTGTTTTTAAATTATACCGGGTGTTTTTAGGTTATACCGGGTATTTTTAGATTATACCGGGTATTTTTAGATTATACCGGGTATTTTAGATTATACCGGGTGTTTTTGGATTGTACCGGCTGTTTTTAGATTATACCGGGTGTTTTTAGATTATACCGGGTGTTTTTGGATTATACCGGGTGTTTTTAGATTATAACGGGTGTTTTTAGATTGTACCGGGTGTTTTTAGATTATACCGGGTGTTTTTAGATAATACCAGGTATTTTTAGATTATACCAGGTATTTTAGATTATACCGGGTGTTTTTAGATTATACCGGGTGTTTTTATATTATACCGGGTGTTTTTATATTACACCGGGTGTTTTTAGATTATACCGGGTGTTTTGAGATTATACCGGATGTTTTTAGATTATACCGGGTGCTTTTAGACTATACCGGGTGTTTTTAGATTATACCGGGTATTTTTAGATTATATAAAACGAGTTACGAAAAACGTCTTATACGAAAGGGACTTCGTTCCAAACGCGTGTCCCACGACACGTTCCAAATATTTTATTTCTCTGGCGTCTGTTTTATAATGCAGTGACGTTACATGACCAACCAAACGATCACTTTTACTTTTGAGCTACTATTTTATATCTATTGACGTAATAATTCGAGCTAATAACTGTTTAATTTATACTATTTTAATAAAATTCGAATAATGTTTCACCCGAGTCTCTTATTAAAGTATGTAATTTATAATGTAAGGTTAAAGTTTAAAAAAAAGAAACTAAACGAACTAAAAGAGTTTCCGGTGACCGACCATGCCCAACACTAGTATGTTTCAGAATTTTATTCTTCTCTTTCTCTTCTTTCTTCGAACCGTAAGCGCCATAACAGCGAACTAACGAACTATAAGAACGAACTAGTTCGCCGGAAATGGATGAACTCAATTGAGCGAATTTTTTTTTGAACTAAAATGCCCAAGTCTAATATCAATGATCAAAACGGTGGAGGCTTTCACACGCTTCACATGAGTCAAATGAGACCCACTATTGAGATTAAATGTTTTAAAGCCCGCTCGGCAGCGACAACAGTAGTGGAACAAACAAACATTAATTTCACAAGAATAAGAATTTTTTTTGAGTCCGAAACCTATGCAAGCGCGCGCACAACTCACCAGAGTTTCATCGTAATCGGATGAATGGTACAGAAACACAGGAGACGAACAAACAAACAAACAAATAAACAAACAGTCATTTTTATACATAAAGGAGTAAATGACGTGCTGTCTGAATATTTATTTTGTGTTTTTTCCTATAGCGAATTTGTTTACCGACACCCATGTATGCATAAGCTATGCATGTTTATTTTATCGTAAAAAGATGAAAAACGAGAAGCACAAATTGTTTGAAGATTATCATAAAAGAAACCGTGCGTGCATTTGCAAAAGGCAAACAAGATCTGAAATATCAATCAGACGGGAACAGCCTGCGAATTATTATTTTTTGTTTGCAAGTTTACATAAAAAGTTACAGCTGTTTGGAACATTGTTTCGAGTAGCGCTTGCTATGTCATCAAATAAAAATGATGTAAACTTTTGGGATTCATACAACCAAAAACGATATATATCATAGAGTTTTCATGCAAAGTTAAATGCACTGTACGACTCAATCGAACTGTATCGTCAAGCGTCTATAATTCACATTCTATCTCACAGCACTGTAAACTAATTAAATCTGTAGGAATCTCGATTTTGATGTGAAAACATCTTTCAATATATATCAAGGTTATTAGACACAAAGGTGACCTCGTTCCGTTAGATGGGAGTGGACTGTAAATTGTTAAAGCGTGGTTAATAAAAATATTGAACGGTTTTCCAGCTGACGTTATTCATAGAGCGAGGTAACCTGTGTTCTTTTTATGTAACCTTGAGGTCACATCACGATAATGGGGATAATTTTAAAAATGCTGAAAAAATGATTTCGATATCTTTAAATTCATTGGAGATATTCAATTTTCTGTACGTCTGGTTGCTGACGAGACTGATCGACGCCTGGTCGGCCCTTATGACGCAGCGCGACACAATATGTCATATTAGTAGTTATACTTACTAAGTAATAATATAGTAAGTCATTATTGTAGGATATATTTAGGTATGTCAAACTTTCTAATTGATATTACATTAATTTTGAACTGTTAATTCTCTGTTGCCTTCATAGCTTGCCATATTATTAGTTACTAATAAATATGACACTTGTGCCGCATGACATCATCCGCACTGACAACGATACAGCGCGAAGAATTTTCAAAGTTAAAATTTGACGTTAGATGACTTCGGTATTTTTAAAGATGTTACAAAAATTCTTTCACTATGAATTTTGTAATTTTTAGAACTAAGTACCGTTAAAGTTAAAAAAATGAAGAACTTCATAATTACAATTATTTCTTTTACTTCTAAAATAGTCTTCCAAATATTTTCATATTTCGAGGCGTCTGTCTATTTTGCGTTATTTTAGAAAATTTAAAAATCACTTACCAATGACAATAAGAAATAGTGATGGGTTGTTATTTTTGAACCTGTTACTTTGTACCTGTTATTCATTTGTAACAGATACAATCTGTTATTTGATTTAAAAAGTAACAGGTACTTTAAGTAACAGGTACTCTACGCTGCTTCACTTTTTTGCAACAAAACAGTTAACAAATGAATAATTGAATAACCAACTACAAAGTAACAGGTTTAATCCGAATACGTAGTTTCTAGTGTTACAAAAAACTAGTAATAGAGTGGTATGGTAATAAAATATAATTAAACAATAGGTATAGTAAGCTATGTATTTTCATTAAGTACAGTTACACATATATATCTAATATTCAAAACATTATTTTAATAAAAAAATCCAATACTTTAAAATGAATACGTACCTAACTTAAATATAATTATTGTAACAATAAAAAACGGAGTGTCTGCAATCTGCTGACATTCTCATAAAAAAAACCGGGCAAGTGCGAGTTAGGCTCGCGCGGCGAGGGTTCCGTACCATCAAATATATGAGTCTCAATTACCAGTAACTATATTTGAAAACGTCTTTTACTTCCATTGTGAATACCCGTTCTCCCTCTATATACGAAATAATAAAATAAGTTTAATGATTAAACTTATTTTATTGCAAAAGCAACAATAGTGTCGATGACTCGATTCACGATTGTCGACGCGGAAGTACATCTCGATTGTCGAAATTGTGTGATTAGAATTATTAGGGATGTGGAGGGAAGGGCGATATTTTTATTGTATTAAGGTATTCAATAATCAGCATTGTTCCTTTTTCTTATTAAAACTAAAGTACCTATATACCAAACTGCGTAGTGCGTATTGTGCTAAAGCAGCAAAGTAACAGTTACTTTTGTACCTGTTATTATAAACTGATATTTAAAAGTAACAGGAACAGGTCGTACCTGTTACTTGAAAATAACAGGTTTTCCCATCTCTAAATTAAGAAATCGTTTTTTTGTAGTGCAAAACAACACGAAATCTGAAAAAAATACAACTTAATATAATCATACGTATAGTGGCAAGCATTATAAAGTAAAGGATAAAGGGGGAAGTGACACTTCTTTAGTTATGAACTCGTTTCACAGATGCTTTATCCATTGTTACTAAGGTTTCTCTTATATTCCCATAGACTAGACTTGGGTAACTCAGATCTGAACCAGTTCAAAGAGCCGACAGAAGATCCGTGAGAGCCGACTCACTTTTTTTGAGCCGACGGATCAACGGATCTGCATGACTCAGTGAAACACTTAACACACAGAAGCACATTTTACACTTACGTATCAGTTCTCGCTTTGATGCATCTGTCAGCTCAAATGACTCATGCATCACATGTTTGGCTATGCATTCTTGATTCTATACAAGTCGTGATATGATTGACTGAACTAGGTAACTCAGTGGCAGACTGTAGTAACATATTCAGAACTCGGCTCTTTTTGAACCGGTTCAACCGGTACGGGATCCAGATGCAAAGATGCAGATCAATAAAAAGACCCGTTTTTCCCATCTCTAGTTGAATCATTTCCCTTTTAGCGTTGCAAAAAATTTTCAAATTGATACGGCGCTAAAGACGTTTCATTCCAATTAATAGACACTATTATCAAATAAAAAAAAACCCGGGTCGCAGTGCCAAAACCCTGCCGACAATATAGTGTATTTGCTAATACAGGCAGTGTGGGTTTATTATGCGAAGTTAACTTTGTTTTTGGGCAAAATAAAAAATTTGACTCCTTAATACACCCCTTAAAATAACATTTTTTTTAATTGCAATATTATTATCAAGCGAACCTCTATACCAAATTATATACACCTTTCAGTAAATAATTCACTATCTGCAAACTAATGTTTTCATAAAATTTATAAATCCGGTTCTGTCGTGCCGATTTTATTAAAATTTTAGGGACATTTTTTAATTACTACCAGAAGGTTCAATTTCAATTTTGAAACGATTCGGAGAATTTTTGTGGTATTTTGGGGCCCAAAAACATTTTTCAACCCCCAAAAACTACCCGATTAGGCCCATTTTAAATAGGCTTCTTGCGGTGATGGATTTCAACACGTGGGCCAAATTTAGTTGAAAGCAATTGACTCTTTCGAAAGTTATTGCCCGCACACATACACACACACACAACATTTTCAAAAATGGTGCCAAAGTGTTTAGGAGGTTATGAAACGTCGAGAAATTTTGGTTCGATCTCTAGGTCCCGCCATCCGACCGACGCCAATAGTGTATGTTGCCATATGGCAAATACACTAATAAACATATTATTTTAGTTCACTGCAAGCAGTGCTTTTAATGGGTTAATAATGAAATAATAATTTCGTTAATGTTCACTAAAAGTTCTGACATTGTGACTTGATGCATGTGCATTATAAGTTAGTTATGACAAAACTTCCACTTTAGTAGCGGAGAAGAGACTTTGAAGAAGTCGGTAAGACTTATTGTACACTACGTTTTCACAGACCAACATGCGCTCACGATAGAAGCAATGCTAATACCGTAATGCACACTAATTTTCCATGCAAACGGAACATGGAATCACTTCGGTGTCTGTTCGTCTGTCACAGACATGTGAAAGCAGTTTTTTGTTTTTTTTTTCATTATTTATTCAATAATAAGAATTTCAGAAAATTCTCATCAGTAAAAAACGAAACTGGCGTTATCAGGGATCGAACCAACCACCTTTTACTCTCAAGATAGGCGCACTTAACTGCTCAGCTACATAACGCGCTTTCTTTAGATATATTATTCTAAGTATTATAGTCAATAATCATCATATATATTAATACACTAAGGTCAAGATGTTTGCCTCCCTTTTTCGAAAAAAACTACACAATTGCTCCACATAAATTTTATATCATTTTATAGATAATGCTTGCTCTACCGACATCAACAACTAAAAAACCTATTATTGCTTTTGTTTTTGCAAAATAATTAATTATAACAATTATACATTTATTCAGTATATGCAGCAATGCTCCCATCTGACGGTTCTAACTTTGAAACAACGTCAATATGATTGACGGTCGGTAAAATTTTTTTTGTTTAATTTATAATCAAAATTCACGTATAAATACTTTTCGTATGGCGGCGCTTCAGCTCAACGTTTTCGATACTTGCGCCTCTATATGACAGTTTTAGAAAAATATTTTCTTGAACCGTCACTGAGCTTCGTAATGTAATACAACAAAAAGAAGAAAGTTATAAAGAGTGTGAGAAATTAGAAACGAATTTTAGTGCGAATTATTCGCACAGGTACCGCTAGTAAGTATATAATTGCACAGTATTGAAGCAGTATCTGAACTGTGATAATATCAACGACGTACGTGCTCTAGTCCTTTCCTTGTCTAAAATATGATCTGAACGCTAACACGTATGTGCTCCTTTGTTTCGTGATATCGTAACATCACGTAACGTAAGCTCACGTAATCCGAAGGTTTCGTCCGTCGCCTGCGTCCGAGCGTGCGTTAAGGTTGTCGGAACGCTCTGAATTAAGCCAAACTACGAGGCTAAAAATGATGTTGCAAGGGTGCCGCTGTCAGTTGATAGCTCAAATTTTGGGAAATATTTTGAAGATTTAAAAATTTTTTCGAAAAAGGAAAAGTCACTTTAAGTTTGTGATGGAACAATTTTATGAAACAAGTACGAATAAGGTCGTAGTGTGACATTGAAAACGTGTTTTTTGGCACAATTAATGCCAACTTTTTTCTAGTAAATCGTACATAAATTTCAAAATTAGTCCGTTAGAGACCTAGACTTGTCCTTTATCTTCCTTATAGAGAAATAATTTTTGCAAAATGTTGACGAATAAGCCGAAGCCCTATTTTTGGCTTAAATTCAGAGCGTTCCGACAGCCTTATAAGAAGCTTAAAAAATGTTCGCTTATTTCTTGATCGCTTGGAGTCATGGTACAAGCGTAGTGTGCACGATCCTTTAGGAGGAATTATGCAACAGCAAGCAAACATAATAATGCAGGTACCTCGTAGACGACAATAGTAAATTGCACACTGACTTCATAACCGGCGCAATTAAAGACGTTCTCACATTATTAGTGTATTTGCCATATGGCAACATACACTATTCGCGTCGGTCGGATGGCGGGACCTAGGGGTCGGACCAAAATTTCTCGACGTTTCATAACCTCCTAAACACTTTGCCACCATTTTTAAAAATGTTTATATATATATGTATATATATATATATATATATATATATATATATATATATATATATATATATATATATATATATTTATATATATATATGTGTGGGTGCTATAACTTTCGGAAGAGTTATTGATTTTAACGAAATTTTGTCCACATGCTGGAATCTACTACCGCAAGAACTCTACTTAAAATGGGCCCAATCGGGCCTTTTTAAGGGTAGTTTTTCGGGGTTGAAAAAAGTTTTTGGAGCCCAAAATACCGAAAAAAAATTTCGAATCGTTTCAAAATTGAAATTTAACCTTCCGGTAGTAATTAAAAAGTGTCCCTAAAATTTTAATAAAATCGGCCCGACAGGACCGGACTTACAAATTTTAAAAAAACACTAGTTTGCAGATAGTGAATTATTTACTGAAAGTTGCATATAATTTGGTATAGAGGTTCGATTGATAATAATATTGCAATTAAGAAAAAAAATGTTATTTTAAGGGCTGTATTAAGGAGTAAAATTTTTTTTTACCCAAAAACCAACTTAAGTTCGCATAATAAAGCCACACTGCCTGTATCAGCAAATACACTATATTGTCGGCAGGGTTTTGGCACTGCGACCCGGTTTTTTTTAAAACTTTTAACAGCACTTGACTCTTGCTTACATTACTCCACTGATCTCTAAATGTATGGAATGCAGATAATCGGCACTTTACAGCCTTTCACGAGCAACAAAACATGAGAAAGACGTAATAGGAGACAGAACACTATTGTTATTTTCCAGAACTTTTCGTGATCGCAGTGAAATGTTTATTGTCTCATCAAATCTCTGATAATGCAGTTACTCCGATAGATTCTTCTTCGTTTCCGATCTTGTAAACCGTGGTCTATTAGTATTTCTACCTGACGTTTTGTTAACAACTGCGGTAGACATTATCAAAGGCGAAGTGACAACGGGAAAAGTGTTGGTGGCTAAAAGGTATGTCGATGGCTGGTGTCTAACCGCGAGTTTTCTGCTCGGCCTTAGTTGAACTACGACCGAGGAGAGAACACAATCACGCCTAGTCATCGACACATGTTTTGAGTCGCCTAGGACGACACTCGCCCGCTGCCACACCACCTTTAATAATGTCTACCGCGCAGTTATAGACAAAACTTCAGGTAGAAATATCAATGGACCATCGTTTGCTGAGAAACCTTCTTGGTTTCCAGGCTTATGACCGTTGTTCATTAATATTTCTGCATGACGTTTCGGTTACGACTGCAGTAAAAATTATCAAAGGCGGTGTGGCAGCGAGAGAAGTATTGGCGGCTAACAGGTAAGTGTGTCAATGACTGGTGTCTAACCGTGTGTTTTCTGCTCGGTCGTAGTCTCGCTACAACCGAACAGAAAACACACTTCCGCTTAGTTATCGACGCGATCACTTGTGAGCCACCGAACGAAACTTCACCCGCCGCCGGGCCACCTTTGATAATGTCTACCGCAGTTGTAACCGAAACATCAGGTAGAAATATTAATGCACAATGGTCGAAAAGTCCGAGAACTAAGATGATTTGGAACAACGTTGGCCATGAAAGCCTACAAACGACTGCTGACAGTCTAAAAAGTTTGCGGATAGTAATGGTGCAAAACTGTGGAGTTGCAATGGGAAAATGTTTATCTGCCGTATGACTGCAGGGTTGCAAATAGTGATAAAAATCCATAAAGTTCCTCGTTACATATAATAGAAAAGACGCTATCTTATAAAATTTCAAGAGTTATATAATTCCACTAGCGGTACCTGTGCGAATAATTCGCACTAAAATTCGTTTCTAATTTCTCACACTTTTTATAACTTTCTTCTTTTCGTTGTATTACATTACGAAGCTCAGTGACGGTTCAAGAAAATATTTTTCTAAAACTGTCATATAGAGGTGCAAGTATCGAAAACGTTGAGCTGAAGCGCCACTATATGAAAAGTATTGATACATTTATTACGTGAGTTGATTTAAAATTGAACAAAAGAGTCACCGACCGTCAATCATATTGATGTTGTTTCAAAATCAAAGCCGTCAGATATATGGCAGCATTGCTGTATTGTGTCTTAATGTATATCTATATATATATATATATATATATATATATATATATATATATATATATATATATATATATATATATAATTTTAATAATTAATAAATTTTTCAAAAACAAAAGCAATACTAAATTTTTTAGTTGTTGATGTCGGTAGAGCAAGCAATTATCTATAAAATGATATAAAATTTATGTGGAGCAATTGTGTGGTTTTTTCGAAAAAGGGAGGCAAACATCTTAACCTTAGCGTATTAATATATATGATACTTAGCTGTAACAAACATTTTAAAATAATGCCGGTTATATCTTTTCACGGCCTAAATGTCTTTTAGCCGTAAGTGTCAATAGTATTTATGACGAACATAAATATTTAGTGAATCTTTCGCTTTTTATCGCCAATACAGTGAAATAAAATGGCATAAATTTAAATAGCTGTATTTACTTTCCGTAATTAGTTTGAAAGGAAGTTTGCGCATTTTATGACATATTGAATACGTGAGGTAAGGAGATAAAATCTATTTGATGACACAGTGATCTGTTATTAATACATTTTAAAGACGAGTTTACACGAACGGGAATTGTCCTTTCAATCGTTTTTTATTTTTTCACAACTAGTGTAAAGTAATTTTCGTGAATTTAGAGTGATTCACGAATAGTTGATACCGCTTTGCGTTTGATATTAGATATGTTTAATTTTTCACGTCTACAATCACTCGTGGAGAGACCAGAACCTATCCAAAAAAAATCATCGAAAGTCAGTTGTTTTTTATTTATTTTTTTGTATACGTTTACACTGTCGGCAGGGGCGGATCTACAGAGGGATTAACAGGACTTGAACCTTGAACCTCCAAGTTCAAGGGCCATAAAAATTGAATTATCATCATTAATTTTTAATACTTTTTCATCAACAATGAGCACCTATCGTATAGTAAAAAAGATTTTATATCAATGACTATTATCATTAGTTACCATGGGTGAATTTTGACATTTTTTTGGGTGAAATTTGAAATTTTTTCGAATGAATTTTGACAATTTTTGGGTGAATTTTGACAATTTTTTTGATGAATATAGATAATATTTCGAATGTATTTGATCATTTTTTAAATGAATTTAGAAAATATTTTTAATGAGTTCTGACAATTTCTTTTGGTGAATTTCGACAAACTTTTGTGTGAAATTTGACAAATTTTGGGGTGAATTTTAACATTTTTTTGAGTGAATTTTGACAATTTTATTGAATAATTTTAACAATAATTCTGACAAAATATTGGACTTCAATAAGTCCTAGGTCCCGTAAAACCTAGATCCACCCCTGCCTAGACAATAGCATCAGGTCTATAAAATGTAAAATTCTTTATAAAAAAACCGCTACAATAAGTATTTTCACAGGTAGACATACAAAGAGATTTTTTTACAACTGAATGTTTTTAAGGAATTTAAGAAGAATTCACACCGCTGTCTGTTAAATGCACTTTGATAAAGGAAAGTGAAAAGTCCACAAAGATATTTAACAACGAAATGTTTCGAATTCCTTGTAAAGGCGGAGTACAAATCACGCAGCTGAATCCGCGCGTCTGGTCAACGTAAGGGCTGTCGTTTCAATAGTTGGGAAATTAGCCCAAGAGCTACTAAGCATTTTTGGGTAGGTCTTTGAGGTACTGTGAAAATTTGTACAATAACTCTTTAGTAATATAATAATAATAATGCGTTTAACGTCCGTTTCTCGACTTTATGTCATAACAGATGCCATTCGCACCATTACTATTTTCCTTTTACCACACTTCCCGTTATTTTTCTACATTTTTAAAACTTCAACTTATGTAATAGCAATGAGCGAATGAAGTAATTATAGGAAATTAGGATAAGGTAGGTAATTTTTGAACTAGGAGTTTGATAGGTAATCGGCCATGGCCTCAAATAAGGAACCGTCTCGATATTTATCTGGAATTAATTGAGAGAAACCATGGAAAACCTCAATTAAGATGGCCGGTACAGGAATTACCGTTTCTCGGCGAGAGGCAGTAGGAAAAAGTCCCAGCCACATCTGCCCCCGCCGGGATTCGAACCCGGACCTCCCGACTGCGAGTCTAGTGCTGTCACCGCTACTCTACCCAGCTCGGTAACTCTTTAGTAATATATACGAATACAAAAACACAGACTTGGCTGAAGGGTATCGGGACTTGATCGATTTACCAAACATATTGATCGCCTGGCAGGTAAAATGTCACAGCGAAACGATCTTTCGTTTTGAATATATCTATTTTTAGTCACCAATATTATTCTGTTTAAATTTCAACGTGCCTCAAATATATTTTAAAAACTATAATTAACATAAATTTTATTTTATTTATTACAATATATCAAATGTGAATATTTTTATAGTTGGAATGGTGCTGTCGCCCAGTCGGCTGGAATTTGTTTTTACAAAGCACAGGCGTTTTGTGAAATTGCTAAGCGCTTTGTAAAGCGGCTAAACTTACAAATCGGCTGCGACATTTGATACGATCGCTGTTATCAGACTCAGTTACAAATGATGTGAAAACTCAGCAAATGCCGTCCCGTAAACGAAAGTAAATACATTAAAGAGAACGGTCAGCTATGTTAGAAAGCCTATGATGCTGGTAATTTATCTACTGAAATATTGGTCAAAGCCGAATTAATAGTTTACTAACCCAAATATCGTCGACCCTTATCATGTTCGACCACTGACAACGAATTATTTCAGAATGTAAACTATAAGCACTATTCATTTGTTTCACTCGCAGGGGTGCACATGAGTGAGGTATAAAAACGTTAAAAAGCGTTAGCAGTGTTTTAAAGAGTAAAGAAAGAGAATAGTATAATAATTTTTGACTGGAGATTGTCGTAACTCGTAGGTGTAAAAATCATTCGAATGATTTTGAATAAACTGTCGAGACATCTCAGATATTTTAATAATCGAATAGTTCTTCAATTTTCACTCGAAATATTCCATATCTAGTCTATTGTAGACTTGGGTAACTCAGATCTGAACCGGTTCAAAGAGCCGACTCCGACAGAAGATCCGTGAGAGCCGACTCAGTTTTTTTTGAGCCGACGGATCAACGGATCCGCATGACTCAGTGAAACACTTAACACACAGAAGCACATTTTACACTTACGTATCAGGTCTTGCTTTGAAGCATCTGTCAGCTCAAATGACTCATGCATCACATGTTTGGCTATGCATTCTTGATTCTATACAGGTCGTGATATGACTGACTGAGCTAGGTAACTCAGTGGCAGACTGCTGTAACATATTCAGAACTCGGCTCTTTTTGAACCG
Source organism: Venustoraphidia nigricollis (assembly GCA_034508555.1). NCBI lineage: Eukaryota > Metazoa > Arthropoda > Insecta > Raphidioptera > Raphidiidae > Venustoraphidia > Venustoraphidia nigricollis. The sequence goes on along the minus strand of JAVRKA010000053.1, from coordinate 1,822,758 downwards.
GTTCAGTGAGCCGGTTCACATACGGGATCCAGATGCAAAGATCCGTTTTTCTCATCTCTATAGTCTATTGTATAACAGACGTACGACACACAGGTAAGTATGTCGAGGACTGCTGCTCCTTCTTCTTTTAAGCAACGACCAATCAGAGAAGATCGAACTACGACCGAGTAGAGAACACTAATCCACGTTGCATAAAAGAAGAAGGAGCAGCAATCGTCGACACACTTACCTACCTGTGAGCAGCCTAAAAGGACATTTCGCTCGCTACCACATCGCCTTTGATAATGTCCATCGCAGTTGTAGATGGAACGTCAGGTAGAAATATTTAAAATAAATAGTTTTAAAGTTATTTAAGAACATAGATGAACAATTGACCATTCCCCCCCTTATCTCCGAAACTACTGCGCCTAAAATTTTGAAAAAAATAGGGAATGTTGGGTCTCACCTATAGTTTACTGGAAAATTGAAACGAAAATCTTAAGTCTTAAAGTACTCACGGAAAACGGAATAGTACGGAACCCTCTTCTCGCGAGTTCGACTCGCACTTGACTGGTTTTGTGTTTATTAAAAACATTAAGTGTCCAGTACTAGGGGGACTCCCCCTATGCCTTTAGATGAAATTGACGTCTATTTGCAAGAAGATTTAACCTTCAATTCAAATGAGTAACTGGTAATTATAAAGTAACGTATTAAATCTAGACTGTTTCAATTATAAAATCGGAAAACAGTGAGTCAAGATGTCGGCACGCGCGCTCCTCAATTATCAAAGTGAAAGTATATAAAACAAACATCTCGATAAATGGCGTTCAATTAACAGACTTAACGAGTATTTCAGTTTGAGTGACGTAATAGAATAGAGCGTTGATTAAATGAGTGATTGGAAAACTGGGTTAAGTTGCAGACGACACGCCGACAGACGATGACGAAGATGATGTGGGGTTGGGGTTGGGGTGTTGGCGATGCGAGTTTAAAGTGAAAGGATTTTCATTTGAAGTCTGAACTCATACACTATACAGGCTGAGTCACTTAAAGTGTTACAGAGCAATAGCACTTAAACTATTGATGATATCCAAAAATGTTTCGGATAAAAGTTGTTTAGTTCAGAGTTCAGTTTGTAGACAAATACCACCACTCATCCCCAACCACAGGGGTTGGGGATGAGTGGTGGTATTTGACATTTTTAATAGGAATATGGTGCCAGGGGCGGATCCAGGGGGGGCTATGGGGGGTAAAGCCCCCCCCCCCCCCAGAGCCACAGTAAAAAAAATAATTTCTAGAAGCCTTCAGTATTAAATGAGAGTGTAATGATTGGAATATTGTAGCCTCCAAAGTGCAGCATGGAAAAATCATTATTTTTATGTACCGTTACTTATATTGTAATGGTTTATAATAGGATATAATAAAACCTTTGTAATAAAAATTCTATCCATTGAATTCAAATATGTATTCACACAAACTTTACCGAAGAAAAAATTTTGCACTGAAAACTTTCAATGAGTAGTTGCAATGAATCAACTCAACTGGACTTTCGAGGTTTTAACTCTCGAGCCCCCCCTGTCCCCCAGACCTGGATCCTAGATTCGCCACTGGGAATACGTATTTTTTATCACAAATTATGATTTTTCGATAAAAAATATGTAACATTTGTCTGAAACATTTTTTTATCCGATGCCTCCCTCAACCCCTAAAATGCATGTCCAAAATCGGTTTCCCGAAATTCCGTTAGATTTTTATGTCTAAACAACGACCATGCGCAGAAAATTACAAGAGGTAAAAGTTGTTTGGTTTGGGAAAGGTCATCGATTGAAAATAAGAAGAACCCCCATCCCCGCACAAAAAGAACCGCCACCTCCTGTGTTAAGAAATATTTTGGAACATTTTATATTCTTTCATGTCTTCCAGATGCATTGAATGACAATACCACCGCAAACGACATGTTACTAGCAGAAATAATGAGATTAGCAACAAAAGGAAACGGTTATAGGATGTGGCGATAAGGTTTTCATGTTATTGAATTAACTGATCGGAAATTTGTTCGTCACAAAAGTAGAGAAAATAGAGCAATGTAAACGAATGAAAAGATTATCTATACTGGTTTGGTTCGGAACTATGCTATAGGTACTTTAATTGCATAAAAAACTAAGTATTCGTAGTCGAACTTATACGTGAAACACTGAGCAAAAATAGCTTTATGTTTCTTAAGGTAGTTGTCGTGGTACAATATTGTCAAAAAGTTATAGATTATACGCGCCACAAAAGTATACTAGCTTGTAGCTAAGTGATCCATAATTTGTACGCAAGACTGTACCCGTGGAAACGTAACCCATACAGTATTCATATGCATGTATACTTTTCTATAAATTGTTGAACTTTAAACCGTTATTTATAAATAATTAGACGGTCAAATTAATTTTCTTATTTTTTTTAAACTCATAACAAATGCAGTTTTTGGAAAGTTTCTTACAGTTAGTTATTTTTTTATAAATAAGAAACTGGTTCAGAACTATAGAGATCGTATACAATCAATGTTAATTATCCAATTTTTAATTGAATTTATCTCGGATTATATACTGTCGATCGACTTCAAATTTTCAGGGTAATTGTATTATCATGTCCTTAATAAGTATACAAAAATTAAGAATTTTCTGACGGTGTGCCTTAACCACGACAACTACCTTAAATGTTTGAATTTTTTATGGAACTGATTAAAACGAGCGCGTCTTTAAAGGTGATGATTCCTCAGATTATAAAATATGCTCTCGGGAAATTTCGAACTGTGGTCGCAAAAATCATATTTTAGTACTATTTCTAAACGGTTTTATTAAACGGTTTTATTTAGCTTACCCTGTGTGTTTGTTTATTTGTTTGTTTGTTTGCGTCTAATCTAGTAATTAAAATTTCAGCCCCTTCCTGTTGACAGATTGATCTGATATTTTTTAGCTTGACTCTCTATAATATATTTATAACTAACTTTGTTTCAAATCTTGCGACAACTTTTTTAACTACTTCCCGTTAACCGATTGAGTTGAAATTTTGCACACATGTGTAGTTCCAAAGACAATACAATATTATGATAACTAGCTGACTGATCCGGCTTCGTCCGAGTGCAAACAGTACTTTTGAATTTTCACACACTTCCCGTTAACCGATCGAGTTAAAATTTTGCGGGCATGTGTAGTTCTGGTGACTGCGCAAGCCAACAATCAAACTAAAAACTAGAAAATTAAAATAGGTAATATAAGATATATTTTATTTCTACAAAGCTGCAGAACGCTATATAATAATTATATATAAAATTATAATTAAGTATATAAAAATAAGTTTTTCTAATTTAGCATTGTAACAATGAATGTTTATAACAATTATTGTTATAAACATGCATTGTTACAATGCTAAATTAGAAAAATTTATTTTTTATCCACCAACACCGTCGGGACTTAAACCCGAATCTTTCCACTTTCGCGGCGGAATGAGTTATCAATTACTCTACGGTGCGATATCTAAAAGTGGAAAGTGGAAAGATTCGAGTTTAAGTCCCGACGGTGTTGGTGGAAAAAAAATATTTTTTTCTAATTTAACATTGTAACAATGAATGCTTATAACAAAAATAGGTAAGAATAATATTTTAAGTTAAACAGTTTTATTTTAAATCATCAGCTGTACCAAAAACTAACAAACTAAAATAAAAACGTGAGGCGCATTAAAAATTCAATCAAACATTTTTTTATTTAACTCTTATTTCATTTTCATAATAATATGGCATTGAATACCTGATGATTTAAAAACCCGGGTCGCAGTGCCCAAACCCTGCCGACAATATAGTGTATTTGCTAATACAGGCAGTCTGGTTTTATTACATGAACTTAAGTTTGTTTTTGCTCAAAATAAAAAATTTAACCCCTTAATACACCCCTTAAATTAATAGTCTTTTTCTTAATTGCAACATTACTATCATCGAACATCTACACCAAATTAAATACACCTTTCAGTAAATAACTCACTATCTGCAAACTGGTGTTTTCATAAAATTTGTAAATCCGGTCCTGGCAGGCCGATTTTTTGCCAATTTCGGGAGCACATTTTAATTGCTACTAAAAGAGTAAATTTCAATTTTGAAACGATTCTGAGAATTTTTTCGGTATTTTTAGGCCCAAAAACTTTTTTCAACCCCTAAAATGATCCGATTAGGCCCATTTTAAACAGGCTTCGTGCGGTGATGGATTCCAACATGCGTGCCAAATTTCGTTAAAATAAATTGACTCTTTCGAAAGTTATAGCCCGCACGTATATATATATATAATATATATATATACGTATATAAATATATATATATATATATATATATATATATATATATATATATATATATATATATATATATATATACATATATATATATAAACACTTTCAAAAATGGTGCCAAAGTGTTTTGGAGGTTATGAAACGTCGAGAAATTTTGGTCCGACCCCTAGGTCCCGCCATCCGACCGACGCCAATAGTGTATGTTGCCATATGGCAAATACACTAATAACATTATATACAAGGAATAATTCTCGAAGGTGAGGGTTACAAGCTTTCCAGGTTGCGTTTGGCAAACAATAATATTTATAATCAGCCGGTAACGCTATAAAATCACACGTTTTATGTTTGTGAAACTCATGCAATATGCAAATATGTGGTGTCGACGAAGGTTTGTTCGCCGTCTACCATTTCGTTGTTAATTGCCTCCATTTTCTATCGTAAGTGGAGAATAATGATGTAAACTTTTCTTTTTTATATTCAACTTTATATATTTCTCCTTTTTTGATATTTCTGCGTCGTACGAAGTTCTCTTTTTATAAAGCTACGTAAATTGCAATACACAAACACATCGTAAGCTTATTTTATTTTATTTGGTAAACATAAATTAGAGACCAACGTAGCTGTGTAAAATAGTAGTTTATGAATCTAGAATTTAAAAGAAAGTGTTTAGTGCATTAATGTAGTGTAGATAACTCAAGGAAAATTACACTGAAAAGTGTACATTAAGTTAAAAGTACCAATTAGTTTTAGTAATTGTCAAATTCAGACATCTATCCAGGGCCGTCTTTAGCCTGGGCACTTTAACATAATGGGGTCCCTATGACTATTACAGGGGATTATTTTTTCTTAAAAAAACAGCGTAATTATTAAGCAAATTAATAATTAACATTACATATTTAAAATATATCGATATATTTTTGTCGGCAGTATCGGCAGTATCATTACATTATTTAAAATATATCGATATATTTTTGTCGGCAGTATCGGTTTTCGGATGATAATCTGGCAGAAACTAGGGGGTCCCATCGATCACGGGGCTGTGGGCACTTGCCCAGAGTACCCAGTGGAAAACACCTATCAAGTCAGCGTGATCTATACACTGCTCTATCCTGCTCAAGAGTCAGAACTGCTTATGTTTACACTTTTAGTCCATCACTGAAATACCAAACAGGTCAGCGCATCTTACACTTTTGTATAACCAACGCAATAGTGTCAAAAGTGTACACACTTTTTATACTGGAGCACGATATCAAACACACCTTATATTACGAGTTGTGATATTATAATAACAACAAGTATAACGAGTTTTAACAGTCACTCGAATTATAATATCATGATAGCGTTCGAGAAGGCGGCGTTGTAGTCGCATACGGTTGCACACGTCATGAGTATGATTTACTCACGGTCATTAGATACACAGGTCATCTCGTCAATGAATGACGTCAGCTAGAAGATCGTTCAATATTTTTATCAATCACGCAATCCAAACCGACAGTCTACTGAATGACAGCATCCCCCCACTACTATCCAACGGAACGAGGCCACCTCTGTAATCGAGTAACCTTGGGTTTGCGATAGATACACAGGTCACCTCGTCAATGAATGACGTCAGCTAGAAGATCGTTCAATATTTTTATCAATCACGCAATCCCAACCGACAGTCCACTAAATGACAGCATCCCCCCACTACTATCCAACGGAACGAGGCCACCTCTGTAATCGAGTAGCCTTGTGTTTGCGATCGAAACAATTGCACGATTACGTTTCTTTTACATGAGCCAACTTTACAACGCTAAAGTTGATCTGCACTTCTGGAAACCCAGGTGCAAATGAACGAACTCAAACAAATAATACTATCTGCGTGACTTAATAAGGGTTAAAGGGTCAGCGTGCGTGACAACAATGCAACATTAGTTTACCACAGACTGAACGCGTGTGTTCTTTAACAATTTTGTTGTTCGACAGATTATATCGAAGCGTGTTTCTTATATTTTATTAAAATCAAAGCCAGCAAACAGCAATACTTATTTCACTTTGATCACTTTCGAAATAACGCATTGGATTTTTTTAACTGTGAAAAGATTTCTTTTGTGAAATGTTAATTGCATGTTTCACTTTTTTTTACTCGAAAACGAATTCAAATTAGTTATTTATGAAGTGCTTGCATGATTTTGATCAGTTTTTAAATAACTGAATTTTTAATTATACTGTTAATCCATAATGATCAAAACCGATTTAGATGCGAGTAAAGCAGCGGTTATAGGCGAACATGTATTATTTTCCCTATTCAGGGGCGGATCTAGGCTTTTCGGGGTCTAAGCTTATTGAATTTGGAGTTTAAAATTAATTTTTATTAACATCAAAATCAGAGTTGGAATTTGGTGACCTGACCAAACAAATAATGTTCTGAATTCACCCAAAAAAATTGCCCCAGAGGTGAAGCCCTATTAATCTCTATGTAGATCTGCCCCTGTCCATATTTTAATGTACGGCTGATCTGGCACAGTCTCTACAAAAAATTTACATTTTTATTATTTTAACGTTCAACTTAATCAAAGTTAATTCTTTCGTAAACTTTCCAATTCCCTACGATTCCAACTATTATTATTGCGACATTAGTTATTGATTTCTTGATATTTTTTTGTGGTCAAATTTCCTTTGATATAATTTATAGGCACCACACAAATAAATTTCACTCTCCAATAAACTATTCGTGCAAAAAATGATTGACGTTTTATTAGACATGAAAACCTTACAAAAGCTTACAAAACTAATGACATTATGTAAATTGTTAAGTTTTTTTTTTATTCTAATGTGGCATTTGCGATAATATATAATTTGTTACCATACTTATAGAACATAAATACCATGCTATTCGGCTTTATGTCTGTTCATCACGACATTTTATGTAGGGGTGAAGGGGAGAGCGGGAAAATGAAAGCTTAAGGAATGTGTAAAAAAGTATCATTTTTTATATGGTTAGCTACTTTATCTATATATAAACATTAAGAGCACTGTGGTTTTTACTCTATCAAAACTATTATCAAAATATCAGATTAATAGGAACTTAAATGAACAAAATATTTTTTGAAGTGAAACTTCTTTAGGCGTGGTACGTATGAGTGATTCGATCGAGCAGTGTAATAAAAAAGTGTGACAGTAGGAAAAAGGAATACATCTGTAGTTCTAATTAGTTAAAGTTATCGCTAACAGAATTCGTTCGAAATTTTGGATATATACACAATTTAGTTCTATAACCGCTGATCGCCCCCTCCTCTAATTAAAGTCTGTGTGGTTCCCAAAACTTTTTTTAAATGTTTCCCTTTATTTCCAAGAAATTTCACTGTGTCGGTTTAATTCAATTATAATTTTTAAACGGACTCTTGATTCATAATAAAACCTTCCGGTTTGTAAACCACCAAAAAACGTTGATAAATGATACTTTTTATTACATAACTTTCTTTAAAAATGAAAACAAACTTTTAGAACTAACTTTTTAAACAATAAAAGTGTCAACACTATTAAATTTCTTTTATTTACTATAGAATCGTGCTGTTTAAGTTGTACAAGCGTGGATAAAAACATTTTTTTAACAGAACGATGTATAATAACAAGTAATTAAAAAAACACTTGAAAATTCTACAAATAATTCTTAATTTCTCGACGATCGTTTCGGACATTAAGTCCATCCTCAGGAAAGCAAAACTCGTTGTACTCCTGAGGATGGATTTATTGTCCGAAACGATCGTCAAGAAATTAAGAATTATTTGTAGAATTTTCAAGTGTTTTTTAATTACTTGTTATTATTAATCATGTTCTACCACGTGCCGAGTGAAAAATCAGTGCAAATTAGAACGATGTATTTTATAACCAAGGGACTTATCATGCTTAGGGTCAGACTTCGAGGAGGACAACGCGGGCTGCGGGGGAGGTAGGCGAGTGGAGTCTTTTTTCAAACAGTTAGGATAAACACGCTTGAATAACCAAGCCATGGGCATCGGTGACGTGAGCAATCGACTCAACCAATCACAGACGTGACTAAGTTCATAATCTCTTACGCCCAATTTGGGCGTTGGCATTGTTGAAGCTGTGATCAAGCGAGACGAGAGAGAGAGAGCGGGGGAAGTAGGCTTATGGAGTCTTTTTCCAAACAGTTGGGATAAACAATAATTGAAAAACCAAGTCATGCGCATCGATGACGTAAGCAATCGACTCAACCAATCACAGACGTGGCCATGTTCATAGCCTCTTACACCCAGCCTTCTAGGATTCTAGAAATAATGAGTTTGGCGCACGTGAAATAAATTGACCACCGCTGTAATTGAATTTGCACGGTGCTGCGTGCACATATTTGCCAAATGCAATACTGCAGCAAGTGGACCACAATTTCCACGATTAGATACCATAGTTCAAATAGTTACTGTTCATTGTATGTGCGACACTATAGTACCAGTGCATTAACTGAACTGTGATATACGTTTTAATTAAATAGTGAAACCAAACAACACGACTCCAATGTGTTGTCACGGACCTGTAATCCGTACATATTTCAATACAATTGCACTCTGTCCTGTGTTGATTATAGTAGGGCCGGATTTACATATAAGGGCACTTGGGGTTCAGGATCACGGGCCCATACAATCTGGTGCAAAATTCAATTTTTGAAAAAAATATATATTATAAAAACATTTAAGGCGTTTCATATTTGCATAATAAATATCTTCCCAAAATTTGGTTTTCGATCCACTCATCCGTTTGACCTGTATTGTGTTCACAGACTTTTTCCAAAAATACGATTTTTGGATTCAGAAAACCACAAAACGAAAAAATATTGTAAAATTTTGAAAAGTAATTTTTGAACTAAATTACTACCATTCCCCACTAGTGGAGTTGGAATAATAAAATGTCCTGACCAAGATAAAAAAAATGATATGAAAAAATAAAAAAATTAATGATAACACGCCTTAAGGGCAAACCGAACTAAAAAGTAGAAAATAATTTTTCATTATTAAGATTTTGTTTAACAGCGATAGAAAGTCCACTCACTCAAAATAATTATGGACTTTCTATCGCTGTTAAACAAAATCTTAATAATGAAAAATTATTGTCTACTTTTAGTTCGGTTTGCTATTAAAGTGTGTTTTTTTAGCTTTTTTAAACTATTATTTTACAGTACAATTTTACTATAACAAATGACACTCTGTAACTAAAGTCAAATTTTTTCCTTGTTTGGATAAAATTGGGATTGAAAATAAACACTTCTAAGAATTGTTTAGAACAGAAAAACCTTCCGAAAATTCTCAAAAAAACTGTTTCATAATCTAAGTACAGTATAAACTCTTTATAACATTATTCTTTATAACGATAAACTCTCTATAACATAGAAATGATCACAATTTGGTTGGTTTACCTTAAAACCCATATATTGATACACTCTTTATAGCGCAGCAGCCATTCTCTATTACGAAGAAATGTGTTCATATTTAGACACAGAAAATCGTCATTGTCGGTGTTATTGTTTATGTTATCTTATCAGGCTACAAAAGACGCCGACTAAACCTTTAGGGCCCCGAAACGTCAGGCAAAGTTAACTGACTATATGTATTAATTTTATCAAAAACATACATATTAAAGATTATTGTTAATTTGGTTGTTTTTCTTTCTTCACTCCACATAACGGTAACTCTCTATAACGATAAAAAATGCTCGGTCTCTTGAGTTTCGTTATAAAGAGTTTACACTGTATTTATAATGTAGAATCCAACAAAAAATATGTGAGGGTTGTCCCACATATTTTTTGTTGGATTGGCTATATATTATAACAAGTACTGTTACATTAAACGTCCCCTCTCTGTTTAATATAATTTTCAATTATTTTTTCTTAGCTACGCAGGAAAATTTGAAAGTCATTATTATAACATTCTAAAAAATTTTATGTAACAATTACATTTGAAAAAACATTTAATTAGGAATTATTTATAAATGGATTTTGAAGTTTTCATTTATTTAAAATACTTAAGTGCTTCTAATAGTTCTTACAATATCATCGCACTATGGGAACTGAGTAAAAAAAGATTATTGCGAGCAAAGCCCGAAGTGCTAGTACCTACATTATAAATTCAATAAAGTTTTCAAGAATCTTCAAAAAACAATAACGTAATTTAGAAGTGTTAATAATATTTTTTTTTGTACAAAGAAAAAATTTACAAGTACGTACTCTGAAAAGCTGGAAACCTGAAGCTTTCATATTCAAGGTAAAGATATCAAATAAGAAATAGATTGCGTACCTATCAAAGTTTAAAATAAATTAGATACTCTTGTTTGTTTTCAATTTTGCAAAGCTAACAAAGTTACAGCAAAACACAAAGTAGAATAACAAGCAGTTTTTTAAATATCCGTGTAGCCATATCTACTATACAAAAATAAATGCAGGTTTATTTTATTTTTATTTGTTGTAGATTATAGACATTCGACAGCATAGGTTGTTAGTGTCTTAATTATATCAAATTACATAATCAATTAAAACTAAACGACATCACAAAATATCCACGAGCAGAGGTGGGATTCGAACCAAGACAAGCTGATCCAAAAACCAGCACCCTAACCATTACATCAACCTGTCCCCAATGTAGGTTAAGGGCGCCCGTGTTCTACCACTCACCCGTGGTCGGTCGTTTTTTGAGTTTATCTACACTAATATTATAAAGAGGAAAGATTTGTATTTTTGTATGTTTGTAATGAATAAACTCAAAAACTACTGTGTCGATTTAAAAAATTCTTTCACCATTAGAAAGCTACATTCACTCTGAGTAACATGGGCTATATTTATTGCTAGAAAATATTAGGGATCCTTACTAAAACTTTAGTAACGTAACCCAAGGTGTAAAAAAATGCCATAAAACATCTTTCGTCGCATGCGCTGCGGAAACTATTGATGATAGAAGTGGGGCACAGCGCGGCGAGGTAAGATAATAATACGGTGGAGACGAAGACTCCACTACTGTTGTCGCTGCCGTGTTGTATCTCAGTCGCGTGCGGCTATTAATAATAAATAGAAAGCAACACCGGGCAAATTTGTTTATTATTCTGTAAGAAAAACCACTGCAGCATAATATGTCTTCATTCGGGCGAAGCCGAACCGGGCCGCTAGTAAATTATAATAGACAAAATAGATTATTACATAACCTGTCGCTAACTCTGTTGATAATAGAGAAACAACGTTGATAAAATATGGATTTTATACGTAGAGGTAGCTCGTATTATGCGGGGGTGAAAACAAATTGAGCCTCAGGTTTTGTTATTTGCAAAAATATTTTTGAAGCTCCACTTTTTTTGGCGCGTTATAAAATTTAAAAGTGCAATTCGCTAGTTACTATAATAAAGTATTTTGAGAAATTTCCTAGGATAACCTAGATGGCACAGGATCGAAAAAAGAAAGCAAATACTGAACTATGTAAATTGCATTTATTTCTAACGTTTCGGCAATCTTTTTGCCATCTTCAGAGAGTCAATGCGTCCAGTTGTTCAGTATTATTGTGAAATTTCTCAAATTACTTTAAGGATCATCATCACTCTAAAAACATAAAAATTTTTAGAGTTATTTTTATCATAATAAAGTATTGTCATAGAAACTACATATCTGGGTTCAATTTCAACTCAATGGGTTAACGGTTAAAAATGCAAAAGTGCTATTTGCACCCGGACAACGCCGGACCGGCCAGCTAGTTACCGTAATATTGTATTGTCATCGGAACTACACACGTGTGCAAAATTTCACCTCAATCGGAAAACGGGAGGTCGATGAAATATCGGTCGTAAGATTTGAAACAAATCTAGTTGATATAAATATACGGAACGTGAAGTTAAAAAGAAACCGTTTAAAATACCACAAAAATGTTTAATCGAACTCGTAGTTCCATTAGAAACAAAGCTAGCAATATTGCAGACTACAGGCAGTTGCACATGACGCTAGTTTTTCCGCTTACAGATTCGCTGCTTGATTGCACTGCTCGGTTCCAAGCGTACTGTGGCACTAGATTTTGTAACGGTTGGTATGCCCGTTTTGAAGTGTAATTTGTAGATGATTTTGGCGCAGTGACAGTTCGAATGTTATAACAAAAATGGACGTTTATTGTCGCTCACGTGTCATTATACTATTTTCTGATAGATTCTTGCTCAAAGCCAGCAGAGTTTCAAGCAATATTCCGGGTTCCAATTTTGAAATCCAGCTTGCAACCCTACAGCGGAGTCGCTGTGACGTAATTTCCATTCAGCAGCCAGCGAATGTGCCAGCAGCGAATCCTGCGACAAAATCAGTCTCGTGTACATCGACCTTTTCTTCGAGAACACCATGTATCTAATAATAAATCTGTTGTGTCAACTTTAAATTGTAAATGGTCGAACACATTGTATACGTAATCGGAACCTCTATTTCTTCAATGAAGGATTAAACGCTTTTAAAATGCACTAAATTGGTTTTAAGTTACGTTTTTCAATAATGAGAACATAATCCTTTAACAGGTAGGTATTATATAATTAAACACGGCACGTTAACGCAGTAATTAATTATAGTATCCATTAGTGGGTTAAACCGTTCTAGGAAGCATTACGCAGTATTGGTCAATGTTTTGACGGGTTACATTAATTCCTGTAAACCGTAACATATGTACGGGACATCTATTATGCATCTGTTAAACCGGTCTATCACTGTTCTCTGTCTAAATTAATATAGTACGATATTCTGCCAACAAAATAGTGCATTTGCTACACGTATTATATTATTATTATTATTATTACATGGAAACTTACATTTGCTTTTTGTGGACAAAATGAAAAAATTGACTTAAGTATTAATACACACCAAAATTTTTACTGAGTATACCAAATGCTTAACAATTCTATCTTACAAGCAGTTGGATATGTTTGTGCGTGAGTGTAAAATGTACTTAGTCACATTTCTTAATCTTAATATTAATTTACAACATTGAAAATCCAATAATTTACTTCTCTAACTGGTTGTCTTCTCATTATTTTATCAAGCTTTTATAATAATTACAATAATTATTTGGAAATTCCTAAATTTTATCGAAGTTTCTCAAAGGTTTCTCATTTAATCGATGCTAAAAGTAATTACAAATATTAATTTGTAACTAAATTTCAAATTAAGCAATTTCGTAATTCTCTTACAAGTTCGTATTTTCTAATTTCTCTTCGCATCGACAAAGTTTACTGTCGATAAGATACGAAACTAGAGATTGAAGTAAGATTGTAATTTTCTTTATAATATTAATTATTGTTTTCTCTCAACTACAAATTCAAGAGTGGTCGAGATCCAGTGCCTTTAATCTATGCATCGTATTTCCAAAAACAGTTTTCAATTATTTTGTAAGTTTTTGTCCGCTTTTTGTTTTTTAATGAAAAATCAACTCAAAGTTTATTTCCTTTGCACGCGATCGAATCTACGTACTTTCGGCTTCAATTTTAAGGCAGAAAGCCTAACATTTATGCACTGCTGGAGTTACTCGCACGCCATCTGTAACAGCGGGCGGACTCAGTTTTCTCGTACACAGATACGATAGTATGCACTTTCGACCGGGTATAAAGAAAAGTAGTATACACCACACGGTCAGAAAATCGAAATTCCTGTCCTTGCAGTGTAATATACTATTTGGCTTAACTTTAATTTAGATGCCCCAAATTTATCAGATATACGTAGCTTTTACAAACTATTACAACACCTTTCTAAACAACTTAAAAAAGAAAGTCAAATGTGCATGCAAATAACATTGATTATTATATTTAAACATATTTACAGTATATCCATTTTAAATTGGCTTGTACTCAAAAACCAAATTTTATCGAAGAAGATTAAAGTTGACATTTAGACCCCCTTTTCATTGGCGCTCATGATGGTAGCCATTTGTCAGATAACTGATCATAATCTTGCAAAAAACCACTTCAAGAATTTAAAATTAGAATTATTGGGGGAAATCCTGAAATACTTCAACAAAATTCCAGTATAGGAATTTTAATACGCGCCACGGTTCTAAAAGGTTCTGAAGTTATATGCATGTTTCAGAACCGTCCTGGTTGTTTTGTGGGAAAGGAAGACATCCACCACCTCCCAGTTACCTGCACAAAACGTGCGCTCGTCGGTGATTGGTTATCGCTGGTTGCCGTGTCACTTGTCGCTTTCCTGCTATACGCTATTGTTAAATTGTTTCTTTGATTGTTAATTGATCAAGATGCCTAATACAGTTTTGCATAGACAAGTACGAAAAACAATTTTTTGGATGACTTTATGCAAGGAATTAAACCTTTAGATTAAAGAAATATACAAAAATTAAAAATAATATAGCGCGAGTTTATAGTTTTTCAACCGACTGTACCTGCGCAAGCCTCCATTTGCATCTAACTTAAAAAAACTTTTAGAACCGTGGCGCGTATTATACCGATCGGATCAATAATTTATTCTTTTCACCAAACCCAGTTGCACTATACTTTATGGACAAACCCTGCATAGAAAGAATGAGAAAAACTCACTGAATGTTGTTCTAAAAACGAGTCAAGCGGTCTTATCAACTCTTGCTAAACAACTGCTAATTACCTATCGATCATTTTAAATTGGCAAAACTGTACGTCCACGTGACACGAAATCACGCAACCATCCCCCGTTCACATACGTCGCTTCTACGCTTTTCCAATTCGCATGTTGAACGTTCTCAGTTCCAGTCTTGCAAACTAATACGATCACCAGCTGATGTCTAACCGCACGGATAAATGACTTCACATCACCTAGACCTTTGCACTAACGCATATATATGTTATGGTTAAAATCACTTTATCAGATGTCCTTTTTTTTCACAACTCAGTTTCTTACATTTGTAATAGTAAACCGGGCGATAATAACAGAAATCATTTAACACGTTCACTGGTAGGTAACTTTCCCTTCCAGCGGCACAGAAAACTGTAAATTTTTATCGTTCTTGCAGTGGGGACGATAAAAATGTTATTTGTTATTTTGTTATGTGATTTTTGCATCTGGATCTCGTATGTTACTGCAGTCTGCCACTGAGTTACGTAGCTCAGTCAATCATATCACGACCTGTATAGAATCAAGAATGCATAGCCAAACGTGTGATGCATGAGTCATTTGAGCTGACAGATGCATTAAAGCAAGAACTGATACGTAAGTGTAAATTGTGCTTCTGTGTGTTAAGTGTTTCACTGAGTTATGCGGATCCGTTGATCCGTCGGCTCAAAAAAAAGTGAGTCGGCTCTCACGAATCTTCTGTAGGAGTCGGCTCTTTGAACCGGTTCAGATCTGAGTTACACAACTCTACAAATGACCCGTTTGATTGATGCAAAATATATAGTTTCTGATTCATGCAACAGAGAAATGCGTTCGCTGCTTCAATCTGCGATTGATACGTTTTTTTCCAATTAATAGAAATCTTCGATGATTTCACGTTTCTTCACATTTTATGGATAGTTGCTGGTATCAGAATGGGCGAAGAACATTGAAAATCTTGTATGGACCTTCTCTGGGGCATGCGCAATGCGATCATATACACCTCTGACAAGAAACAGTTCATCGACCCCACGTAAAAATGATACTCTCGAACATATCTACGGTGCATTCCCGGAAATAAACAAGATGGTAGACGTTGAATCCTATATGCTATTGCAAATCTCCGAGCTCTGCGATAAGTTATTGCTTAAGTAATGTAAGCTTACGACGTTTGAACTACTACGGAAACATAATTTCCGCTTTCCGACAAGTAATAGCATACTTATTGAAATATCGATATACTCGTAATTATATTATACTAGCGGCTGCCCGCGGCTCCACATGCAATTGAAACGAAACTATGTTTCATAGCAGTAATAAAGACTAATATATACCCGTACTTTCGCCAGTTTATATCAGAAAAATAACCTATATATAAAAGGCGATCGGGTCAAAAGATTTTTTTTTTTGTTTTTTGACAATTTTGATTTTTCTTCGATTTTTTAACATTCACAATTAAAAGCGATTGAATTCAGGTAAATTCAATACATGTTGAGAATTTTATGATAATGATTCTCTTCTTCTATGGCGTTTATATTGACGTTTGTATCCGCATTTGTGGCATTTCGATAAATTCTATTCTATTCTATTCTATAGATATTTAGTGCTATCCGTGCGAAGCCGGACCGAGTCGCTAGTAACCTATATTACTCAAGGATAGTGTAGCATTGTATTAGTGAAAGAATTTCTAGAATCGCTTGAGTAGTTCCAGAGATTACAGACTGCAACTAAATATACTCACAAAAAAATTTTACCTCTTTGTATATTCGTAAAAATCACCGAGCTGGGTAGAGTAGTGGTGACAGCACTAGACTCGCATTCGGGAGGTCCGGGTTCGAATCCCGGCGGGGGCAGATGTGGCTGGGACATTTTCCTACTGCCTCTCGCCGAGAATAAACGGTAATTCCTGTACCGGCCATCTTGATTGAGGTTTTCCATGGTTTCCCTCAATTAATTCCAGATAAATATCGAGATGGTTCCTTATTCAAGGCCATGGCCGATTACCTATTAAACTCCTAGTTCAAAAATTACCTACCTTATCCTAATTTCCTATAATTCCTTCATTCGCCCATTTGCTATTACATAAGTTGAAGTTTTAAAAATGTAGAAAAATAACGGGTGGTAGATGGAAAATAGTAATGGTGTGAATGGCGTCTGTTATGACATAAAGTCGAGAAACGGACGTTAAACGCATTATTATTATTATTATTATTATTATATTCGTAAAAATCATTTAAGAGGAAAATGTTGTAAAAATATTTTAAAATGGTTTAATAAACATAATATGCCACATACTAATATACTATATATGCCACATACTATGTAAAATAAATAATACAAAAAACTTACACAGCGCTTTTATTTAGGGGTTCATCCCTTTTTATCATCCATGTGTATCATAAATATGTCAAAAACTGTAGGTAATAATAATTAATTTTATTGGAGTGTATTCACTGTTAATTGAACAATATCCAATATTTGAAATCAACATGGAAACTAATAGATATAATTATTATCCATAATAGTTATTAATCATTTTGATCATACTTGTTTATTCAAAAATGAGTTGCTGATGTTTAGGCGTACAAAATTTAACTTTTCAGTTTCCAATAACAGCAAAAGTTGAAATTCTAATATTAAAATTCGAATGTCTTGTATACTTAAACTATTGAATATTTTAGATAACAGCCAGACTGATGTATTTTCAACACAATCCATTTTAAGTTCTTAGTCCCTACTTTTCACGCAGTGTCTCCTCCTACGTTGCTCAGCCAATGAAAAAATACTTTTGTCTACGTTTAACTTCAAATTAATAAAGGTTTTTTCTGATTGATCTATGACTGCCATCAAGTGATGATGAAGGAAAAGTTGAAAATATATAGGAGTCGACAACACACTAGTTTGGTATCCACTGTCCTGTAGGTATGAAACTAGCATTAGAGTTGGGTAACTCAGATCTGAACCAGTTCAAAGAGCCGACTCCGACAGAAGATCCATGAAAGCTGACTCACTTTTTTTTGAGCCGACGGATCAACGGATCCGCATAACTCAGTGAAACACTTACCACACAGAAGCACATTTTACACTTACGTATCAGTTCTTGCTTTGATGCATCTGTCAGCTCAAATGACTCATGCATCACATGTTTGGCTATGCATTCTTAATTCTATACAGGTCGTGATATAATTGACTGAACTAGGTAACTCAGTGGCAGACTGCAGTAACATATTCAGAACTCGGCTCTTTTTGAACCGGTTCAGTTAGCCGGCTTACATACGGGGTCCAGATGCAAAGATGCAGATCACTAAAAAGACCCGTTTTTCCCATCTCTAACTAGCATCCAATATTCCCAATTAATGATTCCATGTAAAAGGGTGGAGCTACATAGAGGCTAATAGGGCTTAAGCCCAGGGGTCCCAAATGTTAAAAGCCCACAAAAATTTAATTATTATGATGCATTTTTAATACTTTTTCATTAAAAATGATCATTTATAGTACAGTGAGTGAAACAGTTAGCAGGTATTAATAATTAATTATCATCGTCAGGATGCATTTCGACAATTTTTTGTGGGAATTTTGACCATTTTTTTCAAAAATTTTGACATTTTTTCTGGTGATTTTCTATAATTTTTGGGTGAATTTTGACAATTTTTTTTTGCGAGTTTTGAGAATTTTTTGGGTGAATATTGACAATTTTTTTTGCGAGTTTTGACAATTTTTTGGGTGAATATTGACAATTTTTTGGATGAACTTACTGTATTACTTATTTGTTTGCTCATATCAGCAAATTTTAACTTTGACGTTATAAAAAATTATTTTAAAAAAGTTTCTCGATCTAATAAAAAATGTGATCCCATTATAGATTTCAATAAACCCTACAGGGCCGCGGAAAACCTAGATCCTACCCTGGTCAAATGGATGTCCCACAAACGAAATTTGAAAGCAGTGAAGTTCCTCTGGCGCATAGTTACAATGTTTCAAAGAGATCACGTTACACAATTTACACAGAAAATTTAAATGGCTGATAAATAATTTATGCTCAGCGAGATGAAAATATTCGACAGGCTATTATTTTGAGCGGAAAATTGCACTTTTAACAATTGATGTTTACAATATCACAGATAATTCACAGTTGTTGGGTGCATATTTACAGCCCTATGCAACAATTATGTACAGGACAATGGCAACGTGTTAATTACGCAGATATACCATCTGGCCAGGGGCGGATTCACATAGAGACTAATGGGGCTTAAGCCCTGAATTTCCACGTGTCAAGTGGCCACAAAAATTGTGAATTATTATCATACGTTTTTAATACTTTTTCATTAACAATGTTGGATCACTTTCACACAGTTTGTGCTGAAACCCAGCGGCAATAGGCAAGGTAGGCAAAAGACGTATTGTGGGTGTGACTTTCCTTAGCTCTGTCTCGCTCAAATCATCCGCACGTTTCAATTTTTGGCTGGTGCCAGCTACGAGGCTAAAAGATAATATTGCAAGGGTGCCGCTGTCAATTGATTACTCTAATTTTGGGAAATATTTTGAAGATTTAAAAAACTTTTCCGAAAAAGGAACAGTGACTAGGTTTGTGATGGAACAGTTTTGTGAAATAAGTACGAATAAGGTCGTAGTGTGACATTGAAAACGCACAATTAATACCAACTTTTTCTAGTAAATCGTACATAAATTACAAAAGTAGTCCATTAGAGACCTAGATTTGTCCTTTATCTTCCTTATAGAGAAAGAATTTTTGCAGAATGTTGACGAATAAGTCTATAATCAGTTGACAGCCCAAGCTCTATTTTTGGCTTAAATTCAGAGCGTTCCGACAGCCTTAAGGTTATGCAACCTTTTTCAGTCGCCTAGCTCCAATTTACCAGCAGTCAGTTAAGCCCCGCTACTTTCAGCCAGGTCTGTGTTTTTGTATTCGGATATTACTAAAGAGTCATTATACAAATTTTCACAGTGCCTCAAATACCTACCCAAAAATGTTTAATAGCTCATTTATGAATAAATAGGACAAATATGTTTCTGGCATGAATAGAGGACCTTAGAAATTTCTTAGAGTTTACTCACTTGGTAGGCGTACAACATATAAAAAACTATATTAAAGAGAATCTCATATAATGTGCAAATATTCTTCAATGTAAGTATATCTATATATTTCGAACCAAAAACTCTTTCGAAAAATAGTAGTTGTCAGTCGATTTTCATCAAGATAAATGGTTCATATTCCCTATAGAGCTGATATAGTACATATAATAAAATACGACATACGTCTCATCTCTGAAATGCGATATTGAGAACCAGTATTTCCTAAACTGTCACTTCTAATTAAACGATCAATATAAATTTTTATTAAGAAGGTGCTAACTAGTCCAGAAAGGAATGGGAAACCCTCAAGGTCAGTTGAATACTATCGGTTGGGCGTTAACATCATTGAAAGTGTGACTTTTGGGAGACGGAAGAAAGGGCAGACGTAGTAGGCCTCGAAACCTTTTTCCCAACTGTCAAACGTTCATTATAATTCAAAAAACAAGCAATCGATTCAACCAATCAAAGATGTGACCACATTCAATACTTTCTACGCCCAATCTATAGTACTCTGCTAACCTTGTAACCACAGAACTACTTAACGTTTAATTCGTTAATCTAAAATTATTCCTTCTTTGTCAATAACATGATACCATATTTTAATTTTTATGATAAATATATTTACAAACTACCATTTACCGTTAAAATTTTGAGGTTACAAATGGCACTTACCTTATTTCACTCGGATACAATCGATCTGGAATAGAAAACAAAATATTACTATTTTGACTTTCTTTCTTTTTTGTCCTTGGTAATTAATATAAAAATGATTTGTCGGAAAAAAGGACTTTTTCCCGACAAATCTTTTTTATTACTATTTTGATTGTCATAATGAGGTTACACAGAATAAAAAAATAAATAAAAATACTGTCGCGTTCTGCTTAACAAGCTCTAACAATGATACCCCTGCTTAGGTAGAAAAAAATTTCCAACCTCCCTTTTACATGTATGGAACCTTTTGAAAAGATTTCTTAACATTTAAAACATGACTTCCGCCTTCGGGCAAAGGATTTACATATTATGGGTGAGTTCCAAGTCGATATATCATTTTGTTTAGACGGTACAAGCCTCTGACAGACGGATAGATGGACGGACAACGTTGCCGCAATAATAGATAGATAAATAGATGTAATTTCGTATAATAGCGTCAAGAAGTTCCTAAGTGCACATTTTAAGATTACAAAATTACAACTGCAATTTAAAATTACAATTTTATATAAATTCCATTATAATGTCTTGTTAAAGTAATGACAACGTAATAGTAAATTACACCGTAATGACAGGAATTTCAACTTTCTGACGGTTGGGGTATACTATTTTGTTTCATACCATGCCGAAAGTACCTACTTTCGTATCAGTGTGCACTAGAAAACTGTTACAGACAGCATGCGAGTAATTCCAGCAGTGCATAAATGTTAGGCTTTATGCTTTTAAAACGAAATAGAAAGTACGTACTTTTAGAATGGTATGAAGAAAAAATTCTTTAAGGTCATACATATATGCATCCATTAGTTTGGTTATGTTTTAAAAAGATTAACAGGGATTGAATTAAAATAAAAAATGTTTTTTTTTTGATAGGGTTCCGTTTATGCCCTTTGAGTACGGAACCCTAAAAATTAATATACGTGTGTTTCCTTATTAGAAGCCATTGCACAATTATTTGAGTAAAACGAGTTTTTTATTTTAATTTTATCTCACTAATGGTGGTTTATTTAATCATCGGTTATCCTTTAATCAGTGGGGTAAGCAACCCAGCTATATACTTTAACATCAAAGGAAACCAAATAGGTTTATTAGTTGCGATCAAGTATTTAATACGATTATAAACTTCATGTATGCAAAATTAACTTATTGGTATCAACTAACTCGTTGTTGCAGCAACGAAACCAGAACTATTAGTCGATACGGAGCATACGCATTGCTCAAATATTTTTTACAAATTAGTAGCAGAGTTTCTTTTTTACTGATATGATGAAATTGCATTTGTTATACTGACGTTTCGACGATCTTTTTTCCGATCTTTGGAAGAGTTACAAACTATTAGGTAGTTTTGGAATTTTAATTTGAATTAATGGACAACAATGGAAGATATATTAAATGCTATCACGGTTTAGACAGTGTTTTAAGATTAGCGTTTGACCTTTTTTACCAAAAGGTTAGATGACAATCGATAAATAAATCAGATATGTACCCACTAAATAAAAAAAAAATCTTAAAAACATGTTATAAAATCTCAATTTGCTATAAATATTGAACAAGTTGGCAATACTTATCAGTTCTTTTTGTTAAATGTTCATACTATTTTCAAATTAAAATTTGAGTTTAAAAAAACTAAAACAATACGCTTTTTGAACTAAAAAATACAACCAAAATTAGCTTTACTGTAAAAAGCGTGGTATCCTATCTACTTAAATTTTCATAATAGCTCTACACAATTACCTAGTAAATGAAAAACGTATAATGACCGATATTAAGCACTCCACGATTTTTACAGTAAAGCTGATTTTGTTATTAGTGTATTTGTCATATATGGCACATACACTATTGGCATCGGTCGGATGGCGGAACCTAGGGGTCGAACCAAAATTTCTCGACGTTTTTTTACTATTTCTAGTGGCTTTTTTTTGAAGGAGAATAAAATTTTTTAATTTAACATATACAAGATTTTTTTGCATTTAAATTTTAACATTAATTTTAAATTTTTTCGAGAACCCATAAAAACTATGTCGGTTTAACATGCTTTTTACACTACTATGAAAACACCCTATTTCCAACATGTGCCTATAAATGCGGTCAACTGTAAATATCACAAGTGAGTGGTTTGAAACTGATGCCTTTACTCCAATTAGTTTTAATTTCAATCCTCTATATAATGTTAAAGTCAATAGTAACGAAAGGCATATGCAAATTTATCAGCTGTACAACGTATTCTAATTTGTTAAATCAACTAAATTATACAGGGCTTTAATATAATGAACATAAACGTACTTATCAACTTCATGAAATTAATAATGTTGTATTCAGTTGTAGGTACATTCTATGGAGGGTATTAGAGTGATTATAGTAAGAGTGTGGCCAATGCATCCGATCGTCGCCATATTGAACCGCAAGGGGTGGATACTGCGTATGACAGAAATATCTGACAGCTGTACACTGCGTAGAAGGCAGTCGACGGCAGTACACTGCATAAGAGGTAGCCAACAGCTGTACGCGGCGTAGAAGGCAGCCGAACGTTGTACATGGATCAATATGGCGCAGCCATTCGGCTAGGTTACATAACGTGCTGTCCAAACTCTTACTTTAGTTACTCTAGACTCACTTAGAGGTCATAGGTAAAGAGAACCATCTCTTATGGATCCACCTAAAAGCAGCAAAAAAGTGACGGTAATGAACCAACGGGGTTCTATCTGAAGTTGTAAACAAGGTGAAATATGCCATACTGTATTCTACTTGTCATTCTGTCGCATTTGACACCCATATCAAGGGTGATCCGCCATTTTGTGCCGCCGCCATTTTGTGTCGGTCGCCATTTTGTATCGGCCGCCATTTTGAATTTGGAGTGAAGTCACACTGCTGATTGGATTCTATCATACCCTTTCATTTGATACCCATGTGGAGTGGGTTGTAAAGCAGAAGGTAATCCGCCATTTTGTGGTGGCGGCCATATTGAATCTACCATGATATTCAATGTACTATATTGTATTGTCTTCAGAACCAAAAGTGTGTGCAAAATTTCAGTTTATTCGAAAACTGAGAAGAATTTAACTTGCAAAATTTGATTACAGACAGACAGACAGAGACCGGGACAGGTGAAACTAAATAAAAGCTTGTAAAAGTATTATTTGTTTATAAATAAAAATGTCAATATAGCGAGTTACCGTGGTAATACAAACAGTAAATTTCTTTGGGAACAGCAGTGCCGTCTTCATTTGATGGTATTCGAGGGACATTTTTCTAACATTGATGTTATGTTCTCTTTACTGATACCTCCATGGTACATTCATTAAAATAAATCATTGAAGCACAATAACTTTAAAAGTTACATTAAATACATATACGTTCCAATATGAATAAACTGTTTCTGAACAGATTAAAGTAGAAATATCAAAGCAATAGTAAATATTACAACTTTGAAGTACTAAAGTTATGCAAAGATAAATTGTTGCACAGGAACGAATAGCGTGGCGCAAACGTTTTGCATCAATGAACTTTTAGTGACGTACTGTGCCACCACAACGCTTGTATCGTGTAGATAGGATGGAGTCTTGAGCATTATTATTTGTCTAAAAGTAATTTGGAAGGATTAAGATCACTTGTGGTTAATGGTAATCGCGTATAACAAGCAAACTTGTTCAGTTTATAACCGTGAATTTCATTTAAGACATAACATGCATGAGTTTTGTTGATATGGTAGCTATGGAAATCATTAATGCATTACAGAAAATTGCTCCTCGTAAAATGCAGAACATATACCGGGTTTCCGAGACAGATTCGCATGCAAACTATGAGAACCACATATTCGGCGTCTGATATAGGTTCTAGAAATTACCGAATTCGTAGAAGTTGTCAAGAAAAATTAGGGTCAAATATATTTATTAAGTTATAATTCTTTTAACGCATTCAGGGTAACATTTTCTCTGTTACGGAAGTTGCTAGGGTCGTCTTTAACTGATTGGAGACTCGGACACTTTAGGATAATGGGATCCCTATGACTATTACGGAAGACTATTTTTTCTTAAAAAAAAAGATTAATTACTAAGGAAATCAATAATTAACAAATACATTATTAAAAAATATATCGAATGCTGATCTGGCAAGAACTAGAGAGCCCCATTGATCGCGGGGCCCTGGACACTTGCCCAGAGTGCCCAGTGGAAAAAAGGGCTTTCGCACAGAGCATACAAGAAATATGAGACACCATGAAGTAAATTTTCTCTGTTACAGAAGTTACGCAGGTATGAGTCACTATATTGTCAACAAGGTTTTGACACTGCGACACGGGTGTTTTTTATTTATATTTTTCAAGTAAGTAGTTCCTTTTTCGGTGAATGTTGCATTATGAATTCATGACTTCCATATCTACCAAATAAACAAAACCCGCTTATGTTGCGTCTTAACTGAAATTCACTAAAATTCACTGCCCTAATAATCCTCACTGTTGGTGACAAAAAAAAATGAAAACCCGGGTCGCAGTGCCAAAACCCTGCCGACAATATAGTGTATTTGCTAATACATCAGGCTTTGTGGCTTTATTATGTGAACTTAAGGTGATTATTGGGCAAAATAAAAAAATTAACTCCTTAATACACCCCTTTAAATTACATTTTTTTTAACTACATCATTATTGTCGATCAAACGTCTACACCAAAATTAAAAACACCTTTCAGGAAATAACTCACTATCTGGAAACTAATGTTTTCAGAAAATTTTTAAATCCGGTCCTGTCGGGCCGATTTTATTGAAATTTTAGGAACACTTTTTAATTGCTATTAAAGGGTTAAATTTCAATTTTGAAACGATTCTGAGAATTTTTTAGGTATTTTTGGGCCCAAAAACTTTTTTCATCCCCTAAAAACCACCCTTAAAATGACCCGATTGGGCCCATTTTAAATAGGCTTCGTGCGGTGATGGATTCCAACATGTGTGCCAAATTTCGTTAAAATAAATTAACTCCTTCGAAAGTTATTGCCCGCACATATAAATATATATATATATATATATATATATATACGTATATAAATATATATATATATATATATACATATATATATATACATATATATATAAACATTTTTAAAAATGGTGCCAATGTGTTTAGGAGGTTATGAAACGTCGAGAAATTTTGGTCCGACCCCTAGGTCCCGCCATCCGACCGACGCCAATAGTGTATGTTGCCATATGGCAAATACACTAATGATAATACTTTTATATAACGTTGTGCAGTAGAAAATGGATTAAACATTAATCATCTATATAGTAATTATTATTGTTGGTACAATTATCTAGACTTTGTGATCTGCCTAGTTTATGAATATGCAAATGAGTCGTAAACAGCTGTTGTAGTTAGACGGAGAGGCAGTAACGGATTTTCTCAAATGTCTACGTAAGACAAAAAGATAAGGTTTCCCCATTTGAAAATCTGTAAGTCTGGCAGGCTTTTTGTCTTACGTATTAGACGGTAAGTAATTATATAATTTCATATTAATGAGTATTAATTTAGAATACATGAAATAGCATCGTCTGCCAGACTTGTTATCGTGTTGTAGACTTAATAATAATTATAACAGATAAGTAAGAACACTTAAAAATTCTAGAAAAAAAATTTATTAAATTATTTCTCGACGATCGTTTCCATCCTCAGGAATATAAAACATTCACAATTACACTTGGCTGTCGGTC
The DNA here is from genome assembly GCA_034508555.1 of Venustoraphidia nigricollis. Classification (NCBI taxonomy): domain Eukaryota; kingdom Metazoa; phylum Arthropoda; class Insecta; order Raphidioptera; family Raphidiidae; genus Venustoraphidia; species Venustoraphidia nigricollis. The sequence continues at coordinate 1,796,393 of JAVRKA010000053.1, read as the reverse complement.
GAGTTCTAACAGTGTCTAATGTAAAAATTAGCTCTCGGAGGCAAACGAGCTTTAATGGAGAAGTATTAATTGTTTAAACATGTGTCACTGTAGAATAACTCCAGGTAATTCAGCCGCCGCCATACTAGAAGATTCGGGTTCGTATCCCGACAGTGACATTGTTTGAATTGTAATAAAATTTTTCTAATATTGCATTAATTTACAACAATGTGTGTGTTTCATAATATGAATTAATAAAACATAATGTGTTATATTCCTGAGGATGGACTTAATTATCCGAAACGATCGTCGAGAAATAATTTAATACAAATTTTTTATAGACTTTCCAAGTGTTTTTATATATCTGTTATTATTAATCATGTTCTACCAAGTGCGAGTGAAAAATCAGTGCAACTTATATTAATTACAATAACAAAACAAAACATTGATTTATTAAAATTATTTGTCTCCAATAAGGACTTATACAGGGATTGTTAATATTATATTGCCTTACGTTATAGATGCTTGAAAAAGCCGTCGCTGGCTTTTAGACTATAGTGTTTTATGGTAATTTCAAGTGCACTTTGCACGTTATGTTCAAATTAACAAGAATGCACTATAAGACGTTACCGAACGTTGTAATCGTCAAGAAGCTATATGGAAACGACGTCAACATGAGTAGATGAGGGATGTGGAGACACTTGTTATATTAATAAAATCGGTATATATATTATTTCTCAAACATTTTTTTTGTAGGAAATATCTCCCTTAATACTGTATCAAAATTACTTCATTACTTCATTATGGAGATTAACAATAATAATAATAATAATAATGCGTTTAACGTCCGTTTCTCGACTTTATGTCATAACAGACGCCATTCGCACCATTACTATTTTTTCAGCTACCACTTCCCGTTATTTTCTACATTTTTTACAACTTCAACTTATGTAATGAATGAAGGAATTATAGGAAATTAGGATAAGGTAGGTGATTTTTGAACTAGGAGTTTGATAAGTAATCGGCCATGGCCTCAAATAAGGAACCATCTCGATATTTATCTGGAATTAATTGAGGGAAACCATGGAAATCCTCAATCAAGATGGCCGGTACAGGAATTACCGTTTCTCGGCGAGAGGCAGTAGGAAAAAGTTTCAGCCACATCTGCCACCGCCGAGATTCGAACCCGGACCTACCGATGCGAGTCTAGTGCTGTCGCCACTACTCTACCTAGCTCGGTATTATGGAGATTATTTTTCTCTCTATTCATGAAAAATAAGTTAATATCTTAAAATTAATGTTTTCATTAAAAAATTGCAGTTTAAAAAATTTAACACTTCCATTACAGAAAATAACATTCAGGAAAAACAAATACCGTCATCTAGTGGCAATCTGTTTATTTTAAAAGTTGTCGGTAATATTAAGTGACGTAGTGGCGCTGAAGTCTCTAAATAGAACAGAATAAAATTAATTTTCACCTATTATATTACGTAACTGGTCACTAACGGTGCGAAGTATTTGCACGAATCCGCTAGCATTAGTAAAAAGAAACTACTTAAACTACTTAAATTTTTTTGTCAATAACTGTGTTGGTAGGGTATTTTCACTATGCCCACGTTCAGTGGTTCCCAAACTGTTTTGGTGGTGTATTGGAACGTACCTAATTACGGTTTTGATTTAGCATGTCCTTATTTCCTCCATCGTATATGAGTTGTGAACCAATCTCTATACGCAGTTTGCTAGATTAACTTTCAACCAATCATCGCACAGCGTCGCGACGCTTGGAATGACGGTGACCTGTTTCAGTGCGGTTGCTAATAATCAACATGTTACAATCTGTATAACGTAATTACAGAAAGCAAGCTCCAATGAAACGTATATTTCATTTTATTACTTGTCCAATTTATTTTGGCGACAAATGTGCATTGTAAATAATCATAAAACACGTTTTATTATTGCAATTATACAAATTTTGAAACATAAAAAATAAATTGAACATGAAACTTTAATGACATCAACGTAACTATCGAGAAACATTTGAAAATATAAAAGGCAATTGTATAGTAAAAAATAAATAAAAATATTAATGCTTGCAAAGCAAAACACTACAATCAAAATAACGGTGCGAAATGGTGTGTGAGACGTCCGATTCAATGAGTGCGGAGTAAAAATCTAATTTTGTTATCAAATTATTTTGCACTTCTTAGTTCATAAAAGAGTACTGTTTTAGTTTTTTTCAACTCTAATTTTAATTATAAGACTAAAAAGCAATACTGCATTTGACAACTCAACGTACGTCAGTGTACAGCGCGTTAGCTTGCTTCCTGTAATTTATCAAGTTTTTTTATTTTGAAGGTCCTGGTCAGAATAACGGGACAGACTTATAAAATTATTGTATTGTCATCGGTCCTTGATAAGTGTGCATTAAGGTGTCAATTTAATCTGACGTTTTGAAGTGGGTGAATTTCACGTTCAAAGATTCCGTTACAATCATACAGGTGAAGCTAATAAAAGCGTGTTACCGAGCTGGCTAGAGTAGTGGTGACAGCACTAGACTCGCATTCGGAAGGTTCGGGTTCGAATCCCGGCGGGGGCAGATGTGGCTGGGACTTTTTCCTACTGCCTCTCGCCGAGAAACGGTAATTCCTGTACCGGCCTTCTTAATTGAGGTTTTCCATGGTTTCCCTAAATTAATTCCAGATAAATATCGAGATGGTTCCTTGTTTGAGGCCATGGCCGATTACCTATCAGACTCCTAGTTCAAAAACTACCTACCTTATCCTAATTTCCTATAATTCCTTCATTCGCCCATTACATAAGTTGAAGTTTTAAAAATGTAGAAAAATAACGGGAAGTGTGGTAGATGGAAAATAGTAATGGTGCGAATGGCGTCTGTTATGACATAAAGTCGAGAAACGGACGTTAAACGCATTATTATTATTATTATTAATAATAAAAGCGTGTTAAAAAACCACCTATTAATCTGGTACCAGTATCACTAATATGTTGTGGACGAACTGTACACGTATATATTAAGTAGGTTGAAACTTGAGAAGGAACACACGACTTTATTCATCGTTTCACGTACAGAACAAGACGTTGTAAGTTCCAACCTTAGTACTCGCTATTTACTCTTGTTGTTTAAGATTATTTCCCTCCCTCTCTCTCGTCGCTCTTTGCAAAAAGCGCGAGTATCTTCAATACTCCAAAATAATGATCTAAATTTTATACAAATACAGTTGTTAAAATTGATTTGAAAGACATTTGTCAATTTATGTATATATATCTACATTATTATCTTCACAAAGAATGTTACGTTTTGAATGAATACAAAACAAGTATCTACTATAAAAAATGCGATGAAATTGGACAGTATATTTTCTTTTTACTTAAGTGCAAAATATCCTAGGTCCATGATATTATTAAAATTTAGTTAAAATATTTATAGCCAAGTATTTCATTTTCACTTTTTGTATTTAATTTAGAATCATATGTATTATTAAAATCGATAGAGCCGTTTAATAGCAGGATTATACAGTAAAAATGCCTTTGAATTACGTTAAATAAGGCTTTTAAGTAAGATCTCTATATAATAGAGCATATCTTCAGAGTAGTTTTACTTAAATCGTTCCAGCTGTTTTTTTTTTAAGTTTAGTATTAAAATATTAAGAAAGAAGGCGATTAATAACATGCAAATTTCAAAAAAAGTCACTAAAAATGTAAAAATAATAAAAGTTTTGAGGTCGGCACCAATTTAATAGAGGTGCAAAAAGTTATAGTAAGCAATTAAATGGGGGCAACCCCAAAATTTTATTATTTTGTGCTTTTCAGTGGCCTTTTTTCAAAGAGGTTCAATTTTATTCAAAAAGTTTTTATAAATTAGATTTTCAATTTCAATATTTGCAATGAAACTAAACATTATTCAAGTTTAATTAAATTTTCCACGAGAATAGAATAATTTTCTGATAAGTAAACCCAATTTCCAATTCATTTAGGAAACGAGCAAAATATATTATATTATGGCGTGATTGTTATAAGAGATATAATGTAATTAATATATAATATCAGACGAAACTGTTGTTTCTGAATATAATTAAATTCAAACCAAATGAAACTGTGTCAAACCAAGCTTCTTGAGAGTAAAGGCAAAACATATACATACTACTTATGAGTACGTAGGGTAAATGTCCCGCTTCCAACCACATATCTGTGGTCAATCATTTTTGTGCACAACGGAACAGAGATGGTAGGCAGAGTAATATCGTAATATCGAGTCTTAAGGCTGTCGGAACGCTCTGAATTTAAGCCAAAAATAAAGCTTCGGCTGTCAACTGATTATAGACTTATTCGTCAACATTATGCAAATATTCTTTCTCTATAAGGAAGATAAAGGACAAATCTAGGTCTCTAATGGACTACTTTTGTAATTTATGTACGATTTACTAGAAAAAAGTTGGCATTAATTGTGCCAAAAAAACACACGTTTTCAATGTCAAACTACGACCTATTGTTCGTACTTATTTCACAAAATTATTCCATCACAAACCTAAAGTGACACTTCCTTTTTCGGAAAAGTTTTTTAAAACTTCAAAATATTTCCAAAATGTACAGTAATCAACTGACAGCGACACCCTTGCAACAGCATTTTTTAGCCTCGTAGTGTGGCTTAAATTCAGAGCATTCCGATAGCCTTAACAGTAGAAATAACGCTAACGATTGCCTCTGAAATTACAAATCACGCAGCTACTGATCGCTTTTCCCGCTCTTCTTACTAGCCAGATTCCTCACCTCGCTAATATCTTCTCTTGGAGTAGCTATTGAAGAAGATTGTGGCGCCTTTTCTGCGCACAAACGAGTTTCGGGTAGAACGAGTTTATGTTTTCTAGGGTAGTCTTATGAATATGGCAATTCAGTTTTTCGTCGCTAGTCGAAACACACGATACTAACAGTAGATAAATTACGAATCACGCAGCTACTGAACGCTTTTCCCACTCTTCTTACAACGCAGCTTCCCTAACGTGTTACTATCTTCTCTAAATAATACTACTCGAGATATCGTTTTGAAAAGATAGTAACGCACAAACACGTACTTGAACTAGATTTTTATTATCGAAATTACAGATTGAATAAATAATGACTGCAGATAACATTAGATATTGAAAATTACACAATAGTGGACAATTCCAGTACAACTCCGGGGGTGAAAATGCACAATATATGCTCTAAAGTTTAACCGAATGGTAATTCCGTTGTCACGATGTGATTGTTAATGAACGGAGACGTCTTGTATATATACCGGGTAACAAACGTCCGGAGCGAACAAATGCAAAGCTTGTATTGACATGTAGACGAAACTTGTGTTAACTTCATACATATTAATTAAACAAGCAGCTTTTGCCGCTGTTTCAGACAATTTCAGCCATTCGTGGCGACAACAGTACAATACCGCAAAACTGTCGCAATACAAATAGTGGTTGTGCCAGCTGAACACGTCATCCCGATTTGTAGGGAATTTAAACATTCTGCCATTGTGAAGGAATATACTATTTTTGGAATCACGATACGAAAAAAAACCCGCGTCGCTGTGCTCAAACCCTGCCAACAATATAGTGTATTTGCTAATACATGCAGTCTGGTTTTATTACATCAATTTAAGTTTGTTTTTGGTCAAAATAAAAAATTTAACCCCTTAATACACCCCTTAAATTAACAGTTTTTTTTCTTAATTGTAAGATTACTATCATGAAACATCTACACCAAATTAAATACATCTTTCAGTAAATAACTCACTATCTGCAAACTAGTGTTTTCATAAAATTTGTAAATCCGGTCCTGGCGGGCCGATTTTTTTCAAGTTTCGGGAGCACATTTTAATTGCTACTAAAAGAGTAAATTTCAATTTTAAAACGATTCTGAGAATTTTTTCGGTATTTTTGGGCTCCAAAACTTTTTTCAACCCCTAAAAACTATCCTTAAAAAAGTCCGATTGGGCCCATTTTAAATAGGGTTCTTGCGGTGGTAGATTCCAACATGTGGACAAAATTTTGTTAAAATCAATTAACTGTTTCGAAAGTTATAGCACCCACACATATATATATACACATTTTTAAAAATGGTGGCAAAGTGTTTAGGAGGTTATGAAATCCCTAAAAACCACCCTTAAAATGATCCGATTGAGCCCGTTTTAGATAGGCTTCATGCGGTGATGGATTCCAATATGCGTGCCAAATTTCGTTAAAATGAATTAACTTTTCCAAAAATGGTGCCAAAGTTCTTAGAAGGTTATGGAAACGTCGAGAAATTTTGGTCCGACCCCTAGGTCCCGCCATCCGACCGATGCCAATGGCATATGTTGCCATATGGTAAATACACTAAAAATGAGAAAGCAAATTTAACTGTCACAGTAGTCTTAAAAGTGTCGACATCCGACCGACGCCATTATTTGTAGACAAATAAACTAGCAAGATCAACTGTAATAACGCGCTAGAAATCGTAAAAACGTGACGATAATATTGTAGAGTGATAAAATTTAAACATCATTCGTGATAATCGCAGATACGTCTCAAACAGAATTATTTTCTGAAGCGTCCAAATTTAAATCGTAAAGCGCTATGTCACTAAGCACCTTATCACAACTGCCAGAAACCATTTCTCCAGTAGTTTACTTATAGTGTTATGTTTTGCGTTCCGCATCATTAACGAATAAACATGCATATGTGCAAAAACGCTTCTACAGAGTCGAGTTATATCGTTTAGAGAAGATAGCAATATGGGGAACTTTAGAGCATAGAAATTTATTTGGTCATCTCGTCAAAAAATACATTTGAATATGACAAGTCAAATCAATAACACATATTGCATAATACAACAAATTTCAAATTATAAAAATAATCCAATGATAAAAACATTGCAAATATATAATAAAACCCGGGTCGCAGTGCCATAACCCTGCCGACAATATAGTGTATTTACTAATATAGGCAGTGTGGCTTTATTATGCGAACTTAAGTTGGTTTTTTGGGCAAAATAAAAAATTTGACTCCTTAATACACCCCTTAAAAGAACATTTTTTTCTCAGTTGCAATATTATTATCAATCGAACCTCTAAACTAAATTATATACACCTTTCAGCAAATAATTCACTATCTGCAAACTAGTGTTTTCATAAAATTTGTAAATCCGGTCCTGTCAGGCCGATTTTATTAAAATTTTAGGATCACTTTTTAATTGCTATTAAAGGGTTAAATTTCAATTTTGAAACGATTCTGAGAATTTTTTAGGCATTTTTGGGCCCAAAAACTTTTTTCAACCCCTAAAAACTACCCTTAAAATGGTCCGATTGGGCCCATTTTAAATAGGGTTCTTGCGGTGGTGGATTCCAACATGTGGGCAAAATTTAGTAAAAATCAATTAACTCTTTCGAAAGTTATAGCGCACACACATATATATATATATATATATATATATAAATATATATATATATATATACATATATATATAAACATTTTTAAAAATGGTGCCAAAGTGTTTAGAAGGTTATGAAACGTCGAGAAATTTTGGTCCGACCCCTAGGTCCCGCCATCCGACCAACGCCAATAGTGTATGTTGCCTATGGCAAATACACTAAAAACTTATTTGTTTCATAAAATTATAGTAACATTTATTAGTTACAAACGTCTTTAATTCTTTTTTTTTTTAATAATTATATCAGATCACGAAGATAATAAGGCACAGATCTTAGAAAATGTTGTTTTAATTCTTTTTGGAAATTCTTCAAGTTCCTGACCTGAGCCGAGTGAAACCGAGTTCACAGCTAGTCGAGTATATAATTCAGGTTTGTCCTGCGGCTGGCGATAGATAACTAAAGTAAGGATTTTCTCTTTCTGTGCAACCGCTGAGAATAAAAAACCCGGGTCGCAGTGCCAAAACCCTGCCGACAATATAGTGTATTTGCTTATACAGGCAGTGTGGCTTTATTATACGAACTTAAGCTGGTTTTTGGGCAAAATAAAAAATTTTACTCCTTAATACATCCCTTAAATTAACATTTTTTTTCTTAATTGCAATCGAACCTCTATACCAAATTATATACAACTTTCAGTAAATAATTCACTATCTGCAAAATAACGTTTTCATAAAATTTGTAAATCCGGTCCTGTCGGGCCGATTTTATTAAAATTTTTAGGACACTTTTTAATTACTACCAGAGGGTTAAATTTCATTTTTGAAACGATTCGGAGAATTTTTTCGGTATTTTGGGGCTCAAAAACATTTTTCAACCTCTAAAAACTACCCTTAAAATGACCCTATTACGCCCATTTTAAATAGGCTTCTTGCGGTGATGGATTTCAACACGTGGCCCAAATTTCGTTAAAATCAATTAACTCCTTCGAAAGTTCTTGTGCTCACACATATATATATATATATATATATACATATATACGGGTATATATATATATATATATATATATATATATATATATATATATATATATATACATATATATATATATACATATATATATAAACATTTTTAAAAATGGTGCCAAAGTGTTTAGAAGGTTATGAAACGTCGAGAAATTGTGGTCGGACCCCTAGGTCCCGCTATCCGACCGACGCCAATAGTGTATGTTGCCATATGGCAAATACACTAATAAACGTATTATGGTATACTATTAGTTTATTATGAAAATTGAATTTATATGTTCCAAAAATTTTAACTTCTGCAAAAAAATATCGATCGACAGAAAAGTTATTTTACATTTTATCCGCCAACTCCAGACACGATGACAATTGCAGCTTTTATAAACGAATATCAACTGTCTGAAAGTGCAAAATATACGAACTATATTCAAAGCATAATCGCCTTTAATTTTCTGCATAAAACACCTACATTTGTGTGCATGTTTACGATGTTTAAGCCTCATATATATTATATTGAGAGAATTGTATTAACGAAAAGACCATTCAAATATTAAGTAGTTTGATAATATAGCACACAGCGCTTGCATATTCAAATATAATTAGTTGCTGCTCTATAAAATTTCAGTAAAAGAAAAAACTGTTTTAAGACAAGATTTTACTGAAATGCACTAAAAAAGAAAAACATAATTTAGGTTCATAATTATAAACATAAATTATTAAAATTATTTTTTCCTCTTAAAAATCTTATCATTAAAAAGTATTTTTTACTTTGTTGCTCTTTTATAAATTTTACTATTAAAACATTAATTAATTACAGTTAACTCATTATTAGTGTATTTGCCATATGGCAACATACACTATTGGCGTCGGTCGGATGGCGGGACCTAGGGGTCGGACCAAAATTTCTCGACGTTTCATAACCTCCTAAACACTTTGGCACCATTTTTAAAAATGTTTATATATATATGTATATATATATATATATATATATATATATATATATATATATATATATATATATATATATATATTTATATATATAGGTATATATATATATGTGTGCGGGCTATAACTTTCGAAGGAGTTAATTCATTTTAACGAAATTTGGCACACATGTTGGGATCCATGACCGCACGAAGCCTATTTAAAATGGGCCTAATCAGATCAATTTAAGGGTGGCTTTTAGGGGTTGAAAAAAGTTTTTGGGCCCCAAAATACCGAAAAATATCTCAGAATCGTTTCAAAATTGAAATTTAACCCTTTAATAGCAATTAAAAAGTGCCTCTAAAATTTTAGTAAAATCGGCCCAACAGGACCGGACTTACACATTTTTTGAAAACACTAATTTGCAGATAGTGACTTATTTATTGAAGGGTGTCTTTAATTCGGTGTAGACGTTAGATTGATAATAATATTACAATTAAGAAAAAAATGTTATCTTAAGGGGTGTATTAAGGGGTTAAATTTTTTATTTTGCCCAAAAACAAACTTAATTTCACATAATAAAAGTCTAAAACCACACGGTCCTATACAAGCAAATACACTATATTGTCGGCAGGGTTTTGGCACAACGACCCGGGTTTTTTAATTCTATAAATAAATGAATCGTGTAATTGGGAATACATACATATGTGTACAAAATTCCAAATCGATCATCCGACATATTGGGTTTACAATTACGTCACATACTGTGTCCCACTCGACGTCAAACTCTTTCATTTGATATCCATGTTAAGAAGGTTGTGAATAAAAAATAATCCGGCATCTTGGGACGTCCGCCATGTTGGATTTATGCATTGTCACCAAACTTATACACATAATATGCAAAATTTCAAATCTCTAGCTTAATTAGATCTAGTCGAAATTTTGAGTGCAAGATTTGACCCAAACTGACACACTGGCTAACAAACATGTGAAGTTAAACAAAAGCTCGTAATTAGGGATCATCGAACCGTCGCCATATTTACAGAAAACAATGGGCGGTAGTGTAGTGAAAATACGAGCGTACTTTTGAAAACTTTTAAAAACGTAACGAAATCCATAACATGAATTTTATCCAATATGGCGTCGTTTCACCTTCGAGCTAGTAATTAATGCATTGAACGTGAGATAGAAATTCAGTCAACCAAATATTCTAGTGAGGGATTAAAATGGAAGGAAACTGACCACTCCAAAGGGATTTCGTTGGGGAATGCAAGCTTCCGTAATTAAGTGAATATAGGTATTATTATCTACCGTCCATGCATTTTAAGCTCATAGTCCTGAGAATAGTACTTAAGTTAACCTTTTAGGGGATTAGAAAGATTAATTACTATTAGAGTCAAAATTGGGAATTGATTATTTTATGTATGAGCACAATAAAATTACACAGTCAAGTGGTAGAGGACTACAAATCTATTAAAAAGAAAAAAAAATCGGGTCGCTGTGCCGACAATATAGTGTATTTGCTAACACAGGCAATGTAACTTTATTATGTAAACTTTAGTTTGTTTTTGGACAAAATAAAAAATAATTCCTTAATACATCCTTTAAAATACAAAATGTTTCCTTAATTTCAATATTATTATCAATCCAACATCTGAACCAAATTAAATACACTCTCCAGTAAGTAAACCCATATCCTCAAACTAGCATTTTTATAAAATATATAAGTCCGATTCTGTTGGGTCGATTTTGTTAAAATTTTAGCAGCACATTTTAATCATTACTGAAGGGTTTAGTTTCTATTTCCAAACGACTCTGAGGATTTTTTCGGTAATTTGGGATCCCCAAACATTTTTGAACCCTTAAATACACCCCTCAAAATAGTCCGATTGAACCCAGTTTAAATACTTTTCGTGTGGTGAAGGAATCTAACCCATGGACCAAATTTCATTGAAAACGATTAAGTCCGTCAAGAATTATACCGCGAACACACACACACACACATAGCTGACGTCAATAGTGTATGTGCTATAATGGCATATACAATTGTTGCATTTAGTTCTAAGATGCTGCTATAAATATCTTCAGTAGGTCGATGGGATCCGTTTAGTAAATATGAAATTACAAAAATATATTCTTCTTGATCATCTGTAATCTAAATGACAACAGAATCCAGTTTTACAATTTTACCAACCGTTATTAACAGAAGTCTAATTAATCTAAATTATTTTTAATTGCAAATTATTCCGTCGTACATAAATGAGAAATTGTACACTATTGAAACGATGAAGAAGTCTACCGGAAATGATATTCTCATTCAAGGGAGTCGCGCCAACGCAAAGATATTTTCCTCCGTTTGATAAAATCTCAAATCATTTCATTTTCCATTTTCATTTATCCACTTCATACAAGGCGAACCATAAAACCATCGCTGGAATGAAGGATATATTCCAAATTAAAGGGATAACACTTTCGAGTTCTCCGTTGAAGATTTTAGTCAATAGATGTCCGCACAATTGTAAAATTTCTAGTTTACCGACATAAATTGTTCCAAGTGTCACTTATTCATTTTGTCACCTTAAATTTAATTTAGCAAGTTATGATTTATTGCCGGTATTATATTGGAATGTAAATTAATTTATAAGATCAAAGAATATTCGCTCAATAAAGCAGCAATTGCTTGAACATGTTTTAGGATACGCAAGTATATATACATTGCTCAAGTATAGCTGGCTGTACTTATAAAGTGCTATTGTTAATTTTCAATTTGCAAGGGAATATTTCCCAAAAAGTACGAGTGATAAAAAGTATTTATAAATACAATTAAAATAGTGTTGCATAAAATTCAAATAACCTGACTTATTTTATTATTATTATTATTTTAGTTCTATCATAAAATATACCACTAAAGCAGTTTTAATTCAATCCCGTTACATGGATGAGAAACTTTTTTATAGAAGTAGAACAAAGAAAAATATTTCGTGACTCGTCTGTATTTGAACAACCTTATTTATTCAACTCTTTGTATATATATTTTTCCATTTTCAACTTAGGAGGATAAAATGTCATGTGAAGCGGGTCCATCACTGAAGACGCATTTTTATTCAATGATTAATTAATATCCTGTTTAATTTTGTATTTTAATTTGCACAGAAATTAATCTCTACAGAAACTCATCAACTGTAATATGTTTAACAATTTAAAACACGCTTGCCTGTTTTAATAGGAATTGATATTAATTAAAATAAATACATTTTGATTTGAAATAAATTATTTTTTGAAGTGAAACTTCTTTAGCCACGTTTCGTACTTTAACAGTCCAATAAGTCAGACCGTTACTAGCCACAATTACATGCTTTGAAGTGAAACTTCTTTAACACGTCCACTGCGTTACCAGTTACATGTGACTGGTAGGTAACTTTCCATTCAAGCGGCACAGAAAATCTTGTCGTTCTTGCGGGGACGATAAAAATGTTATTTGTTAAGATAGATCGGTATTACAGACACCTATGTAATTGTTGCGATTTATACTACGTGTTAGTTCCATTTCTGAACACCAAATGTCAGTATCTGGTAACGAACTGTAAAGAAAATTATGCTGTTAGGGGATTTACCGGATACATAGTATCAAAAATTGCTGCCGCAATGAACGTGTTAAATACTATTGATGTTATATAGAACCTCCTCTTTTCAAAAATCTACAATTTGAATTGATTTTTGTGAAATTAACCTTAGCTGATACGCATAGAGTTAATAATGCACGTGGGACTAATTGATTGTTAGGTTTTATGTTATATGTTTATTACATAGACTCTGATGGCCTGAGATGTTGAGCGCCTATAATCTTCAATCTATCTATCTCTTGATTGTTAGCAATCATAAAAAAATAATAATTAAATGGGTATCTAAAATAGATTACGTATTGTTCTTTTGATGTTTTTATTGGTTTTAATTTGTAAAAAACTCATTTACGTAAACGATATCAAATACTATTATACTATATTCGTAAAGTCATACAACTATTTAATTTAAACTTTGACATCACGTAATCGACGAGTTGTTACTGTATTATAATATACTTTTCGCGTGATAAAGTTTACAGAAGAATCGATTTCAGAAATATTTTATGAATATCGTTTATCAAGGTACATAATATAATATTTACAGACCTTTCTTGTAAAATCTATAGCCACTAATATTATCAACCAAAAAAGTTACTTCGTTAGTCGTGAGTAATCTGAGGAACTGGATTATCTTTTTTTAAAAAAATATTTCACTTTTAAAAAGCTTACGTTTTCTCCAATATTACGAATATGACGAGATGTGTTAATATGTACCACGAGGTATTTTTTTAATATACCTCCTATAAAATAGCCAGTTTTCACTTCATTTTCAAAATGTTTGACACTGCTGACTGTATTCTACCCTTTCATTTGATACCCATGCGAAGGGAGTTGTAAAGAAAATAATCCGTCATTTTGTAGTGGCGACCATATTGGATCTACCATAGACTTGGGTAACTCAGATCTGAACCGGTTCAAAGAGCCGACTCCGACAGAAGATCCGTGAGAGCCGACTCACTTTTTTTTGAGCCGACGGATCAACGGATCCGCATGACACAGAAGCACATTTTACACTTACGTATCAGTTCTCGCTTTGATGCATCTGTCAGCTCAAATGACTCATGCATCACATGTTTGGCTATGCATTCTTGATTCTATACAGGTCGTGATATGATTGACTGAACTAGGTAACTCAGTGGCAGACTGCAGTAACATATTCAGAACTCGGCTCTTTTTGAACCGGTTCAGTGAGCCGGCTCACATACGGGATCCAGATGCAAAGATGCAGATCACTAAAAAGACCCGTTTTTCCCATCTCTAATCTACCATAATATTCAATGTAGTAATTGTATTGTCTTCAGAGCCAAATGTGTATGCAAAATTTCAGCTCAATCGGTTGAAAATAACTGTATTAAAATTCAGTTGCAAGATTTGACTCGAACAAATATACAAACATTGCAAGTTAAAAAAAAGGTTGTAAAACAGCACCAAAATTAGCAAGCTTTCGAGCATCGGAGCCATCAGTAACGTCACGATCCAGCAGCGTAACATGCAAAGGTGTCATCAAGACTCCGAACTAGGGTTCGGTAACTCAGATCTGAATCGGTTCAAAGAGCCGACTCCGACAGAAGATCCGTGAGAGCCGACTCACTTTTTTTGAGCCGACGGATCAACAGATCCGCATAACTCAGTGAAACATTTAACACACAGAAACACATTTTACTAAAAAGACCCGTTTTTCCCATCCTACTCCGAACAAGCGAGCGAGCTCGAAATCGCGCACCGTGTGCGGGGCGCTTAATTTTAAGAGAGCTAGTACAAAAACCGTCACGATAAGCGAATAGGACATTGAGTTTGAAATATGCCAGCGGTCGAACAGCCAGTTGTAGTGTTATTTCTACGTCTGTCCGCCAGACAACTGCCGGTCATCATTAATCTCTTCCGCGTTACATTCTGGTTATTTCAGTTTACCAGCTTTCTGTCTGCCGGACACTTCAATCCGTTAAAGTTTGCACTTTAATTATCGTTCTATGTTTTTGCTTCCTGAAGAACAAAAACAGATGCTCATTTCACAGGTCTGCGAGTCACCTATAATATTATTTCGCCGACTGTTCTTGCTATTACAGTTCCTATAGGTTGGGTGTTAACATTATTCAAAAGTGTGACTAAGCGAGACGGACGAAAGTAGAAGACCTTGAAACTTTTTTCCAACTGTCAAGCGTTCACTATAAATAAAAAATCAAGCTAAGGGTTTCGAATGACGTAAGCAATTGATTCAACCAATTACAGATGTGATCACTTCTATAGCCTCTTACTTCAAAACAGTTCACCGTGTTCAGACAAGGAGAAAATATCAAGCGCTTTGTACCAATCCCTTTGGCTGTACCTAGTGTAGTATCGCTTAGAGAAGATAGTAGCAAGGCAGGAGATCTGCGTAGTGAAAAGAATGGGAAAAGTCATCAGTGGCGATATGATTTGTAATTTCGGGAGCAATCATGGTAGATATCTCTACTGTCAAGATGCGTCTCGACTACTGACGAAAACTAAGTAGTCATAACACCAATCCTTGTTAGTAAACATAGACTCGTCGGACCCGAAACCTGTTTGTGCGCAGAAATGACGCTACTATCTTCTCTAAACAATACTTCGAGTAGTTTCGTTTAGAGAAGATAGTACCATGTTGACGAATCTGCGTGATAACAATAGGAAAAGCGATCGCTAGCGGCGTGATTTGTAATTTCAGGGGCAATCATAGGCGTTATCTGTCCTGTCAATTGTGCGTCTTGACTAGCGACGAAAAAATTAATGAGCCCCCCCCCCTTGTTAGAAAACATAGACCCGTCCGACCCGAGACTCGTTTATGCACAGAAATTACGCTACTATCTTCTCTAAACGATTATTCGAGTAGTATCGTTTAAGGAAAATATAATAGCAAGGACTTATTATAGCTTTTTTTTTCATACACTCCTGAAGTTTGGTAGATTCCTTTCGGAGCAGCCTGTTTATTATCATTTTAAAAATAATTTAGGTATTTTATACCATATGGTCAAAACATGCGTTTAAAAAGTTTTAAAATCTTGGAAAACGTGGCGTTTATATTGAGGTTATGTTTTGTTATTTTGTTAGTTAATGGCCAGTTTTAAGCGTTATGAAATGTTTCTGGACATCCTGTATATATGTATCGATGCGATTGCAGTTGCCAAAAATATACGGAAATACAGGAAGTGAAAAAAGGAGAATTTTACATTTCTTTTGAGAAGAATTTTCGCCTACAAAGAATATGATAAACAAAACTATACAGGATATTTATTTCCCTGGAGATTTTGACATAATGTGTTTGTGCATGAGTCAAGATTGAGAATATATGAAATTAGATACATAATATTTTACTGCCACAAGAGAAGTGCTCGTACATATATTACATAATGTAAAAGGATTTTTGACGGCATAAATCATGTATTTCTTTCAAATTCACAGCCAGCCTCTATATAGCTCTGGCCTCGTAGTCTTTATTTAGCACTTTTGGGATTATATAATTCTCAGTCTACTTTTTATTACGTTTTTTTTTTCACATTTATGAAGCTAAAGCAAACTGCAGACTAGAAACATAAATTAATGCACCGTTGGCCAGTGGTGACCAACGTTTTTATGATACGTGCCATCTCAAGACCATTTTACTTCCGTCGTGCGACTCAAGTTCAAGTTTCAATTCAATGCCATTCTTATTTGGCTAATTATAGAAAATCACCTGTGCAACTTAAAACTCTAACTTTTGACATTTGTTGTGACGTATTCTGATTTGAGTAGTCCAGCCAATTGTGGTATTGCGACGTCATTGCGGTTGAAACTTGAACCCATGGAAGCCACATAAAAGAGTACGAACTTATGTGTAAGAAACTGGAAGAATCTGTCCACTAAATCGTACATATCAGTGTTTCCTTTTTTACTACTAGCGTCGCTAGTTGCACTGACGTGAATTTAGGTATCATAAATACACGTGAAATAAGTAAGCAAGCATTAAATAAGTAAGCTGTCAAAATATTCATTGAATTATAAAAATTTTATATTAATAAGTGATTAATTACAATTTAACAATTAATTTTAATATTTTAATTTAACTTGGACTCAGTAAACCAATATAGTTAAAAATTCCATGTCGAAATTATACTGTTCTCTTAATTGATGCCTCAATTGACGCATGTGAAACGCATGAATGCCTCCACCGTTTCAATTATAGACATCCATGGTTTCAGTATATGCAAAACCTCTTATACTAGAAAGCTTTTTATACACATAGAGCTCAGACTCCTTGTCTATTATCCATACCTGAACGACATGTTATTTAGGCAATACCTTGTTTACAAATTGTTTAAAAGCTATTGCTTGGTTGGGACTTGGGAGGCTAACTTCTCGCACGTGGGTAAACTAAACGCGGCCATTTTTGTATCTAGTCTAACTTCGTTTTCATCCAATAAACAGTTCGAAATGTTGACTTGATTTTCATTCAGAACGCGAACATACTTTTTTCCCACAAATGTCACTTTCAAATATATTTCCTTTGAAAATAAAAATACGTGGGAAAGTGTTTTATATTACGGCAAAATGCTTGTAAATAAAAAAAAAACCGGGTCGCAGTGCCCAAACCCTGCTGACAATACAGTGTATTTGCTAATACTGGCAGTCTAGTTTTATTACATGAACTTAAGTTTGTTTTTTGGTCAAAATCAAAAATTTAACCCCTTAATACACCTTTTAAATTAACAGTTTGTTTCTTAATTGCAACATTACTATCATCGAACATCTACACCAATTTAAATACACCTTTCAGTAAATAATACTACCTGCAAACTAGTGTTTTCATAAAATTTGTAAATCCGGTCCTAGCGGGCCGATTTTTTCAAATTTCGGGAGCATATTTTAATTGCTACTAAAGGAGTAAATTTCAATTTTAAAACGATTCTGAGAATTTTTTCGGTATTTTTGGGCCCAAAAACTTTTTTCAACCCTTAAAAACCACCCTTAAAATGATCCGGTTGGGCCCATTTTAAATAGGCTTCATGCGGTGATGGATTCCAGCATGCATGTCAAATTTCGTTAAAATGAATTAGCTCTTTCGAAAGTTATTGCCCGTACACCCACCCACACACACACACACACACACACACACACACACACACACACACACACACACACATATATATATATATATATATACATATAATTTTTCCAAAAATGGTGCCAAAGTGTTTAGAAGGTTATGAAACGTCGTGAAATTTTGGTCCGATCCCTAGGTCCCGCCATCCGACCGATACCAATAGTGTATGTTGCCATATAGCAAATACACTAAAAAATGAAAATACATGTGTAGGTATACTCAAATAGTGTAATCAAGATAAGATAAACGTCACGCGACAACTTCTTTAGAGACGTATCTGTTTGAAATTTTCTGTGTCGTTGAAAGGGGAATCTGTAACGTTAAAGGGGAAATGATTTAAACTTGGTTGCTTATATAGTTCGCTCAAATAAACTCAGATCGGTGCGATATCTGTCTTAAATGAGAGAAGAGAAAATTTTAATTATTTTCGTATAATAGAACATGTCTAATTAATAAAAACAATAAAAACTCGATTTTATTTAATAAATCGTGAACTCGTTTCGGTTGTCTGTCTGTTGCACAGTGCGCTGTGTCAAGAAAAATAATGTATGGTCTCTCTTATAACAAACTATGTGTTACAATCTAACATTACGAGATTTTTTTGACAAATGATGACGTCTTTTTTAGTGTATTTGCCATATGGCAACATACACTATTGGCATCGGTCGGATGGCGGGACCTAGGGGTCGGACCAAAATTTCTCGAAGTTTCATAATCTCCTAAACACTTTGGCACCATTTTAAAAAATGTTTATATATATATATATATATATATATATATATATATATATATATATATATATATATGTGTGTGTGTGTGTGTGTGTGTGTGTGTGCGCTATAACTTTCGAAAGAGTTAATTGATTTTACCGAAATTTTGCTCACATGTTGGAATCCACCACCGCAAGAATTCTATTTAAAATGGGCCCAATCAGACCATTTTAAGGGTAGTGTTTAGGGGTTGAAAAAAGTTTTTGGGTCTCCGAATGGTTTAAAAATTGAAATTTAACCCTCTGGTAGTAATTAAAAAGTGACCCTAAATTTTTAATAAAAACGGCCCGACAGGACCGGATTTACAAATTTTACGAAAACCCTAGTTTGCAGATTGTGAAATATTTATTGATAGGTGTATATAATTTGGTATAGAGGTTCGATTGATAATAATATTGCAATTAAAAAAAAAATGTTATTTTAAGAGGTGTATTAAGGAGTCAAGTTTTTTATTTTGCGTAAAAACCAACTAAAGTTCGCATAATAAAGCTACACTGCCTGTATTAGCAAATACAGTCGGCAGGGTTTTGGCACTGCGACCCGGGTTTTTTTTTTTATTTTAAAGTCACGGTCTTCTGGGAAACTTATGTAACAAATCTTCTTATAAGCTTTTATTTATTTCAACTTGTTATGTATATGTTTGCAGTGTTTATACATTGTATACATATACACATTTGCATGTATGCATTTATTTTTGGTGATACACAGATATGCATATATTTATAGATACAAATAAATATACGTAAATAATATTATGTTTTTATATAAGTATTGGTAAGTAATTACATTCTAGTTTTTTTTTGTCTCAATAATTTTTTTTATCGTATAGTCTTCCCGCAAGATTGATATTACGTATAAAAAAACCCGGGTCGCAGTGCCAAAACCCTGCCGACAATATAGTGTATTTGCTTGTATAGGACCGTGTGGTTTTAGACTTTTATTATGTGAAATTAAGTTTGTTTTTGGGCAAAATAAAAAATTTAACCCCTTAATACACCCCTTAAGATAACATTTTTTTCTTAATTGTAATATTATTATCAATCTAACGTCTACACCGAATTAAAGACACCCTTCAATAAATAAGTCACTATCTGCAAATTAGTGTTTTCAAAAAATGTGTAAGTCCGGTCCTGTTGGGCCGATTTTACTAAAATTTTAGAGGCACTTTTTAATTGCTATTAAAGGGTTAAATTTCAATTTTGAAACGATTCTGAGATATTTTTCGGTATTTTGGGGCCCAAAAACTTTTTTCAACCCCTAAAAGCCACCCTTAAATTGATCCGATTAGGCCCATTTTAAATAGGCTTCGTGCGGTCATGGATCCCAACATGTGTGCCAAATTTCGTTAAAATGAATTAACTCCTTCGAAAGTTATAGCCCGCACACATATATATATACCTATATATATATATATATATATATATATATATATATATATACATATATATATAAACATTTTTAAAAATGGTGCCAAAGTGTTTAGGAGGTTATGAAACGTCGAGAAATTTTGGTCCGACCCCTAGGTCCCGCCATCCGACCGACGCCAATAGTGTATGTTGCCATATGGCAAATACACTAATAAAATGGCATCAAAATCAGTATGTCAAATGACAAAAAAAAATGAGAGGCGTCGTGTGACACCTGGCAAATATGACACATTACACAGATATTCACGAGAAAAATGACGACACTAACACACACGTTAAGTAGCGAGTGTGTAGTGTAGTAGAGAGGGAAACGCTCAATTGAGAGGCGAGCGCCAAGTCGGAAAGAATCACCGAGCTGTGAGGCTGGTCGAATGGAACGTCGCAACGTGCAACCCAAGCGTGCCATTAGATGTTTCAACACCAAAAGCTACCACGGCCAGACATGCAAATACATATTGCACATAATATCCCAGATAAATAAAACCCCTTTTTGGTGGACCGAGGGTTAAAAGCCAATATTGCTAACAAGTTGTGTGATTCATTTAATTTCGTAATATGAATAGGCAATATACCTTTTCATAAATAAATAAAGTGAATCCTAAATGTCTTATGAGGTTTACATGTCTGAGTACACAGACGTCTAATAATTTATGAATAGAACTATTAACATGTTATTAACGCCAACGCAAAGTTAACCATTTATATTGCTGTAAGCTGTTACGAAATTTGCATATATGTCAGATTTTAGTTGACATAATGGAGACCTTGCGAATTGTTCGCGTCAGGCGATACATCAATTATAATACGAAATGCAAATTAATATAGTACATAATTACCTAGCTATGCTCGAAAGTGGCCATTTTATCAAAACAATTTTGAAACTGTCAAAATGTTTCGAAACTTACAACCCTCTTATTAATATGGAAATAAGAAAAACGTGTGTTAAGTCGCGTATCCACTTGACGACATCAACTATTTTATAGGTGATGACTGATCCAACAATTTGTAAAATATTCTCTCGGGAAACTTCGAACTGTAGTCGCGAGATCAATTTTATTATTGTTTTTAATTAAGCATTAACAGTGTTGGATCACTTTCACACAGTTTGTGCTGAGCCCTAGCGGTAAGAGGCGAGGTAGGCAAAAGACATATTGTGGGTGTGACCTTCTTTAGCTCTGTCTCGCTCAAATCATACACACGTTTCAATTTTTGGCTGAAGTCAACTACGAGGCTAAAAGATGCTATTGCAAGGGTGCCGCTGTCAATTGATTACTTTAATTTTTGGAAATATTTTGAAGATTTAAAAAACTTTTGCGAAAAAGGAAGAGTCACTTTAGGTTTGTGATGGAACAGTTTTGTGAAATAAGTACGAATAAGGTCGTAGTGTGACATTGAAAACGTGTATTTTTTTTGGCACAATTAATGCCAACTTTTTTCTAGTAAATCGTACATAAGTTACTAAAAGTAGTCCATTGTAGATTTGTCCTTTATCTTCCTTATAGAGAAAGAATATTTGCATAATGTTGACGAATAAGTCTACAATCAGTTGACAGCCGAAGCTGTTTTTGGCTTAAATTAAGAGCGTTCCGACAGCCTTAAGCAAAATCTAGCTTGCTTCTTAATTTAACGACCTAATCTGTGTATCTAATGATCTTGGAGTATACTAAGTATCGACAATATAGAATCAATCTACGGTGTTCCTCCATCTTTTAACCCTTTTTGTAATGTTTCGTAACACTTTCCGTTTCACTTGCAATCGCATGAATCGAACTTGCCATGGACAAAGAAGTTTCACTTCAACAAAAAAAAAATACAAAAGTGTCTATTTGAAATATATTATCTAAAATCTTTCAGAGGCCTACACAAAGCATTTGCCACTTAAAATTCAAGTCATTGGATCAAAGATATTGACTCTAGAGCACCTTGAAGAATATGCCAAACCGTAAATCTTTGGTTAACTTAAAACACGTTCGTACGGTGAACTCGTAAATTTCCCATTCTGTAACATCAGCACATACATACCAAATATTGCGTATAGAATACTACAAAGTGGTTCATAATAATTAGGTGCAATTATACCGCACGGTGACATTTTATGTAGCAAACAAAATGATGAAACTAATAAATAAACACATATGCAATTATTAAATAAAGTATATTCAATTCATCAATTCAATCAATTTGAACTCCATCCTATCTCAACACAGAATGCCCGCTTTTTTTAATATACCACTTTTTGGCTTCTACAGCAATTAGTATAATTGCCACGTCTTGTTTAAAAAAACAAGATTAAATATAAATAATATAAATGAACTGAAAAATTAAATTGAAAAGAAAATAAAATTCCATTACACGTAACACTATAGGAGACAAGATGGATGGACAATAGGACTTACATGATAAGGACCATGGAAACGCATTGATCTCGACTCCGCACAACAGATGCATCCGCTTACAATCTTTACACAATTTTCTAGTCCGTGCCGTGCTGGTTCATGTAGGTATATTGTGCGGTCTGATAAATTAACTTTGTATACAAAAACCATCCCTTAATAACATAACTGTAACATTGATGATAACTGTCCCCGTCCTGTGAAAAACGTTACGTAATATTTCAACGTTCCTTTATAATATTATTGTGAATGATGTCCTTTATTTTTCTTAAAATATACGTAAACATGTTAGCTTTCCACATAAATATAAAATAGTAAATAGTAAGGTTGGCATATTACAAAGGTTGCCTTGTTCCGTTGAATAAATGACGTCATCCGGTGGAACTGATTACGCGTCAACGGTTGTTGTTTATAAATTTTAATGGCAGTATCCAATTGTGTAGGCTTTCACGGCTGGCGTTGTTGCAAAACTTCTTGGTTTCCGGGCTTGTACGCCGTGGTCCATTGGTATTTCTACCTAATAGAAATACCAATGGACCACGGCGTACAAGCCCGGAAACCAAGAAGTTTTTAATGGCAGTATTTAACAAATGTCTGCAAAGACAATATTGATATTATTTACAATTATTTGAGTTTATAAGGTAAGAGATTTACATAGTCCTAATTTAATAAATGCTTGTTGATATTGTCATTATAAGTTAATAAAAATATGAACGGTCTGTCAACTGACGTCATTTCCGCGCTAACGCTCGTTGGTCAGATGGAACGAGGCTACCTCTGTAATCTATTAACCTTGAGAAAATAGTATGTTAGGTATACGTTAAAAAGTTTTACCTTTTCGTAATCCACCTAATCCTTTTTGGTTTATAAATAAAATAGGTTGTGAGATCTATACCTACGTATTTCACTTTACAAAACTGTACATGTATGGTCATTCTGTAATATAGCTGTGCGGGTGAGTGGTGTATGCGCACTAGATTGTGACTGATAGTAGTCCGAGAGCGTCATTGTGTAATTATTTACTCCAATCAACACCCTAAATTAGGACTACACCTTTCAATACATTCTGCATATCAGAGAAGTAATATTTACATACATTAAATAACTACCCGCTCCCTTGCACGCGATTGAGATAGAACATGGCAGCGACAACAGTAGTGGAGCCTTCGGTTCTGCCGTATTACAGTCTTGCCTTGCGGTGCTGCGCCAGTTGAGCAACACCAACGGCTCCATCGTATTATAATTTTGGGGCTGTGTTCCGCTCGACGGTAACACCAGCAGTAGAGCCGTCGGCTCCAACGTATTACAGTGTTGCCTCGCGGGGCCCTAACATTGATTTAATAAAAGTAAAACCCATAGAAAAATGAACTTTCAGTTTTTCGCGATTTTTAAATTACCCAAATCGGTCCAGCAGTTCTCAAGTGATGCGCTTACCAACAAACAGCATTAATATTGAATTTAAATAATTATGATGATATTTTCGATTCCTGACTTTTTGATATTTTTATAGTTAACTCGATTTCCGTTGGTCGCGAGATTCTCCGTATATTTTATTTGATTTTACTTCTAAATGAACTGTTATGGAACAGATTTATAACACGTATAAATTAAATACAGACGTGCCCATCTATATTCAAATACAAATTGATAGTCGTTTGTGGAGAACACTATTACAGATTGGAACTATTTGTAACCGGAGGTACTATCTTCTCTGTGTGCTAGAAGTAGGGTTGGGCGATATTTAAAAATTATTGAAATTACCGATATTTTTAATAAATATCGATATAATTAAATTAAGATATACATATATTAATATAAGTATTTTTACTAATTGTTTTTAACGTCACTTTAATTACGTCACAAGCGTAAATATCGTTGTATTTGCATGTTTTTTTAACCGATTTCAAAAAAAGGAGGAGGGGTTCTTAAGTCAGTTGTATTTTTTTTTATATTTATAACACTAACTTACATTTCTGATAGTTTTTTTAATTATTGTTAATTAAGTCGTTTTTACATTATCACACAACATTGTAAGAACTTTAATAAACACTTACATAAGATAAAAGAGAACTACAAAATTGAATTATAAATAATTCGTAATGAATTGTTTTCTCCAATGTAATCATAAGATTACATTTTTTTAATGTTATTAATAACAATCTTCAATTTTCCTTGTAGTAAGGAAAAACAATTTAGAAAATATTACATTATAGAGAGGGGGTATTGTAACAATCTGTATTTTTCGTCAATTTTGTCGACTTCTGGTGCACTACATTGGAGACTACACAGAATTTTCTAAAATAAAGTTAATGTTTAAATAGCAACAGTATGACAGGTTTATTCAAAATGTCACATTTCTACAAAAACATCTTAGTTATAAATTAAGTGAAACGGGGCGTAATTTAAATCAGCGAACAGGGACGTTACTCCATCGAAATTATTTCACAGCTGCCTATTTTACTACGTTCCGTAGAAACATTAATATTTTAACTGTTTGCACCCAGAATAACGACGCCATCGACGTTACGCAATATGCCTATAATATTAGGTTATATTAATTGTGATCAGACATGAAAATTCGATGCAGTGACGTCAGGTCACGTGACTTGACGTTTTGGCGCGAATTTTTAAGTCATATTTTAATATGCCGTTTTTAAGAGAAAGCTGCACAATTGTCGTTTTGTTTTGTTTTAGATATATTTATGTGAGACTTAAATTTTTTCTTTACGCTGAAATAACATGCCGTGTAAATTCTTTGCTATAACCTATAAATAAATTGGCGCCGATCTAAACATTTTTATTGTTTTTTTTTGTAATGGATTTTTAAAGAGGTTCAATTTTTTATATAACGTTTTATGATATAATTTTGTTTTCGATATATCGGAAAAAGCGCCCAACCCTAGTCAGGAGCGGTAAAACGTGCACCTAGACTATATAGTTTTATATTATGCGCATTGCTTTCTTATGTTTTACTATTCAAAACACATAATTCATTCGAAATTTTCTACACATAAAGTGTAGCGTACATAACAATATGGTATTGTATACACAATAACGTATTAGCGAGAAAGCTTTTGTAATAGTAGATTCTATACCTAGTTGCGTAATCTATGTCTGCTTATCTGTCTATCCGGGCTAATCTTCGAAACGACTGAGTAGACGAAATGCCAAGTAGAAATACCATATACAATTTCACAAGAAGCTTCTTATAGTAGATTTATCAGGCACTAAACCATAATCATCTATCCAAATATTTTTGATTTCGGGCTTATAAACCGTGTCCCATTAATATTTTTACCCGAGGTTTCGTCTACAACTACGGTAGACATTATCAAAGAAAATGTGGTAGTGTCAGGTAGAAATATCAATGGACCCCGGTCTACAAGCCCGGAAACCGACAAGATTTTGAGCAAATAAGATTGGTGTTAAATCAGAAACATAAATTTTAATATTTACAAGCCTATTCTAAATGCCTTCCCTCTTCTAGAATCTCTATTTAAGGACCGCTGTAAACGAGGCTGGAATCGCTGCTGGAACTTGTGCCGGCTTCGACGATGAAAATGACGTTACTACGAGCTCCGCTGCGTGGTATACAAGCTTGATTTTAAAATTGAACCGCTATTTTTTGCGTTTGATTCAAATCAGAAAATAGTATATCTTAAAAACATTGCGTCATATTGTGTATTCAGAGACAATAAACGTCCATTTTTGTAAACATTCGAGCTGCGCGCGCACCAAAACCATTTACAAATCCATCTTCAAATCATTGTGTAAAGCCTACGCATAAACCGTCACAAAATGCAGCGCCACAGTACGCTTGGAATCTAGCAGCGAATCTAACGACAAAAGCAGCCTCGTGTGCAGCGGCCTTTATAACGTATAATACTTTCGTTAAGCTGTCAGCAATGAACTGGAATTATTTAGAGAGGGGGGGATACAGCGAGATTGTCGTAAACAAGTGGAAGGAATAGCGTCATAATATAACATAGAGCTATAAAGTTTTATTTAGTTTAGGATGCATGTCAAGTTAATGCGTCATAACCCTCGTCACTGGCTCCCAAAAGATTACCACAACAAGAACAAGACGGATCAGAGACCTACATTGCTTAATTGTAACATTGTCCTAGATTGAACTTGTCGCCATGTACAACCACAGAGCGGAACGCTACATTTCACGTGTATTCTATTACAGTTTGTCACTAAGTGTATGAACTATAGGTGACTTATTTCATCAATAAACAACCCGTGAGGTGGGTCGTATATTAGGACTCTACGAGTGCGACCCTTGACCAATTTCTTACTATAAATAATATTGAATATTAAATATGTTTTTAATAAATTAGACCTGAGAAATCCTATTCAAAAAAATTCTAAAATACTTCTTTAAACCGATTTTGATAAAAAAAAAATTTTTATTATATCGGCGAGATTCAGTTTTACAGTTTAAACAAAAAATCGACTGGAACGATTTTAATAAAATTTCTTTTGGACATATTTACGTTAATACGCTTTAATTGGCGCTCTAGCGAAGTCGATATAATTTTTTATTTGCGAGATTCCGTGTAAATTCCACTTTTTGCAGCCCTTTTGTTTTAACAAAAATTTGGCTGAAATGATTTTAATAAAATTTCTTCTGGACTTATTGACGTTAATACGCTTCGGTTGGCGCCTTAACGAAGTCGATATTTTTTTTTTTTTGCGAGAATCCGTGTAAAATACACTTTGAAGTTTTTTTGTTTAAACAAAAAATTGGCTGGAACGATTTTAATAAAATTTCTTTGGGATTTATTTAATACGCTTCGGTTGGCTCCCTAATGAAGTTGATATCATTTTTTATTCGCGAAATCCAGTGTAAAATACACTTTTTTGTAGTCGTTTTGATTACACAAAAAACCGACTGGAACGATTTTAAAAAAATTTCTTTTGGACATATTGACGTTAATACGCTTCGATTGGTGCCTTAACGAAGTCAATATCTTTTTTTATTCACGAGATTTAGTAAAAATACACTTTTTTGCAGTTCTTTTGTTTGAACAAAAAATTGGCTAGAACGATCTTTTTTTTTTTTTTGTTGGACATATTTACGGTTAATACGCTTCGATTGGTGCCTTAACGAAGTCGATATCTTTTTTTATTCCCGAGATTTAGTGAAAATACACTTTTTTGCAGTTCTTTTGTTTACACAAAAAATTTGCATGAACGATTTTTTATTTTTATTTTTTTGTTCGACATATTAACGTTAATACGCTTCGATTGGTGCCTTAACGAAATCGATATCATATTTGATTCGCGAGATTCAGTGTAAAATAGTTTTCTGCAGTCCTTTTGATTACACAAAAAATCGACTGGAACGATTTTAATAAAATCTTTTGGACATATTGACGTTAATACGCTTCGACTAGCTACCTAATGAACTGTATATAATTTTTTATTTGCGAGATTTCGTGTAAAATTTACTCTTTTTGCAGTTTTTTCGGGTAAACAAAAAAACAATACAACCAATTTTTAAAAAAATTCTTGGAAAAAAACACTGATTTGTAGCAATGCATTTTACTTTTTACTTTCGTTAATGTCGTTTTTTAGCTGCATGCCACCTTTATTAGAATAAATAATCTATATACGAGTATCTATAAAAATGGACGCTAATATATATATATCTGTTTCAGATTAATAGACTTCGACACCGTCTGACCGATCACCATGAAAATTGGCGCGTATATGTATTTTTCACGGAGAAGGTTTTTATGCTATTCACTTTATTGTAACTTGCCACTAGATAGGGTTAGGTGGATCCGAAGGCTCCACTACTGTTGTCGCTGCTGTACTTCATCTCAATCGCGTACAAAGCCGCTAAACATTAAAACCAGTTACTTAGAGTCTGTTCTGTTCATATTAATATTTGTTTAAACTCCATAAAAACGAGTACTTTCCTAATGAGATTTACGCTGAGATAAAATATGTCCATACATACAGATATAAAATTAAAACAAGTCTACTGTGTACAGAAAATAAATTAAAAACGGCATTCTTGTACTTTTGTTAACACTCAAAATTCATTTACTTTTCTCAATATAAATTCCACCAAGCAGGAGGATGTTATTAAAG
Organism: Venustoraphidia nigricollis; assembly: GCA_034508555.1. Taxonomy (NCBI): domain Eukaryota; kingdom Metazoa; phylum Arthropoda; class Insecta; order Raphidioptera; family Raphidiidae; genus Venustoraphidia; species Venustoraphidia nigricollis. The sequence continues at coordinate 1,767,653 of JAVRKA010000053.1, read as the reverse complement.
TTCTAGATCAGTGGTTCTCAATCTTTTTACATAAACCAGCCTGACGACACAGCGGTATATCAGTTAAAAAAGAACATACAATTTTATAAAATTTCTTTTTTAACAATTTAGAATAAGACAGTTTGTTTTGATAATTTTGCGTTTTATTTAGCAGCAATATGTTTAGATTTTATTAGTAAATCAATGAAATAATCAAAAAGCAAAAGAACATAAAAATCATATTTTTAAATAAGCGGATGCTGCGTTTGAATTTAAGTCACTTTATTTTTCTCGACAGGAAAGGTCTGACAAGTTCTCAAAACTGGCATCCATCAAAAATAAGTTTATGACAGTGGCGACTTGTAGGTCTCAAGGTTGATGAAGTGTTAGGAGAAGATTTGTTCCTAAACTCAGGGACATAGACAGAAATTGGGTTCATAGTTAATATTTCATAGGTATAGCTGAAGCAAACAGGCAACTATCAGTTGAGCAAAAACTTGGATTAATTTATTATAAAATGTATTTATTATTTTTATTAGATCTATATAAAACATTTCCATTGAGATAACGGTGTGTGAATCAAATTACATATGACGTCTTTGATCGGATTCATAATTGATATTTCTTTGTGCTAAAAAGCAAGCAAGGTCAACAGACAACTTTTGTGAACTACTGCACAGTCAGCTGTATTTAGAAAACCAGGAATTTTATATCACTTGTCTTCCTTAATTTAAATATTTTTATCGACATCTTTCCGTTGAAATAACGGTGTTTGTATCAAATTACATGATGAATTACAGGATGTCGTTGATCGAATTCATTGTTGACATTTCATAGGTATAACTGAAGCAAACAAGCAGCTATCAATTGAGCACTTTACTAGAAGTTGAATTCAAATTCTAGTAAAGTGCTCAATTGACAGATTGACAGCAAAAAATGTACATCTGATAGATAAATTTTGTATTATAAAATTTATCTATAAGATGTACATTTTTTGCTTTGGGAAATCAGCTAACAGAAAGGTGAAGATGTACTTCACACCGGATTAACCTCCACTGGTTGGTGCCTTATGTTCTAGAATCTAGACTGTAATTCTACAATCTAGAAATTCAATATTGTCAAGTTATGATTAAACAGAATATATCTGAGATGCGAGCACTTAAACAAATGTAATATAAGAAGTATTACTATGCAGATTAAGTTAATTAAATCCTTCTAAAGAACATAAACCGCTGAAAGACGAGCCGGAATCAGTGTTGTGGCAAAATTTGCATAAGAATTCAATGTTTTTCTTTTTTTTTTTGTTTCGCCAATTTTTTACCTTGTTTGTTTTAAAATCCTTTCTCTGGGATAAAGGATTTTAAAATATGTAGGTTTTTTAACATAGCAATTACCAACTAAATTTAAATTGCTTTTTGTACATGAAAATAGAAAATTATCAGTTAAATATTTTTAAATTATAGATAGCTCCACATCTACAAATATTCGGTTCTGTCCTAGCACTGGCGTTGCCAATTTGGACAGGAAACATTATTATTATTGATTCAGCCGCCGCGATAGTGGAAGATTCGGGTTCGTATCCCGAAAGTGAGATTGTTTGAATTGTAATAAATTTTTTCTAATATCGCATTAATTTGCAACAATGTGTGTTTCATAGTATGATAGCGTTACATAAAAGGCTATAATTATTACATGTAGTTCGTATCAAAATGTTAGAATTACTAATCCACTTAATTATTATCAGAAATATAACATTGACAATTAGTTGATTAATAACTTTAAAATTTATTTTATTATTTAAAGTGTCATTGTTCTAATCATATTTATAAAAAACCCGGGTCGCAGTGCCAACACCCTGCCGACAATATAGTGTATTTGCTTGTATAGGGCCATGTGGTTTTATACTTTTATTATGTGAAATTAAGTTTGTTTTTGGGCAAAATAAAAAATTTAACCCCTTAAGACAGCCCTTAAAATAACATTTTTTTTCTTAATTGTAATATTATTATCAATCGAACGTCTACACCGAATTAAATACACCCTTCAATAAATAAGTCACTATCTGCAAACTAGTGTTCTCATAAAATTTGTAAATCCGGTCCTATTGGACCGATTTTATTAAAATTTTGGGGACACCTTTTAATTACTACCAGAGGGTTAAATTTCAATTTTGAAACGATTCGGAGAACTTTTTCGGTATTTTGGGGCCCAAAAACATTTTTCAACCCCCAAAAACTACCCTTAAAATGGCCCGATCAGGCCCATTTTAAATAGGCTTCTTGCGGTGATGGATTTCAACACATGGGCCAAATTTCGTTGAAATCAATTAACTCTTTCGAAAGTTATTGCCCGCACACACACACATATATATATATATATATATATATATATATATACATATATATATAAACATTTTCAAAAATGGTGCCAAAGTGTTTAGGAGGTTATGAAACGTCGAGAAATTTTGGTCCGACCCCTAGGTCCCGCCATCCGACCGATGCCAATAGTGTATGTTGCCATATGGCAAATACACTAATAAATACAAATAAAATAAAATTATTTAACTCAAAAATAGGACTTCGGTTGATAGATGGTTGTAGACTTATTCGTCAACATTTTGCAAAAATTATTTCTTTATAAGGAAGATACAGGACAAATCTAGGTTTCTAATGGATTTCCTTTGTAATTTATCTACGATTTAATAGAAAAAAGTTGGCATTAAGTGTACCAAAAAACACACGTTTTCAATGTCACACTACGGCCTTATTCGTATTTATTTCACAAAATTGTTCCATCACAAACCTAAAGTGTCTCTTCCTTTTTCGGACAAGTTTTTTAAATCTTCAAAATATTTCCAAAATTTTGGAGTAATCAACTGACAGCAGCACCCTTGCAATAGCATCTTTTAGCCTCGTAGTTGGCACCAGCCAAAAATTGAAATGTGCGTATGATTTGAGCGAGACAGAGCTAAAGCAATTGTAAAAATTTTCTTTGATTCATTCGTAACTCTCACTACTGTAGGATGCAAGTCTAGTGTTACCAAGTTAAAATCTGCTCTCGCATGACGTGAATTCCATGTTACAATTGCGTTATTATAGAGTTGGCTAACTCAAATCTGAACCGGTTCAAAGAGCCGACTCCGACAGAAGATCCGTGAGAGCCGACTCACTTTTTTTTGAGCCGACGGATCAACGGATCCGCATAACTCAGTGAAACACTTAACACACAGTAGCACATTTTACACTTACGTATCAGGTCTCGCTTTGATGCATCTGTCAGCTCAAATGACTCATGCATCACATGTTTGGCTATGCGTTCTTGATTCTATACAGGTCGTGATATGATTGACTGAACTAGGTAACTCAATGGCAGACTGCAGTAACATATTCAGAACTCAGCTCTTTTTGAACCGGTTCAGTGAGCCGGCTCACATACGGGATCCAGATGCAAAGATGCAGATCACTAAAAAGACCCGTTTTTCCCATCGCTACGTTATTATGAAGGATTGACTGTTGAGATATCGCACCGTAGAGTAACTGAAAAACTCATTCCGCCGCGAAAGTGGAAAGATTCGGGTTTGAGTCCCGACGGTGACAGTGGTTTGAAAAATAAATTTTTCTAATATAGCATTGTAACAATGAATGTTTCTAACAATCGTGGCAGTCAGGATAATAATTAATAGAAAAACCAAGCCATGGGCATCGGTGACGTAAGCATTCGACTCAACCGATCACAGACGTGACTATGTTTATAGCCTCTTACGCCCAACCTTCTAGTATTCTAGTAACCTTGTATATATGAAATTCCCATATGAAATCTGTATGGAAACATCAAACAATAAGAGCGCCTAAAGCGATGCGGTTGAGTTTCAGCCACGATGAAGTCGGGTAAATAAACTTATTTTCATTGTTGTCAAATAGTGAGACGAAGGCAGTTTACGTACTATACAGCATTGCCAGACGTCCCGATTTTGACGGGACGTCCCGATTTTTAAATCAAAATTAAATGTCCCGCGCGGGACAGGCTCAGTCCCGCTTTTCAGGGATAACTAGACCGTGCGTAAATAATTATTCTCTAATTGTAAGTTGCAATTCGTAACACTCACTCCTCAGACTATTGTTTGAAACACCATATTTTTCTAATGAATAAAACTTTTTTGATTTTGATTTGTTTTTTTTTTATTTTTTTTTTATTCAGAAGACGAATAAGACTCAACTATTTAACGATAGGGTAAATCTGATTTAAAATATCATATTTTTATTAAAATATTTTTTCTATGGCTATTTTTGCTATCTACTGTCACGTAAACGTAATTTGAACTCAAATAACAAGATAAATATTTAAAAACTTTTGATTATATACGTTTTTTTACTATGTCCCGCTTTCGATGAAAGATTCCCGCTTTTTTCACTCAAAAAGTTCCAAAATCCCGACTTGGCAAAAAAAATCTGGCAACGCTGATCAACAACCACCCACCCAAAAGCACCCAACACCCACCCAACCAAAAGCGTCCAACACTCAACCATTTTTTCCGGCGCTATTTTTTCAGGTCTATTTTTTCCGGGACTATTTTTTCCGATTACCCTATTACAACGTTTCCCACACTTTTTTGATCGCGGCCCGGAACGAGGTTTTTTCTCGACTTACCTTATGAAAAAAAAACCATTTATTTGCAAAACAAATTTTATCTTTTAATTTTCATTAGCTGTTCGTAGTATAACTACAAAATCGGTCAGTCATAAAGAGAAACGATTGCGTAGAACATTTCTAATTCTAAAAAAGTCATAACTAAAATACCGACGCAAGGAATGAAGCTTTACTAATATCCCATTAAAATTTCCATCCCGAGGCCGCAAAGTACATGAAATCACAGAACGAACGTCATAATGAAGCAAGGATGAAAATCATGTGTTAATTATGTTAACGAATATTAATATGCTCGGTTCTGCTTTTAACACTTTTAATAAATAGTACTTCAAAAGAGAGTGTTAAAAATCTTTAATTATATTATAACTAAATTAATTATAGTAATAATACTTCCAACATTTTAATTGGACAAAGTTTGTAAGTGTCAGTATGGGAATTTTAATTAAAATTCGTGTACATATTTTCAACATTTCAACGCTTCATCACTTTCATTCTTTGTAGTTTATATTCTGTAATTTGTTTACGCTCGCGCTGTGCAAGCAAATTAGTCGTACTATTCGATTATGTAAATATTTCTGTTGGACTGTTTTCTGTTTTCAAACCCCCAACAATAATATTATCTGTCAGATTATCGCTGCTTGCCTGATGCACGTTTATTAGAGGAAAAAATCCAACCATTTGGTCAACAGGACAATTCCAACTTTAAAAATATTCATATTTGACATCTTAACTAATATTATAAATGCGTAAACCGCTGAACAGATTTCGATGAAATTTAACAAGGAAATAGATTGCATCCTAAAGAAGGACATAGGCTACCTTTTGACTGAAAATAAAAACTTAAACGGGTTGAAATAGGGGGTGAATGTCACTGACAGATCATCACGATACCTTCCGGAACTATTAGACCTCCAGACTTGAAATTTGGCAGACATGTTTCTTTTGTTGAGTAGAGATACAAAAATAGTCTTTTAAGGTCTGGAAAAGGGGGGAATACAGGGGTGTCAATGATTAACACACTCTAATTTTTAAAATACAGTTTCTATGAACTGAAAATGTAGCTGTTAGGTCTTGATGAAGATTCCACTACTGTTGTTGTTCCCGTGTATCATTACAATCACGGGCGGAGCCGCGGGGAGCAACTAGTATTATAATAAATAAATAAAATTTCTGTTAACGCGAGTCATGCCTAGTAACAAATATGATATTTGATCTTGTGTCCATTGTTACATAATCTGGTTTCACATGTAAAAATTAATCAAAGCATACTTGTCAACTACTTAACTAATTTGTTTTTGAAGGACCCTCAGAACAAAATTTTAAAATTCAGTTATGGAGAGAGGTCAATAAAAAATCTTTCAAAATTTTTGAGCGTCACAACAGAAATTCTATGAATTGTTGGATATAATTTCTCCTCACCTACAGCACTAAAACAGCAAAACACAAGAATAAGTTGGTCTAGTACGACCAGACAGAGAAATTCCAGGTTAGAATTGTATCTTGACCGCCACAGTTTGCTCTAACAGTCGTTACTGGTGACGACAGGTGCTGGTCCGTTAAAGAACTTTCGTGCGCACATTTTTCTAGTCCGTGCCGTGCTGGTTCATGTATAGGTATAGTAGCGGTCTTTTAAATTGACCATGTAATCTAAACTAAATAACGTTATATAACATAAGTAACATCGCGAGCAGGTTTTTCTGGTTCGTGTCATATGCTGGTCCGGACAGGTATAATGTACGCGATCTTTTAAGCAACGTCGCCTGGGACAAGTTGTATAGAGTACTAGGGTTATGTTGTTTTGTATATTATAATTCTAATCTTTATTCATGAATTGTACAGGGGATTTTCTAATATTCAGAAGACAAATTCAAATAACTTGTCTAAGCTTCAAGTATCAAGTGGGTTCATTGTATTTAATATGAATTGTGTTGTTATATTGACTACCGAATTTTCACCATCATTTTATGTAACAGTTTTATAAACAGTATAATTATTAAACTCGGGTATTCATAGTGAGGTAAATATTATGATTTAAGTACTTACAGGTGTGTAAAAATATCTTTACTACTGCCATCGCCTCTCTCCCCAAATTTCTGTTGAGGTGATTTGTTGGAATTCCACGGAGATAAATTGTAGAACACTGACGCTCGACAACTGAGGTTATTGAAATGTCACGGACGCCCTATTGTCAACGCTCCTTGATCAGCTGTGGTCAAATTTCTTTGAGTAGTTGTTATTCAGTTATTTATTTATTAAATCCTATATACTGCACATTATATCACACAACAAAAAAAATTGTTTACGAATTTGAATGTTGACACATCTCTTGAAACCACCGGACACTCCCTATTTTTATGTTGTACTAGCTTTTACGTGCGGCTTCACTCGCGTTAATGTCGATTTTTTTGGCTATTGCTCTGTAAACTTTTAATAGAAGAGAAATAAAATACACATCTTAACTGGACTTAAGCCCGGGATCTCCAAGTGTCAAGGGCTCACAAAATTTTGAATTATCGTTGTACAGTTTTAAAATAATAATCATTATGTGCGAATTAGGCCATTTTTTCGGGTAATTTTTACATTTTTGGAGTGAATTTTGACACTTTTTCGAGTAAATTTTGACAATTTTTTGGGATGAATTTTGACGTTTTTTTATGTATTCATAGTGCAGTTGGTGAGATCTGATTTTGATGTTATTAAAAATAAACTTTAAATCACAATTTAACGAGTCTTAATCTAACAAAAAATGTTGAATTATATCAATAAGCTAAGTCCCGAAAAACTTAGATTCACCCTTGCACATAGGTATAGCCTGTTCTCTTCAGACGAATAACAAACACTGTTAGAGTTAGTGAAAGTTCAATTAAAGTCGGTTTAGTGCTGTTTGGGCTAAGTTGGAACAATTTAACAAACCGACAAAACTTTTCGAATCATATTTAAACTATATAAACTCTATTACATTTTAAGTAATGTTCCTTCTGAATAAAAAAAATAATTTAATATTTATCTTGAAATAATTATTCTTTCTTTGATGAAACACAGAACGGTAATAGTTTTTAATTTTACATTTCTCGTGCACAAATATTTTAATAAAGAGTTAGGTAACCAATTTAATGATTGCATAATTATAGGGCTGTACAATTTAGTAACTCACGACATCCAAGGCTGCACCGATTGATGCTATATTGTGTATTACGATTGCGTAAGCTCTGTCGGGTAGGTCATAGAATGCAGTCATGGCAGTAGCTACCGAACAACAGAACGAGTAACATCGTATGATACAATGAAGTCATTTTACAAACATTACAGATGGACCACGGACTATAAGCCTTGAAATTAAGTAGATTTAAACAATTAGGTATTGTTTGTATCGCGGCCCGGAACGGCACTGCCCCCCTGTGTGTGCTAGAACCTTCCCCATAAATTTTTCATCTAAATATTATAAAGAGGAAAGATATTTTGTATTTTTGTATGTTTGTAATGACTAAACTCAAAAACTACTGTGCCGATTTAAAAAAATTCTTTCACCATTAAAAAGCTATACTCACCTTGATTAACATAGGCTATATTTATTGCTAGAAAACATTAGGGATCCTTACTAAAACTTCAGTAACGTAACTCAAGGTGTAAAAAAAATGCCATAAAACATCTTTCGTCGCATGCGCTGCGGAAACTATTGATGATAGAACAAAAGTATGTTCTACAATATTAAAGAACATATCAATAACTACAAAAAACTTCGCGATACTATATGTCCAACTATTATCGTTATGTCACAATAACCACTTTTTACATTTTAATAATCTATATAGATAAAAGACGATGTATATGTAATCTATGGACTCCAAACGGGTAGACCATTTTTGATGAAATTTTCAGACAATCTTTAGATTAGCCCAGCGGGTGATCTTCTGAAGTTTGGTAGCGATCGGATCAACAGAATTTTTTAAATTTCTTTTTGGGAAATAAGATTTTTAACGATTGAATTCGCGCAAATTCAATACACGTTGAGAATTTAATGATAATGATTCTCATCTTTTATATCCAATATATTACATTTACACCCGGGCGAAGCCGGGCAGGGCCGCTAGTAGATAAACAGACAGATAAATTAGGTACAGATAGTATCCAACAATATTTTAATATTTCATATAAAATTAGCTATTATGGATTGAGGAGCGATGAATTTTTTTTTCTAAAGGGGACGGTTGGCCAGAAAAGGTCGGGAACCTCTACTTTACATTGTTCCATTTTTGTACCTTAGTATATAGTACTCTAATTACTGCTTTCTATAGCGTTCCCATAGTAAACCTAAGAAAAGAATTAACTACAAACGGGGATAAAGTCCGATTCTGCTATTTAGATTCACTTGGTAGCATAGGTGAAAACCTCGTAACTATACTGAAAAGAATAACTACTTTTGTTGTAAACAGTTTTGAACGTCTCTCATAATGATGGGGAATTTTTATATTTAGACCAAAACACAATTAATAGCAGGTACTTCACTAAAAATAAACTTTTAATAACACAAAAATTAGCTCAACAAAATCTGGCAGAGATGTAGTTTTATACCGATACTTGAAAAACCGATAATTCTAATCACCTTATGAAAAAAAACAAAATTTTTTTTTTTTTGTAAAAGGTATTTTCTTATTTTTTTTTGCATTCTTTCTTTGTATTTTTTCTTTTTTTCTGGAAATAAAAAAAAAATATTTTTTAATAGAGATCAAGTTATTTGTTTGCTTATTTAAAACACAAAAATTTATAATTTTTTTTCGCGACCCGGCGAATTTTTTTAATGGTCCAGTGTCGGGTCGTGACCCACACTTTGGGAAACGTTGGTATACTCGATGTTCTATAGCTATAACTTGGGTTTCTTCGAAGAAGATTTTGTGGTTGTTCAAGGTGTTGACCAATGTGTACAGCTTCTCTTGTGCTCTGTAATACGTGTCTTTACGCCCCGTTTTTTCGGTATATACTGTAAATATATGCTTTAGACTAAAACTGTACGTAAAAAAGTTTTTTTTTCTGAACGTCTTTACTGGAAATGTGCCCAACATCTAGGTAATTTTTTTTCGTTTCAACATAACATTTTTAGATTGTTCTACTTGTTTCAGACAAAAGGAAACTTCATTGTTTATTGTGGATAAAAAGAAACGTTCCCCGAGGAAATATTTTGTCTTCTTCTCAATAACAAACGTTTGCTAATTTGTGAAACAAAAACAAATATTATTTATCTTTAAATATACTGATACAAAAAGAAAGACACATTACATATATTTTCTTAATCAGGGAAAGATTTATTAGTGTATTTGCCATATGGCAACATACACTATTGGCGTCGGTCGGATGGCGGGACCTAGGGGTCGGACCAAAATTTCTCGACGTTTCATAACCTCCTAAACACTTTGACACCATTTTTAAAAATGTTTATATATATATGTATATATATATTTATATATATGCGTATATATATATATATATATATATATATATATGTGTGTGTGCGGGCAATAACTTTCGAAAGAGTTAATTGATTTTAACGAAATTTGGCCCACGTGTTGAAATTCATCACCGCAAGAAGCCTATTTAAAATGGGCGTAATCGGGGCATTTTAAGGGTAGTTTTTAGGGGTTGAAAAATGTTTTTGCGCCCCAAAATACCGAAAAAATTCTCAGAATCGTTTCAAAATTGACATTTAACCCTTTAGTAGTAATTAAAAAGTGTCCCTAAAATTTTAATAAATTCGGCTCAACAGAACCGGACTTACAAATTTTTTGAAAACACTAATTTGCAGATAGTGACTTATTTATTGAAGGATGTATTTAATTCGGTGTAGACGTTAGATTGATAATAATATTACAATTAAGAAAAAAAATGTTATTTTATGGGGTGTATTAAGGAGTTAAATTTTTTATTTTGCCCAAAAACAAACTTAATTTCACATAATAAATGTATAAAACCACACGGCCCTATACAAGCAAATACACTATATTGTCGGCAGGGTTTTGGCACTGCGACCCGGGTTTTTTTTTACTTTCAACTTATTTATTTTTCTTAAAGATAAGTGCTTATTCCTTACGTTACACATACAGTATGTTAGCTTCGGGCATAATTTTCATAAACAACCAAATATATGTAAAATTGAAACTGTCATAAATGTTGAAAACTGAAAATATGTGTAATCCTACACTGCTTTTGTAAAAATTTAAATGTTAAGATCCACACACACTGGATCGAATCGGTTCGACACGGCAGTGTATATCCACACTGGATGTTGCTGAGTCGGTCAGAATTCAGAGCCGACTAATTTAACTCATTTAACCTTCCCTCGGGCGCAATATAGTAAATCGAACGCGTTCGGGCGTAGGGTTGGGTAACTCAGATCTGAACCGGTTCAAAAAGAGCCGACTCCGACAGAAGATCGTGTGAGCTGACGGATCCGCATAGCTCAGTGAATCACTTAACACACAGAAGCACATTTTACACTTACGTATCAGTTCTTTCATTGATGCATGTCAGCTCAAATGACTCATGCATCACATGTTTGGCTATGCATTCTATACAGGTACAACTATACAGTGTACACACTACGCACTAGGCGGCACAATTATTACAGTGTCTCACTTAAGTCACAACTATTTAAGGTATTGTATTGCATATTATGACACTTACATCCATATTTTTATTTAAATTATTACTAAATGTTTTTAAACAAAAAAATCAGTTTTACGTCGTTAACTCCAATATACATAATTACAGCACACGCCAGTATGCACACTTAAGGAACCTTAAATTTAATTCTACTTCATACAGTAGAACTCCTGTCTGTGCAGGTTCCAGATTTTTTAATAATCTGCCAATTGAATTAAAAAATTTAAATAATTTCAAACTTTTTAAAAAACATTTAAAGTCGTTTTTAATTAATGGATGTTATTATAACATAAATGAATTTTTAAGTAGATAGTAAGTAGATAATAAGTGACTGAATTGTAGATATTGACGCTATTATGACTTGTACCAGGTCCTTTAAATAAAGATTATATTATTATTGTAATATGCTTTCTGTTTAAAAAATCACCAAATGTAAAAAAAATGAAAATAAGTATTTCCTCATAAACAGTGCCTTTTAATTAAAAATAATTAATACCTTTTTCAAATCATTAAAATGTAAAAACAAAATGCAAATAAGTCATTTAAATACTAATTACCAAATTCTATAAATTTCCATTTAAGAACAAAACTTGAGACACTTTTGAGGTTTACATTCGTGAACGCTTTTCTGTAAATATTTGTCCAGCCTTTGAAAATAGTTTTTCACAGGGGATCGATGTGGCTCTTTTTGAACCGGTTCAGTGAGCCGGCTCACATATAGGATCCAGATGCAAAGATGCAGATCACTAAAAAGACCCGTTTTTCGCATCTCTATTCGGGCGCAATGTATCTGACAGATTAGATATCGGGAATGAATTTTACCCTACCGTGTCAAAAGAAGAATTACTTAAAGAAAAGCGGCATATTTTTAGATAAAAGCGATCGAACAATTTCCGAACGCTCTTACATTAATCTTGAATTTTAAAGAACAAGTAGTGTCATCTGTTGGTAAATTAGAATCGATCACCCACTTACGTTTCGGTATAAATGATTGGTGAATTGCTTTCGTAATTACAACGGTGTGAGAGAATCAATCATCGGAAGTTGGCAATACATCATTTAACAGTGACACCAACATATCTCTCTCAACACCGTCGGAACGCTAACGTCGTGTTATTGGATTACACGTGCGGTGCGCTCAGATGCACTCTCGGCGTCGGCGAAACGATGAATGCATTTTGTAGAACGACATGCAACCGCGAAGGTCTTATCTGTTTCTGTCACAGCTGTATAACATCTTCTTGATTGCCTTTTCAAATTTATTTTAGTGACTTCTAGTGGAACGTGTGGTTTCATGAATTTAATGGGAGCACTCTTTTATTCCTTTAATTAAGTAATTTGTCATTTATACTACCGCCAGTCTGGCTTTGCTCGGGGGCAAATCGATGTTTTTGAAGTATATAATCGCGTTTTGTAAATTTTGCCATTACAAACAAATGTGACGTTCTTGCACAGCCTATACGTATTACAAACGCGACTTCATTTGTTTTTGTATATATAGTAACGGATTAAAAAATCCACATACTGTGAGAGTTGTTTTTTACTGAATTATACAGAAGTTAGTTGACTGAATACAAACAATTAAAATCGTAACTTAGTTTGTAATTGTACAGTTTTAAAGATTCCTAGAGCGAATTTTCAGTTTTCATTATTTCTGATAAAAAACTGCAAACTTTGCGTGTGTGTGCATTGAAAATATTTTTGATAAAAAAATAATTGGGAGGATGAAAGCGATGAATGCATTAATATAATTTTTGTGTCTTGAAGTAAAATTTCTTTAGGTGCGTTTTGTGAATTATGCGAGGGAGCAATTCCATGAGTTGCCGTCACATAGTATGAGCACGCTTGCAAAATTTTAACAAAATCCATTAAGTGATTTAGGTTCTAGACGCAACTACAGACAGACATTTATTTAAAAACAAGTGTAATGTAGCCTTTGCGCGCGGTTGAAGTAAGTCATGTAAACACTACATATATATTATTAGCGGCAAGGATACCGAAAAGATTTACTTCGGTTATTTCTGGCTCTTAGTCTGACTCTCAGACTGAAAATACTATACTTAAGATACATGCAAACTAGGTTAATAAGTACTTGAGGTTTGGCGAGAGTATTTAAAAGTGGTCACGTCTGTGATTGGTTGAATCGATTGTTTACGTCATTTACGGCAAATTCACAAAACGCGCTTAAAGAATCTTTCAAAAACACATTCCATTTTCGGGAGACTTGAAAACGTATAAAAGTCGACCCATAAGACTTTTGCCAATGTGCTAAATAAAAATTACTCGTTGTATCTTCAGTGGATACGGCTCTTAAGGCTGTCGGAACGCTCTGAATTTAAGCCAAAAATAGGGCTTCGGCTCATAGCTGATTGTAGACTTATTCGTCAGCATTTTGCAAAAATTATTTCTCTATAAGGAAGACAAATCTAAGTGTCTTATGGACGCCTTTTGTAATTTACGCACGATTTACTAGAAAAAACTTGGCATTAATTATGCCAAAAAACACACGTTTTCAATGTCACACTACGACCTTATTCGTAGTTATTTCACAAAATTGTTCTATCACAAACCTAAAGTGACTCTTCCTTTTTCGGAAAAGTTTTTTAAATCTTCAAAATATTTCCAAAATTTAGAGTAATCAACTTGCAACCCTTGCAACAGCATTTTTTAGCCTCGTAGTGTGGCTTAAATTCAGAGCATTCCAACAGCCTTAAGAATACCTCATTTCATAACATGTTGGAGACACGGTGACAAATTTATTCTATATGACGTGACTCTGAGTCACGTACTGGTGGTTATGATTAAGCACCGTGATATTGATGCCGTAGCCGATAATAATATGTTCCATGTTCGTTGTGTTATGTTAGATGTGACTGAAATGATAAATCGGTAGACTCATCTGTGAGACGCTCTCATCTGATAACACGTTGAACGCAGATGGGTTAATGTCGACTTTATTGCTGATCAGAGACCGGAATATTGTGCTATTATGCATTGCATTATATAACATACAAAGTTTGACACCAAATACAGGGTTCGGCAATGAAACGGGAAGATTTCGTAAATAATTTTATTGTTGAAAAAATATTTTTTTTGTAATTATTAATACATTAATGGGAAATAAAAGAGTAGCCATTTGATATACAATGTTAAAAAAAATTATTTTTTGAACACTACATCTGCCAAATGTCCTCCGTTGACACCTATGCATTAATGGAGTCGAGCCTGAAAGTTCTGCATAACTCTTCGCAGCATAACAACAGGTATTGCTGCAATCTCGTCACGAATTCGTTGTTTGAGGGCCGGGATTGTCCTGGGTGGATCAGTTCCAAACACTTTCGTTTTCAGATAACCCCATAAAAAGAAGTCGCAGACAGTAAGTTCGGGAGACCGAGGGGGCCAAGCGATATCCACGTTTCGAGATACGACACGCCCTGGGAACAAAGCATTCACCGCATTCATTGAAATTCTTGCAGTGTGGCTTGTTGCACCGTCTTGTTGGAAAAGTGTGTTTTCATTAATGCAACGTATCTCTCAGAATTAATGGTAACGGCATTTTCAGCCTCATCCTCAAAAACACGTTCGATATTTTCAGGGGTTCGAATCGTTCTGGCACTACCACCTCTTTTTCTAGACGTCGATCTAGTTAGCTCGAGGTTGTTTACCCATATTTTAATCGCATTGTCTGACGAAACAGGTTGGTTACGCGGTATGTTAAAATGCCGTCTAAAATCCCGACGCGTTTGCACTAAACTCTCGCCATTTTGATAATAAGCCTTAATTACGTAACCGCGATGCTCACCCGTCCAACGCTCCATTGTAGACTAAATGGCAAGCCACTCGGGTCCCGGCAGGCCTGTGACTGTCTTCCCTACCACTTCACCGCGCGCTGCAAGCTCCACCCCAAATCTTCCCGTTTCATTGCCGAACCCTGTATGTAAGACTAGCTGCTACCCGCGGCTCCGTACGCGACTGAGATAAAACAGGGCAGCGACAACAGCATTACGATTTCTGAGCGGAACGCACAATTACTTTTTTGTATTCCCGTACTTCCACCATAAAATTACTGTACTACCACCATGAAATTACTGTACTTCGACCATAAAATTACTGTGCTTCTACCATGTACTCAAATTTATCCAGTTCATTTAAGATTTTTATTTTTTATCGGGTTTCTGAGCGGGGCGCACAAAAATCTTTTTTGTATTCCCGTACTTCCACCATAAAGCTATGAAACTACTGTACTTCCACCATAAAATTACAATAGTCCACCATGTACTCAACTTTACCCTGTTTATTTAGGATTTTTTTTTATCGATATAAAGTATAGCGTGTGTTACCCAGGAATAGTGTATGTTTTCATTAATAAAAGAATTTTTAGAATCGGTTCAGTAGTTCCATAACTCACTCCCTACAAACAAATCTTACCCCTTTACATCATAGTAGGTATAGAGTGTACTAAAATATAAAAAACAACCACATGTATACTGTATAGTAGTCACTTCCATTATTTTAGTATTGAAATAGCAAAAAAAAACCGGATAGTAAGAACTATGTTATATTAATAGCGCGTCATGTTTTTAGGAAAGAGTTAATATTCTTAGCGGGGGCAATGTTAATGTTGTGGTCGCTCTAGACGCTCTATGCGGTTGCAACAATACCTTGAAAGATTAGTTTGCACACCATCAATCTTTTGGTTGACGTCACCATATACTCTACCCAAGTATACTTATAATAAATGGTAACGTGTCTGACTCACAGATCTCTAATCGATGGATAACAAAACATGACGGTCGCTGGTTTATCTGCAAAATAGCTGATTTAATATTATAGCGAAGACATAAACCAAAGTTTGAAAACTCTTATATTAATGTCAAGCACTTAAGGCTGTCGGAACGCTCTGAATTTAAGCCAAAAATAGAGCTTCGGCTGTCAACTGATTGTAGACTTATTCGTTAACATTCTGCAAAAATTCTTTCTCTATAACGACGATAAAGGACAAATTTAAGTCTCTAATGGACTACTTTTGCAATTTATGTACGATTTACTAGAAAAAAGTTGGCATTAATTGTGCCAAAAAAACACACATTTTCAATGTCACACTACGGCCTTATTCGTACTTATTTCACAAAACTGTTCCATCACAAACCTAAAGTGAGTCTTCCTTTTTCGGAAAAGTTTTTTAAATCTTCAAAATATTTCCAAAAATTAGAGTAATCAATTGACAGCGAAAACCTTGCAATATAGCATCTTTTAGCCTTGTAGTGTGATACCAGCCAAAAATTGAAACGTGCGGATGATTTGAGCCAGACAGAGCTAAAGAAGGTCACGCCCACAATATGTCTTTTGCCTACCTCGCCCCTTACCGCTGGGTCTCAGCACAAACAAAATTCAGAGCGTTCCGACAGCCTTAAGACCGGGGCAGAATCGTCTAACAAAAATATAATGAACACTGAACCAGGGTCTTGAATCTGTAATATTTACGATTTCGGGAATAGATAGATAAACATTGTAGTGTTCAAATAACTGCATTTCACCATACTTTTATTTTCTGTCATCAGATATCATAACGTAAAATACTGTAGCGCGCTCCCAATTGTTACGCCACTGGAAATGATGTAGGCTTCTCGAACAAACTGGCAGAATTTTCTGGAATGATCGAGAACGGGTGTACACGCCTATAAATACAGCGCATGTGGGGCGCGACAGGCATTCAGTTAGAGACAGTGAGTCACGCGACGTACAGCAGACATAAATCATACATAAATAAGAGTACATATATTACGGTGTGTGTTTGTGTTAAGAATAGTGTATTGTTGTGTTGTTATTTATAGAATCCGTTTATTTTTCATTGTTAGTTTCTTTTTGTCATTGTTATTAGAGAAGTACTTTTGTTTTGTATTTATTTCGTTTGTTGAAAATAAATCAATTTTAAACCACCACACAGAACAGTTTTGTTATAATACTAAAAAATCTCAATAGTGTAGCGTACGCTAGCTGTATTGATCATTCCAAATACCCGCTTAAATTCGTCACTCAAAGATCTAATCTCCGTCAGTACGCCTGTTTCACGCACTATATTTGGACTAGTCGTCTATACTCGCTATCCATTAATAATAGAGATCAATGCCACCTACTATACTTGTAATAAATGCTGACGTGGCTGACTCTGTACAAACTCATACGAGCACATGGAACACTACAGTCTGCAGCTTTTAAACATCTGTCAAACCCTCAGTGACGTCAACAGACATCTCTGTACTACAATTTACTATTATATGACCGGCAAACCTAACCTCAACCTTATCGTTAAGGCTTTAAATACAAACGACGCGTCGTATAGCAGCAAGGTTTAGAGATGTTATACAAATTTTACAGTCATAAACGTCAGTTGTGTGAATAGGGTAGAGAATAGCCCAAACACTAGCGGTCCCATTTAATAATACTAATCGTTCTATTAATAAGGGCAGGTACTATTGTAGGATGCCGAACCGAACCGAGCACAAACGAACAGAATATACTCGACGATATGAACATAATCGCTTATAAACAGTTCAAGAAACAGTTGATAGATGACCGACACACTAGAAGGACGCAGTGTTTCTGTAAAATTATTTTTTTTTGCAATATTATTCGTCAAACAGTTATTAATTTTTCAAATCGGTTAATCCCTGGAAAAGTTATGTTTCATATAGGTATTTTTTTTAATTCATGGGTAAATTAACTAGTTCTCTACGACTCACCTGAAGTTGTAGTTACTCTGGTAGTTCATCCTATGCTGGGTTGAAGAAAGTATTGGCAAATAATTTGATTTGACAATGACCTTAGATTGTGAACACACATTTTTCCCCATAAGAAAAGCATTATAGAATTTCAATTCGATTCTGTTCGAAAAATAATTGATCGATTGAAATGATATTTTTTTTTAAACTGTGCATACGTATATTTAACATAGTTTTTTGCAAAATTTTTACTTCGAAACGACGTTTTTCTACGCGTTTCAATCAAAATTTGACATGAAAAACTACCTTTTTCTGTGTAGATCAAGCATTTGTTTTTGTGTGAATGCAGTCTAATGTTGTACATGACAGGGATTTTGAATACGACATTAGACTGCTCTTGCATGTGTGAAAACTGTAATTATATTATCACTATCTAAGGTCATTGTCAAATCCAATTTTTTGACAATGTTTTGTGCAACCCAGCAGTAGACTACCAAAATCAAAAAAATCACGTGCTAACACGTTTACACCCGTTCCTTCACCATCTATACCCGTTATATAACCTACACCACCGTTTAGGAAACTGTCTGGTAGTACTGCCAACTTCAATTAGAGCACAAACTTTAATTCTTTTAAAAACGTTTTGAGAAAATTCTTGGCTATGAATTGCTTTTGTGACTTGAAAGAATTTTATGATTTTAATTAATTTACTGATTTTGACTTGTCAACATGTAGTTAGTGTCGACTGTGATTAATAAATAGTACCTGGGAGACCGAGCTTAGCTCAGAGGTTCCTAATTAATATTTCTTCTTTTTTATAAAAATAATTGACGTTTTACAACTTATTCATTGTCAGTATTTTTGACACAATTGTTCATTTATAATTTCCAGGGTTACTTACAATATTACAGTATGTATTTTGAAACGTCAAAAAAATGTTTTTTTTAAATGATTAAATCTGTCTGAAAACTAATCTTTCCGAGAATAAAACCTAGCTAGATCGATTTTTTGTCCCCCAATCCGTGAATTACATCCAAATCGTTAGAGGCCGTTAGATACGCGAAATTTCTAATCAAGACAGAAATATATAAACATATAAATATATATATATATATATATATATATATATATATATATATATATATATATATATATGAATTGGTCATTTAAATATATAAGATATCAATAAGCTTTCTAAAAGCGCGCAAGCTTAAATGACATTTTCTGATTTTTCATTCTAAAAATTATAAGTATAGGAAGTAGTGTAACCCGGACTCAACGCATTCCTTAGTTCAAAGCTCAGAGTTTCTCGTAGATGACGTTATGAGTTCTGGTGAGAGAAAATGAAAGTATAGCAAAAAGTTTTTCGCGAATAGGCCAATGATGATACACCAAGTTTTAATTTTTTTCTATGATCTATTATTAGAGTTTCATACTACGCTTACCGTATTATTTGAATTAAAGTTATAAATAATAATAAGAAGAATGCGTTTAACGCCCGTTTATCGACATTAAATCATAACAGACGCCATTCGCATCATTACTATTTTCCAGCTACCGATCCCCGTTGTTTTATTTATTTTTCAAAGTTCATAATAACAGGCAAATAAAAACACTTGAAAATTCTACAAAAATGTATTATTAAATTATTTCTCGACGATCGCTTCGGACAATAAGTCCATCCTCAGGAATATAAAACATATACTATTTATTTATCTGTTATTATTAATCATGTTCTACGAAATGTCGAGTGAAAAATCAGTACAAATTATATTTCAAATTTCAACTTAATAGCAGCTAGCAATAGGAAAATGAAGGAATTATAGGAAATTAGGATAAGGTGTGATCATACAGGCTTTGAATAAGGAACCATCTTGACATTTATATGGAATTAATTGAGGACAGACATGGAAAACCTCAACAAGATGGCCGGTACAGAAAGCACCGTTTCTCGGCGTCAAGTACATCTGACCCCACCGGGATTCAGACCCAGTACCTCTCGAATGCTAGTCTAGTGCTCTGACAACTACGCTACACCACTCGGTTATTAGTAATTAAATTAATGAGGAAATCGACCTTTAATTATTTAATATATACAATTTGTGGTGCACAAAATTGATTGACATGGACAAGTTATGTGTTCGTTCAATTAATAATGTCACAAACAATTTCAATCGAAGTTTGAGTACGGTCATTGGACTGTACATTTTTTTATTGCTTCCCTTGTAAACCACTGATCTCTATTTAACGCCTCTCAGGGGAAATGTTTGAATGTGGTTTGCATTTTATTAGCGCTCCCAGGAATCTTAGCTCGTACCAGTCGGTTTGATCAAATGAAACGAGGCAGCCTTTATAATCTACTAAGGTTGTGCAACATTATATAAAGAAACTCACATATGTTTCGGAATTCTACAACTAGAGGCGCCACATATACAGGTGCTTCATTTTAAAAGAACACTAAATATCTCAAACAATTTTCACCAGATCGAAAAAATACTTGAATAAAATTTTTTTGGTTGGAAAGGAGACATACGATGACGTTAGCAAGGAACCCATAAAAGACACCATTTTTTAGATATGACCACTAACTCTCATATTTTAAATGGAAGCACCCATATTTCGTTTCACCATTGCAAACACCAGAAAAAAAAACAATCTAAAATAATGGTCGCAACAAAATTTATTATACCGGGTGTTTTTTTCAAAACTTTGAATGGATTTTTTTGTTGATACACCGGTTGAATCAAAAAAAGTTTTAGGCAAAAGTTGTTGGGTTTTGGGGGGGGAAATAATTTACAAGTAATACCAACCCACTCCCCCCACCCCTCGACAGGGGGAGGGGGTAACTTTTGTTTTTTAAATGGAAACCCCCGATTTTTATGATTAAATTAAATTTTAAAGTTGTTCATTTTTACACAAAAAAAATGAATCATAAAAATCGGGGGTTTTCATTTAAAAAACAAAAGTTACCCCCCCCCTGCCGAGGGGTGGGAGGAGAGGGTTGGTATTACGTGTAAATTATGTCCCCCTCAAAACCCAACAACTTTTGCCTAAAACTTTTTGATTCAACCGGTGTATCAACAAAAAAATCCATTCAAAGTTTTGAAAAAAACACCCGCTATATGGAGCCTTCCCTCTACTTTAAATGCTAATGACCTCACATGTTGAGCGTCTATAATCTACAATCTCTTTCTCTCTTTCTTCCTGCCCTCTACTGAAAATGTACAATCTCTATTACAGATCAGTGTTGCCAGCTCATAATCTATATAAATTGACGAGTCACTAGATAAACATAATTAATTACGCAGTTTGTGAGTAGTATATATTATGTATGTGCCGTCGAAATGTACGAGATTGATTGATTGATCGGTGATTGGTCGATCTACTAAACTGTTCTCATAGTTGACAGCCTATATGCGCATACGTTTTTTGCTAGCAATAGATGACGATAATTGATTGTTACATAATCGGTATCGACAATTAATATTGAATCAAGAATCGAAGAAAGGATTTCTTTAAGGTCGATCGAGTTCGACAAAAATAATTAATAACTTGTTTTTATACCGTAAGATGCCGTTACCGTGCTCATTTTTATATATTATCTTTATCATCATATTACTTAAAATATTTTGTTATATTTTACAAAAACTGGTAATTATTATTCAAAAAAAAAGAAAATATTGTATTATATAGGTTATAAGTCCCAATAAAACGAATGATGTTCTAATAAAACATTTACAATGTAAATTTCAGGTTCGTGAATGCGACAAAAATAACTGATAAATCAAGTTTCGAGAGTGTAGTAAGAATAAAAATAATAAAACGAACTCATTGACAACGAAAATTGAAAATATTTGTTTTATAAAGCATGTATTCTTTTGTCATCGATCGATGAGTTCATTGTATGAATTTTATTCTTACTATACACTTTCGAAACTTGATTTATCAATTATTTTTGTTGCACAGGTGAGCTTCAAGTTTACATTGTCAAAAATGTAAATTTTGGTGTCGGCGCCAATTTAATTACTTATCTGCTTTTATTAATTTGACGCAGATCCCAAAATGCCATTATTTTTCTCCCTTTAATGACATTTTTGAAAGAGGTTAATATTTTCAGATTTTCTACTTTTTAGTGAATTTGAAATACGTACCTATTTCACACGTTATTTAATAATCACTGACTTTTTTTTTCATATTTGATTACTAAACTTAATCCTAGACATATATTTTAAAAAAACTACTGAACCGGTTTCAGTAAAATTTATGTGGGATTACTCTGAAGGTATGTTCTATTAAATAGAAAAGGAATCATATAAATTACTTTCGAACAAACCCTGTATACATGTTCATAATTATGTTAAAATTAAGTGTTTATATTTATTAATTTAGTACGTCCTGCAAGTTCTTGTTTGATTTATTAATATTTACAACGTAAATAAGCAATTATAAACGTAATTTATGCCCTTTTGTGTTAACTAACGAATGAAATTAAACTGTACAAATATTCTCTTTGTCCTATCCACTATAAAATAGCTGCGTTACATGTTGTGACCCGTTAAACACTAGTGCGTGAGATTAACAAAAATAGGCGCTCTAACTAATTCCATAGTAATATATGATGCGTACGCTAGAGGAATGCTAAAATTGAATATGTTAACTCGCTTCATATCGATAGTTAAGTACAGTAAACAGAATGAAATTACGAACACTAGTTATAAAAAAAAATTTCCTCTAGTAACTAGTATTCGTAATTTCATTATTTGAGTAGATGAAATGTAATTAATTATCTAATTTTCAGGAACACTTGTTCTTAAAACATAATTTTCAATTATTAGATATTTACAGTACTTGATAAAGTTCTGAAATAAGGACGAAACGTTGTACGAAAATAAATAAAATATCATTATGTAAGAAGTATATATCTTATCCAATTTAAACATCTGTGAAGTCTATTTGCTGTATTAAAATTGAAGTCTGTTACACAAATGAAATGTCAAAAATTTGAAAATGTATAATAAAATATAACGAAGGGTGTGATAATTTTTTACTATATATTCCTACCCGTGGATCACACAAAAAAATTGTAGATAGTAATTTTCCAGATAATAAAATTCTCTGAAACTTTTGTTAATAAATTTTTGACGTAGCGTTAATTATAAAAAGAAATATTAGAACTTAATTTAATAATTTTCAAATGAAAATATGTTTTTTAAATTAATATTAGTTACTACAGTTGAGAGCGACATTTTATCAACTTATTTTTTGGCTCCGACATCAAAAATTTTTAGCGACTTTTTTAAAAAAGGTTAAAAAAATTTAAGTTTTTTTTTATTTTCGCGCATTTGACTACACTTAATATGCCCTGGTAACTGGAAAATGAGCCACTATGAGCAGCGTCACATGGGCCAGTAAATATTATCTTGCAGATAGTTCGATCGCATTTATAACGAATTCAAAATGTGATTAATGGCATTTTATATTCATTGTGTCGATTCTCAAAGACTTATCAAGGCTTAAAAAGTATAAAACTTTGAACATATTTCATAACTGATTTTGAAGGCATGAAAAGCTGCTTTAGTAAAACGTGAAAAAGTAATTTGTTAAAGAAATAAATCATGTCGACGAGTTTACACCAACAAATCATTCTGAGCGATTTATAAGCGTAAACTAAGTAACCGGTATTATTTTTAAAACTGACATAAACAAGTCGAAAAACTAAAAAAGAAATGTTATCTATATAAATATAAATAATATAATAAAAATGTTGTTGTCTGTCAGTTTCGAGTTAGCGCAAAAAAACCGATGCGAATTTAATTAAATAGTTTTGCAGTAAAAACTGATACAAGTTGCCTGGACTTTGTTTCATCTCCGCATTCGTTAACCCTTTCCGCTTCGAACGCAAGAATTTATTATATTTTTAACGTATTATCTGAATAGACGCAATTTTTGGTATTTTTAATGTGCTTATAATAGCAACAGATTTCGAATAGTCATTTCAATAGACGTGAAAATGTAGATATTGAATCTTTTATTAATGTTAAATAATGCTTCTATGACCATTATCGCGTTACAAGTTACAATGATATGTATACACAAGTACATATTGAATTAGACTTGGGTAACTTAGATCTGAACCGGTTCAAAGAGCCGACTCCGACAGAAGATCCATGAGAGCCGACTCACTTTTCTTTGAGCCGACGGATTAACGGATCCGCATGACTCAGTGAAACACTTAACACAGAGAAGCACATTTTACACTTCCGTATCAGTTCTTGCTTTGATGCATCTGTCAGCTCAAATGACTCATGCATCACATGTTTGGCTCTGCATTCTTGATTCTATACAGGTCGTGATATGATTGACTGAACTAGGTAACTCAGTGGCAGACTGCAGTAACATATTCAGAACTCGGCTCTTTTTGAACCGATTCAGTGAGCCGGCTCACATACGGGATCCAGATGCAAAGATGCAGATCACTAAAAAGACCCGTTTTTCCCATCTCTATATTGAAACTTGTATACCTGCGACCGGGGTATACTATTTCCAAATTATAAAGAGGCTAAGAAAAAAGATACAATTTATTTAAAGAAACAGTTTTGAAATTTCGTTGGTAGTATTTTTTATTCGTAAAAAATATTCCCAGAACATTCCCTTATCCCCTAATTATTGACAGAACAGTGTAAATGTTTAATTAAAAGAAGATAATTATTGTTATTTCAAAAGTTTTGAAATTTTGACACATTAATATAATAATAATGTAGTATGAGAAGAGCAGCAAATTCAGAACAAAACTCTGACATCGTTTTTCTTACTTTCTTTGTAATTTTGGAGTAGTATAACCCCGATCGCAAGGAACTGCCTAATCGACTTTCAATGTTCAGCAGGTATACAAGATTCAATTCAGGTTATTGGAGTACTATAGGTTGGGCGTATGAGGCTATAAAAGGGGTCAAGTCTCTGATAGGTTAACTCGATTGCTAATACGTCATTCGAAACCCTTGACTTTATTTTTCACTCTTTCAACAATGTTAACATCCAATCTATAGTATTCTACTAACCTTATGATTCAATCTCTACATTTTCACGACTGTTGAAATAAATACTCAAAATTCGTTGCTGCAGGCTCTCGGATATATATGGATAACATAATACAAATTACGATATGAATATGTACTTATATGTTAACTTTTGCGCATTTTTTGTGATAGTTGCTTTATTAACTCTTCAATTCCCAGTGTCACTTCTAGGTGACAGAAATTTAATATTTTTTTCTATCACACGGAGATTTTATTATTAAATTTCACTACCATTGTTGCAAAGCCAATAAGTAAAACTATTAATTATTTTTTTCTGACAACACTAGCTAAATGTCATCTGTCAAATACAATCAGATGTTTCGCGCGAAATTCGAGCAGTCTGTGTTTGTGTAATCTCTTGCGATAAAAAGTGAAATAAAAATGCCTAGATCGTAACTATTGTTATTTTTTCTTATTGCATGTAATAAATGAATAAATAAGCTATTGCACAAATGTTTTTATTGACAAAAATAACTTTGAACATGTTTTTTGCGACGTTGGAAATATGTCGTGTCACCTGCGAGCATTATAATAACCGTTTACGTCGCAACGGAAGCTCTCAAAAGGAATAATTTTTCCGGTTTTTGCAACATTTTTCAATGATGCTCCGTTCCTATTGGTCGTAGCGAGATATTATATAGCCTATAGCCTTCCTCGATAAATGGACTATCCAACACAAACATAATTTTTCAATTCGAACCAGTAGTTCCTCAGATTACCGCGATCAAACAAACAAACAAACTCTTCAGCTTATTAACTTGGACATGGGAATTGAAGAGTTAACAATACGACATTATTAGATTATGATTTCTATTCTCGAAATATGCCAAGCATCTATAATTCAAAATATTTTTCTATCTATTCCTGAAATCATAAATACTACAGATTTAAAACGCTGCTTCAGTGTTTATAATATTTTTATTCGACGATTCTGTTCCGGTCTTAAGTGCTTGATGTTAACATAAAAGTTTTCAACATTTCGTTTATGTTTTTACTGTAATATTAAATCAGATACAAAAACGTTCAGTTCCACGAATATTTTAATAAAGCTTTCGTTGCATTGAAGATAAAAAAATGTATAGCATCAGAAATTTAAATTGTAGACGTCATTTTAATTACTTCAAGAGGCGACTTAATATCAAAACTTTTTAACAAGCTTTGCGATCATAGCGGCGTATTTTTGTAAAACTTTTTCAAGAAATTATTTTCTGTGAAAAATTTAACAATGGTTTGATTAAGAACAGTTTTAAAAATAAAACAAAAACATTTATTTAATAATAACATTTAAATAGAAAACAAACTTTTATGCTTTTTTCGAGGAAGAAAATTGGAATTTTTTGTAGTGGTGTCTTGAAGTTATCAAACTTTTAATCTTAGCCTCGCTGAAGTCAGAGTTGTTTAGTGACGTGGAGATTCCTCGCAAGGTTATTAGAATACTATAGGTTAGGCATTAACATTAATAATAATAATAAAATTATCTTTTTTTGTTGCAATATAAAAGTAATACGCGCCACGGTTCTAAAAGGTTCTGAAGTTGGTCACAAACAGCGTCGCAAATGCATATTTTAGAGCCGTCCTGGTTGTTTTGTGGGGAAGGAAGATTCCCACCACCTCCCAGTTACCGGCACAGAACGTGCGCTCGTCGGTGATTAATAATCGCTGATTGTCGTGTCACTTGTCGCTTTCCTGCTATAAAGTACAGTCCAGTACGCTATTGTTAAGTTGTTTGTTTGATTGTTAATTGAACAAGATGTCTAATACAGTTTTGCATAGACAAGCACGAAAAATAATTTTTTGGATGACTTTATGCAAGGAATTAGACCTTTAGATTAAAGAAAAATTAAAAATAATAATATAGCGCAAGTTTGCAGTTTTTCAACCGACTGTAGGTACCTGCGCAAGCCTCCATTTGCATCTAACTTGAGAATCTTTTAGAATCGTGGCGCGTATTATACAATGAATAATTTTTTAGAAATATTTCATTTCACTAAGATTAAAAACCCTTTGATTAAAAATACAGCACTTAAAATGTTATTTATTTCGACAAAACAAAAAACGCGATAAAAACTTCATTCGGGACCCTGTTGTAAGCAAATGAATTTTTGAACCCTGCAAAATTACAAGTTTAAATAAAAAATTCGGAAAATATATAGAAATATTCTTCGCTGTTTGAAAGTGGCCATTCCTAACAATCATTTAATTAAATCGTTTGTCGAGCGTCTAGATTTTACAAGCATTCATTGTATGATTAAATTGGTCGTTTAGTTACAAATAAAATGCAAAAAAAATAATAAAATAAAAGAGTGTATTTTAATCGTACATTTTTATTACAGATGCAAAACTATGTGCCATCTCTAAACTAAAAGTCTTGTCACAATATTGCAAAAGTTTTTAATGAATTTTGTTTCACTTTGAAGTATTGATGTCAGATGTGGACAAAAACGGCTCACAAACAACTAGAATACATCGTAACAAAGCGACCTATGTAAAGACAAACTTGTTTTATATTTTAATAGATTACTACAGCCGTTCCTGTTGCTCTAAATCAGTGGTTCCTAACCTGTAGAAGTTTGCGGACCACTCAGCCTGAAATTAAATCAGTATGGACCTCCCACGCTATATCCCTTACCAGTTGTAAGCAAATTCAAAGGTGTGTAAGTAGTAAAACAGTTTTTTAAAACACAAATTTTTTAAGTTTAATTTATTTAGTGACGTAGGTATCTGTTTGAAAAAAGTAAGAAATCGCGGGGAAGTAGAACTGACAAATAAAGGGGAAGTTAGTTTGTCTCCTAAATGACATGAAACTGACACGGACAGAAGTTTATAGTGTGTTGCTAAGTATGTGTAAATATTATTAATTGGTTTCACATAAAAAAAATAAACTTGGGAATAATTCATCTTTAAAGTTCAATTCCAGATATATGTTATAATAGAAAACAATATCACGGGTAATTGGAATAAAAATAAATCAATTTAAACACTCATTGATTGCAACGTTTCGTCTTTATTTAATTAAGAATTTTTCAAGCTTCTCAATATGTTTAAATGATAATTAAACTATCATATAATAAGCAATTTCGCATTACAAAAATTTTTAATTGTTTTTTGTTATGCGAAATTGCTTATTATACCATAGTTTAATTATCATTTAAACATATTGAGAAGCTTGAAAAAGTCTTAATTAAATAAAGACGAAACGTTGCAATTGATTTATTTTTATTCCAATTATCCGTGATATTATTTTCTACTTGGGAATAATATTAAAAACTAAAGAAGTTAAACTTCTTATGTGAGCTTATGAGGGTGAGGCTCATTATATTTTTTTTATTATGATAATCATCAGCACGGATATATTCACCTCATTTCGTTCAATGCATATCGCTTTTAAAATTCACACTTAATGGCAACTTTTTTATTGTGTTTCCGAGACACTTTCGAGACTCTCATGGACCACCTATGGTTCGCGGACCGCTGGTTGGGAACCACTGCTCTAAATCAAGAATTTAATCAACTTTTGAACGTAAAACTTCTTAAGCGGCTCTTCGCTGACAATTTGAAAAATATAAAGCGCGTCAAAAAAATTGTGTGATATTTTTCAGTAACTTACATTGGTGATGCGAATTACTATAACAACCATATAAAAAATAACAAATTGCACATTAAGTGTAGTTATATTTTAATTTCCGTCCAATTAATGTCACGGGAATTTAGATAAATTATATATGAACAAAAAATATACGTCTAATTTGCGGCGTTTCGTCTTTGGCTCGAGATTGTCAAAAATTGTAACATTGTCATTAGTAGCGATAAAACATTCTACATATCATGAATAAATTAAAAATTAAAAAATTAAGGAGGAATAAAATATATTTTCAAAAACGTCGACTTAATACAACATTGAAAAACGTTCATCTATAGCGTTCGTGAATTATCTATATAAAATTTATATTATTTTGACAGTTCAATGTTCAATTCTTAAGCAGCAAACCAAATTTTGAGAAGTTTAGTGCTTGATCGCAGCTAATAAAAACAGTAATAAAATGAATTTTGCGACCACAGTTCGTAAATTCCCGAGAGCATATTTTACAAACTGAGTGATCGATCACCTTAATAATTTCAATTAAGTTTACGGCGCCCCCTGACGAAACTATTTATATAGAATAGAGGATATATGTAATAATGAAAATACACTACTCTGTACTTTATAATTTTCTTACAAATGTGTTAAAAAGTAATAAAAAATAGTAACGAATGTAATGTTGGCCAACTGTTGCATTTATCATATTATTGTTACAGAGTCAACCAGGTATACTTTAGTTTTCTACAACAATAATAAATACAATTGCCGCTGAATACTTCCTAAGACAACAGCTTCAACATGTTACTTTGCGGTGTACATAATTTATAGGTTACATAATATAAGCTTTGTTCAATTTCGGATCTCCTTTAAACCACAAAATGTGTTTTGCTTATGTGTGCAATAAATCTTTCAGTTGGATACATATTCCAGTTATGTTATTAGTAGCAAAACCATCGACGTACACTTCTGGACACGCCTTCGTCATTTATAGTTCCGGTTTACTGAGTGCGAAGGATAGAGTTGCGTTGTGGCCATCTCTATCCTTTTCTCTACACGCGTGATTGAGGTTAAGGTACTATTTGGAAAGAGATAGAGATTGGCTATACCAAAGACTTATACTCCTGGACACGCCTTCGCCATATATTATTGTAGTTGTTTTCCCGGTTCACTGAGTGACAAGGATAGAGTTGTGTTGTAGCTATCTCTCTCCTTTTCTCTACATACACCATTGAAGCTAAAGTATTCTTTTGAAAGATTAGTCCCATCATCGGTCTATCTTTTTCTTTCGAGGGAGGACGCTTTTTACACCGCTAAGGCATGTCTAGAAGTGTACGTCGGTGGGTAAAACCATGCGGATGCGGCAGTACCAGGCCTGACAAGAGAGTGGCGATTTTTCGCCGGGTTTATACTTTTTAACCGACTTCAAAAAGAAAAAGAGGTTATCAACACGACATGCAGATATTGTAAGCATATGATATATTTTTTATTTGTTCAGCTATATTTCGACGCTCAATTTTGTTCAGAATGTTCACGAGTTGGTCCCATATAGAGTTTCTTAAAATCAATTCTATTCTAATCTCATTCCAGTCCCTTTATTATTTTATTTCAATAAATTATTTGCATGCAAATTAAAAAAACCCGGGTCGCAGTGCCAAAACCCTGCCGACAATATAGTGTATTTGCTTGTGTAGGGCCGTGTGGTTTTATACTTTTATTATGTGAAATTAAGTTTGTTTTTGGGCAAAACAAAAAATTTAACCCCTTAATACACCCCCTAAAATAACATTTTTTTTCTTAATTGTAATATTATTATCAATCTAACGTCTACACCGAATTAAATACACCCTTCAATAAAATAAATGTCACTATCTGCAAATTAGTGTTTTCAAAAAATTTGTAAATCCGGTCCTGTCGGGCCGATTTTATTAAAATTGTGGGGACACTTTTTAATCACTATCAAAGGGTTAAATTTCAATTTTGAAACGATTCGGAGAATTTTTTCGGTATTTTGGGGCCCAAAAACAGTTTTCAACCCCTAAAAACTACCCTTAAAATAGCCCGATTAGGCCCATTTTAAATAGGCTTCTTGCGGTGATGGATTTCAACACGTGGCCCAAATTTCGTTGAAATCAATTAACTCTTTCGAAAGTTATCGCGCGTACACATATATATATATATATACATATAATTATAAACATTTTTAAAAATGGTGCCAAAGTGTTTAGGAGGTTATGAAACGTCGAGAAATTTTGGTCCGACCCCTAGGTCCCGCCATCCGACCGACGCCAATAGTGTATGTTGCCATATGGCAAATACACTAATTAGTTTGTAATTACATCAAAGCATTTTCACTTCTAATACGCGTACATTTTTTAAAAAGTCTTTTTACTAATACTATGTTTAGAAAAAGTAAAGCGTCTGGGCAACACCGGGTAGAATACCTACTTACATACTAGGAAGTATTTTTTGTTGGTGAACAAAAAATCAAAAAATACGCTAGCAGGCGTTACTTCCGTTTATATACTTTTTAATAACACATTTCTTGCTAAAAAACTGACAACCTAACACGAAAAAACTACATGTGTAATATGATGGGCTATATGAGTGCGCAAAGCATAACGTAATAAGTAAATTTTACCGTTTTGCAATTTCACGTTTTTTGCGTTGAATTTTATCACACAGGTCTTTGTTTTCTCATTTTCTTCTTATAAGTGAACAAAAATGTAATAACAAAATAGAATTTACTGTTTTTCTTTACATTTAAAATTATAAAAGAACAAATAAAGGGTGTCTATAAAAACACGTACATTAAAGATAGCAAGTTTTCCATTATTATTAAGAAATAAAAAACCTATATTCAATAGGGATGTCGACTATTTTTGGGAAAAGTGTTTTAAATCGTGCATAAGTACCTAATATAGCCACAAATATTTATTATTTTTATTTAAATACAACTCAAGCCTATAAAATCATGTATTTTAAATCCCGTTTCAAATTTCGGTCCAAAACGCCAATACTAGTCACGTAATGTCACCTGTTCATACCAAAGGAGGCTCAAAAGTTTAAACAAGAGCTACCAGATGTGGTCACAAAGTAGGAGGCTGTGCTCATAATCGCTAGTAAATTAATGAGGTTATGAAAAGTGTTTTCGTAATTCTTGCTTTAAAAGATGAATTCTAAGTTTTCGAACTATTAGCCTTAGTAAATACACTTTCCATGACGTTAAAACTCCTTGCAGTGTTTTTTAAAGAAATTTTCGAATAAATTACACACTAAATATTAACCAAACAATGAAGTTTTTTGACAGCGGCTGAACATATGACGTCATGCGCTCTGATTGGTGTCTGTTGTCACGTGACTTGAGAGTGATTTTATTAGGTTTTATTTATTAAATATTAATTAAATTCCTTAAAAATAAGGAAAAATATAGTGTTTTTTAGTATTTTTATCATAGAAACTACCACTTAACGTTAAAATTATAATTTTATTTGAATGCAGTCAACATCCCTATTATAAACAAAACTACAAGGCGAAAACACAAAACATAATAGAGTCCGCGATCTTCGCATTTTCAGAACTTGGGGAGTTATCGTGAAACATACATTAAAAAATTGTGAATAGATTTAAGAAAAATTTATGTGGGATCACCGTAAAGGTACTTATTCCCTATTAAATAGAAATAGATTTATCAAAATCGGTTCACAAATATTAGAGATATGACAATATATATAAAAAAAATCTTTTTTGAGGTCTATTAAAACCGACAGAACCGATTTTAAAAAAATTACTTCGCGTTATCGAAAATGCTTCAAAAAGTCTAATCGTGTTGAAAACATCTTTAAATTATAATAAATAAAATTATTTGTTTCATTATTAAGAGTATGTCAAAATTATAAACAACTAGCCGCTCCCCACGGCTCCGCTCGCGATTTTGATAGTTAGGATTCTTTCATTGCTCACTCACTCCGTTCGTTCGCCTGAGTTTATAATTATTTGTTTCATTACTCGCTCACTCACTCTGTTCGTTCGCTCGAATTTATAATTATTTGTTTCATTACTCACTCACTCACTCCGTTTGTTCGCTCGAATTTATAATTATTTGTTTCATTATTCACTCACTCACTCCGTTCGTTCGCTCAAATTTATAATTAGTTGTTTCATTACTCGCTCACTCACTCTGTTCGTTCGCTCGAATTTATAATTATTTGTTTCATTACTCACTCACTCACTCCGTTCGTTCGCTCGAACTTATAATATCCTATGTCCGTCTCCTGGTTCTAAACTACCTCCCCACCAATTTTCAGCCAAATCGTTCAGCCGTTCTTGAGTTATAAATAGTGCAATTAACACGAATTTCTTTTATATACATATATAGATGTAGTTTCATCAACGAAATTGCGAAAAAAGTTTCAGTCTCTGGAATTTTATAAACTGTCCGCTGCAAAATTTACAGATCACTATTTCTCATATTCTCTTATACAGCATACTGCCAGGGTTGCAAAATATCAAATAACTTGCAGCCCTGCACGCTGCCACCTGCAGTCTGATTCGCAAATGAGTCTACGTTACTTGTATTTACAATACATTTTCTGCTATAAATGAGTAATTTTATTTATTTAAAAAGTGTATACCGAAAGTTTATCCATTTTATGCAAAATTTCGGTACTGGGGCGGCATTTTTTACGGTGCCCAGGGCGGTACTAAGGTAAAATCCGGCCCTGAGTGTTTAAGGGGGTATTCTCATGTGACGACTTCAAAAAATCGATTTTTTTTTCATATTTCAATAGTAAAACCTATCGAAAATATGCTGTGAAAAATAGAGCCCGAAATTCCTAGTTTTAAATAAGTTACAATTCATAGTCGCCCACGCGCCGTAATAGCGACTTGTCGGCTCTTGAAACTTTGAACGCATTTTTCTGGAAACATTATTTTCTAAAACTGGCATGGTCCTAAAAAAAAAGTATTCAACCGATTGCTTTCAAATTTATATATGTTCTTCTACTCATTATTGGTAATCGGCCGTACCAAAATTGCTTGTTTTCTAAAATATTTTCTTATTTTTTTTAAACGATTTTTAACAAAAAAATTAACAAAAAACACAAACTTTTTTCTACAGTCCGCCATTTTTTTTTTCGATGAAATTGATTAATTTTGGTAGGACCGATATCGACATACCTACTGAACAATAATCCATTCGATTTTTTATTTCAGACAACATGAACAGCCGCTATTACCATGACCAGTTTAATTTAATTAAAAAAAATATATATAAAAAATGTAAAATAAGAGAAAAAAACAATTTTTGTATACAGTTTAAGATACAAATAAAAACATACAAAAAAATTAAAATGATTGAATGTTATTGTCGTCAAAAAAAAATTCCCTAAAAAGAGGTAAAATGTATGCGTTCACATGAGAATACCCCCTTAAAACAAATAGAAAATGGTGCGTTACTTTAAAGTATTCATAGTAAGATGGATAAAACTCATGTAGATTGCACTCGGTAGAGAATTTTATAAGCACTTAACGTGAAACGGCCTTGAAAGAGGCAAAACAAATTTGTAGTAGGGAACGCAGGATGACAGGTGTATTATAAGGACACGGAAATACTTTGTCATCTGATACTGTACAACAACAAACACCCCGCTCCCGCTTTAATTAATCTCATATTTACCACTTGTACAGTATCTTGGTATAAAGGGATTACATCGGGCTCGGATATACCACTACTCTGAAGTCCGCGCACTTCCTTAGCAGCGTCTCGGTAGTCGTTATTATAGTTGTTACGTAATCAAAATAATGTGAAATGCAGAAGCGTAGCGTGCCTTGGCGGGGCTCCGTATAAAAATTAGTTGGGGGCCCTTCCCCCGTTGAAGCAAATGACTTAAACAGGGAAATCCCGCAGCCCGCGATAACCGATGTAGGGTGTTGCCAACTTTTGAACGCACGCTTTACGCGGGAAAAAAAGAAATTGCTTTTTCTGACTTTTGTCATTTCTGAAATAAAAAAAATTGGGGAGTTTTTATTAATTTTTGCTTATTCACGTTGGGGGCCCCGTCGGCAGATACGGCGGTAGCTACGCCCCTGGTGAAATGCGAAACCGAGACTAAAACAGAACAAACAGCTAGATAAAATAAGAATGCATTATCAGAATAGTTGGCGAAACCAAAATTGCACATCTCGCTAAATGTTCTGTTGTATGACAATTAAAAAAACTTAGAAATTTTTTTTTTTATTTTTTAACGGGAAATTGGACAATTCAATTTTAATATAGTTAAACTAAATTAAAAAATTGCGACGTTTCGTTAAATCTTTTTAACTTCTTCGGGCAGTTTAACTATAGATATTAAAATTGAATTGTCCAATTTCCCGTTAAAAAAAAAAAAACTTTTTAATTATAATGGACGTGAACAATATTGAGAATTAGAAAAAAATATTAAACTCCTTCAAAAAAGTCACAAAAAAGATGAAAATAATGAAATTTTGAGAATCGGCACCAATTTAATAAAAGTAGATACGTAATAAAAGTGGTAAAATTGGCTCCGATCTCAAAATTTCATTATTTTTATTTCTTTAGTGACTTTTTTGAAGGAGGTTAATATTTTTTTTAAGTTTTTTTTTATTTTTTACTTTTTAGTGGAGTTGATTTCGCACATTTTTATTAATAATATTTCGAGTGTTTTGTTTATAAATTATGATAAAAAAACTTTTGAATAACAATTTATTGTATTTTCTACTATTGTAATATGAACAACAAAATATATATTATTATTATTAATATTTACCTCTTAGACGATTAAAGGATTCTTCACAATAATGTTCATAATCAGGATAATTGTGCTTACCTGCAACAATAAAAAACTAAATGAAATAAATAAAAATATTAATTGAATAAACTGTTGGTTGTAAAATACTAAATAATATATTTTTTTTTGAAAGGAAAAACAAAAACATTAGTCTTTGCAGTGAGTAACCTATTTTCAAAAATTATTTGGAAAAACACTGTAATATTAGCTCTCTATTTATAAAATTAATAAATAAACTTGTCATTGCGTTTCTACAAAAGGAAACTGGACAGAAGCTAAGAAAAACGTGAAAACCTCACCAACATATAAGCTCAGGAAGGAAGTGAAACTTCTTTAGAGTTACGTTATCAAGGTTTCTCTTACAATTTATTTCCCCACTGTTGAATCATTTTCCCTTTAATTTTGCATTATCATATCTCTTATATCTCCGTCATTTAATCATTACCCATTTATACTTTTGCGTTACCACGATTTTTCTTACATTTTCCTGCCGTTCAATCACCGCCTTTTTCATTTTGAGTTACCAAGGTATCTCTTATAATCAGGCCGTGGAAAAAGTAATTTCGGTTTCTTTCATGTTTTTCAAAGCGAATATATTCATATAAATTTCAAACACTAATCACTCATATATGTGCCGTTTTGATCGATAACCTTTTGCTACTTTTCCGGTAAAACCATAATTCCGTCACTGTAGAACTTCTGACATTTCTAGGCGAAAACCTGAACCAAGTGATTTTCATAAGCCTTTTTTGAAGCCAGTTTTACACCATTAAAAGAGTTCTAAAAAGACCGAAACAAATGGTAGTCGGACGGGGCAAGATCCGGGCTATACAGTTAGGGTTGCCATCTCTAAAATTTGGCAACCAGGACAAGACGCGTGAAAACCCCAGATTTTAGAGCCCAGAACCCGGACATGAAAACAGGTTTTTTTAAACATAGTCAGTGTAATAAAAAACAGTTGAAAGTGTCATAACTCACCTTTTTATTCATTTTCAGACCTTAAAATTAAAAGTCATCTTTTATCATAATTTTAAATGTATCTAACAAAACAGAACTGTATTACAGTTCGTTACAAATTGCGTGTGTCGCGGGCGGCCCAAGACTTTAAATTTTTAAACCCGGACTACAAATGAAGCCCCGCCGGGACGCTCCCCGGATGCCCTCTAAACCAGGACAAATCCGGGGAAACCCCAACGAATGGCAACCCTATATACAGTGGATGCATCAAAACTTCCCAGCCAGACTCTCTCAATTTTTGCCGAGTCACTAATAACGTGTGTAATATTTCCCCGCCGTTGAATCATTTCCCCTTTAATGTTACAAAAAAACTCGAACAGATACGTCGCTAAAGTAGTTTCACTTCAAAAACCGACAGTAACGTAAACTTCATATGTCGCGGATAAAAGCCAGTTTTAAATACGAACAACTAGAATAGTTCCTTCAATATTGACAAAATGTAGGGGTTTTAAATGCACTATAGTATATATATCGGAACTTAGGTTTTCTTCTGCTCGAATGTATAGGTATTGAAAATAAATGTACAGAAATGGGATAAGCGATTTAATCCTTTCATGGAGGACAGATATGGGTCGAGTTGATATATAAAAAAAGAAATCTAATCTTAACTTCTGAGAAAATCGACTTTCTATTCGAGTGGGAATATAAGACACGTTCACGTCGAAAAAGAAATTCACTATATTATTTCGGAATGAAACTTTCTTTTAGGTCATCTAATTTTACGCCGTATGACTAATTAGCGCTGTAGCGTAGTAGTGAGAGTACTAGAGTACTGAGTTCGAATCTCGGCGGGGGCAGATGTGACTAGGACTTTGTCCTCCTGCCTCTCGCCGAGAAAAGGTAATTCCTATACCGGCTATTTTGTAGAGGTTTTCCATCGTTTTCCTCAATTAATTACAGATAAACATCGAGATGGTTCCACATTCAAGGTCATGGCTGATTATCTCCTATGATCACAAAATTGCCTACCTTATCCTAATTTCCTATAACCCTACATGTAAGTAGGTTTTGACATTTAAAATAAATTTATTATCATTAGGTTTCATCAGTTCCTCTATTTATATAGTATATTGTAGCCCAGTGGCTTGGAGCGCTAGTGGCAATTTTCTATTGAGTTATAGTACTGCATTATGCACTCAAAGTATTAAAAATTCCAGCCAAATATTGTAATCGAAACGAATATAAACCGAATTCTCTGATGTATAAAAACAATGTTATATCACATATCTCTTCTGGACATGCGCCGATTTTCCACAAAAATAACAGGGCACTTCCTATTTACATATTATTGAACTGTTATAACCGCTGGTTCATGATAGTAATAATATTAATGTTTAGCATATAAAAGTGGTCGGAAACGGATACCGTTACCCCATAGGCATATTAGACTTGGAAATAATCGAACGATATTAATAATCGACAGATCGCTATTCGAATGTTTTTTTATAATCGAATGCTTCTTTCAAATGATGTATCATAATAGTAGTTGCATTAATGAATGAATGTTTCAACTCTCGAATGAATTCTACTCTCGGTTTCGATTGTTAGTCTTAAGAGAGTCCACCTACATACAGTGCTTCATAGTACAGATGCAGATAAAAGCCTTATTCAATACTGTGCAATGCATTAATATTTCGAGTGGTTAGGCAGTACTATGCGAGTGAAAACACATTTCATTCGATTTGTCTATGCATTCGATATATCATTATAATGGATGAATTTTATTCTTCGATTATGCGACTTGAGAGAGGCGTCTGCATGCAGTACATAGAACAGAGGGTGATAAAAGACGTAAGTGTTGCAGTAAAGAAAAAGTATAGTACCTATATAATTATTTATGTCTAGATTGTATTATTAAGGTAGTACCCTCTCCACACCCGTTTTCTTAGAATTTGTTTGAAATTGAGCCAGAATAATGTTTATGTAATTCTGCATCAATTGGCGCAGAATGAAATTTTTGAACAACACAGTTTCAGAGATATTAAATTCCAAAGTTCGAGTTTTTGAGGCTCCTATACATTACGGTATACGGGATATCGAAAAATTTACCGACAAATATTTTTGTATCTCAGAAACTTTTCTTAGGATCTTTTTAAAAAACTAAAGTAACGTTAACTAACAACTAAACAATTTTTTAAAAATAGTCTCATGAACAGTTACAACACAATTTCAGAGATATTTAATAAATAATAATGGAAAATTTACCAGATTTCAGCAAAGGAAAGGTTATACGATAAACGATCTGGCAACAACGCATTCTTATCTAACCCGTCAAACAACTATGAGGTGCGCATGCATACATACACTGTAAAAAATGGGTGTAAAATAAACATATGTAAAATTGTAGGGTATGGGTTAGGGAATTTTACACATATTTTTTGAAAAATTACATTTGTTGTTTAAAATATTACATATTTGTATGTGATGTGGACTACACAACTACTTATATTTGTAAATTTTCAGGAAAACGTGTAGCATTCCATATGGTGTGTACGATTCCAGAATAATCGCTGACATTATATGGACCAGCGATTATACATGTAATAGACCTCAATTTTTACAGTGTACTATAAAATATTTTAACGCTCCGACAGTGTTGCCGGATTTCTCGCTCGGGATTGGCTAAAATTAGTACATGTGTTGCATAAACCAGCATAAACTTTTTACTATGACTGTCGCGAGGGTACTACCTTAACAAAGCGTAAGTCGTAGGCAGAAATATCATTCGAATGATTTTGAATATTCGCTGAGGTATTTTAATAACCGAATAGTTTGATTGTTTTCACTCGAAATATCCCATATTTAATACACACAGAGAGAGAGAGAGAAAGAGAAAGACAAACACGCACCTCAGGTATTATATCTGGCGTAGTTTTAAACGTAATAAGTAAACAAGGCACGCATTGAGAAAAGCCTTTAATGTAAAATACAAATAGCCCGTTAATAGCATTCAGCTTCATGAATACGTTATGAAAATATCGGTTTAAGCAGACCCAAAACACCACTCGCAAGCCGTTTTAATGGATTGATATAGATAATATGTTAATGGATAATACGTGAACCTAAGGCAAAAAAAACAAATACATTTTTTTGTGAGATTAAGATCTGAGTGCCATTTAATCTTGTTTTCTCAATTTGATCAATATTATTAATCTAACAAACAATTGCCTATATTACACTTTACCTGGTTTATACTCTTTGTATCGTGTTAATGGATTTTCTACTGCAAATTTTAGTTTTTTGTTTTTACATCTTATTTAGAATCTGTATTCGTCATTGTTTTGTTGTTTATTACGGGTCTGTCTCTAAAACGACAATAGACCTAAGAACAGGGTTGTACTCTGATAGTAAATAAAGCGAAAAAAAACTAAAGGAACTAGGCCAATTCTTCAAGGTTTGCGACCTGTACAGCTCGGACGTACGTACGTACAGACCAACCGACAACTGCTTTTTTTGCAATTTTCAATTAAAATTTTAGGACCCTTTATGAACTTGAATCAACCTATTTCTAAGTTGATTCAAGTTCATAAAGGGTCCTAAAATTTTAGAGAAAAAAAATTAAACGGGAAACGGATGAAAATTTAAAGGTGCAATTCGTACTCGGACAAAGCCGGGCCGGCCAACTAGATATTATAATATTGTATTGTTATCTCAACTATATACATGCGTGCGAAATTTCAACTCAATCAGATAACGGGGAGTAGGTAAAAAACGGTGGCAAGATTTGTTCAAAGTATCTTCAAGACGTATGTGGTTGTCGTCTTTAAAACTGAGTTGCCATTATATTGGATCTAAATTTAAAACAGCAACCATTTATATTCCTAAACGGCTCTTACCGACTAACAAATTCATAAAAATTAAAAGCTCTTATTTTATGGGACCAGCAACTACATCAAAATAAATACAGGAAGAGGTGTTCCCCGCCGTCGGTCGGCCTAGATAAGTTATTGAAGTCACTATATCTACTATCTTTTCTGAAAGTTTCATCTACACTAATATTATAAAGAGGAAAGATTTGTATTTTTGTGTGTATGTTTGTAATGAATAAACTCAAAAACTACTATGCCGATTTAAATAATTATTTCACCATTAGAAAGCTACATTCACCCTGAGTAACATAGGCTATATTTTTTGCTAGAAAATATTAGGGATCCTTACTAAAACTTTAGTAACGTAACCCAAGGTGTAAAAAAAATGCCATAAAACATCTTTCGTCGCATGCGCTGCAGAAACTATTGATGATAGAACAAAAGTATGTTCTACAATATTAAAGAACATATCGATAACTACAAAAAACGTTACTATATGTCTAACTATGATCGTTATGTCACAATAACCACTTTTTACATTTTAATAATCTATATAGATAAAAGACGATGTATATGTAATCTATGGACTCCAAACGGGTAGACCATTTTTGATGAAATTTTCAGATAATCTTTAGATTAGCTCAGCTGGTGATCTTCTGAAGTTTGGTAGAGATCGGATCAACAGAATTTTTTAAATTTCTTTTTGGGAAATAAGATTGAATTCGCGTTGAGAATTTAATGGTAATGATTCTGATCTTTTATATCCTATATATTACATTTACACCCAGGCGAAGCCGGACTGGGCCGCTAGTCGTTTATAAAATCGGAACCATTTTTTACGGTCGCCGCTTGGGCTATTAGCGTAAAATTTTAAATCAGCACAAAAACATGACGTATGTATGTGTTTTAATATTCTCTTTCGCTCATAGAAGCTTGTCGGTAGAGTTTTTGTACGTCTTGCAAATCTTTTAGCAAGTATTATTTGATGTTAACAGAATAGTGTCCATTAAAAAAATAATGTTAGTTCGCAATTTACATTCTCCGCTGCTTTGAGTTTGTTGCCAAAATAAACATTTGTTTAAGTGATGTACCGTTCATAAAGTCCACAATCCACGCATAGTTATGTTACGATGATGTTCCAAAACATTTCATTACAGTATTGTGTTTATACCGCACAGTGGACCAGTCGACAAATATTTACCATATTAGGAATTTTGATGTGAAATATCTAATGACGCGCATAGATTGAAAACGTTCAAATTGCACGTCGTTTAGTTTGCATGTTATGACGTCCCATTCGACTAGCCTCGCGTCTCGTCGGCTCTTTCCGACTTAATGCTCCTCTTACCTATATTGAGCGCTTCCCTTCCCACAACACTACACACTCGCTACTTTACGTGTGTGTTATTTAATGTGAAACTTCTTATAATGTACATAATTATACCACGATTACTTTTTTTGTAGCTGAAACTTTATTCTTAAAAAAAATATTCATAACTAAACTAGCATCAAATATACAATATTCAGTTACATAACTTTCTTTTGTCTAAATAGGCTATTACATCTCCTTTTTTAAAGTGACAAGAAAACACTATTTTAATTTACATTAAGGCCCCAGTACACAGTGGTCTGTAGTGGGCCATTGTAGACCATCGCCATTGTGTACAGGGGGTAATGGTCTATAGTGGCGGACAATTGTGAATCGTGGTACACAATCCATTTGTTGTCGGTTTTTTTGACACACTTCAAAGGAACCGTGGCGTGGCGTGGCCTGTGGTGTTCACACAGTCGCCCATTGTTTGGACAGGTACCTACTTTTTTTGTTGCGTGCTATACTATTTAAATTTTTAATCGCTCAAAATGTCAGTATCCTGGAGCAACGAAGAGACTTTTAGGTTTATAATACTATAATACTTGTAAACAGTATATAAATAAATAGCCGCGGCCGTAATTACTTCCACGTCGATCGCAAGTGTTTCGCCAGGCAGAAATGAGCCATGGGCCATTGTGTGAACACCAAGTGATAGTGGCCTACAGTTGCACATTGCAAAGCATGGCCCACTACAGACCACTGTGTACTGGGGCCTTGATATTTTATCTATTGGTTCATTAATTTTACATAACAAAGATAAATGTTCTTTTTAAGCGCAATAATTATTAAACTGTTTTATTTAATTGTTTCAAATCTTGTGACCGATTTTTCATCCACTTCCCGTTATTCAATTGAGGTGAAATTTTGTACGCATGTGTAGTTTGAATGATAATATAATAGCAAACTAGCTAACCGACCCGACTTTCATCTGGATGCAAATCACATATCGTGCTTAAAATCATGTCTGTTTTTCAATTATCTTCTCCGACCTTGATATTACTAAATGCGCCCCACTATTTTATTTTAGTGTACGATCAAAGTTTCAGATTGGTGCCCCATAATTATTTTCTAGCTTTTAGTACACTA
The DNA here is from genome assembly GCA_034508555.1 of Venustoraphidia nigricollis. Classification (NCBI taxonomy): domain Eukaryota; kingdom Metazoa; phylum Arthropoda; class Insecta; order Raphidioptera; family Raphidiidae; genus Venustoraphidia; species Venustoraphidia nigricollis. The sequence goes on along the minus strand of JAVRKA010000053.1, from coordinate 1,724,905 downwards.
TCGATCGTATAATAAAATCGTTTAACTTAAAAAGTGTTTTTACTTATTATATTACCTTCATTTAGTCACAATAATGACAATTACCTTTGATACTAGTTCGATCGAACATTTCATTACATTTTCCTTCTTTCTGCTGTGTGATTTTCTATTGAAATTGTAACACGACAACGTTTATTAGTATATTTGCTATATATGACACGTATACCTACACTATTGGGGTCGAGGTTAAATTTTTTATTTTCTCCAAAAACAAACAAATTCATACCTATTAGCAACTACACTATATTATCGCAGAGTTTTGGCACTGCGACCCGATTGTACTTCACGACAACTTTACAGCACTAGTGTTATATTTGTAATTTCACGACCGCCATACAGGCAAGAAAAGCAGCTATTTTATAGGAAAGTGTGCAAAAAAAACGTGAACCGTTGTGGGACACCTGGCAGACGTGAAACAAATTTATTAATATTTAAAAAAAATGTTTGAACGAAGTGAAAATGAAAATTTAACAAATATTCAGATAAATGTCGCCAAAATTAATAAACACTTGTGTTCCAATACATAGATATTTTGGAGTATCGCGCCGACACACGCAAAGTAGCATGTGTGTAGTGTAATAGAGAGGGAAGGGCTTGCTGACCGAGCGAATTGCACGTCGCAACGTTTCATCTAAACGACTTGTAATGTAAACGTTTTAAGTCATCCAAGCGTGTCATTAACCGAGCTGGGTAGAGTAGTGGTGACAGCACTAGACTCGCACTCGGGAGGTCCGGGTTCGAATCCCGGCGGGGACAGATGTGGCTGGGACTTTTTCCTACTGCCTCTCACCGAGAAACGGTAATTCCTGTACCAGCCATCTTGATTGAGGTTTTCCATGGTTTCCCTCAATTAATTCCAGATAAATATCGAGATGGTTCCTTATTTGAGGCCATGGCCGGATTACCTATCAAACTCCTAGTTCAAAAATTGCCTACCTTATCCTAATTTCCTATAATTCCTTCATTCGCCCATTGCTATTACATAAGTTGAAGTTTTAAAAATGTAAAAAAATAACGGGAAGTGTGGTAGATGGAAAATAGTAATGGTGCGAATGGCGTCTGTTATGACATAAAGTCGAGAAACGGACGTTAAACGCATTATTATTATTATTCATCCAAGCGTGTCATTAAATGTTTCACATCAAAAATGAATTCTGTCTGTGCCACTGTGTGAAGTGCGCTATTTCAGTTCCCCCATCCCTATCGCTCCTTCTATGAGATAATTAGATAATTTGAATAACAAAGACGTCTTTTTCTTTTGTTGTACACGAATATAAACTTGACGAAAAAAAATATTTTGAATAGAATTTTACGTGACCGACATACATAAAAAAGTTTATGTAGCTACTTCTTTCTTAGACACACACAGCCAGTGAACTATATAAATATTTAATTAAAACAGTGTTACGTTTCATATACTGCAATAGGATTTTTCATTTTGTGAAAACGTTACTGCGCAGGCATGCGCTGGTATGACGACTATAAATTTCGGCAGTTTTCGCAATAAATGCATTATAGCACTGCACTATAAATTTAAAAACTCGGATCGCAGTGCCCAAACCCTGTCAATAATATATATAGTGTATTTGTCAATACAGTCATTGTGGCTTCATTATGTGAACTTAAGTTCCTTTTTGGATAAAATAAAAATTTTAACCCGTTAATACAGCTGATAAAATATTTTTTTCGTAATTTTAATATTATTATCAATCCAGCATGTGCACCAAATTAAATACAGCTTTTAGTAAATAAATGCATATCCCCAAACGAGCATTTTCATAAAATTTGTAAGTTCGGTCCTGTTGGGTTAATTTTATCAAAATTTTAGCAAGACCTTTTGATCTTTACTAAAGGAGAAAATTTCAGTTTTTAAACAATTCTGAGAATTTTGTTGGTATTTTTGGACCCAAAAACGTTTACGTTAAAATCAACTAGCTCTTTCGAAAGTTATTATCCGTACACACACACATATATTTATATTTATATTTATATTTATATTTATATTTATATTTATATTTATGTTTATATTTACATTTGTTTATATTTATATTTATATTTATATTTAAATGTAGGTATATAATTTATATTTATATAAACTTTTTCTAAAATGGTGCTAAGTATTCAGGAGGCTATGAAACGTCAAGAAATTATGGTCCGACCCCTAGGTACCGCCTTTCGACCAGCGTCAATGACATATGGCAAATAAACTAAAAATTAAAAAGCAAATCACACTTTTACAACGTCACATAAGATGTTTGCATGGGAAACGTAGGCTTTACTTTGTTTCATCAGTTCAACATCTTTTAGTATTAAAATCTTCTTTTTGATATAGATAGAACCCTTTTTAAAATTTTAAACAGGTATACTTAATAGAGATATCTGTCTTAAAAGATGTTAAGAAATTTTCATTTTCGTGTTTATAAACTCGCTTTAATAAAGCGACGTTAATTCTTGTCTAGAAATTATTCGAAAAGTTTTAAAACTTTTGCGATCACGTGCAGAAATTTAAGCTCGTAATAATTTTAGATGGTGAGATTTAATCTTACAGAATTTTATATACACAGAATATTTAAGTAAGAATAATCTTTTTTTGTTTTATAAATGAACTGAGATTTTTTTGTGTGAGCCGAAACTTGCTTTAATATTTAAATCGGCTTACATCTTTTTTATATTTTTAATGGTTATTTGGAAAATTATTTTCTACTTGGAAAAAATTATTGATAAAAAATATATTTCGAACAGTCGTTTCGTTCATACAAATTTTTAATGCAAGTATGGCACATACACTATTGGCGTTGGTCGGATGACGGGATCTATGGATCGAAAAACAAATGCCGATGTTTCAACCTTCTGAAAAACGTACCCGATTTAAGGGAAATTTGGTACACACGTTGGAAGTCATCGCTGCACAAAGCTAATTTAAATTAGGCTTTCTCGGATCATTTTAAGGACAGTACTGTTTGTGTATTATTATTATTGGGTCCAAAAAAACCGAAAAATATTGCGGAATCGTTTTAAAAATCAAGTCAATAATGTAATAAAGATGGCCACGTGCCCTTAAACTTTAATCTTTTAATTTTAAAGTAATTTGGTAGTATTAGAATAAAAAAAATATTATTAAAAAAAAACTGTTTTAAGACAAGCTTTTATTGAAAGGTAAGTATTAAAAAGGAAAACATATTTTTTAATCATTTAGGTTCATTCATATCATATTATATCATAATTATAAAAGCGTGGGTTGTAAATTTTATGTCACAACCCACGTTTGCATAATTATAAACTTTAAATTATTAGAAGTTATTCTTTTCCTTTTTATTGACTTTGAAAAAAATTCTTTTTACTTTTTTTTTATTTTGTGCTTTTTAGTTTTTCAGAATGTTTACTACAAAAACATTAATTCATTAAAATTAATTGCTTATTTAATTCTAAAAAGGATCAATCCAAAAAAATGCAATACTTGAAAGAAAACTATTATTTGATTTAATTTTGTTAGAAATGTGAATCAAATATTTCTTAATAATTAATAATATTGACTCTACCAACAGTAATAGATATATTAACAAAATAAAATTACTTGCAATACTGTTCAATTGGTTTTTAATTTTTATTGATATAAAATACTACGTTTCAACCAAACTTTGTGGTCTTTTTCAAGTACAAAATTAAAATTACAATTGTTTAAATAAAATTAAAACAAATTTAACAGTATTGCAAGTAATTTTATTTTGTTAATACAAATATTTCTTAGTTTATTTTAAATAAATAATTATTTGATTTAAGCAAATCATATCGAACGTATTATTTGTTTGCCACGAATAAACATTTGTTTGTTTCTATACGAACAAAGGATTTGTTTGAGTCAAATAATATTTATTTGAATCAAATAAATACTTCTCTCAGTGTAGTCTTTTTATATATAAAACTTAAATAGTGATATTATGTAAAAACTAATCAAAGAAAAAGATGATAATAAACGCGCTTTCGACCGGGTATAAAGAAAAATAGTATACACCACACGGGTAGAACATTGAAATTCCTGAACTACGCGACTTGACGCCCGAGGCGAAGTCGAGGGCATCATGTCGCGCACTGCAGGAAATTCAACTTTCAGCCCTTGTGGTGAAATATATTATTTTGTCAGAAAACAAATAATAGTTCACAAATAAATTAATATTTCTAAATGTCATGATATAATTAATAAGTGTTTACATTATTTTTTTGGCAAAGTTTTGTACAGCGACCTGTGTTTTATTTATTTGTTTTTTTTTTGCTGTCATTTTTATTTATGAAGATAGCTTTAATGAGATAGTTTTTTCTCGTTAAAAGACTAAAGACGATAAAATTACAGCCATGTCACTGATTGCACTTAAAAAGTTTTCTACTCGTAAAGCTTCCCGCCTGCAGTAGAAACTAATTATAATATCGTATTTTATACAACCAGCTCTAAGAAGAAAGATAATATATTGGAAAATTAGATTTTTTGAATTTATATTTCTTTTGGCGCGTTAAGAGTAAAATTTTTGCAGGTAACAGAAGTTGGGAAGTTGCGCGTGCATAGCTAACGAAAATTCGACAGTATGAAGTTGGCCATAAGAGAAGACCAAACTGAAGTGACAGACGGACGAAACTACTACATCTGGAAGCTATATAATATACTAGTCGCCTATAACCTTTGATAACAACCAATAGTCGTTTTAAGTGTCGTCCAACGGAGAAAAATAAAAACCAAAATAAAATTTTGAAAGTGTTTTAAAATATTCGAGGTTAATTTTTTAAAAGTATTCTTAAACTTTATCAAGATTTTATTTCATTAAATTATTTGCATGTGTATTAAAAATTAGTTTTTAATCACACCAAAGAAGGTATATAACCTCAAAGGCGCGTACATATAACATAAGTACACGCTCTCACCTTTTTTATAAAAATTACGCCTATTATATTATATTGCCAGTAGAGATGGGAAAAACGGGTCTTTTTAGTGATCTGCATCTTTGCATCTGGATCCCGTATGTGAGCCAGCTCACTGAACCGGTTCAAAAAGAGCCTAGTTCTGAATATGTTACTGCAGTCTGCCACTAAGTTACCTAGTTCAGCCCATCATATCACGACCTGTATAGAATCAAGAATGCATAGCCAAACATGTGATGTATGAGTCATTTGAGCTGACAGATGCATCAAAGCAAGAACTGATACGTAAGTGTAAAACGTGCTTCTGTGTGTTAAGTGTTTCACTGAGTTATGCGGATCCGTTGATTCGTCGGCTCAAAAAAAAGTGAGTCGGCTCTCACGGATCTTCTGTCGGATTCGGCTCTTTGAACCGGTTCAGATCTGAGTTACCCAACTCTAATTACCAGCGTAGTGGTCAGAGACGTAATATAATAGGGTGGAAATATATTGCTATGCTATTCTGTTCAGAGACTTCAGCGTCACTACGTCACTTAATATTATCGACAATTGTTAAAATAAACAGTTTGCCACCAGATGACGACATTTGCTTTATTTTATTTTATCCTGTTCAGAGACTTTATAGCGGCACTATACGTTATATTACCGACAACTATTAAAATAAACAGAGTACCACCAGATGGTGACATATGTGTTTTTTTCTGAATATTATTTTCTGTAACGAAATTGTTAAAATTTTTAATCTGTAATTTTTAATGAAAATTTTAAGGTATTACCTTAGTTTTCGTCATTAGAGAGAAATCTAATCTTCAAAATGGTGTATCAAACATTAATTTTGATACAGTACTACGGGAGATATTTCATACCGACAAAAAACGCCTTTGAGAAATAATATACATATATATATATATATATATATATATATATATATATATATATATATATATATATATATATACCGATACTATTACTATAGCATAGCAGATAGCCCGCTAATCGCAACTACGTAACGAAACATATTTTTCGTTAAACTGTTAGCATTCAAAGAAAACCCGGGTCGCAGTGCCAAAACCCTGCCGACAATATAGTGTATTTGCTAATGCAGGCCTTGTGGCTTTATTATGTGAACTTAAGGTGATTGTTGGGCAAAATAAAAAAATTAACTCCTTAATACACCCCTTAAAATTACAATTTTTTTAACTACATCATTATTGTCGATCGAACGTCTACACCAAAATTAAAAACACCTTTCAGGAAATAACTCACTATCTGCAAACTAGTGTTTTCAGAAAATTTGTAAATCCGGTCCTGTCGGGCCGATTTTCTTGAAATTTCAGGAACACTTTTTAATTGCTATTAAAGGGTTAAATTTCAGTTTTGAAACGATTCTGAGAATTTTTTAGGTATTTTTGGGCCCAAAAACTTTTTTCATCCCCTAAAAACCACCCTTAAAATGACCCGATTGGACCCATTTTAAATAGGCTTCGTGCGGTGATGGATTCCAACATGTGTGCCAAATTTCGTTAAAATGAATTAACTCCTTCGAAAGTTATTGCCCGTACACACACACATATATATATATATATATATATATATATATATATATATATATATATATATATATATATATATGTATATATATATATATATACGTATATAAATATATATACATATATTATATATAAACATTTTCAAAAATGGTGCCAAAGTGTTTAGGAGGTTATGAAACGTCGAGAAATTTTGGTCCGACCCCTAGGTTCCGCCATCCGACCGACGCCAATAGTGTATGTTGCCATATGGCAAATACACTAAAAAATCAGTCATTTGTGGAATAAGCAGAAATCTCCTGTGTGCAGAAAGCGTATGGTAGTAAGTAATCCTCCGCTAAGTATTATTAACTTGGGAATAGCTAAAACAACGCGTTTTACTAATGGTTTTCCGATAAGGTGATATCGGGCATCCCACGAGAATCATTCCTTTGTTCAACAAGCTAGCACTAATTCATTTTAGCTACGAACGCAGTCCATAAGAGAAAAAAAATAACAAAAGCCTAGAAATACAATATTAACTGCCATAATACATCACCAGACATCGGACTTTCAGTACAAAAACGCTAAAAAGTCAGGGACGGACTTCACTTGACTATTGTTACTGATAGACCGCTGATGACCTTAGATGTTGAGCGTCTATAATCTACAATCAATCTATTGTTACTGCATATTAGTAGAGTAGCACATAAATCATAAATAACCTCATATTTACTTCCGTATATATTTTGCCTCCAGCACTGACATTTTTTTTACAAATACGACATAGATTAATTATTAATCTACACTAATATTATAAAGAGGAAAGATTTGTATTTTTGTGTGTATGTTTGTAATGAATAAACTCAAAAACTACTGTGCCGATTTAAAAAATTCTTTCACCATTAGAAAGCAACATTCACCCTGAGTAACATAGGCTATATTTATAACTAGAAAATATTAGGGATCCTTACTAAAACTTTAGTAACGTAACCAAAGGTGTAAAAAAAAATGCCATAAAACATCTTTCGTCGCATGCGCTGCGGAAACTATTGATGATAGAACAAAAGTATGTTCTACAATATTAAAGAACATATCAATAACTACAAAAAACTTCGCGATACTATATGTCCAACTATTATCGTTATGTCACAATAACCACTTTTTACATTTTAATAATCTATATAGATAAAAGACGTTGTATATGTAATCTATGGACTCCAAACGGGTAGACCATTTTTGATGAAATTTTCAGACAATCTTTAGATTAGCCCAGCGGGTGATCTTCTGAAGTTTGGTAGCGGTCGGATCAACAGAATTTTTTAAATTTCTTTTTGGGAAATAAGATTTTTTCTTCGATTTTTGAACATTCACAAATAAAAGCGATTGAATGCGCGCAAATTCAATACACGTTGAGAATTTAATGATAACGATTCTCATCTTTTATATCCTATATATTACATTTACACCCGGGCGAAGCCGGACTGGGCCGCTAGTTTCAAATATAGAAAAACATTGATGATGTACTACGAGGAAAATTTCACTAATCAAGAATAGTGTTTTAGTACTTCAGTTTTTTACGGTTTCGTAGCTCAAAAGGAAAAAAGGAACCCTTATAGGATCACTTCGTTATCCGTCTATCTGTCTGTCAAGACGCTTTTTTTCAGGAACGCGTGGAGGTATCAATAAATTATTTTTACCAGACTAAAAACCAATTCAGACTAGCCGTTCTCGGTTACGATTCGCCGGTCCGGTTCGGTTTTCGCTGCTCACACTATTCCGATTCGGTTCTACGATTATTCTCGGTGCGCATGCGCAATTTCGAAATATGACCGCAAACGTAAACAAACGCTTGAACAAGTTGGCGCCCGAAAAACAGCTGGCTAGTCACGTGACTCCAGCAAGCGTTCTCATTGGCTACGGTTGCGAGCGGTCCGGTTGAAACCTAAACGCTCGGACCAGTGATCCGTAACCGAGAACGGCTAGTCTGAATTGGCTTTAATGCTGGGTTGCAGAAAGGATTGTCAAATAATTTGATTTAACAATAACCTTAGATCGTGAACACACATATTTTTCTCCATAAGAAAAGCATTGTAGAATTTTAATTCGATTATGTTCGAAAAATAATTGATTGAATGAAATGATATTTTTTCTAAACTGTGTACACGTGTATTTAACATAGTTTTTGCATAATTTTTACTTCGAAACGACATTTTTCTACGCATTTATATCAAAATTTGACTTGAAAAACGAACTTTTACTGTGTAGATCAAGCATTTGTTTTTGTGTGAATACAATCTAATATTGACTTTATTAGTGTATTTGCCATATGGCAACATACACTATTGGCGTCGGTCGGATGGCGGGACCTAGGGGTCGGACCAAAATTTCTCGACGTTTCATAACCCCCTAAACACTTTGGCACCATTTTTAAAAATGTTTATATATATATATGTATATATATATATATATATATATATATTTATATACGTATATATATATATATATATATATATATATATGTGTACGCGCAATAACTTTCGAAAGAGTTAATTGATTTCAACGAAATTTGGCCCACGTGTTGGAATCCATCACCGCAAGAAGCCTATTTAAAATGGGCCTAATCGGGCTATTTTAAGGGTAGTTTTTAGGGGTTGAAAAATGTTTTTGGGCCCCAAAATACCGAAAAAATTCTCCGAATCGTTTCAAAATTGAAATTTAACCATCTGGTAGTAATTAAAAAGTGTCCCCAAAATTTTAATAAAATCGGCCCGACAGGACCGGATTTACAAATTTTATGAAAACACTAGTTTGCAGATAGTGACTTATTTATTGAAGGGTGTATTTAATTCGGTGTAGACGTTAGATTGATAAAAATATTACAATTAAGAAAAAAAATGTTATTTTAAGGGGTGTATTAAGGGGTTAAATTTTTTATTTTGCCCAAAAACAAACTTAATTTCACATAATAAAAGTATAAAACCACACGGCCCTATACAAGCAAATACACTATATTATCGGCAGGGTTTTGGCACTGCGACCCGGGTTTTTTTATTTCTTTTTTGTCCTTGGTAATTAATATAAAAATGATTTTTCGGGAAAAAGGACTTTATTTATAAGTAAAACACTTAATATTTTATTTCCAAACAAGGAACGAAACGTCGCTGAAAATAAAATATTAAGTGTTTTACTTATAAATAAAGTCCTTTTTCCCGAAAAATCATTTTTACAATCTAATATTGTACATGACACAGAGTTTGAATACAATGTTAGACTGCTCTTTCATGTGTGAAAATTGTAATTATATTATCATAATCTAAGGTCATTATCAAATCCAATTTTTTTACAATGTTTTAGGCAACCCAGCACCAGCCTCACTACTTTCGGACAAACCGTATATAACTTTTAGAGTATTCTAGGTTAGGTATGAAATAATGCTACAAAAAATGTGAAACGAACGGCCCCTTTAACTGCAGTTTCTGTAATACGATAGTAGATAGATATCGATTCATATATATAATATATAAATTTGTCTGAAAATATCCTTATCTTAATTGGTAATCTATCTGCTTCATTACACATCTTCTTTGTTTAAGAAAATATCTAAAATGGAGTACGTAGCGAGTTTCCGCATTACAGTAATTATATTAACTTTGATAAATATAAAGCACTGCATAAAAGTTAAGATAAATTAGATTTTAATATGCAATTTTTTTATATTCCTACCTGCGTACATTATAAGAGACTAACGGCCCAGTCCGGCTTCGCCCGGGTGTAAATCTAATATATAGGATATAAAAGATGAGAATCATTATCATTAAATTCTCAACGTGTATTGAATTTGCGCGAATTCAATCGCTTTTATTTGTGAATGTTCAAAAATCGAAGAAAAATCGTATTTCCCAAAAAGAAATTTAAAAAATTTAGTTGATCCGATCGCTACCAAACTTCAGAAGATCACCCGCTGGGTTAATCTAAAGATTGTCTGAAAATTTCATCAAAAATGGTCCACCCGTTTGGAGTCCATAGATTACAAATACATCGTCTTTTATCTATATAGATTATTAAAATGTAAAAAGTGGTTATTGTGACATAACGATAATAATTGGACATAAAGTATCGCGAAGTTTTTTGTAGTTATTGATATGTTTTTTAATATTGTAGAACATACTTTTGTTCTATCATCAATAGTTTCCGCAGCGCATGCGACGAAAGATGTTTTATGGCATTTTTTTTACACCTTGGGTTACGTTACTAAAGTTTTAGTAAGGATCGCTAATATTTTCTAGCAATAAATATAGCCTATGTTACTCAGGGTGAATGTAACTTTCTAATGGTGAAAGAATTTTTTAAATCGGCACAGTAGTTTTTGAGTTTATTCATTACAAACATACACACACACAAAAATACAAATCTTTCCTCTTTATAATATTAGTGTAGACTAGCTGCTACCCGTGGCTCCGTACTCAATTGAGATGGAACAATGATTTATAACTCGCTTGGTAGCGACAACAGTAGTGGAACCTTCGCCTCTAAAGATATCATCAAAGGTAAACGAAAAGACAAAATAGCCTTGAGCGAAGGTGTGATTCAAGCCACCACGATCGGTTACCTATAATAATAAATAATAATAAAACCCGGGTCGCAGTGCCAAAACCCTGCCGACAATATAGTGTATTTGCTTATACAGGCAGTGTGGCTTTATTTTGCGAGCTTAAGTTGGTTTTTGGCCAAAATAAAAAATTTTACTCCTTACTACACCCCTTAAAATAACAATTTTTTTTCTTAATTGCAATATTATTATCAATCGAACCTCTATACCAAGTTATATACACTTTTCAGTAAATAATTCACTGTCTGCAAACTAGTCTTTCTTAAAATTTTTAAATCCGGTCCTGTAAGGTCGATTTTATTAAAATTTTAGGGACATATTTTAATTACTGCCAGAGGGTTAAATTTCAATTTTGAAACGATTCGGAGAATTTTTTCGGTATTTTAGGGCCCAAAAACATTTTTCAACCCCTAAAAACTACCCTTAAGATGGCCCGATTAGGCCCACTTTAAATAGGCTTCTTGCGGTGATGGATTTCGACACGTGGGCCAAATTTAGTTGAAATCAATTAACTCTTTCGAAAGTTATTGCCCGCACACATATATATATACGTATATATATATATATATATATATAAATATATATATACATATATATATAAACATTTTTAAAAATGGTGCCAAAGTGTTTAGGAGGTTATGAAACGTCGAGAAATTTTGGTCCGACCCCTAGGTCCCGCCATCCGACCGACGCCAATAGTGTATGTTGCCATATGGCAAATACACTAATAATAATGCGTTTAACGTCCGTTTCTCGACTTTATGTCATAACAGACGGCATTCGCACCATTACTATTTTTCATCTACCACTTCCCGTTATTTTCTACATTTTTTACAACTTCAACTTATGTAATAGCAATGGGCGAATGGAGGAATTATAGGAAATTAGGATAAGGTAGGTAATTCTTTGAACTAGGAGTTTGATAGGTAATCGGCCATGGCCTCAAATAAGGAACCATCTCGATATTTATCTGGAATTAATTGAGGAAAACCATGGAAAACCTCAATTAAGATGGCCGGTACAGGAATTACCGTTTCTCGGCGAAAGGCAGTAGGAAAAAGTCCCAGCCACATCTGCCCCCGCCGGGATTCGAACCCGGACCTCCCGAATGCGAGTCTAGTGCTGTCACCACTACTCTACCCACCACGCTCGGTTACCTATACCTAGGACTAAAACATTCTTAACGCTGCAGCTGGGGCTGTCCGCACTAAAAATTTTTTTGCAAGTTTAATTGCGAAAACCTTTCCAAATTTTTCGTCATTCACAATTTTATGTCACCAAACAAACATCGCATGCACATAATATTTTTTTATAACAACGGTCTTAAAAAATAAAACGTGTTGTTTTTCCCAGTGGAATAAACATTAATTTTTCTTCCCCTAGATTCTAAAACCTTTACGTGTGTAATTTACATATGTAAAAACACCGGTGCTACAATTTTAATCAAAAAAAAAATTAATAAAATATTAATGTACTAAAATTCCTGACATCAAGTTGACAGAATTTTTTACACAGCATTTAAACAATTAAATTTTTTTTACAAATCCCGTGTCTTTTTTTTATTAATGAATACTTTATTACGGTTTTGTTTATCAACGCAGACTTGCTAGAAAAAACCGTAAGGCCAAAATTTAAAACTTGCAGTAGCCTCTCTCTTAAATAGATGTTTGTAGGCATTTCCGTTTTCCTCTCGCACCTTACGGTTTTCTACCATTAGGGTCCACACCTACTGAATCGGATCGGATCGACTCGGCAGGATTGGCAGTTCTAAGATGCATAACGCTAAATGAGTTCCCACGCACCAGGCGGCTCAGATCGACTCGGCACATCCAGTGTCTGCCGGGCCTAGCCGATCCTTTACAGTTCCCCACTCTTTCGCGCCGTAATGAGTCTGCGCTAGAGATGGGAAAAACGGGTCTTTTTAGTGATCTGCATCTTTGCATCTGGATCTTGTATGTGAGCCGGCTCACTGAACCGGTTCAAAAAGAGCCGAGTTCTGAATATGTTACTGCAATCTGCCACTGAGTTACCTAGTTCAGTCAAATATCATGATGCATGAGTCATTTGAGCTGACAGATGCATCAAAGTAAGAACTGATACGTAAGTGTAAAATGTGCTTCTGTGTGTTAAGTGTTTCATTGAGTTATGCGGATCGGTTGATCTGTCGGCTCAAAAAAAAAGTGAGTCGGCTCTCACGGATCTTCTGTCGGAGTCGGCTCTTTGAACCGGTTCAGATCTGAGTTACCCAACTCTAGTCTGCGTCAAGTTAGATAAGACTGAGCTTCATTTTATTTGATATAGTTAATAGATAAAATTTTACCTATTTAACGCTTATAACAGACGCTGATTTATCTAAGTTACTCTAGTAGCAATAAATTGCAGTTGCAACACCGAAAAAAATACGAAATGTGATTCCCAAACAGTCGAAGCACGCGAACGGAAAACCTTGGATTATGTCTATCTTATTCTTGCACGTGTGGGTTACACCCTATTCCAATAATGTAAGTTCTAGGATTGTGTAACACTGCTGCAGGAGGGAAGAAGATAGAAGGAGAGAGAGGAAGAGATAGACGAGTTAGCTTAACACTGAAAAGTCCTCATAGATCTACTCATTTCCATTAAAGTTTTAATGAGGTTATGTTTAAAGAATGTTTGGCGACACATGTATGAAGGTAGTCATTCATAAAGTAGACAGTAGCTGGCAGCAGCGTGAAATACAATGTGATGTTAAAGCATACAATAGCACGTCACGTACGTAGATAATTATGTAATTTACTACTGCTGTCGCTGTAGCTAGCACGTATTTGCTGCTTACATAGGGTTAGGACAACAACAGACGACGCGTTTTGTGTCGAATCGGTCGCCGACTCGGCACATGATCTTTAACCCCACCGCATTGGATGTCAACCTTTCTCACCTACAGTACACATAATTAAGTCCGTCCAGCATTGTCAGACATAGAAATTTCAGATCAGAATTGCATTCCGACCGATACGATTTTCTCTGACGGTCTACTGTATAATACGCGCCACAGTTCTAAAAGGTTCTGAAGTTAGTCACAAACAGCGTCGCAAATGCATATTTTAGAGCCGTCCTGGTTGTTTTGTGGGAAGGGAAGACTCCCACCACCTTCCAGTTACCGACACAGAACGTGCGCTCGTCGATGATTGATTAATTATTGCTGGTTGTCTTGTCACTTGTCGCTTTCCTGTATAGTCCAGTATGCAATTGTTAAGTTGTTTCTTTTATTGTTAATTGATCAAGATGCCTAATACAGTTTTGCATAGACAAGCACGAAAAATAATTTTTTGAATCAGATTTTACGCAAGGAATTAGATCTTTAGATTAAAGAACAATAAAAAAATAAAAAATAATAATATAGTGCGAGTTTGTAGTTTTTCAACCGACTGTACCTGCGCAAGCCTTCATTTGCATCTAACTTCCGAGTCTTTTATATCCATGGCACATACTATATGCCAGTCCGTTAAATAACATGGATACCTTCACGAACACGCTTTTCTGGTCCATGCCGCGCTGGTCCGTGCAGGTATAGTGCGCGAGATATTTTAAGTTCATTTTTAACTTCCAGCTATTTATTATCTATATATAATTCTTATATCTAACGTGTCGTCTCAGTTGCCGAGGCGGTAGAAAATGTTTCGTCTGTTAAAGAGAGAGATTGAAAGATATACACGCTCGTCAACAGAGATCATTACCGTCACCGTCTGCTATAGCCCTTATAATGTGGAGTATAGTTTGCAGGACAACAAAGTGTTGAAACACAACCTGCATTTGTTTACCGGCAGGGATTCTGATTTTTTTAATCTGATTAGGTAAACACATAAAAGAAAACTTCACAGCTGTAGTTTAATGGAATTTTAAATTACAGTGAAACCTCTTTAATCCGAACAGTTATATGTGCACAGGATTGTTCGGATTACTGGATAAACATTCACTTTCTACAATACGAATTCTCAATTCTTTTATAGCGCAACGTTTGTCAAAGTGTGGGTCGCGACCCGGTACCGTGTCGTACAAAAATCTTGCCGGATCACGAAAAAAATTGTACATTTTTGAGTATGAAATAAACAAACAAATAACTTGATTTCTATTAAAAGATAAAATTTGTTTGGTAAATAAATGTTTTTTTTCATAAGGTTAGTCGCGAAAAATGTTTAAACCTCGTTCCGAACCACGATCAAAAAGTTTGGGAAACGCTGTCTTAGTAAATTACAATTTATAGGCAACTGTTGCCAGTTTAATAAGACTCTATATTCTGTAAAAAGTATAAAAATTAATACGTGCGACTCCCCTAACATGAACTTGATTCATAGATGCGTTATCCATTACCAAGGTTTCATTTATATTTCCCCGCCGTTGAATCATCTCCCCTTTAATTTCGTGTTACTAAGGTTTCTCTTATATTTCCCGCCTTTGAATCACTCCCCCTTTCACGTTACAGACAATTTCAAGCCCGAAACTCCCAGTTATCAGTTACTCCAGAGTTCTTTCCTATCACCTTTAAACATTTTCCACTCTATGCGAGAGCTACTTAAATTTGCATTATAGCAAAGCGAATCAAGTAATATTTATATCATAATATTTTAGAGTGTTTCTGCATTTATTTCAAACGTAAATTGCTTTTACAAAAATTCAGTATTTAAATTTTAAAAGTTTTATATTTATGTTTTAACATTTTCTGACACTTTCGCGTTTCTTAATTTTTCGGTGCAAGACGACAAAATGCGTTCATAAGTCTAACACACACACACACACAGAGAGAGAGAGAGAGAGAGAGAGAGAGAGAGAGAGAGAGTATGCTAAGCTTAAAGATGTTGAACTGTATTCATTTACCTATGTGATCTAAAATGCCAATGCTGATAAAAATATTTGTGTACTAGCATCGTTAATTTTTATTGTTTGCTTTATGCCTTCGAGCCAGTGGCTCCAAAACGGTATGAAGAATTTTAGTTAATACGTAACAGAAAATAGTTTATAGGAAATAAAAATCGCGCGACCTTTAATTCGTGAAAAAACTGTAAGATTTAAATAATCAATGAGCCACTTACAACAACAGGAAGTGCTTTAAACATTAATATTTATTTCTGAAAATATGGAGATGCAGCCAAAATATATCACAATTTTTTATAAGTTTACTAGGTAACTCCGCTTGATATTAATAATAATTAATTGGAGAAACTTAGGTAACCAAATTAGTTTTAAGATCAAATTAGCACAAAATATCATAGGTTACTGAACTGTTAACATAGGCCGCTAAGCGAATAAATAAAGGGCGCCTTTGAGGCTTGTGTTTTAATTATAATTATGTCAAATCTCAGCAAAATTTATAATTGAAGTGGTTCCGTCCAGTAAGGTGTAAATATGGAGTGCTACTCTGGGCTGCGCGAACAAAATGACAGAAAGAGATGCGATAATTCCCTCATTGTTTAACAATCATAAAGACGGGCCAGAAAGAGATATCTTTACCGTGTTTATTACCTTCTCTTTCCTGTCGGTTTGTATGCGCAAGTAGGTTCCGTCGTCCAGTTGGCTGATTATATATTTTTTTTACAAATATCAACAAAATGCCAAGAAAATTATCTAGTAGGTATGTAAATTAATTTCAAGTTGAAACTGCTATTAAACATCACATGCTTGTCAGTCAGTCAGTTTGAGTCAAATTTTGCAAGTCGATTTTGAACCACTTCCACTTGATCCATTACTTTGAAATTTTGCATACTGATGTAGTATCGATGACAATACAATAATTTGATAACCGTGACTTGATGCAGCAGTCAGGATAGGCAAACTACTACACAACTTTTTAACGGTCTATATGGTAGACGTGTCGTGTTTTGGCAGACGATTCTGAATATTGATGATAATACCCGACTAGAAATGACTTTGGGATTACCCAGTGTATACATCTGGACCGGATTGGGTCCCGAAGAGGCACACCCAATAGGGAAACCCCTACAAGGTCCCAATTAGCTCCCAATCGGGCAGCCCTAACATAAAAATAAAAATTTTTATGGAGTTTTTCCCAACAGGGTTCTGTGCGGGACCAAGGTGGGAAATCCCAAGGTAAAAATAATATTTTTTATTAAATTTTTCCCAATAGGGTCCTGTGTAGGACCTAAGCAGGAAACCCCAAGGTAAAAATAAAAATTTCTATTGGTGTTTTCCCAATAGGGTTCTGTGTGGGACCTAAGTGGGAAATCCCAACGTTGAAAATGAAATGTCATTTAGTATTTGCGCATGCGTAGATGAGCATTGGTGTCTCAGAGCTCAAAAGATGTCTTTTGTTATATTACACATATCGTGTCAGTCATTATTTAAAGGTTATGTTATAATGTATGTGTATTGACTAGTTCATTAAAAGTGGTGATAATTAAAACTTTCAGACTTTTTAGTATTATATGTGTATGTTATTTTTAAAATTATTGAAAAATGTTGAATGCTAATAAGTTTAATAGAACTCGTGAACTTGCACGTTTAAGAAAAAGTAGGCAACGAGAAGCATTTCAACAAGTTGTAAATACTTCGACATCGGATGACTCCACAGAAACGTCACAAGTATCTGTTGATTTGGAAGAACCTACAGTCGAAAATAACAGTGAAATTAATGATAACATTTTTTTAAATGATGCCTTTACGGGACCTTCGTGGGATTCCTCATCGGGTCCCAAATGGGGTTACCCAATGAGTACCGCTTAGGCCTTTGCGTGACATCCCAATGTGTGGCTCCTACTGGGTAGCCAAATGAGGGCCCAATAGGTCTCAAATTAAAATTTCTAGTCGGGTATATTCATGCTGTGTGCTTATAGAGTAGATGGCTAAAACGGAAATAATAAAATAAAAGTAAAAAACCATTTAAAAACAAGCTTTGAGTAAAACAAAGAAAATAACAAAAAAATAAAATCATTTTACCATTGATTTGACCTAAAAGCTTGGCGCGAGGTCTGTTCATAAAACAATTCATAATGTGAACATCTGGTCAGGTGAACAATGACAAAATGATGTTATTTGTTTGATTGTTTTAGTCATTTTAATAAAAGCTCGTTTTTAAAAGGTTTTTTACTTATATTGTTTTATTATCCATGAATGGGCAATTACAGTGCATATACCTGGCAATTTCGTTGGAGTTTACAACAATGTGTAGCAGTTTTGTTCAACACAAACCTGTTAAAGGATTCAACGTACACACTCTATCTTCAACGTGAAATGTAATTTACAGTAAAGTAATATGGCCAGAATAATATGAGGCTATAATGTGAAAATACAGGTGCTGTCAACATATTCACTATTATTAAACACAGCGAGGAAATGAGTCCTTCTTTACAGGACCGGCTATCGGATTGTTCAGAAAAAATTAAGAAATACAACAGATGGCACTGACGAGTAAAATTAACTTTACCATCGCTTACTGCAGACTTTTAAACGACCTCGTGCTGGGTTGTAAGTCAATTAGGGTTGGGTAACTCAGATCTGAACCGGTTCAAAGAGCCGACTCCGACAGAAGATCCGTGAGAGCCGACTCACTTTTTTTTTGAGCCGACGGATCAACGGATCCGTATAACTCAGTGAATCACTTAACACACAGAAGCACATTTTACACTTACGTATCAGTTCTTGCTTTGATGCATCTGTCAGCTCAAATGACTCATGCATCACATGTTTGGCTATGCATTCTTGATTCTATACAGGTCGTGATATGATTGACTGAACTAGGTAACTCAGTGGCAGACTGCAGTAACATATTCAGAACTCGGCTCTTTTTGAACCGGTTCAGTGAGCCGGTACACATACGGGATCCAGATGCAAAGATGCAGATCACTAAAACGACCCGTTTTTCCCATCTCTAAAATCAATACTTAGCTTAGGTTATTTTTGACAGCCAGTGTTATCGTTCGTGATTTGTATTTTTAATCGACGAAAAAAAAACTGAGGAGATTCTCGAGTCGACGCGTATATATTCTTTTTTATGTATGACCACGCATAACTTTTTACGGAGTAGTCCGATTTTGATAATTCTTTTTTTATTGGAAAGGGTATACCCCGAAGTTGGTCCCATATAAATTTGGAAAAAAAATTCAACCCTAAGGGTAGGAAAACAGGGGATGATTGATTGTTCACTCACAGATTTTTAATGCTAAGTTGTGTATTACATTAATAATAATAAATAATAAATAAAAAAAAATTAAATAAAAGCTTTTTAACAAAAAAAAAACTGAAAAGCAAAAAATAATAAACATTTTTTAATTAACCTTAATAACTAAGCTCTTAAAGTAATGTAAGTATACCTAAGTAATTATGAGTCGGCGCCAAACAAGCAAATTAATTAATTACGTAAAGCGTGATTAATTAATTGTTTGGCGCCGACTCAAAATTACTTAGGTATACTTACATTAGTTTAAGAACTTATTTATTAAGGTTAATTGAAAACTCACAATAATTACAAAAATATATACTTAGATATCCTTACATTAGTTTAAGAGCTTAGTTATTAAGGTTAATTAAAAAAGGTTTATTATATTTTGCTTTTCAGTTTTTTCGGCAGTTTAATTTTTTTGTTAAAAAATTTTTATTATTTTTTTTTATTTATTATTTATTAACTCAGCATTAAAAATCTGTGAGTGAACAATCAATCATCCCCTGTTTTCCTACCCTTAGGGTTGGAATTTTTTTTCCAAATTTATATGAGACCAACTTCGGGGAATACCCTTTCCAATAAATTATCAAAATCGGACTACTCCGTAAAAAGTTATGCATGGTCATAAATAAAAAAAAATATATACGCGTCGACTTGAGTACCTCCTCCGTTGTTTTTTCGTCGGTTAAAAATACAAAACACGAACGATAATTTCGGCGGTTTAATTTTTTTGTTAAAAAGTTTTTCGACAAAATGGAAAAAGAGCAGTATCGATCCGTAATTCGTAATCCGTGGTCATAGATGGTGAATAGTTCCCATAGACAGCATCCAACTTCAGTTTCATTTCTTCGCATGTTGTTCCATCCAAATATTAAAAAACGAATTACGGATCGATCGTAGCACAAGCATGTGGAAAAATTGTTTGTGTTAGTAGGGCCCCACGAATGGTTATAAAGCCAGTCCTGATTGTACTGAAAACATATCGTATACTATTATAATTTAGTTACAGATGTTCCAAACTAAATTTGTTATTTCTGTGTACCTATAAAATAATATTATACTCATACAGGTAAATTATAGACAATATTATGTTGTACCTACATTCAGTTTTTACAAAAAGCTAAAAGCAATTTCTGATAATGTATCGATAATAAGACCGATATAAAATGTAAAAACACATGTCAGTCAAAATAATAGGTTAAATATTATATTAGTAAATGTTCATACGTTATAATTCCTAAAACAAAATTCGTAAACAGTATAATAACTATAGTTTGCTATAATTGTTAAGAGACATCCATCGTTACACTGCTATATTAAGCCGGCTCCAGACTTGTCTAACGTGTAATGTAAGAATACGTGTAATTTAGCGTCAACAGTGTGGACGGCACACGAACTCACCGCGAATCGTGAAAGCGAATCTTTGTCAAGAGCTGTTTCCACTCAATTGCTACGAACATGCCGAATAGGAAAGTCATGATAGCTGGTGCTGCTTTTATTTATATATATTTATTAACTGAAGATTTCAGATTTTTTTAAAAGTAATCTGGATTTTTTAGATCCCAAATAACACGTTTTTCTTGATACAAACTGATAAGTTCAAGCGATCGTTCGTATCATGAACGTACACACGACACAATCGTCACGAACGCCGTCCAAACGAGTACTGCGAGCGCCTTTGTGTTCGCGCTAAAACCCGACAGCCGATGGATCACGGCGAGCGCCGGCGCGAGCGTTACATGTAATGCTCGTAGTGCCGTCCACAAGCAGAATTCGTGTTACATTACACGATAGATTACATTACGCGTTACACACGTCTGGACCCGGCTTTAGAAAATTTATTTACAAACAACTGTCACGGTCGGAACTCAAACCCGAATCTTTCTACTTTCGCGGCGCCACTAAATTGGATCGACAGCTTTAGAATACATGAAGTTATAAATGAGTTCATATGCACTAGTTGACTCGGATCGACTCGACAGCATCCGGTGTGCGTAAACACTCCCATGCCGAGCCAACCCAACCCGATTAGTAGGCGTGAATCGTTAGAGTCATCAATAACACTTATTTAATATAAAATGCTCATATACAAAAAAGTCACTAAAAAGATGAAAATAATAGTGAAATTTTGAGGTCGGTGCCAATTTTATTACTGAAACTTAAAATTAATAGGCATTTACTTTTATTAAATTGGAACCGATCTCAAAATTTCATTATTATTTTCATCTTTTTAGTGACTTTTTTGAAGGAGGTTAATATTTTTTTTTAAGTTTTTTTATTTTTTACTTTATAGTGGTGGATTTGATTTCGCACATTTTTAAAAACTACTGAACCGATTTAAGTAAAATTTATGTGGGATCACCCTGAAGATGTGCCCTATTAAATAAGAAAAGAATAATCATAATCGATTTACAAATGTTGGAGATATGAAGTAGCATACATTAAAAAATATGTTTTTTTGACGTCATTTAAAAACGGATGAACCGATTTTAATAAAAACTATATGGAATCACCTAGGATGTATACCCTTTCAAACAAAAAAATAATTTTCCAAATCGGTTCAGGCGTCTTTGAGTAATCGGGGAACATACATAAAAAATTAAAAAAAAAATTTAAAAAATTAAAAAAAAAATTAAAAAATTAAAAAAAAGATTCCGACGAATTGAGAACCTCCTCCTTTTTTTTGAAGTCAGTTAAAAAATAGAAATGCTTGACTACAAATAAGTGGTTAGAAATCGGTGCGTCTACTCTGTCAAGGTCACATATTACAGATTACCATTTATTAGATAAAATCACTTCATATAAAATATGAACAAGCATTCTGATAAGAACGCCTCCATAGTTATACTCTTTGAGCTAATGTAAGTTTAATTGTATTCTGAGTACATACGCACAATAAACTCTACGAATTCAAGTCTTAGAACAGAAGTCTCAAACATCGGTGCCAACTATTCAGGTGAAGTAGGTGAAGTACACGTTCACCTTTCTTTTAAATCGTTTCCCATAAAAAATATTTTTTATATGTCTGTGAAATATAATAAATAAAATTTGTAATTAATTCAGTTTCTAGTAAAGCAGCAATAAGTTGAAAGTATACCACGCAATCGGATGTAATTTTATCACAAAATATCTGACAACAGAAAAGACGTAACACGCATGTTGTGTGACATAAACACTATAATGAAGAGATATCTCATTCGAATGTAAAACATTCACTTGTAATGTCCGTCGCTATGGCAACCATGACGTCAGTACGGTTAACCATCTAGGCATGTGATTGGATTTTGATTGTACATAGTTATACGGTCACATGATGAGGATATTCACACACGTAGTGCTCAACTTGCTTCAGTTACACCTATGAAATATCAACAATGAATCCAATCAACGACGACGTATGTAATTTGATTCTTAACTAAATTTATGCCTATTCCCCTGAATATAAGAACAAACCGTTAATATTTCGTTTTAACATAACATCATAGCTCGTACATAAAATAATGTATTACAATTTAGATACACAAACTATTATTTTCTATACATATATCAATCATTTGTTTTTCTATAAGTATATATAGTCTAGTGTTCTATACATTATAAAAAGTTTGGTAATGACATTAAACTGTTTCTACATCTATAATAATAATATGTGATCACAATCTAAGGTCATTATCAAACCGGATATTCTGACAATGCTTTCTGCAATCTGGCACGAGTACTTATAAGAGCAGTTTCTCAAACTTATTAGATATTGAGGTGACCTCGTTCCGTCATCCAGTCAACTATCAATTGAAATTGTGTGATTGATACAAATATCAAACGATCTTCCAGCTGACGTTATTCATTCACGAAGTGATCTTTGTATTAGGGATTGCAATGGTAGATACAGGAATCCAGCTGGATCAATCACACTTTTGACTTTGTTGGATACAGCATTTGGCGCTGGGTACAACGATGCGGATCAGCAATCAGCTAAATACAAGTAAATTAACTTTCTTTTCGCGCGGAAACGCCACAAAATTTTACGTTCCCGCTTTGTTGCGCCGGCTTTAGTTAGTCTGAACTAACGGTAAATGAATAACTATTTCAGATATCTAGAATATCAATTTAAGTGATTTATAATTGTATTGTGATAATTAATAATAATACTCCGAATACTCGTAACTATTACTTAATATTAGAGTACTTTACTAACGCCAAAAATTACTTATTACAAACGAATATTTAATATAAATATAGATAAAAAGTTATTGGAGTTTCTAAAGTTAAAAAAAGATTTATTAATAATATTGACTCTACCAACAGTAATAGATATATTAACAAAATAAAATTACTTGCAATATTGTTCAATATTTTTATTTATATAAAAAATGTTTCAACCAACAGTTTTTAATTTTATATTTGAAAATTGAAAAGGACCAAAACTGTTGGTTGAAACGTCTTTTATATAAATAAAAATATTGAACAGTATTGCAAGTAATTTTACTTTGTTAATGTTAAAAAATTTATTGTTTCATTTATTTGAAAAATCGATTAATGTTGCATCCGCGCTGGATCCACTTGGGTTTGCTTTGATACAGCATAAATCCAGCTGGATTGAAAATGCTGCTGGATTGCAATCCCTACTCTGTATCTAATGACCTTGGCTATTTCTGTTGTTTCGTCCTACCGCTAATAATTGCTGTAATGTGTTCGAGAATCTGACATTTGGAACGTTTGAAGAGCGTTGTTTTAAAGTTCACGGGGTTGAGCTCCGTGGGCGAAGATGTGCCTAGATAATATGATTACAGTATCTGTTTACGACTTACGACTCGTGTTTGCGTGCACAATTCGTAAATACTAGAGAGACATTTCACGTCTACATATTTACTGGAAACAAGGAACAAATTCAAATGCGAATTAGCAGTTGTGTAAACTTTAATAATGAAGCTTTAATTAGTGAAATAACGGTTCGAAGTTTTATTTAAAAATCAGCTTTCGCTTGTCTTAATTCCCGGAGAACATTTTTTATCGTTACTATTTTTAAATCTTTTTAGTATTCCGTGCAAAATGGAAGAGTTATGAAATTAGTTCGTCAGTCCGTCTTTGAAACTATTTAATAGGGAAACTTGGAACAGCAAGTCATGTTTCAAATCAAATTCTGTAATAGATTTGTGGAAGACATCAGCGTATCAAAAATCTTTCACATACGTTGCATCAAATATGCTAAAAATTATAATAAAAATAATTTTTCTAAATTCATTTTCAATAAGCTACTGGGATAGAAATTACACTTTTTCTTTTTGTATTGTTTTTATATATTACATTTTTCTATGTAATTTGTTCTATGGGCTAGGTGGAAGATCAAGGATTTCGAAGCACAAAAATCCTTTCGGGATATGAGGCATTTGGTCCAAGAGACCACCACATTCCATTTTTTTAAGATCAACGCAAGTTGAACCGTGCCGTTTGTACGTTTTATGTACAATAAACATTTATTATTATTTGATATATATTGAAATATAGATATTTGAATTTTGGCACAGAAGTAGAGTTTGATGACCCAAATACAGACGTGAAGTATAAAAAGTTGAATTTTAACTCTGATATTTAATTTTAGGAGGTAAATTAAAAAATGAAAAAAATGTACACGGTCATCGTAGAGGGTGTCAAATAAAAGCTTATTG
Source organism: Venustoraphidia nigricollis (assembly GCA_034508555.1). NCBI lineage: Eukaryota > Metazoa > Arthropoda > Insecta > Raphidioptera > Raphidiidae > Venustoraphidia > Venustoraphidia nigricollis. The sequence goes on along the minus strand of JAVRKA010000053.1, from coordinate 1,700,005 downwards.
AAGCACGACTTCAACAATATATATGAGGAATTTTTTTTGTGCATTTTTCAGGAAAAAAATCATTTAATAAATGGTCTCTTCCGCCCTTATTACCAAAAGGAATCCTTAGAAAATTCTGAAAAAATTATGACCTTGAGAATTAAGCGTAGATTGAATAGTGAATACTATATTTCAAATTAATTAGTGCACGTCAAACTGGTATATAGTAAAACCCAGCATTGTATACATTGTATAGTATATGTATAATTTCGATGTTGATTAGAGATGGAAAAAACGGGTCTTTTTAGTGACCTGCATCTTTGCATCTGGATCCCGTATGTGAGCCGGCTCACTTAACCGGTTCAAAAAGAGCCGAGTTCTGAATATGTTACTGCAGTCTGCCACTGGGTTACCTAGTTCAGTCAATCATATCACCACCTGTATAGAATCAAGAATGCATAACCAAACATGTGATGCATGAGTCATTTGAGCTGACAGATGCATCAAAGCAAGAACTGATACGCAAGTGTAAAATGTGCTTCTGTGTGTTAAGTGTTTCACTGAGTTATGCGGATCCGTTGATCCGTCGGCTCAAAAAAAAGTGAGTCGGCTCTCACGGATCTTCTGTCGGAGTCGGCTCTTTGAACCGGTTCAGATCTGAGTTACCCAACTCTAATGTTGATGTTAGATTGATAAAATGTATGCCAAATTTGAACAGGTGTATTAAAAAAATATTTTTTTTTGTGTCAGTGAACAATTTTATATAGCAAAGACACTATTTTGTCGGCATAGCTTTACATTGGGCCTCAGGCTTTTACTTTATTAATATGGAGAGAATTTGGAAAAATGTCACCAGACGTCATGACTAATATGGCCCCAAATTCGCCTTTAAATTTCGCCTTTAAAAATTCTGTTACAAATCGGTTTTAATTGAACACCAAAGACTAATGAAATTAAATCCCATTTAAGCTTGTTTTGAAAACTTTTGAGCACTTGTTTCTGAACTGTTTTGTGGTTAATACTATCGTTCGAACTACCGACTTGACTTGAAAGTGTTTATTGATCGACCAACGCGGTTAGCGCAAAGTGTACTGCAAGTTCGAAACAATTTAACATCATTACTTGTGCGGAATTGTGTACCGTAGTAATCGTATACTACTAGGTAACTAGAATCAGAATCGTCTTTAGACACCGGAAATATAAACATTGTGGTCGAAAACATCGATAAACGCATCGCCAAGGAGGTATTTCGGTAAACGTTTTCTAGGAAAAATCGACTAAAATATGAAAAAGACAGACAAATGAGATAGAACTCACGTCCTTAGAATTCCGTACCGTTATAACACGTGACAGTTCCACATAAAATTAAAAAATTATCAATATCGGGATTTTTCCTCTACTCAACGGAAATTAACCTGTATATTTTGATTTGCGTCTGAATAAAAAAACTACGAAAGCGCCGAACATTGCTTTAACGGAAAGATAAACATTTCGAAAATCTTTAATTTCTATGAAAAATCTTATTTAATCTTTTATGGTAATATTTTAAAATAAACTAGAAATACATACCATTCGCCCCCTATGACTCTTAAGGTAGTTGTCGTGGTACAATATTGTCAAAAAGTTATAGATTATACGCGCCACAAAAGTAGCTAAGTGATCCATAATTTGTACGCAAGACTGTACCCGTGGAAACGTAACCCATACAGTATTCATATGCATGTATACTTTTCTATAAATTGTTGAACTTTAAACCGTTATTTATAAATAATTAGACGGTCAAAAAATGTTTCTTATTTTTTTTTAAACTCATAACAAATGCATTGAAAGACTGTCAGTTTTTGGAGAATTTCTGACAGTTAGTTCTTTTTTTATAAATAAGAAACTGGTTCAGAACTACAAAGATCGTATACAATCAATGTTAATTATCCAATTTTTAATTCAATTTATCTCGGATTATATACGGTCGATCGAGTTCAAATTTTCAGGGTAATTGTATTATCATGTCCTTAATAAGTATACAAAAATTAAGAATTTTCTGACGGTATGCCTCAAACCACGACAACTACCTTAACCGAGTTTTTACAGTTTTTTTGATCTAAATAAACGATTTAAAATCAGATAAAAACGAGAAAATTAGCATAAGTTTCACACATATTTTTGTACAGAAAAAATTAAATTTGAGAAAAATTACTGAGCAAGCCAAATTTTTCAGTATTTTTAACATAAGAAAAACTTTACATTGTTAATTTACTTTCCCGTAATTTGAAATGTCGTGGCGTGCTTAATGCTTGACCATAGCTAATAAAAACAGTTATAAAATGAATTTCACCCTCACAGTTCGAAATTTCCCGACAGCAACCTCAAGGATCGCATCATCTCAACGCTTGATGTTCTCAGTTGTTTAGCGTCTATAATTTATAATCTCTCTCTATTTTGTATTGATTAGGGTTAGACAACCAAAGAAACAAAGATATCGTCCTCAAATAGAGAAAAACCCGGGTCGCAGTGCCAATACCCTGCCGACAATATAGTGTATTTGCTAATACATCAGGCCTTGTGGCTTTATTATGTGAACTTAAGGTGATTATTGGGCAAAATAAAAAAATTAACTCCTTAATACACCCCTTTAAATTACATTTTTTTAACTACATCATTATTGTCGATCAAACGTCTACACCAAAATTAAAAACACCTTTCAGGAAATAACTCACTATCTGCAAACTAGTGTTTTCAGAAAATTTTTAAATCCGGTCCTGTCGGGCCGATTTTATTGAAATTTTAGGAACACTTTTTAATTGCTATTAAAGGGTTAAATTTCAATTTTGAAACGATTCTGAGAATTTTTTAGGTATTTTTGGGCCCAAAAACTTTTTTCATCCCCTAAAAACCACCCTTAAAATGACCCGATTGGGCCCATTTTAAATAGGCTTCGTGCGGTGATGGATTCCAACATGTGTGCCAAATTTCGTCAAAATAAATTAACTCCTTCGAAAGTTATTGCCCGTACACATATATACCTATATATATATATATATATATATATATATAAATATATATATATATATATATATACATATATATATAAACATTTTCAAAAATGGTGCCAAAGTGTTTAGGAGGTTATGAAACGTCGAGAAATTTTGGTCCGACCCCTAGGTCCCGCCATCCGACCGACGCCAATAGTGTATGTTGCCATATGGCAAATACACTAAAAACCAATTTTCTTTATCACTTGAACCGAATAATTTGTTTCGTGGTTTCGCTACTGCGCATGCTCTGACTAAGCAGAACAGAAGTAAACAAAGTGTGGTCACACAACTGTTTACAAATTGAGTACAAACTTACCTTTTCACTGATCTCTAAAATAATTTAGATTGCGTAGTGATATAGTTATATGTTTCCTATATTTAATTTTGTGTAACACAAATGAAAATGTTATTAGCTAATAAGTAATAAAGAGTGTAAATTTATTAAGGCTGTCGGAACGCTCTGAATTTAATTCAAAAATAGAGCTTCGGCTGTCAACGGATTGTAGACTTATTCGTCAACATTCTGCAAAAATTCTTTCTCTATAAGGAAGATAAAGGACAAATCTAGGTCTCTAATGAACTACTTTTGTAATTTATATACGATTTATTAGAAAAAAGTTGGCATTAATTATGCTAAAAAAACACACGTTTTCAATGTCACACTACGACCTTATTCGTACTTATTTCAGAAAACTGTTCCATCACAAACCTAAAGTGACTCTTCCTTTTTCGGAAAAGTTTTTTCAATCTTCAAAATATTCCCAAAAATTAGAGTAATCAATTGACAGCGGTACCCTTGCAATAGCATCTTTTAGCCTCGTAGTTGGCACCAGCCAAAAATTGAAACGTGCGGATGATTTGAGCGAGACAGAGCTAAAGAAGATCACACCCACAATATGTCTTTTGCCTACCTCGCACCTTACCGCTGGGTCTCAGCACAAACAAAATTCAGAGCGTTCCGACAGCCTTAAAGGGGTCTTATTCTTCCCTCCCGGTCACAAAAAATGCAACCCATTATATTTTTTTTTTTTTTTTTTAAGCAATTTATCTCAAACGCAGGAGAGAGAGGGCGCTGCTATCAAGTTTCTGCCCCGTAATCCCGCGTTAAGGCTGTCGGAAAGCTCAATACGAGTAAAAAATGCTGTTGCAAGGGTGCCGCTGTCAGTTGATTCCTCTAATTTTTGGAAATATTTTGAAGATTTAAAAAAAAAATTCCGAAAAAGGAAGAGTCACTTTAGGTTTGCGTTGGAACAATTTTGTGAAATAAGTACGAATAAGGTCGTAGTGTGACATTGAAAACGTGTATTTTTTGGCACAATTAATGCCAACGTTTTTCTAGTAAATCGTACATAAATTACAAAAGTAGTCCATTAGAGACCTAGATTTGTCCTTTATCTTCCTTATAGAGAAAGAATTTTTGCAAAATGTTGACGAATAAGTCTACAATCAGTTGACAGCCGAAGCTCTATTTTTGGCTTAAATTCAAAGCGTTCCGACAGCCTTAAGACGTTTCTGCCGTTGTAAAGGAACTGGCAATCCATGTATTAGAGATCAGTGTAAATTGTCCACAAGCACCTCAAATTCTCTACCTCGCAGTTTCTGTGTTCGCTAACTCTGCTAACCAAGCAGTGTCCAACAGGAATTAAGTGCGAAAGCGTGCTATATCGTGTAGATACCAAATAAAAACAAATTAAAACAAAAGAAAGTTCCCTCTTCTGTACGTGGAAATACGTGCCAAACGAAGCGGCAATGACAGATTAAAATGGAGATTATTTAATCCGGGAACATAAACTATATACAATCAGTCTCGTTAATATTTTAATCGTCTAAAAATGTTCATCGAAAATACTTCGAGAGCTTTTCAAAATAATTATCTCGCGATAAATCTCCTTTCCTTGCAATTATTTTTTTAACAAAAGATTAACATAACAAATTTTCGTTAAGTCAGCGCTTGAGTTGTTAAAAGAAAAAACGCTACTTCTTCTTAACGATTTAACCTAACCTAAACATTGTATAAGATCTAGCACAGTGTTCAAAAGTAGGAGCTCGTAACGGTTGAAAACAGTAAAGTACAGGAGGAGAAGAACCGCAGTCTCGTTAAATTGTGGAGGAGTGGGAGCAGTAAGGTGGAGGAGAAGGAGGACTGAAAGTACTTACTTGATGAGCAACAACTTAAAGAGAAGCTACTGTAATGGCAAATGAACTGATCTTTTTTTTCTCGAATCTCGACGATGTATGTAAATTTTGACGTTAAACTTCTTTAGCAACGCAACTGTTTGAAATTTTCTGTGACGTTAAAGGGGAAATTATTCAACGGCGGGGAAATATAAGAGAAACCCTGGTAATGCAAAATGGTCAACGCAACAATAAAACAAGTTATCTTGACTTTCTATACAGAGATATTTTTTCAATCTTTCAATAATTTTAAAATAATAATAATAATAATAATAATAATAACAATAATAATAATAATAATAATAATAATAATAATAATAATGCGTTTAACGTCCGTTTCTCGACTTTATGTCATAGCAGACGCCATTCGCACCATTATTATTTTTTCATCTACCACTTTCCGTTATTTTCTACATTTTTTACAACTTCAACTTATGTATTAGCAATGGGCGAATGAAGGAATTATAGGAAATTAGGATAAGGTAGGTACTTTTTTTTTGATAGGTAATCGGCCATGGTCTCAAATAAGGAACCATCTCGATATTTATCTGCGATTACAAAAGATATATCTATATGAAATTTCATCAAAATCGGTGGTAATTTTATGAGTTATTAGACTGAAAGACGGACGGACATGATGAAATTATAAGGTTTTTTAGAGATTAGACAACCCTAACAAAATGAACTATTTAAGTGCTAGAGACCGAAAAGAAGTAATCGCGATCCAGATTTATTGCCTTTAAACATTTTTTCTGTGACTCCCTGTATATGTCAGTAGAACACACACGTTACACATTAATATGTAGAGTTATACAAGCTCTGTAATTTAATGGAGTAAAATGGAATTCCAAAATTCCTCTTGTTTCTCGGTAACATTTATATAATATAATTACATTTGCAAATTATTTACTTAATTTAATCATGTCTAATGTAACATTTTCTTCCCAATTTTAATGCAGATAACAAGATATTTCAACATTTTCCCACAAAATATAGTTAGATGGAATTTTGATGCGTCGAGTTTTCAAATGCGCTCTCATAATAATTTGTTACTACAGCATGTCTGCACAAAATAAATTTATGACTTCTATTTTTGAGTGTCTACAATTTATCTATAAATACGTATTTATTCAAATTATTAACCCTTTGACTAGTATATAGGACGTTCATAATTGGTTGTTGAAATTAACTTCGGTGTCCGTCGGTTATTGGCGATTTTCTCTGAAAGTATTTGACGTAAAATTTTGAAATTTGGCACAGAGATAGAGTGTAGTGGCTCAATTACACACGTGAAGTATTAAAAATTGAATTTCGATTCTGCGGGTTAATTTCAGGGGGTAAATTGGGAAATGAAAAAAAATCTCAAGGGCATCATGTGTGGTGTCAAATGAAAGCTTATTGAAGCACGAATTTAACAATATAATATATGAGGTACTCGTATTTTTTTGTTCATTTTTTTAAAGATTTTTTTAGAAAAATGGCTGTCCCCACTTTTATCACCGAAAGGAACGCTCAGAAAAATCTGCAAAAAATTGTGAACATTAAGAATTAAGTGTAGATTGAAAGAAATTATAGGGCAATGAATTGTTATAATTATTTCACAATTAATTGACATTATTTTTTTCGTAGACGCTCTGTTATATTGTTAAATTTTTAATCTGCATTATCAATGTCACATACGATCTTGTTAAGGTCAAATCATTGACACATCTTAAATATCATCGTTACCATAGGTTAAACGTGGTTTTTGAGCAGACGGATTAAAAATTATTAAATTTTTGCAATTTCGAAATTGCCTTTAGTTACCGCTGTTTTAATTTCGTTATATATTTATTTACCTACATTAAACCTGTTATGTATTTGTATTTTTTTTATTATATTATTATAATATTCCCTTTGTTGCCACGTGCTTCCATAAAGCTTAAACAAAGATTCAAACGTATTATAATAAACATATTTACTGTGACATTTGCACAATATCTTGATATATATGTAGGATGAAATATCTCGTCCTAGATATAAAGTGCAAAATGTATTTCGTCACTAAGATATTTGAATAAAGTGGAATATTCGGAATATACAATGTGTCAACTTGACACAAACGAATCTAAACAATTCTTTAATTCGGTTAGCCCCTCGAAAACATAAAATACATTTCTTAAAGTTTATTAAAATTACAGAACAGATTGTTTTAAAAATTATATGGGATCAATTCTGAACATTCTGAACAAATATACCATATAGTTATTATTAAAATCGGTTCAACCGTTTTTAAATGACATCAAATAAACATATTTTTTATATGAATGCTGACTTATATAGCCAGCATTTGTGAACCGAGTTTGATGATGATTCTTTTCTTATTTAATAAAGCATACCTTCAGGGTGATGCCACATAAATTTTACATAAATCAGTTTACGTGTTTTTTTACTATAATTTATAAACAAAACAACTACGAAATATTATTAATAAAAATGTGCGAAATCAAATCCACTAAAAAGTATGAAATAAAAAAAACAAAAAAATATTAACCTCCTTCAAAAAAGTCACTAAAAAGATGAAAATAATGAAATTTTGAGATCGGTACCAATTTAATAAAAGTAGATATGTAATTAAGACGTTTAGTAATGAAATGACTTCCACCTCAAAATTTCATTATTTTCATCTTTTTAGTGACTTTTTAAAGCAGATTAATATATTTTTTTTTAAGTTTTTATGTTGTCGGTTAAAATAACAAAATTGACTTATTATTTCAAATGAAAATTTGCAATTTTTTGACAAGTCAAACTTTACTGCCCACCACGATATAACGTTGTTTTTTGTATAATGATGGTATAGTTTTTATGACGGTTTGTTATTTTGAAAATAAAAAAAACCCACTCTTCTTTTGTTCTGAAGATCTGTCAAAAATAAGATAGATAACTGACAAGAATGCTTTGGTTAATTTTTACATGTAAAACCATATTATGTACCCATGCAAACAAATAACAAATTTCATATTTATTGCTTATCTCACGCTTTAACAGAAACTTTGTTTTGTTTAATGAATAAATTTTCTTGTGTGTTCATTTTTATAAAAAATTGTTTTATTAGTGTCAATTTCATGAAACAAATAACTTTAACGTGTATTTAACTTTAAAAGTAAATAACTTTATCACTTAATTTAACCTTACATGTATGGATAGGTAATAATCTTGTTTTATGTATGTATTTTTAACAATTTTAGTTGGCCTGAAGAAGTTGGAAATCATTAAAGGAAAACCAACGAAACGTTGCAATTTTAAGAAGTTAAATCTTATTTTTAAAGTCCAAGTGCCCAAGAAAATTTATTCATTAATTTCACAACATGGATGAGAACCAAGATTTAAATTTTGTTTTGTTTATTATAATATATCAAATATCATAATTTTTGAAGTTGGAATGATCCTGTCACCCAAATGCCTAGAATTTTTTTGCTAAGCCAAAGGATTTAAAAATGAACATAACTGAAGTCAGACACCTTGTATATAGTAGTTTTCCAGTAGCATGAACTGTGAGTTGATTCATTTTGACATTTTTATATTTTCTACCAACTTCTGATGTACTTTCTATGTAGAAAGAAATATCTTATTTTAAAAAAAATGCATTCACATATATTTTGAACTGAAAAACTCAGAATATTACATTCTCCGCTGACTGGAAACAAATTTTCTTTGACATTTTATGCCAAACGCTACACATACGGATGATTCTAGCAAAATTGAATCAATTCAGAAAAATAATCAAATTGTCTCTTAGTTGATAATAATACAGTATAGCTTTACAAATCCGAACACATGGGATCCCGTATCGTCCGTGTTTGAGGATTGTCCAAGTTTGTCTTTTTTGTATTAGTTTTTTAATAAGATTCAAGCGTGTAGATAACATTCTCGGTTAAAGTTAAGCCGGGTCCAGACGTGTGTAACGTGTAATGTAAGATTCCGTGTAATTTAGCGTCAATAGTGTGGACAGCACACGAACTCAACGCGAATCGTGAAAGCAAATCTTTGTCAAAAGCTGTTTCCACTCAGTTGCTACGAACATGCCGAATAGGAAAGTCATGATAGCTGGTGCTGCTTTTATTTATATATATTTATTAACTGAAGATTTCAGATTTTTTTAAAGTAATCCGGATTTTTTGGATCCCAAATAGCACGCACGGTTTTCTTGATACAAACTGATAAGTTCAAGCGATTGTTCGTATCATGAACGTACACACGACACAATCGTCACAAACGCCGTCCAAACGAGTACTGCGAGCGCCTTTGTGTTCGCGCTAAAAACCGACAACCGATGGATCACGGCGAACGCCGGCGCGAGCGTTACATGTAATGCTCGTAGTGCCGTCCACACGCAGAATTCGTGTTACATTACATGATAGATTACATTACGCGTTACACACGTCTGGACCCGGCTTTGGTTGATAAATATTTGAATATAGATAAATGTGGTGGAAGAGCATTTAGTAGTCCCGGTACCTCCACCGTATACTCTTATACTGGTAAAAGTTAGTTTTTTCACAGCTCCAAGGGATTGCAGACCTGAGTATTTGACATTAATTTCAACTTGATACCTCCACGTATTCTCAAAAAAAGGGTCTTGACAGACGGACAAACGAACAACGAGGTGACCCTATAAGGGTTCCTTTTTTCACTGTTTAGATACGGAACCCTAAAAAAAATAATTTTACAGCATTTATTTATATTTTAATTTTTTAAATCTGATAAATTCAATATTTCTCCACTCAATCAAAAATAAAGTTCTTATCTAAAAACCGGTTGCGGTACAATTAAATCTCGGTACGTTTTATGTTAAACTCATTTCGATTACACTTGAAAATTGTGTATAATACGCGCCACGGTTCTAGACGGTTCTGAAGTTCAATGCAAATGGAGGTTTGCGCAGGTACAGTCGGTTGAAAAACTACAAACTCGCGCTATATTATTATTTTGAATTTTTTAATTTTTCTTTAATGTAAAGGTCTAATTTCTTGCATCCGAAAAATTGTTTTTCGTGCTTGTTTATGCAAAACTGTATTAGGCATCTTGATCAATTAACAATCAAAGAATCAACTTAACAATAGCGTACTGGATTGGACTTTATAGCAGGAAAGCGACAAGTGACACGACAACCAGCGATAACCAATCACCGATGAGCGCACGTTCTGTGCCGGTAACTAGGAGGTGGTGGGAGTCTTCCTTTCCCACAAAACAACCAGGACGGCTCTAAAATATGCATTTGCGACGCTGTTTGTGACTCACTTCAGAACCTTTTAGAACCGTGGCGAGTATTATAATGTTGCTCGACCTGTTTATAAAGACCGATTCACCAATCAGAAACAGAAAATTTTCTTAAATTAAAATTATGTTTGGCACACTTTTAGTTTACAGCATTTGTTGCAAATTTTTTGAAATGTAAAACGTGAAAATGTTTTATATAAAAGGACGTTTAAAAAATAAATCAAGTGACATTGTATTAATATTTTTGTTTATGTCAGTGAACATAATGGACCAATGTACTTTTAAAACGAGTTTAATTAAAAAGAACGAATATAATCAAGTTATTTCCCCTTTTATTTAAAACATCTTCACATCTTACATTTTAAAAAGTACCAGAACTCGGAAAAAATATGTGTCATTCATCATTTTGAAATTCGCACGAATTAAATTTATACAGTATGAATTACTATATGAAACATAAATAAAAAACACGAGAGTGATCCTATAAGGGTTTCGTTTTTTCATCGGATGTACGGAACACTAACAAAGGTCAAGTGCGTGTCGTATATGCATCAATTTAGGGTTCCGTAGAGTATACTTTTGTCATTACTTGCTGTTGAAAATTGAAAATCACAAAACTCATTAACATAGCTAGTTCAAAACAATTTTCATTGAAAGTATTCATATATAAAGTGCTACTATTTTGATTTTCTTTCATAATTTTGAATCATATGGTTGCAAAGTTAGAGTGGACAAATTATTAATGACTTTAGGAACATTATATCTCGTGAAATATTCACCTAAAGAAAAAAGTTACTTAAGAACTTCTATAATATTTTTAAAGACCTGTCGAACGATATTCCATGCAATAGAATGCGCGAAAAATTCTCATACCTCAACTCTAGTACGAAAAGCTACCCCTAAATAATTTTTTTTATAATTTCTGTATACAATTGCATGGCGATAGAAAGATGGTGAAGTTATGGTGACTTACGGACAGACAGACAGACGGACATGACGAAATTAAAAGGGTTCCGTTTTTTGCCATTTAGTTACAGAAACCTAACAAAGATAGATAGATAGATAGATAGGTACCACCATTACATGGCATAACTCATCTAATGCGATTAAAAAACAAGTTTAAAACACTACAGGCCAGCCACGATCAACCGCCTCTTCACAAGATGCCTGAACTGCTTTCAAGGAAGATTTTGAACATTGAAAGGCAGTCTACTGAAAATTCTAATTGACATGCAGACGAAACTGTCATGTGTTTTTGTAGTCGGTGAGGTGGTAATCTAAGATTATGCTTGGATCTTACATTATACGAGTGGAAATCAAAACTACACCTCAAGTTCACCATATTTTGTTTGACATACAATAACGCATGAAGAATGAGCAGTGACGGCAGAGTCAGTATTTTGTAATTAACAAAAATTGATTTGCAATATTCTTCAACATGCTCGCATATTATATTAATTATTTTTACCAAGCTGGGTAGAGTAGTGGTGACAGCACTAGACTCGCATTCAGGAGGTCCGGTTCGAATCCCGGCGGGGGCAGATGTGGCTGGGACTTTTTCCTACTGCCTCTCGCCGAGAAACGGTAATTCCATCTTGACTGAGGTTTTCCATGGTTTCCCTCAACTAATTCCAGATAAATATCGAGATGGTTCCTTATTTGAGGCCATGGCCGATTACCTATCAAGCTCCTAGTTCAAAAATTGCCTACCTTATCCTAATTTCCTATAATTCCTTCATTTGCCCATTGCTATTACATAAGTTAAAGTTTTAAAAATGTAGAAAAATAACGGGAAGTATGGTAAATGGAAAATAGTAATGGTGCGAATGGCGTCTGTTATGACATAAAGTCGAGAAACGGACGTTAAACGCATTATTATTATATTATTATTATTATTATATTAATTATTTTTTAGTAAACAGAAAATTACTGTTATTTACGCGATAAATATCTATGGTTGGTAACAGTGCGAACGAAGTTAAGATGACCCTCAGGTCAATATAATTGGCCACTTCTTAAGACAGAGTGTATATTCTTGTATACTCGTATTATAGTTTACCCATAGTTATATGTACTACAGTGTACATGTTTAACAAGTTAGCAAACTATTATCTACTAAAACTTTGTTAAAGGCTCAACTTCAGACTTAAACAAACTGCCGACTGCTCAGCTTTTAGTGTTTGTATCTCTGACTATTCTTCAGCATGTTTATCACACAATCAAACTTACCGACTCCCAGACTTGTAAAAAATCCTTCTAAATAGTATTTAAATACAAATAGAAGCATTATTAGTGAGAATAATAATAATAATAATAATAATGCGTTTAACGTCCGTTTCTCGACTTTATGTCATAACAGACGCCATTCGCACCATTACTATTTTTCATTTTACCACTTCCCGTTTTTTTCTACATTACTTAAACTTCAACTTATATAATGAATGAAGGAATTACAGGAAATTAGGATAAGGTAGGTAATTTTTGAACTAGGAGTTTGATAGGTAATCGGCCATGGCCTCAAATAAGGAACCACCTCGATATTTATCTGGAATTAATTGAGGGAAACCATGGAAAACCTCAATCAAGATGGCCGGTACAGGAATTACCGTTTCTCGGCGAGAGGCAGTAGGAAAAAGTCCCAGCCCCCGCCGGGAATCGAACCCGGACCTCCCGAATGCGAGTCTAGTGCTGTACCACTACTCTACCCAGCTCGGTTATTAGTGAGAATAAAGTATGGTGTCAGTAAAGATGTACTTATCATTTACTATATAATTACTTATTAGTAACTATAACCAGGGACAGATTTAGATTTTTTTTGGAGCCTAGGAGTTACTGAAGTTCAACGGCGTTCCATTTTTTGTTAGATTAAGAATCTTTAAATTGCGATTTTAAGTAAGTTTTTAATAACATAAAACCAGACTTGACCAGCACTATAAAATCACCAAACAAATTATAAAAATTGTTAGATTTCACCCAAGAATATGTTAAAACTCACCCAAACAATTATCGAAATTCATTTAAAAAATGTTCAAAATTCACCCGAAAAAAGGTAAAAATTCAATCCAAAAATTGTCAAATTTCACAAAAGAATGTGTCACCTAAAGAAACTGTCAAAGTTCACCCAAAAAAATGTTAAAATTTACACAAAAATTTGTCAAATTCATCCGAAAAAATGTCACTATCATTTTTAGTATTTTCGTCAAGGGGAAACTTTCTAACTGAAAAAAAACTAGTGCGTGTACTTATGAACACGCGGCAGAAGTTATACTTCTTTGGCGTGATCGCAATAATTGATATTCACATTTTCGTTAAATTAATTTTTTTTATTTTATCAAAAAACAAAGTTCACAATACACCTCAAATATACATGTATTAGCAAATATACTATTTTGTCGACAGGGTTTTTGCACTGCGACAACTGTTCTTATGAATACTTTTATTTTTTCCGTGAATATAAATTATATTTAGAATGACACTGATTTAGAAATGAGATATCTAGTGTAAATACCGAATACATTTTCGATACCTTGAAAACTTTCACTTCATTTGACTTTTTTTCCTACAAACTTTATCTTTAAATCTCGTTCACTTTGATTAAAAAAGTTTATGTTCAATCTTTCTCCGTCTAACGGAACTAAAAAACTTACTCATTACCTCCATATCGACCAATATGTAGCTCACAATTAAAATATAACTATGGCCTCTGCAGAGTGGGTCAATATATAACATATTTCCACACGTAATTCACTAAATATCAGCATTTCTTAACCTTTCAAGTAAGCCGCACCCCTTTTAATCTGATAATAGGTCTCTCCACCCCACTGAAAAATGTGGTTCGGTTTTTAAGTTTAGAAAAATATTTTTTTTGTCGGTGGTCGGACGCATAGCAACGAAATATTTCATTCACGTATTTTTAACCAACTTCAAAAAAAAGGAGGAGGTTCTCAATTTGTCGGAATCTTTTTTGTATGTTGCCATATGGCAAATACACTAAAAATATTAACCTCCTTCAAAAAAATCACTAAAAAGATGAAAATAATGAAATTTTGAGGTCGGAGCTAATTTCATTACAAAAACTTTTAATTACATATCTACTTTTATTAAGAAGGCGCCGACCTAAAAATTTCATGTGATTTTTTTTGTAATGAAATTAGCTCCGACCTCAAAATTTCATTATTTTCATCTTTTTAGTGATCTTTTGAAGGAGGTTAATATTTTTTTTACTTTATCCTTAGTTTTGAAATATTTGCATTTTTTCTTGTGAAAAACCTATAACCCTAACTTTTGTATGAGCTTCAATATCCCAATAACGCGCCAATCTAATAACTCAGTCCCGACTTTCGCGTTAATGGGGGGATTACTATAGTTTTTAAATATTTTATTATCAAAAATTTAATAAACGATGTTTTATAATTTATATTGGCAGGAGCTTCTCCCGCACTCCCAAACATACCTTAGACACTATACTTCCTGCTTAAAAAAAAGAAAATTTATTGTTTTCGGTCCGATTTTTGAAAATCTAGTTTTCATCAGATCTCGACGTTTTGGGATCCTAGAAAGCTATTCTGACTATTTTAGGCTGGTCGGCCGTAAATCTGTGTGTACGTAAACAAATTTCTGTCGTACGATATCTTTAGAGCGAATCAACCGATTGAGATCGAGTTTGCAGCATTCGAAAAAGTATGATACTTAAATCTAACAAGATTTTGAAATCAATCGAACCAGAGTGGTTTTTAGGGGTAGACACATATTTTTGAACCCAACAATATCGAAAAAAAATCTCAGAATCATTTCAAAATTAAAATTTCATTCTTTACCAAAAAAGTAGTGCTACTAAAATTTTAACAAAATAGAACTTTAACACTTTAGCATAAATTACGATGTGCTTTAACAATTTAAGCAAAATAAGTGAAGTTTTTTTTATGAAAAAATTAGTTTGTGTATACCGAATGTATTGGCTAGCGTATATAATTTGATGCAGATGTTCGATTGATAAAAAATGTATGCTGAATAAAACTGAAGCATTAATGGGTTACATTTTAAATTTTGCCTGAAAACAAATTGAGGTTCATAAAATGCCACAATGCATGTGCAAATACGGTATTTTTTGGACAGCATTTGGTACTGCGACAAGTGTTTTTAGTGTATTTGCCATATGGAGACATACACTATTGGCGTCGGTCAGATGGCGGGACCTAGGGGTCGGACCAAAATTTCTCGACGTTTCATAACCTCCTAAACACTTTGGCACCATTTTTAAAAATGTTTATATATATATATATATGTGTGTATGCGCAATAACTTCAGAAAGAGTTAATTGATTTCAACGAAATTTGGCCCACGTGTTGAAATCCATCACCGCAAGAAGCCTATTTAAAATGGACCTAATCAGGCTATTTTAAGGGTAGTTTTTAGGCGTTGAAAAATGTTTTTGGGCCCCAAAATACCGAAAAAATTCTCCGAATCGTTTCAACATTGAAATTTAACTCTCTGGTAGTAATTAAAAAGTGTCCCCAAAATTTTAATAAAATCGGCCCGACAGGACCGGCTATACAAATTTTATGAAAACACTAGTTTGCAGATAGTGACTTATTTATTGAAGGGTGTATTTAATTCGGTGTAGACGTTAGATTGATAATAATAATACAATTAAGAAAAAAAATGTTATTTTAAGGGGTGTATTAAGGGGTTAAATTTTTTATTTTGCCCAAAAACAAACTTAATTTCACATAATAAAAGTATAAAACCACACGGCCCTATACAAGCAAATACACTATATTGTCGGCAGGGTTTTGGCACTGCGACCCGGGTTTTTTTTTTATATGTATCTGAAAATACACGTTTCTATGTAAATCCAATCATCTGTTTATTTTACCCGAGGCAGTTCAATTTAGCGAATAAAAATTAATTTTCAGTAGGTAATTTGTTTTTTTTTCAGTCGTCCTTTGTTAATATTGACTCATGTGAAATGAGACAAAGAAATGTATTTAAATTATAAAATCATATATTAGTAATTAAAGCGCTAATAGCCAACTGCCAATTTACGATAATAATAATTTAGATTTATTTTATAAGAGTAAGCGCGCCTGGCTCTGCATTCGCTTCTTCGTTCGAATTTTTTTTTCTCAGATATTATGTCGTCACAATTATTATTTTTTTATTGTTATTATTTATATTATAGAACTTTATATATGTATATTGTAGAACTTTGTTAATAGACGGTTTTCCATTGTTCGAATTTTATATTTTACAGCTAATATTTTTAGTGAGAATTTAAGGTAGTTGTCATGGTACAATATTGTCAAAAACTTATAGATTATACGCGCCACAAAAGTGTACTAGCTTATAGCTAAGTGATCCATAATTTGTACGCAAGACTGTACCCGTGGAAACGTAACCCATACCGTATTCATATGCATGTATACTTTTCTATAAATTGTTGAATTTAAACCGTTATTTACAAATAATTAGGCGGTCAAAAATTTTTCTTATTTTTTTTTAAACTCATAACAAATGCATTGAAAGACTGTCAGTTTTTGGAAAGTTTCTGACAGTTAGTTCTTTTTTTAAAAATAAGAAACTAGTTCAGAACTACATTGATCGTATACAATCAGTGTTAATTATCCAATTTTTAACTGAATTTATCTCGGATTATATACGTTCGATCGATTTCAAATTTGCAGGGTAATTGTATTATCATGTCCTTAATAAATATACAAAAATTAAGAATTTTCTAACGATATGCCTTAATCACGACAACTACCTTAATGTTACTTATTCAATTTTTTAACGATTAATGTTACTAAAAATGTTTATCGGAATGGGTCTTTTACACAGTTAGTGACTTTTTTAACATGCTTTTATTAGATTCATATGTATATATCAATGTGACGGAATCTTTCAACATAATTTCCACCGACTTCAAGACGTCTAATTGATTAAAAAATTTGCACACGTATTGAGGACCGATGACAATACAATAATTTGATAGCTTTGTCGAAATGTCCTGACCAGGATCATCAGGATAAAAAAATGACTAATTTTACAGGTTAAATAAACATGACAGGGCGTTCGAATACGACATTAGACTGCTCTGGCATTAATGAAAACTGTAATTGTATTATCACAATCTAAAGTCATTGTCAAATCCAGTTTTTTGACAATGTTTTGTGCAATCCAGCATCAAGGTCAAATTTCAAATAGGCTTCGTGTTGTGATGGTATCAAGCTGTTCAGAATTATATGAAACATCCGCATTTTTTATCCCATCCCTAGGTTCCACTATCTCACCGACACCAATAGTGGATAGGAAAATACACTAATAAATAACCTAAATGTTCTATTAAATATTAGTGAAGTGTATGCAAAGTTATTTTAAGAATCGCGGCATTCGAATAAAAACTTACCTTTTAGATGCTCCAGAAGTAACAAATAGTTTTATTGTTTACATAAAAGTTCATTGAGTTCTTTCACTGTTTAAAAATACATAAATGTTAAAGATTCAATTAAAGCAACAAACTTTTGATCAATTCTCGTAAGTATATATATTTTTATAACTTATTTTTTATTCATATATTAAGCAAATATTTAATTCAGAAAAATTAGTTTGTGTTAACCCTATTTAACATTAATATTATGAAAACACTATTGTAATTTTTTTTTTAAAGTCACAACAATTATTTTTATTTTAAAAGCACACTTAATTATGACTAAGAGACAATTTTTTACTTATGTGAAAATGAATTATTATTATAATACAATACTATTTATTTTTTATAATTTTATTAAGAAATATTGTCTCGTTTTTATAACGCCTAAATCTATTGTATTTATGAATACATCAATGTATTGTGTCAAAATGATAAACAAAACACACCTGCAATGTTTTATCACACTAAAGTTAAATTTTCAAAAAGTTTATTAAACTTCTTCACACAAAAACGAAACTTTTGCAAACAAGAACAATTTCTATACGAAAAGAAGTGTTGTCAACAAACTTTTAAAAAGTTTTTATAGCTAATTCAAAAGAAAGAATCCTTACTACGAAAGTTCTATAAAAAAAATGGAGCGTTTATTTTTACGACCTTGTCACAGCTATGTTTCTTTGCATAATATAAAGTTCAGAAATTTTGTTAAATCGGGGGTAGAGTCGATGGAGTCACAGGTAGAATACCGCACGCATTTAGCCGTAACCAAAGCAGTACTAACTGTTGAGAGTTAAAGCACGTTTCGACGCTGGTCAACAGACGTCGCTGTATGCGCAAGCGCAATGTAGATCTGTACCTACGCCGGCGTCATTTTCCTCTCGAGTGTTGCTTAGAAACACACAGAGAATAACATCATTTCAATGCACAAGGTACTAATATTTCATTGAGAACAAACTATCATTAGTTACAACCATAGAGTTACGACTCTTGCAAACTTTTCAGTGAAATTGAATAACATAAATGACCAACGGTCATATTTCCAAGCGGACTTTTAATTGTTAAAAATCTATATACAGATAGATTTGCTCGTTAAAACTGTTACCTGCAAAGCGTATCTATTTATTCAGATAACAAAATATAATGATGTACTTTTGAAAGATATTGTACGTGCAATGTTTTTTTTAGTGTATTTGCCATATCGATGGTCTTATTCCAAAAGTAGCTATCTACAAAAATGTGGCTATGTGATGTTAGACATTTATTGAATTAAAAACTGATTTTATTATGTAGATAGATACTTTTTGAATATTTAATTGTGGCGCCATATGTCAAATAATGCTTAAAACTACATTTGGAACTAAAAGAAAACGATACTTTTAGTGACACTGCGTAGAAAGCTCAAAATTGAACATTTTGCTGATTTTGCTGTTAGCTACATTTGGAACCAAACCATCGATATGGTAACATACAGTATTGGCGTCAGTCCATCACCGCAAGAAGCCTATTTAAAATGGGCCTAATTGGGCCATTTTAAGGTAGTTTTTAGAGGTTGAAAAATGTTTTTGGGCCTTATAATACCGAAAAAATTCTCTGAATTGTTTCAAATTTGAAATTTAACCCTCTGGTAGTAATTAAAAAGTGTCCCTAAAATTTTAATAAAATCGGCGAGACAGCACCGGATTTACAAATTTTATGAAAACACTAATTTGTAGATAGTGACTTATTTACTGACCGGTGTATTTAATTCGGTACACACGTTAGATTATTAATAATATTGCAAATAAGAAAGAAAATATTTTAAGGGGTGTATTAAGGGGTTAAATTTTTTATTTTGCCCAAAAAACAACTTAAGTTCATATAATACAGCCACACTGACTGTATTAGCAAATACACTACTTGTCGGTAGGGTTTTGGCACTGCGACCCGGGTTTTTTTTTTATTTTACAACTGAAAATACCCAACTTATGTTATAGACATCATAGAAAAGTAGAACGGGTACCGATATGGTGCGTTCTTAAGCCGCGTTTAGACCAAAAAAAGCGTTCGCGAACTGTTCGTGAATATAGCGCTTACACAAAAAATTCACAGGTTCTTCTTCGCAATTACGAACAATTATTCAGAGTTTATTGAGTATTTGTGAAGAGTTCGCGTTTCATATAAAACATATGCCAAGCAAAGAAGATATTTTCGTGCGATTTTTTTAATTTTTTTCAGTGACAATTCGACTCTTTTTAGTGTATTTGCCATATGGCAACATACACTATTGGCGTCGGTCGGATGGCGGGACCTAGGGATCGGACCAAAATTTCTCGACGTTTCATAATCTCCTAAACACTTTGGCACCATTTTTAAAAATGTTTATATATATATATGTATATATATATTTATATATATATATATATATTGCGTGCAGGCAATAACTTTCCAAAGAGTTAATTGATTTCAACGAAATTTGGCCCACGTGTTGAAATCCATCACCGCAAGAAGCCTATTTAAAATGGGCGTAATCGGGTCTTTTTAAGGGTAGTTTTTAGGGGTTGAAAAATGTTTTTGGGCCCCAAAATATCGAAAAAATTCTCACAATCGTTTCAAAATTGGCGTTTAACCCTTTAGTAGTAATTAAAAAGTGTCCCTAAAATTTCAATAAAATCGGCCAGACAGGACCGGATTTACAAATTTTATGAAAACACTAGTTTGCAGATAGTGACTTATTTATTGAAGGGTGTATTTAATTCGGTGTAGACGTTAGATTGATAATAATATTACAATTAAGAAAAAAAATGTTATTTTAAGGGGTGTATTAAGGAGTCAAATTTTTTATTTTGCCCAAAAAGCAACTTAAGTTCGCATAATAAAGCCACACTGCCTGTATAAACAAATACACTATATTGTCGGCAGGGTTTTGGCACTGCGACCCGGGTTTTTTTTAAAATCGGGTCAATATTCAAAAAAAAAGTTATCTTTATTTAGCTGATTTCATGATAACTCATTCCGCCGCGAAAGTGAAAAGATTCCGGTAAGTCCCGACGGTGACAGTTGTTTGAAAATAAAAAAGAATTTCTAATATAGTATTGGATGTTTCTTATCAATTAATTATAGCAAACGATAGCTATTCTACTGTTTATTAATTTAGTCTTACGAACTATAGTAAACAATTTACGAATTTTTATTTAAGTTTATTTATTAGTGTGGCACGTAAAGGTCCCATAAAGTAGTTCTATCAACGATACGCACAAATGTGTCAGCATATGACATAAATACAGCAATATTCTCTATTTATTTATCTTTGTTATACACTTGAAATAGTCCAAGTGATGGTCATACAAAATGATTCTGACTTTATAGAGGATGAAACTTTTAGAAAAAATAGTACATAACCTAGTAACTTCAATCACTTGCCTAGGTAACCCTGCGAGAACCTGATCCGACAGCGGTAAACACCATCACATTCATTTAGTTACTGGTTTCAGATAGATAGATTGTAGATTATATAGACGCTCAACATCTGAGATCTTCAGCATCTATAAACTATCATCATAATATTGTACGTATAGAAATTTGGAAAATTTAATAGTATAAGATATACTTTTATTTTATAGAAAAACAATTCCAAAACATAAATTTATATATTTATAAATTTATATGTTTATTTATATATTTATGTTTTGGAATTGTTTTTCTATAAAATAAAAGTATATCTTATGCTATCTATAAACTAGTTCCAGACCTAGAGCTTTTAATTATTATATGAAAAACAAGCCGTGAATTTGATCGTTTATTTGAAGTCTACAAATGCAGCCCTCGAAGTGCACACGACCAATTTCCCAGTATGACCTTAACAAATAAGACCCGAGAAATATTTATCAAAAAATCTTAACACACACTTTTTGCAGTCAAAAAAAACGACCGGACCGACTTTGAAAATAATCCATTCAAATCATATTTAAATACACATTGATTAGCACCCTAACATAATCGATACCATTTTTTATTTTCGAGATTACGTCTTAGAAAGAAATGATCACGTAATGATCACGGAAAGAGAGAGAGACCTTTTCAAAAATAATTTAAAAACGGTGTAGTGACCTTGAGACGAAAATGTGTTAACCATTTTGATTTTGATTTTCGGACCCATTACAATAACTTCCAAATGCACTGGTAAAATAAAAAAATAAGTTGCTATTATGTTTGATCATGATTTAAAACAGCAATCATATAACGGACGTTAAATGTTTTAATCTAGTGTTGGTGGATTGATAACGTAGCGTTATATGTAACGCACTAGTATCCATGCTGCCAGAAAATTGATTTTGTCGAAGACGAGATTGCAGGAAGTTTGAATATAAAAATCAAACAATTGCTTTTTAATTCCCAGCGCAATCCTATACTTAATCATTTACCTTTTCTCAGCCATTGCAAAACGAAGAAAGCTTATGTCAACTGACCTCAAAGTTAATGAGCCGCTCCAATTACACCAGAGATTAAGCACGTGTGCTTTTTATACGACCGATGCGTGAAAGCATTTTATCTTCATATCTTACAAGAAATGGAATGGTTTAATTAACAAATAGTACGAGAATGAAATCGTCCCACTTTTTTATGGCATCTTTCTGATGATGCTATAAAAAGTTCCGGATGTAATAGTATATTACTTCACAAGGGCAAAAAGTTAAATATTCTGCACTGTGCGACATGATGCCCGAAGCGAAGCCGAGGGCATCAGTCACGCAGTTCAGGATTTTCAATCTTCTGCCTTTGTGGCGTGTACTGTTTTTTTATACCCGGTCGAAAGTGCATTTATTATCAAAACTAGCGGCCCAGTCCGGCTTCGCCCGGGTGTAAATGTAATATATAAGATATAAAAGATGACAATCATTATCATTAAATTCTCAACGTGTATTGAATTTGCGCGAATTCAATCGCTTTTATTTGTGAATGTTCAAAAATCGAAGAAAAATCTTATTTCCCAAAAAGAAATTTAAAAAATTCTGTTGTGCCGATCGCTACCAAACTTTAGAAGATCACCCGCTGGGCTAATCTAAAGATTGTCTGAAAATTTCATCAAAAATGGTCTACCCGTTTGGAGTTCATAGATTACATATACATCTTCTTTTATCTATATAGATTATTAAAATGTAAAAAGTGGTTTTTGTGACATAACGATAATAGTTGGACATATAGTATCGCGAAGTTTTTTGTAGTTATTGATATGTTCTTTAATATTGTGGAACATACTTTTGTTCTATCATCAATAGTTTCCGCAGCGCATGCGACGAAAGATGTTTTATGACATTTTTTTTACACCTTGGGTTACGTTACTAAAGTTTTAGTAAGGATCCCTAATATTTTCTAGCAATAAATTTAGCCTATGTTACTCAGGGTGAATGTAGCTTTCTAATAGTGAAAGAATGTTTTAAATTGGCACAGTAGTTTTTGAGTTTATTCATTACAAACATACACACAAAAATACAAATCTTTCCTCTTTATAATATTAGTGTAGATTTTTAATTATTCGTCCATCTTTTTCATTGATTAGTTTTTACTTAATATCACCATTCCACTTTCATTCACCATTATATAAAAAAAACTAATAACTTTCAACTAAGCAACTTTGAGGTTATACTCAGCTGTTAGCCACTACTGGCTGGCGGCAGTCTCACGTATCAGTGTGCACGGAAAGACTCTTTCGTCCCGCTGTTGTAGATGGCGTCCAAGTAATTCCAGCAGAGCATAAATGTTGGAAATCTAAGGCGAAACTCGCTAATCGCTCGTTTTAAACACATCTCGCGGTTTTTTCCATAATGTCATTTTCTCGCCGAAATAAATAAACTAGTATAAATTTTAAATTTATTAACTAACCTGGGTGGTTTGATTCTGCTAAAATAATTGGTTGGCAGTGATCCAGCGACCGCGGCTACCGATTGTTCTTGGATGAAGACCTTAGGTACATCAGCTAACCTACAAAATTCAATTCTAATTTAATTTTTTTAAATGTTTTTTTTATTTTTGAAACAATTTTCAAAAAATAAATTCACAAAATCATTACTAAGAATCAGTGACATAATATGTACCTACCTACAGATTTTTTTTTAAATTCAGGTAATTATTTATTGAAAAATTTCGGAATAGGTGTTACAAAAAATTGAAATTTCGAAAAAAAATCCTTTAGAAAAAAATCATAAATTCAAAAAAAATTTTAATTAAAAAAAATAATTCAACTTTTGAAAATATTAAAATTTAAAAAAAATGACATTTCAAAAAAAATCGAATTCTCAACATTTAAATCTTTCTCAATCAATTAATTTTTTTCAAAATTTCGAGTTTGATTTTATTCTTTGGTTTGATTTTGTTGGGGTCATTTTTATGGGGACCTACACGCACGTGCCTAAAGTGCTCAGTGCCTAAATTCAGCACTGCTAAGGATGTTTAGAACCAATGTATAAAAAAGATCACGAAAAATTTTTAACGATGAAACAAATACTTATTAACAAAATATCATAACCTTATGTTAAAACTTTATGTATGGTGGGGCACACTGTACATAGATTCTAATACTAGGTTGTTTTGTTTTAATTAAAAGATTAGTATCATTTCCTATGATCTCGATATCCCATCTAATTTAATGTTCCACAACCATTTTACATTTTCTCGATTTTCAATTAGAAATTTATCACATAGTAGGGAAAATGAAACCAGACTCTGAATTACACTTTTTTAACAAAAGTACAATGCAAAAGTGACTCGTCAAAAAGTTTCTTTAAATATGCATAATTTATAAAAAAAAGTGGTCAAGTGCGAGTGCAACACGTGTGACGCACTGTACGTTACAGATTAATATCAACGGTGGAAGGTTGTGGAAATAAATTACGGAACGTTGATCAAATGTTCAAAACACCGACGGTTAAATAATGACGAACAAGTCAAGTAGTTTTAATTGGTGTTACTACTGTTACAGAAAATAATTATTGTACTTGTGTCGGCTTTAAGCGTAGTACCTACTTGTGCCAATGGAAGGTAGTACTATTGGATGTAAACCGAACATATTTGTATTCGGATAATATCATACTCATGCACCCTCTCACAAAATTTTGAAGTAACAGTTGGTTATCATCCGTCAGCACAAAAAATTACGAGATGACGTTATATGAAATTGTCAGCATGAGAGCGGATAGAAGGCTCTAATAAATGGTTATAAAAAAACGTTTTTTTGTGTAAAATTGCGTTTTAACAAGAAATACGACTATATAGGTAAACTTAAAAAGCAATACCTTATCTACATACAAAATTTTATCCAAATCGTTAAGCCGGGTCCAGACGTGTGTAACGTGTAATGTAAGATTACGTGTAATTTAGCGTCAACAGTGTGGACAGCACACGAACTCAACGCGAATCGTGAAAGCGAATCTTTGTCAAAAGCTGTTTCCACTCAGTTGGTACGAACATGCCGTATAGGAAAGTCATGATAGCTGGTGCTGCTTTTATTTATATATATTTATTAACTGAAGATTTCAGATTTTTTTAAAGTAATCCGGATTTTTTTGACCCCAAATAATACGTTTTTCTTGATACAAACAGATAAGTTCAAGCGATTGTTCGTATCATGAACGCGTATACACCACACAATCGTCACGAACGCCGTCCAACCGAATACTGCGAGCGCCTTTGTGTTCGCGCTAAAAACCGACAGCCGATGGATCACGGCGAACGCCGGCGCGAGCATTACATGTAATGCTCGTAGTGCCATCCACACGCAGAATTCGTGTTACATTACACGATAGATTACATTACGCGTTGCACACGTCTGGATCCGGCTTTACATCGTTTCCGTGATACGCGAAATACTCGTAAATTTATATACAAGAACTACTTGTTATAAGATAATTTTCGTGGATTATTATAATTGTACTCACTTGTGTTGCAGAATCCATATTATTGTGGTAAATATTGATTGAAATCTCGCCACAATTAGTATTGCACTGTTAACACTACACTTGTCACTTCGACTAATCAAATTACAATATTAATCTTATTAAATACATTTTACAAGCAAGAGTTTCTGACAAGCGTATAAAGTCGATACAATGACAAGTTACATAAAATGTAATAACGTTTTATAATAATAAATTATTGTTTAGACCAGAGGCGGCGAATAAAAAAAATAAGGATTTTATTTTTACAAAATTAAACATAGCAGTCACTGAGTTGTTACACTTGCACGCGAGGGAGTAATTTAAAATTTAGGGTACATTTATTCGTTTGTTAGTAAACAAACGAATAAATTACATTTCAATAAATTTTATCCAATAATAACACAAAGCAATACAATAATGATTTCACCAACAACAAAATGCAGCCTGATGTTGGTAACAGGGTTTTCCCCCCTAAAACTGCATAAGTGTTAGCGATATCTGAATCTCCCTATTTTTCCTGCAATATCTACTGGACTCTCTGGTAGAGCGAATATTTTTAAATTATTTTGGTTAACAAAAATGGGATAAAAGTGAGGGGATTATTTTCAAACGATCATATGTCAGAAACTAGGTAGTTTAAAACAATAAAAAAGTAAGATATTTATTAAGTCAGTCGAGACATATTATGTACATCCATTTGACACGTCAGCGAAATACAGAAATGAAATTATAAACTTATCTACAATATAAAAAATTCATTAGGTGTGTAAAAGACCCTTAATGAAAATATCTTCAGTAACATTTCCGTAAAAAAGTAAAAAAAAAATCAAAAAGCCGGACTGCGTAAAAAGCGAACTGAAAAGATGGAAGCAAGATCAAATAACGTAGTCGGAGACATAACTGTTAAGGCCCCAGTACACAGTGGTCTGTAGTGGGCCATGCTTTGCAATGTGCAACTGTAGGCCACTATCACTTGGTGTTCACACAATGGCCCATGGCTCATTTCTGCCTGGCGAAGCACTTGCGATGGACGTGGAAGTAATTACGGCCGCGGCTATTTATTTATATACTGTTTACAAGTGTTATAGTATTACAAACCTAAAAGTCTCTTCCTTGCTCCAGGATACTGACATTTTGGGCGATTAAAAATTTAAATAGTATAGCACGCAACAAAAAAAGTAGATACCAGTCTAAACAATGGGCGAGTGTGTGAACACCACAGGCCACGCCACGCCAGGATTCCTTTGAAGTGTGTGAAAAAAACCGACAACAAATGGATTGCGCACCACGATTCACAATTGTCCGCCACTACAGACCATTACCCCCTGTACACAATGGCAATGGTCTACAATGGACCACTATACAGACCACTGTGTACTGGGGCCTTAACACTTTTTGCAGTTAAAATAAGAACGAACAAGGTCATTTATGTTATTTGTTCACGAGTGGGGAATAATGTGCACTGTTCAAATTCTGACATGCGGGAGTTATTTCTTGTTCAACAGTTCATATTAAATTATTACGTTGTTTATTTTAATATGCATAAATAAGTATTTACATCTATTACATGCTTTTTCTCGTATGTTGAGTGCTGTTTTTTTTACTCTCATGTTTCCATACAACGAGATGTATTAAAATAATAGTTACAATAAAACCACCAGATAGCTACGGATTTTGCGATGTAATCACAAAAAGCAATCTTATTTTGGTTATTTATATGTTGAATAAAATCTACGTTATTTTACGTATAGTGTGTCCGTTTTTTTGGTAGCTTTTATACGATATTTTAATATAACAAATATTTAACTCTACTAGAATGGTTATACGTAACATAAAAAATCAAGAGAATTGCATACTTATGATTTTACATGTTAAATCCCTATTTTCGCATGAATCCATCCTGTAGAGTGGATACTAGTCAAAACTGCACTTAAATTTTCCCTGGATAACAAAACAGTTTTCTGAATATATAATATGAAAAAGAAAATGTGTTTAAACCGAGCCAAATAACAGACATTTTGCGTTAGTGCAGGATATATTATATACTGCAAGAAAACTAGTGTTTTTTCATATAATTACTCGGGGAAAAAGTTTATGAATGGAACCAATATCTATGTAAACTTCACTTAAAATATTTAGTTAACATTTTAAATTAATTTTAATCACAATTTCCTCTACTTGAACTTTAAACATAAAAGCTGTAAGGACTTTTATTTAAAGCTAGCAGCCCGGTCCGGCTTCGCCCGGATTTGTAGAGCGCCTATTAAAGACAGACCTATTAGAAATTTCTTAGGAAGAACCTAGGTGGCACAGGATCGAAAAAAAGCAAATACTGAGATATGTGAATTGCATTTATTCTAACGTTTCGGCAATCTTTTTGCCACCTTCAGAGAGTCTGGAATTATATAAATAGATTGTAAATTATTATTATATTTTTTTTTGGTTGTTATCTAGTTGTAAGTGTTTTAGATTAAGTTAAGAAATGTTATTACTTATATAATTTAATTTAAAGAAACTCACTAATGTGCGTCCAGTTTTTCAGTATTATTGTGAAAATATCATATAAAGTAAAATGTGAATCTAGCATCACGTATAAAAATGTAAATTCTTAAAATTATTTTAAAAGTGTTATCAGTTAAAAACTCAAGAATAATATGACTGGAGATTTTTTTTCTTTGATTTGTATTATTGATGTTTTATAGCGACAGATCATTAGTGTGCTTCTGTTTGTTTAAACTTTCTCAATCACTTTCAAGGATCATCATCACTCTAAAAAAAATTTTTTTAGAGTTATCTTTTGCAACAGACCTATTAGATTTTCTTAAACTTTTTCAATTAAATATAGTCGTACTTACCCGGCGTTGCCTGGAAATAACAGCCTCCTGTTATGAGAACATAATGAGATATAGTCTAAACCCACCCGAGATATTTCATCTCGGTACAAAAGTTTCCGGATAGAAGCACGGCGATTGACTTGTTTCACGGCTTATATGTACCGGTAATATATAACACAGGCACGGGAGAAGAGGGAATATCGATCTGCATTGACAACACGTTACGATTTTATATGAGTACTCATATAGAAATTTAAACCAAAAAATTAATTAAATCAAATTAATTGGCTTTGTCATAAAAAGTGAAATAAAACATAACCTGTATAGCACTATTGGAATCAAGAGACATTTCCAAAAATTTTGCATCGAAATTCATCAAATAGTTTTTAAGTTAAATCCGTTAACAAAGAATTTTATATATTAGTAGAGCTAAGCTTTAAATATTGTATCGGAATAAACAACAGTAGGTGTGTTTAAATTTTAATTAATTACTTACAAATTAGTTAATTAAAGCAGACATACAAAATGTTGTAGCCATTGGGTGAATTTCAAACAAAATCCAAATGTTGCCATTTGTATATATAGCATTTCGTGTAATGATGCATATTGTCAGCTGTACTTATGAATTAAAAATTTTCACTCTAATTGTTGTAATTTATTAGTGTTCAAGCTTTGCCTTGGGGACTCGTTTGTGAATACTAGTTTCGGGCGTTAGGAGAGTACAATAGGTTTGGACTAGGAGACTATAAACGTAGCCAAAAAGTATCGATATATATCGTATCGATATTTTTTTCAAGTATCGATATCGGTACCGATATATTTTTTAAAAAATATCGATATGTCGGTACAATTTTAAAGAGAACATTGGCACTCGAAGAAATTTAGTATACATATTGACAAGCTTAATATAATCTCAAATAGCAATTAACGAACATTATTTCTAATAAATCAAATAATAAATAATTATCTGAAATCAAAAACAAAGATAAGATTGTTTTTTGTTTATTAAGCAAACGCTTATTACATTTAAGAGCAGATAATTTTAGAGATTAATCGAACAATTACTAAAGCCAACGCTGGCGAACCTGTGGCATGCGTGCTAGAGGTGACATTTAAGTCTCAACTCCTTCGATTGCCGCAAACCCGACCTCAATCGGTTGATTCGCTCTAAAGATACCGTACGACAAGAATTTGTTTACATACACACAGACATACGGACGTCCATCCAAAAATAGTCAGAACAGTTTTCTAGGACCCCAAACCGTCGATATCTGATGAAAACTCGATTTTCGAAAACCAGACCGAAACCAATAACTTCCCGTTCTTTCTAAAATTTTCAAAAGTTAAAAAGAATATATGCAATGAACAGACCATACCGTATTTACATTAGTTCGCAATTATTTCCTCAAATTGTGAAATACCTATTTAAATTTAGTGAGACGGCGCCATTCTGAGGACTGTTATTTTAACAATCAGTTGTTTTCCATAGACAAAAGAACTCTGTTAACTCATTCAATAAATACAGCACGCAACGTATACTTATGTTTAAGTGCATGTTAAAGATGACGTAGTATGTATGTTTCTTCTTATGCTATAGGAAAACAAAAACTGCTTGTTTTCTCGATGATACTTGTGTAAGTAAAATATTGAAGAAAATACTTGAAAATGTACGTTTTATATAGCACACCGATGTCTCTATAAACAACATTATTTTTACTAAGTGACCTTATTTCTTTTATCATATGAAAATGTTGCTAGCAAACCTGTCGAAACTGTCAAAAAACCAAATACGATCGCTACAAAAAATAGTCTACAAACAAATGCCATATTTAGGAAAAAACAGTTCTCGGTATTCTCAAGCGATGTGTAAAAATGTGAAAATTTTATTTTTATTGTTTTTTTCATGAAATTCTGGAAAAGCTAAAAAAAGAGAAATCAAATTAACGTTTTCTACCAAATACAGTAATACCGAGAATTTAGGGTCGAACCGAGCGAATACATGCAAATTATGTTTAATTGGGATCAGACACTAAAAAAAAAATTATTTACAAGACAAGTGTGTAATAAAATCTTGGATAATACAACAAATTATATTATTATGAATTGCAAAAACGTAAACCGGAATTATTTTGACGTAAAAGGCTTCATAAAATCTAGCAATCATCTGATGGATCAACGATTTTTTTTTTCTAACGCAAAATTTTCTCGTAGCTAGCTAATAAAATTTCGTTGGAGTCCATATTTTCCAAAACGTGTAACCCTTTTACAATTGAACTAAGACCTTCTGTCAAGTCATTTGATCTTCTAACTGAACTGAAACTAAAGAATTAGGTTCTTCAGCGACTTCAAAAGACGCGTAATTGTGGAGTCGCGTAAATCGGGGTAACGTAAGTCGGGGTATTACTGTATTTTTTAATCCTTCAGAATCACTAGATATATATGAAACTAACAATGCCTATTCAGTTTTTTATAGAACTTTTTAACAGGCCGATTTAGAACTAAAAATAGAAATTGAAAAGTTAGATTCTTTCGGTAAGTTTTTTTATCTTTAATTTTCAAGTAATTTATTTTATTATTCACACACATTTTTTTTAGTTATAAAAAAATGTTCAGGATTTGACTTCAGAGCAGCGGAATTTCTTAGAGAGGAACATTATGTGAAAGACACCAATTTTCGTCTTCTAATTTTTTTCCACTTATTTAGAGACATCCTCCTGTACGTTCGTTGTGGTCATGCTTTTTGTATCAAATTTAAATTAGTATTTAAAATAGCCTGAAAGCATGTTTTATGCGCTAGGTTTACAATAAACACATTTCATTAGATGATGATGACTATTAATAATATAGACGATCGATAATTAATTATTTAATTGGAATTAGCAATCTGTGAGCGGTTGTTTATTTTCGAAAATTGCGAAAATCTTCAAATAGACAGATTTTGAATAAATATGTATTATTAAATTACCGGAATTATTTTTACTACAATTTCTTCACGAAACGATTTTTTTGAAGTTTAACTTCTTTAGCGACGTATCTGTTTGAAAAAAGTAAAAATCGGGGGAAAGTATAATTGTTCCCGAAAGGGGAAGTTAGTTTGTCTCCTAAATTAACTGGCAAAGACAGAAGTTTATAGTATGTTGCTAAGTATGTGTAAATATTATTAATTAGTTTGACATAACAAAAAATTAAACTTGGGAATAATATTAAAAACTAAAGAAGTTAAACTTCGATATCTAAATTCTTTCAAAATATCATCTGCTCAATGACTGTTCTATTTGAAACGTGGTCACAGCACATCTGTTACATGACACCATCGAAAGTTTTTCAACGGGGCATTTTTGAATAAAAAAAAGTAATACATTTTCAATTTTTATTTATTTAATTTATACAATTTATGCAAATGAAGCTATACTTGTTTTGACGTGTTACGCTGTAACATCAAAATTAACAGAATGATGTTTTATAATTTTATTTTAAAAAATGATTTGCATGCAAATTAAAAATTGGTTTTTAATCACACCAAAGAAATATAACTCCTAACGCTCGTAAACGCATCAATTTTCTATGTTATATCTAATTTTAACAATAGTAGGGTATATATGCATAATTTTTGAAAATAGTTTAAATCAATTTTCGTATTAAACACGGAAACATTCTTATTGAATCGAAAAATAAATATTCTCTTTAGGCAAGATATTCTGGTTATTCAAACGCGCCTGACGTCATAGGAATACCTAGCAACCACACGAGTAGTTACGTTTATATTATACCTTGACGTCACACTGGGTTTCGATATTTCATATTTCGCGCGTATTTATTGCATTTTTGTTTAATTTTTTATTACTTATAAAACATTTAAAAAGAAAGAACTATTTGGAAATACTTGATAATGACACACCATATTTCCATAGTGACACAACATAACGCCAGGACCGACCTCAAAATTTCATAACATTCAATTAAACTTTAAAACTCTTTTTTTTGAGTTTTGATAAAACAGTTACTTGAAATATTAGTTGAATTTGATTTCTACACGCTGTTAAAAAAAGCATCCTTATTTTTTACACAATACGAATTCAATGTTAGTAAAATTGCTGAATAAAACACTTAGATAACGCTATTTGTACCTAAAAAAACGTTGTCCCTGTCAAAACTATCAATTTTAATGATTTAAAGTAATAACTAAAATTGACATTCTGCTTTTTGGACGAGTCAAACTACACCAAAAAATGTCAAAACTTAGATAGAATTCTTACAAAATATTTATGTACAGAAGGTAGGTGAATTTTTGTTATTGATTTCAATTCATATTGTGATAAAAATAAGTAATGTTGTATAGGCATTTTATCTCCCTAAGATTACTGTGAGTGTGTACACTTTCTAATAGTCTCTAAAGCCTCCATAAGTTTCATTTTAATAATTACCATTTCGTCTTTTTCGAGTGTAATAGCTGTGAATTTGGCTTTTCGCTTATCTCGCGACTGTTTAGCCGCAGAGTTATTTTTAACCCTTTTAGCCGAATATTTTTCATCCACCACTCGCTTTCTTTTATGATCCCGCGCCATGTTTGGACTAGATTTACTTTGTGTAATCATCTTGCATTCCTCGAAATATTTTGTATACGGTACGATTTTTGCGAAAGCGTTTTCAATATTTATCGGTTCATTCTTGGACAGATATTCAAAGTAAAATTTTAAAATTTCACCATGTTCCTTGGTCATGTACTTTTCGCAAAACAATTCCCACTCGTTCATTGAAATTGTGTCCGAGTTATCTCCGCTAAATTGAACGTTAGCGTCCTCGTCAGCTTCTTTTTTTACCGGAACATCACCATATAAATCTGACAAGTCCTCCTCATCACTATCTGGTATTTCAGATTTAATCGAACCGCCGCCGTTTGAAAAAAGTTGTTTAGTTGCATCTTCGACTGGCCTGCTCCAATCTTCTTCTTTAATTACAACTCCACTTGCCAAATTTTGTTGATTTACTGCCTCGCTCGTAGGATATAAATTTGACAAGCCCTCATCACCACTATCTGGTATTTCAGATTTAATCGAACATTCACCGTTTGAAAAAGGTTGTTTAGTTGGATCTTCTAACAACCTGCTCCATTCTGGCTCTTCTTTGACTTTAATCTCACTTGCAAAATGTTGTCGAGCCTCGCTCATGGCAACTTCTTCGTCTTCTACTTTTACTGATACAAATTCAAAATGAACCTGTGAACAAAACGAAATGGAAAACAGATTAATTCAAATTCATTTATCTAAGTTCTCCAGCTGCAGTAGTTTTCTGGGTCAAGACTTAAGACCAAGTGCTAATTCTTATTGGAAACAATAAATTAAAAATCTAAATATTACGGATTTTAATGTTGAATGAACACCCACTAAGGCCAAAAGGAGGGTATATGATTTTAACTGGTGCGTATGTCCGTTTTCTCTTCCGGCATACTTCTAAACTACCTATCACAATTTGACAAATTGTTAGATATGTCACACTACATTCAATATGGCGCCCTCTAGAGGGTTGAAATATGCCGTGTTGGGTATCAAATGAAAGGACCTATTCAACAAAAAGACTAAAACTCAACTACGGCAAAAGTCGTGCTGTGAAAAGTACAAGAAAATATTCTTGCCTATGGTTGGGTTTCAGTTTTTAAACTCTACTTTTATCTAGCTTTCCAACTGCAATAGTTTTTTTTTTCTTATTGGAAACAATAAGAATTAGTACTTAGTCTTAAATTCTAAGTACCTGCTAATTAAACAATCTAATTATAAATCTAAATATGACAGTATTTTAATGCTGAATGAACACATTATGTTTCGTATAAAGTTCTTTCAATTTTAGTTTGATACCTATACCAAAACTTTTATAATCGTATAATTTATAGACGCATATTATTTTGTAATCCGAAACACAATTATTCCTATTGATAATCGAATCATTATCCCACCAATTAATACAAGCCGTAGTACTAATTTGAAAATAAAGAACAAAACTATAGTCCTTGATGGACAATTCACATAGGAAACTAATTACGGATCAGCTTGAAAAATTTTATAACCTCCGAGATTCATAAACTAATGATTTTAAATATGAAATATTTTTATTGCTTGAATAAACCCATAAGTTTTCTGTAGTTAAAAAACAAGTTTTTCGTTATATTTACGTAAAGCATAAATAATGACACAGCAATAGTAACATTTGAATTAGTTGAGACTGGTATAGATATCAACTAAAAACAGAAATTAAATTACACAAAACTGTAATATTAAATCAAAAATACTACTAAGATAATAAAATATTATTAAAAATACTTACGTCCATAATAATATATTTACTGGTAATGATTTGATCACAAATAATAATTCTCTACACAAATTGAACTATT
The DNA here is from genome assembly GCA_034508555.1 of Venustoraphidia nigricollis. NCBI lineage: Eukaryota > Metazoa > Arthropoda > Insecta > Raphidioptera > Raphidiidae > Venustoraphidia > Venustoraphidia nigricollis. The sequence goes on along the minus strand of JAVRKA010000053.1, from coordinate 1,665,002 downwards.
TCACTTTGAACACTCTAAATGAATTCTGGATGCTGTGTCGTCGTTTATATGCACAATACCTATCATGCAGATACCTACCTCAAGCGTCCATAGACATTTGTAAGTTAGCTCGCTAGGTAAAAATTTTATATATGCGAATTTGCTACCTGCTTTGCTAATACATTGTCTTGATTAACTCAGGTTAATAACAATAATAATAATTTCCTTTATTCATGAATACCAACTACGGTGTAAACAGCGTCAAAAGTATCAAATTATAGAATAACATTTTAAAAATATACATGTGACAATAAGACTCAGGTTAACCATTGTTGTCCACAAAGATGGAAAAAATGTTCAAAGAAACAAAGTTACCCCACTTAAATTGCATTGTGGAATGTTTAATTAATCTATAAGTATGTGATATATAAAAATTGATGTTGGAATGAGTATCTGTTTGAGATCCTTAGACTTGAACATCTTTTGACCGATGACCATATATGTATTTTTTATGGAGAAGATTTTGAAGTTTAACTTTTTTAGTGACGTATCTGTTTGAAAAAAGTAAGAAATCGAGGGGAAGTAGAACTGGCAAATAAAGGGGAAGTTAGTTGGTCTGCTAAATTACATGAAACTGATAAGGCCAGAAGTTTATAGTATGTTGCTAACATGTGTAAATATTATTAATTAGTTTCACATAAAAAAATTAAACTTGGGAATAATATTAAAAACTAAAGAAGTTAAACTTCTTATGTGAGCTTATGAGGATGAGGCTCATTATATTTTTTTATGTTAATTTAAGTTTTCTCTAAAATGTGTTATTCGTTAAAAGTACAATATATGTGCGATGTAAATTTTTATGTCATTTCATGTGTCTTATTCAAGAACTTTGACACGTCGGTCAGCGGTCACCGAAAGGCAACCACAGTACAGAAAGGTCAACAGTAAAACCATATTTACCCATCAGTCTATCATCTTTGATGTTCCTGCGTATGAAGACTTATTTTATATTAACTAGACCGGGACATGTTTTGCACGTACTCAAAGCACTTTGAAAAATGCATAGCCTCCAATGTTTATTTTATCTCGAAAATATGTAAAAGCGTCTTTGAATATCCCGACTTACTTAGCTTATTTATTCAGTAGTTTTGCATGGGTTTTATAATATTATATAACTGTCAAAGTACTATATAAATAGAAAAAGTGTGTATTGATAAATAATTCAAGTGGTGTTTATATATTGTATACTAGCGGTAACCCGCGACGTCGTTCGCAATTGAGATGAAGCAATTTTTTATAATCTGCTCGGCAGCTACAACAGTAGTGGAGCCTTGATTTAAAAGCCAGCAAGTACTATTCGAAAGTTAAGTCGATTTAAATAAATAAATAAATGAGCAGACACTTTTGGAGGGGCTAACATTAAGCCAAAATACCCAAAAGTTGAATTTTCAACAATGAAAAAATAAGTGATTGATTCACGCTGAAATTTTTACGGCAACTACATTAGATATATTTAAAAATATTTGCAAAAAGCCAGACATTTTTTCCGGAGTTTAAGACTATTTTTGGAAACTTATTTATGGGTACTTATGCACGAATTAAAACACTTCCCCAAAAATAGTCTCAAACCCCGGAAAAAGTGTTTGACTTTTTGCAAATATTTTCAAATGTATTTAATCAAGCTACTACAAAAACTTCAATGTGAATTAATTACAAATTTTGTTATTTTTGAAAATTCAACTTTGGGGTATTTTGGTTTAATGTTAACCCCTCCAAAAGTGATTGCCTCATTTATTTATTTATTTAAAATTAACTTAACTTTCGAATTGTACCTGTTGGCTTTTGAATCCAACACATATTTTTTACACGTTTCCTGTATGCACAGTACCTGGCGTACCCATGTAGGAAAAGCAAACACTCATCTTATCTATATTGTATAAAATTTCTACCTGAATCAAACACTTCATGAAACGGTTGTCATCAGCTCTTGGACTAACTTCCCTATTTTAATCCGATTTTCTAAAATAAAAGTAGCCTAAATTCTGTCAGTGAAAGTCCCGTCAAAATCGGTAGCAGCCGTTTCAGAGATTAGCCGGAACAGACATAAATTGGTTTATTGATATAAGTACTGTATATATTTTCATATGCATTTAGTAAAAGCTGTTATCATTTCATTATTTCAGCTGTAGTAAACAATTTCGCAAAGAAATTTCACTTCCGCCGTGAGTTTATGTGGATGAAACTCATTCCATTAATCATGCTTCAAATACTATTTGAATTTGAAGCATGATTAAAGGAATGAGTTTCATCCACATAAACTCACGGCGGAAGTGAAATTTCTTTGCGAAATTGTTTACTACAGCTGAAATAATGAAATGATAACAGCTTTTACTAAATGCATATGAAAATATATACAGTACTTATATCAATAAACCAATTTATGTCTGTTCCGGCTAATCTCTGAAACGGCTGCTACCGATTGAGAGTGGGCTGCTGGGGGCCGTGTGAAAAACACGACGTAACGGTTGAAAACAATATGACGCAAGAAAGGAAATGCTAAAGCATTGACCTAACGAGCCACAGCTTAAAGAGAGGCTACTGTATGTAATATTTATAGTAACAGGAAGTACACCGTAAAGAAAGTAAGTTTATTCTGTTCTAAACGTCTACATCCGACTATAAACTTTCAACTAAATGATTTGGCTGCGATACACTGACATAAAGTCTGGATCTAAGAGCGTGAACTTTATAACATAGCCACTAATTTATCGCAAAGATATGTTTAGTCGATTCCTTAAAAAAAGTGGTGCGTATAGTTATATACGCACGGCGGAAGTTATTGTAACAGAGAAACGAGACGTGTCATCTACGAATACAAAGCAAAACTATACTGCATCGAAGTCAACTTTATCGACGATTTCAACCCTGCGATAGTACTTTTTTACATACATTATCATAGAGAAACGAGACGTGTCATCTATGAATATTAAGTAAAACTATGTCAGCTTTATCGACGATTTCAACGTTTCGGTTGTAAAAATTAGTTTCGGTCCGGGGCACTAGCAGTCAGTTTAGTGACGTTTTCTTGCTAGCACGACCGAAGTTCTTAGATTAAGAACCCCTGTGTAACAGTCGTATATAAACAAATTCCTATATATCAATATTTAATAGAAAAAAACGCAATAAAACACCTAGTATGTTTAGAAAGCAGACGTGACGTGACGGGAAAGACATATGTATTGGAATACTCCGATAGCACGTGACCTTTAGAAGACTTCACACGACGCCGTACACAAATTCATAGGCGTTGAACCCGCGAGAACGTGTTCACCCAATAGTTTAGGTAAATTTATTAAAAAATATCTACTAAATTCCAGCGAGGTGTAGATATGGAGTGCTGGTCTGGGCTGAGCGAGCAAAATGACAGAAAGTGATAGCGATAATTACAGTAGTCATTCCGTCTTTGTTCAAAGACCGGCCAGAAAGAGACACATATGCCGTGTTAATCACCTTCTTCGTCAGTTGGTAAGCGCAGTGGTAGATTAGCACTTCAATTTTCAGCTCAATGAGGTGTAAATACGGAGTGCTAGTTTAGGCTGCGCCAGTAAAATGATAGAAAGATATAAAGATAATTGCGTTTTTTTCAGCGACATACAACAAGACGGGTCAGAAAGAGTCAGATATACAATGTTTATCGCCTTCTCTTTCCCGTCGGTTTTTATGCGCAGTATAGTGCATTAGCACTCCGTATTTATACAGTTCAATAATTCACCTCAACAAAGTTGAAATTGTTAGACGAGATTTTTTTTAAGCTAATAGAGTAACAGCGCCTGTTTCCGACACATGTTAGATTTCAAAATAGTAACCGAATCATTTCTGTAATTTATAAAAATATGAAATAATAAATATGAAAGTTACAACTGTAATGCAAACCAAAGGTTCCTTTTTCGTGCTTATTTAAGTGGAAAATTATTGAAAATGTTGAGTATATATTAATGTTTTACTATGATTAACTATTTGGATTTTTTGTGATATCTTTTATATTTCGTATTTTTATTTTCTTTAGTCTGTATTCACTTATAACTAATACCATTAATTAGTTCGTATTGTAACTGTTGGTATTAAAATAATATAAACTAAAATAAAAAAGTTCTATAATTTGAGCGTAAGAGACTTTAAAAGTGGTCACGTCTGTGATAAGTTAATCGATTGCTTATAGCATTCGAAACCCTTGGCTTGACTTTTCAATTACAATGAACGTCTGACAGATATGGGAAAAATGTCTCAAAGCCTACTACTCCCGCCTGCTTAGTCACACTTTTAACAATATTAATGCCCAGCCTATAGTATTCTACTAACCTTAAATCCCTTCTCATCCAGACCCAAAAAAATACTAACGTTAATGGTGAAAATTCAAAATGTGTTGCAAATATAAACACTAAATTTTTAAAATAATTTCTTACAAAATATGTAATAAATATTATTTTCGTGAGATCTCCCGTCATGTTGTTCCAGGACGGCAACTCCCAGTTTGAGAACCACTGGTTTCTAATGAAGAATGCTTATTTTAACTTTGAAAAGAATTAGCTGCTCTTTAATCAGCTTGTTTATGTCGCTAAAATTACGTAATGAACAGAAATTATTTAATAAAGCAGGTACTTAAAGAAGAGTCTCTTTGGTCGTAATCTAATATTCTTGATACAGTTACAAAAACAAGTGAACAGCTGGGGACCTTTCTATTTTATGATAAGCATAAGTATACTTCATCTTATCAATTGTTTTTGTCTCTGGGTACATCGACTACAGTAGCGTACATATTTCCAAATCGACACAACACTACAACTACGTTAAAGTGGACGCAAATTTGGAATTAATTACAACAAAAAAAATATTTTTCAAAGCTAGCTTTTTTATTCGATACGTCACATGATGCGCTCGATTTTTTTTTCTTTTTCTAATTTGTCCGCCAAACTTATCCCCCAAAATTGGAATTCGTTTGTTTACGCTATACGTCCATGACTGGGTCATCTAATTCTATATATGTACCAAATTCCAACTTTTTTCGTTCACGCGTCGTTTGTCTCGTAGTTATTAACGATTCCAATTTTTTTTATATTATTTTGCTACGCAAGAAAGTTCGACCCGCTATCACTGTAATCAGACGTTTTCACGTCAAAAACGAGAAACAACATTACTTGTATGTATCATTTTAAAATCCAAATCCAATTCTTTCGTTACCCTCCCAAGCAAACAATTATGGCACAATACACTTCGCATATTACTTCCATTCGAGATCAAGGTCATTAGAACAGAGGACACATCGTTATTGAATGACGCCAGCTGGGAGACCGTTCATAATTTTTACCAACCACGTAATATCAATTGACAGTCCACTGGAAGACATCTATATTGAGAATACAAATGAGTTCCGAAATAATATCTATCAAAAATTCAACTTCGAGTTCTGAAAACTTTTACATATAAATTGTTTTATTTGTAATTTCTTTTATCATAAAAACTCCGAGAAAAAGTCAGAAATCTGCTAATTTCAATATTTTTACAATTAGTTTTCATTCAATATGAAAATATTCTTAAAAAATCATTACTTTATAGATATAAGAAGTTGACTCAAGAGAAATAATTATAAATAAAAAAAATCTTGTTGATAAATTTAATAATAATAATCTTGAAGTAAGCTGAAAAATTTTTCAACCAAGAAATTTTTTTGATTTAAGTAAATTTGACTTGGTTTGAAAACTTTCCGTTTTCATTTAAGATTATTAATTTTTTCGAAATGATTTTTTATATTTAAAATTTTGTCTCTTGAACCAACTCAATATTTTCATCGCTCAATGGATAAATGATAATTCTGAAACATTTGTGAATTAAAAAACATAATTTATATTTTAATGCATGTATAACAGAAATTTTTCTCTAAATATTCTTCTTAATGTACGACTTATGATTTTATAATTTATGATTTACAATGAAAAAAAAAATAAATGAATGTTGCTGAAAATATTTTAATAATTTAGAACTTTTACCATAGCAAATTTTATCCAGTAGTGAGTATATATATATATATATATATATATATATATATATATATATATGTAAAGCACATTAGACGCTTTAAAAAATACACTTTAAGTGCATTAATTTAAACACTTTAAGTGTATTAAAATCAAACGTTTAAAGTGTTTAAATAAATTAAAACACCTTAAAACGTTTAAAAAGTGACTACAAGAATTAAAACACCTTAAACGTTTAAAAATAAAACACTTGGATTTGCAGTGTACCCACTACTACGGAACGAGACCACTCCATGTATTAAATAACCTTGAATTTATCAGGTTCGAATCCCGGCGGGGGCAGATGTGGCTGGAACTTTTTCCTACTGCCTCTCGCCGAGAAACGGTAATTCCTATACCGGACATCTTAATTGAGGTTTTCCATGGTTTTCCTCGATTAATTCCAGATAAATATCGAGATGGTTCCTTATTTGAGGTCATGGCCGATTACCTATCAAGCTCCTAGTTCAAAAATTATCTACCTTATCCTAATTTCCTATAATTCCTTCATTCGCCCATTGCTATTACATAAGTTGAAGTTGTAAAAAAATGTAGAAAATAACGGGAAGTGGTAATTAGATAATAGTAATGGTGCGAATGGCGTCTGTTATGACATAAAGTCGAGAAACGGACGCTAAACGCATTATTATTAGTGTATTTGCCATATGGCAACATACACTATTGGCGTCGGTCGGATGGCGGGACCTAGGGGCCGGACCAAAATTTCTCGACGTTTCATAACCTCCTAAACACTTTGGCACCATTTTTAAAAATGTTTATATATTTATATATATATATATATATATGTGTGTGCGCTATAACTTTCGAAAGAGTTAATTGATTTTAACGAAATTTTGTCCACATGTTGTGATCCACCACCGCAAGAACCCTATTTAAAATGGGCCCAATCGGACCATTTTAAGGGTAGTTTTTAGGGGTTGAAAAATGTTTTTGGGCCCCAAAATACCGAAAAAATTCTCCGAATTGTTCCAAAATTGAAATTTAACCCTCTGGTAGTAATTAAAAAGTGTCCCTAAAATTTCAATAAAATCGGCCCGACAGGACCGGACTTACAAATTTTTTGAAAACGCTAATTTGTAGATAGTGACTTATTTATTGAAGGGTGTATTTAATTCGGTGTAGACGTTAGATTGATAATAATATTGCAGATAAGAAAAAAAATGTTATTTTAAGGGGTGTATTAAGGAGTCAAATTTTTAATTTTGCCCAAAAACCAACTTAAGTTCGCGTAATAAAGCCACACTGCCTGTATTAGCAAATACACTATATTGTCGGCAGGGTTTGGGCACTGCGACCCGGGTTTTTTATTAAATAACCTTGAATTTAAGATAACTTTTTTAACCTGAATAGTACGTCACTGCTAATAGCAAACAGCAACTTGAACTTGTCTAGGTGCTATAGATCAGACGATGGATGTCGAAAACCGAATTTATTTGCACAACCCAAAAAATATATTTTATTTGATATCGGTCGAATACCTCTTCTGCGACATTTTTACGCAATAGATTCTTTATTCATTTTAAAGAGATTACAGTGACTCGAATTTGTCAAATAGATTTAGCGACATTAAAAAACTGAATAAAAAAAATCTCCAGTAAATATTTCAATATTTTTATACCTACATTATAGACGCTTAACAGCAGGAGTTATAAGCGTCTTATTAGTTTGATCAATCTCATCTTTGTATAAAATAAAATGTAAATAAATAAAAGACAATAAAATTTCTTTTAATCAAGACGACATCTAAGTACGTCTGATCACAACGAGATTGAAAATGTAATTAAACTTCTTTGTTTCTAAAGCGTAGCTAATAGAAACTTGAAACAAAACAATGTTGTGGTCGGCAATGCAGAGTATTAATGTCGTCTCAATAAGACTCAACAGTATTAAGTAAATGTAATTAAAAAAAACCCGGGTCGCAGTGCCAAAACCCTGCCGACAATATAGTGTATTTGCTTGTATAGGGCCGCGTGGTTTTATACTTTTATTATGTGAAATTAAGTTTGTTTTTGGGCAAAATAAAAAATTTAACCCCTTAATACACCCCTTAAAATAACATTTTTTTCTTAATTGTAATATTATTATCAATCTAACGTCTACACCGAATTAAATACACCCTTCAATAAATAAGTCACTATCTGCAAATTAGTGTTTTCAAAAAATTTGTAAGTCCGGTCCTGTTGAGCCGATTTTATTAAAATTTTAGGGGCACTTTTTAATTGCTACTGACAGGTTAAATATCAATTTTGAAACGATTCTGAGAATTTTTTCGGAATTTTGGGGCCCAAAAACCCCTAAAAACTACCCTTAAAATGGCCCGATTAGGCCCATTTTAAATAGGCTTCTTGCGGTGATGGATTTCAACACGTGGCCTAAATTTCGTTGAAATCAATTAACTCTTTCGAAAGTTATCGCGCGTACACATATATATATATATATATATATATATATATACGTATATAAATATATATATATATATATATATATATACATATATATATAAACATTTTTAAAAATGGTGGCAAAGTGTTTAGGAGGTTATGAAACGTCGAGAAATTTTGGTCCGACCCCTAGGTCCCGCCATCCGACCGACGCCAATAGTGTATGTTGCCTTATGGCAAATACACTAAAAATGGGTGCGTTTGAATCTATACCTCTTTGGTGCGATTACAAACTAATTTTTAATATACCTACATGCAAATAAATAAAATCTTCAATAAGTTTAAGAATAATACTTACAAAAAATTAACCTCGAATATTTTAAAACACTTTGAAAAAGTTATTTTGGTTTTTACATTTATGTTCAGTCCATTGTGTAATCAAAAATACTATATTATAAATTCAACTGGATGACATTTAAAACGACGATCGGTTGTATTCAAAGGTTATATTCTAGTATATTATATAATTTCCTGATAACCGAAAGTACATTGATTTCGTTCGTCATTTCAGTCTGAGCTTCTTATGGCCCACTTCAGACTGTCAAATTTTCGTTAGCGCGGCCAACTTTATACCGTGGAATTTTCCTTAGTGCGGCCGACTTCATACCGTCAAATTGTCATTAACGCGGCCAACTTCATACCGTCGAAGTTTTGTTAACGCAGCCAACTTTAAATCGTCGGCTTTACGTTAGCACGGCCAACTTCATACCGTCGAATTTTCATTAGCTGCTAAAATTATACTCTCAACGCGCCGAAAGAAGTATAACTTCAACAAACACTATGTCACGAACAAACCATGCGTGTATATTAGCAAACAGGCTAAATTGAGTCAGCAGCCCTAGGATTATGCACTGCTACCCGAGTATATTTCTTAAGAATTCATCAGTCCCATCACGAAGAATATTTTTTTCTATTCTACATTCACATGCCATAAGTTTTTATTATAATGCATAAGTACCATTCCGTTCTTATTACTAAATTCCATACCTATGTTCCCCCGTTTGTTGAATCTAGGAGGCGTAAGTCTAAACACGTTATACCGACTGAACAAAAATAAATCAAGACTTTTTCAAGAATTGTAAAGGTACTAGATTTATTAAAAAAAATAAAATAAAAGAATAGTTACTTCTTACCACAACAGATTTATTCAGTGGATGTACAGTTCGAGAGCTAAGCTCCCATCTTCAGCAAAACACTAAACTCAACAGGAACCGAATGTTTTAAACCATAAGATAGAAGCATCATTTCTTCAGGATGAAAGATGATAGAAGATTCGTTTTTTACAAGGTTATTTATTGACGGTTTGTTGTATGTTTGTTTAGAGTTGACGGGTTTAAGTTTTTTAAATTTCTTTCCAATACGACGTAATTTATATTCATATTTATGTGAGTTAACAACATTCACTTTTTGTAAAAAATTATCCCAATCTAATTTTGGCATTAAGTTACTTACTTTAGTGTTTTGCTGAAGATGGGAGCTTAGCTCTCGAAATGTACATCCACTGAATAAATCTGTTGTGGTAAGAACTAAGAAGTAACTATTCTTTTATTTTTTTTATTGTTCCAACCACAGTGCTCTTAATATTTTTACTAGATTTATTAAGTACCGCAATCCATTGTACACATTTGCTAGATAGAGATAACAAGGAAACTGTCCTAAGATAGAAAATAAGTCTATGTTTCCAGTGAGATTTATTTCAGATTGCAATACAAAAAATCACAATTTTGCCTCTGCTCATGAATATTTTGAGATCTCATTTATAGTTTTAAGTGATTATGTTATTTGATGTAATTAAGACGCTAATGACCTCAGTTGTCGAGCATCTATAATCTACCGTAAATAAATCTAGTAATTGTATACACGAAACGTCAGGTAGAAATATTAGTGAATCACGACCTACAAGTCCGGAAACCAAGAAGAATTGGATTGTTTACATATTCTGCTTCAACCACGCGTGAACATTTTTTTTAATTTTTTGTCCACGCTTTTAAGAACCCTTTCATTTGGATACTTGAAAGCACGTTCTGCAGACTACCGTTAAATAAACAGAAGCCCTCTTTAAAAAGATATTCAGTTAGTCGCATAAATCAACACTTTTTCTGTTTGTTTTTTCAAAGCTTACAGCTTTAATCTTAAATCCACAATGCCATTTCGTTAAGTACAATAATTAATTGTTTTCAAAAGAGCTACAATACTGATGCGGCCGAATTAATCTTCCTACATTTTGCGTGCTGCACGAAATGCGGTTTTCCTGCATCAACGGCGCACGATTTCTGCATTTAGAACTCAGAATTAAAGTGAATGAGTAAATATTTTTTTCAGTAATTCCACAAAATTTAAATTCCTGCGACTAATGTAATTAATATTAATATAGAATTATTTTAGTACAGCTGCATGGCAGCAAATAAGTTTTATTAATTCTAATTTTATTAATATTAATTTTATTAATATTAATCGTAAAATACAGTCAGTAGGAATCTAAAGCATACATTGAGAAACCGTGTATTTTTAGTGTATTTGCCATATGGCAACATACACTATTGGCGTCGGTCGGATGGCGGAACCTAGCGGTCGGACAAAAATTTCTCGACGTTTCATAACCTCCTAAACACTTTGGCACCATTTTTAAAAATGTTTATATATATATGTAGTATATATATATATATATATATATATATATATATATATATATATATATATATATATATATATAAGAGTTAATTGATTTTAACGAAATTTGGCCCACGTGTTGAAATCCATCACCGCAAGAAGCCTATTTAAAATGGGCGTAATCGGGTCATTTTAAGGGTAGTTTTTAGGGGTTGAAAAAGGATTTTGGGCCCCAAAATACCGACAAAATTCTCAGAATCGTTTCAAAATTGACATTTAACCCTCCAGTAGTAATTAAAAAGTGTCCCTAAAATTTTAATAAAATCGGCCCGACAGGACCGGACTTACAAATTTTATGAAAACACTACTTTGGAGATAGTGAATTATTTACTGAAAGTTGTATATAATTTGGTATAGAAGTTCGATTGATAATAATATTTTTTAAGAAAAAAATGTTATTTTAAGGGGTGTATTAAGGAGTCAAATTTTTTATTTTGCCCAAAAACCAACATAAGTTCGCATAATAAAGCCACACTGCCTGTATTATCAAATACACTATATTGTCGGCAGGGTTTTGGCACTGCGACCCGGGTTTTTATTCTTGCAAATATTTTTTAAATAATCTATACAACGTGAAAGAGGATTTGACCTTCATTTATACCTACTTTAGCCAGCTTTGACTAAAATTGTTCTGCAAAATAATCGGATTCAGTACGCCTTTTATTGTTCTACCGCGCCCTATTGATAGGCTCATAGACGAACGTAATGACTTAAGGATTACGCGCTGGGTCCCCAAGTATCAAGGGCCTATACAAAAATTGAATTATTATCATCAATAAAAAATCGTTAATATTAAATTATCATTATCATGGGTGGTGTTCTCAGTTTTTTTGGGTGAATTTTGACAATTTTTTAGGTGAATTTTAACAATTTTTAGGATGAATTTTGATAATTTTTTGGGTGAATTTTGACAAATTTTAGGTAACTTTTGACAATTTTTTAGGTAAATGTCAATTTTTTAGGTGAATTTAGACAATTTTTTGGGTGATTTTTAACATATTCTTGGGTAAAATGTGACAATTTTTTGGGTGAATTCGAATTTTTTGTGGATGAAGTTCGACAATTTTTTGCGTAAATTTTTATTCTTTTTGGAATCAATTTATTTGCCCAAGTTACCAAGTTTCAATTCTGATTCTGATATTATTAGAAATGAGGATTTAAACCGTAATTTAAAATATCTTAATCTAAAAAAAATACGTATCGTTGAACTTCAAAAAGCCCTAGGCTCCAAAAAATCTAGATCCGCCTTTAGATAAGCTGCTGATTGAGTTTTGAACCATCGCATCACAACGAAATCGCCAAATAATATAATGATCACATAGTGCGTCTCCATTTTATTATATACTCCTCGTTTGAGAAGGAACCAACGGATATGCACGCTTTTCAATGCTCAACCGCGAGCTGTAACCCGCCTGATGGCAGTGTGCATTGCGACAATAGAGCTTACATTTCTGAAAGAGAATCAAACTGCTCAAACCAAAAACTTTTACTCCTGGACACATCTTCGTCATATATCGTCGTAGTTGCTTTCCTATTCACTAAGCGAGGAGGATAGAATTACGTCGTACGTATCTCTGTCCTTTTCTCTACAGACACGATTGAGGCTAAGGTGCTATTTTTGAGAGAGATAGAGATTGACCACACCATCCGACAATCTTTTTCTTTCGGGGAAAACACTTTTTACACCGCTAGAACACGTCCAGGAGTCTAAATTTATGACTCAAACTGTAGCCAACATTTTACTATCTTACTCGATTACCTAGGTCCCGGCCACTTAAAACATATAGTACCTACATTACAGCGCAAAGTTATGGAAATGATTTCAAAAAACATTGCCGCCATCTTTAAAATTGTGCAGTTGTATCATTTAGAGAAGATAGTGGCGTCATTTCTGCACACAAACGAGTTTTGAGTATAAATATGGTCATTTAGTTATTCGTCACTAGTATAAATCACACCGCTACTGATCGCTACCTTTTTTGAAAATGGAAATCTTTTGAAAGCGCTTCGTCATTTTGAGTAAGAGAGTAGTATCGCTTAGAGAAGATAGTAGCAAGGTGGGGACATTTGCGTAGTAAGAAGAGTGGGAACAACGATTAGCAACAGGATGATTTATAATTTCAAGGACAATCATAGGCGGTCTCTCAATGGTGCGAACAACTAAATGACAATAATAATTGGACCATCTCTTTTTAGAAAACATGGACACGTTTGATCCGATACTCGTTTGTGCGCAGAAATGACGCCACCATCTTCTCCAAACGATACTACTCTGGTAGCACCCAATTGCAACTGATGTACAAACCGAAGAAAGCCAAAATGTGATCCCGAAACTGTTGACACACGCGAACGGAGACTATCTTAATTAGCCGTATTCTACTATTTTCGTTCGAATCACTGTTCTTACGTAACCACAGTGATTACAAAATTTATAAACACTGTCTGTAATCACTAATGTTTAATATGCTATTCAGGTAAAGTATTAATAACAAGTGATTATGCGAGTGTTTATAAATCTTTTTTGTCACTCGTTTTCAATAAAACGTACCTATAAAGAGTTGTCTAAATTTAATTACAAGTCTATTTTTGTGCGGTTACCACGGTTAATACTTTTGAATTTTGTGTTAGTTGTCAAATGCTGAAAATAATTAGTGTATTTGCCATATGGCAACATACACTATTGGCGTCGGTCGGATGGCGGGACCTAGGGGTCGGACCAAAATTTCTCGACGTTTCATAACCTCCTAAACACTTTGGCACCATTTTTAAAAATGTTTATATATATATATATATATATATATATATATATATATATATATATATATATATATATATATATATATATGTGTGTGTGTACGCGCGATAACTTTCGAAAGAGTTAATTGATTTCAACGAAATTTGGGCCACGTGTTGAAATCCACCACCGCAAGAAGCCTATTTAAAATGGGCGTAATCAGGGTATTTTAAGGGTAGTTTTTAGGGGTTGAAAAATGTTTTCGGGCCCCAAAATACCGAAAAAATTCTCCGAATCGTTTCAAAATTGAAATTTAACCCTTTGGTAGTGATTAAAAAGTGTCCCCACAATTTTAATAAAATCGGCCCGACAGGACCGGATTTACAAATTTTATGAAAACACTAGTTTGCAGATAGTGACTTATTTATTGAAGGGTGTATTTAATTCGGTGTAGACGTTAGATTGATAATAATATTACAATTAAGAAAAAAATGTTATTTTAAGGGGTGTATTAAGGGGTTAAATTTTTTATTTTGCCCAAAAACAAACTTAATTTCACATAATAAAAGTATAAAACCACACGGCCCTATACAAGCAAATACACTATATTGTCGGCAGGGTTTTGGCACTGCGACCCGGGTTTTTAATTATTAATAATAATAATTATTATTATGGATAATAAAATCACAAAAAGACGACCAAAAAAAGTATCATCTAATCAGTACAAATTGATGATTGATTTTATTGACGCTAATAAAAATATGTCGAGTGGAAAACTTTCATCAACCGAATTCACAATTGTGGATAAAAAATGGGAAAAATTAGCCCTTATACTGAATTCCAATTCGAATTTTGGATTAATAAAAAACGTAAAAGAATAATAAAAAAATGTATAACGCGTGTACGTTATAATATAATTCTATTATTAACCTGTTTTCATTCTCAATTAACTCCAAAATAAGTAAGTGAAATATTTCGCGGTTCATTTTAATTAATAAACACTCAAAGTGTCAGCTTAACAACAGCCATTTACAAGTTACAATTTATCCACTCTTATAAACACGTCACATGATCATTTTAACCACTTGTGGCAAACACTTTGCTTAGCAGAATAAGAAACAAATAAAAGTGGTTGCCCAGAGAGTTTATGTTGCTAAACACTTAGGAATCACCGTGATTATCACTACCAGAATAGCCCTGAATATCTTATTATCGAACGTCTTGATTACACCATATTCCATAATATAAGTTCTATGATCGTGTCCCACAAATCCCTTCTGACCCATTACAATGGGGATCGCCACATGCTTCGTGTGACTGTGTAATCGATTATCACAGACGATACGCCATTCATCGAATTATATAGATTTTCTCAAAGGAAAATTGAATATGGCGTCACCAGAAAATATTAACAACTCTCGGACCTTGCTTCTGTCAGAAACAGATTTCTCTCTTTCTGCATTGTCGTATTCAAAATGTATGAATATAGGTAAATAAAAAAATATTTCTTCTTATACATAAGACTGATCCGAGAGAATATAATTTATTTATAGGGTTGCCGAAATCGCCTTTCATTTTTTTTAACCGAGCTCAAAAAAATAGGTTATCAGTTCGTCATGTAAGTATACACGTATATTTTTTAATGCTTGTTCAGCCATCATAACGTTTCGAAAGATTTACCGATTTAAAAAAAATTCGAAACCATCCTCTTCAGAAAGTTTACAGGTTGGTGTCATATAGTTTTTAAATTGGTTCAGTCATTTTTAACACAGTAAAAAACAAGATTTTTTATATTTAGGGATGTTACCTAATACTTCCCGAATTTGTGAAGCAATTTTGATAATAATTTTTCTATTTGATACAGCATGCCTTTAGGGTGGTGTCATATACATTTTCTTTAAATTGTTGCACCAAGGTCATTGCACACATAGGTTACCTCGTTAATCAATTATCAAAGATCGTTTAATATTTTTATCAACGCTGCAAAATGAATTAACATTTCACTTGACGACGTCATCCCCTCACTATTAATCAGAACGAAGTCACCTCTATATCTAATAACGTTGACTATTTAATAATTAAATCACTACTACTATTTTTGGAGATGTTTACATTCAAAGTTGTACCGAGCTGGGTAGAGTAGTGGTGACAGCACTAGACTCGCATTCGGGAGGTCCGGGTTCGAATCCCGGCGGGGGCAGATGTGGCTGGGATTTTTTCCTACTGCTTCTCGCCGAGAAACGGTAATTCCTGTACCGGCCATCTTGATTGAGGTTTTCCATGGTTTCCCTCAATTAGTTCCAGATAAATATCGAGATGGTTCCTTATTTGAGGCCATGGCCGTTACCTAACAAACTCCCAGTTCAAAAAATTACCTACCTTATCCTAATTTCCTATAATTCCTTCATTCGCCTATTGCTATTACATAAGTTAATGTTTTAAAAAATGTAGAAAAATAACGGGAAGTGTGGTAGATGGAAAATAGTAATGGTGCGAATGGCGTCTGTTAGACATAAAGTCGAGAAACGGACGTTAAACGCATTATTATTATTATTATTATTATTATTATTATTATTATTATTATTATTATTATTATTATTATTACATTCAAAGTTGTTAGAGTCCTATAGGTTGGGCGTAAGAGATTATAAAAGTATCGATTTTTTACGTCATTCGAAATCCTTGGCTTGAATTATAATGAGCCTTTGACAGTTGGAAAAAAGGTTCCAAGGTCTACTACCCCCGCCCTCTTTCCCGTCTCGCCAGGTCACACTTTCAACAATGTTAACGCCCAACCTATAGTATTCTATTAACTTTGGATTACATTTGCCGTAAAATTATATTCAATAATTTTATCACAGAAACCAAAGCAATATTCATTTATTATAATAAAACTCTTTCCAATCACAAAATGTCCACTTCATTTAACTCTCTGATTGGCGAATTTCAGAGAAATATTACGCACAACTTTCTCACCAAGTTTTTAATACCTAATTAAGAACAACCTTTCACATTTTACTACAGCTTTAATAATTTTTAAGACAACTTCATTATTATAAAATTGTTCTTAAAGTAGCACTTAATACAGATTTCTTCATTTTAATTCTGTTGAATTGAATTAAAAAATAACCCCGGTCAAGCATAAACGCAGGTACTTTATTCGATGAGGGTACCGTATAACATTTCCAAAAGAAAAGTTGACGCTGAAAATAGATATGTATAGGAAAATATAAAAATTTAATTCGTCGGAAAACCATGATTTTAAAATGCGACCCGCAGATTCCGCCATCCGACCAACGTCAAAAGTGTCCGGCTTCGTCCAGATTTGTGGATTGCCTATTAAAGATAGACTTATTAGGCTGTCGCGGACTTTTTTAATAAATATAGCAGTACAATATCTGGCATTGCCTGGGAACAACAGCCCCTTGTTATGAGAGCATAATGAGATATAGTTCAAATCTATTCTACTACAGTGTAAACTCTTTATAACGAAACTCAAGGGACTGAGCATTTTTTATCGTTATAGAGAGTTACCGTTATATGAAGTGAGAAAGAAAAACAACCAAATTAACAATAATCTTTAATATGTATGTTTTTGATAAAATTAATACATATAGTCAGTTAACTTTGCCTGACGTTTTGGGGCCTCAAAGATTTAGTCGGCGTCTTTTGTAACCTGATAAGATAACATAAACAATAACACCGACAATGACGATTTTCTGTGTCTAAATATGAACACATTTCTTCGTAACAGAGAATGGCTGCTGCGCTATAAAGAGTGTATCAATGTATGGGTTTTAAGGTAAACCAACCAAATTGTGATCTTTTCTATGTTATAGAGAGTTGATCGTTATAAAGAGTTTACACTGTATTTTATCTCGGTACTCGTAAAAGTCTCTGGCTAGCAGAACATCGTGTGAAGTAAGAAGTCGAATGACTTATTGAGCTGTCTCACGACTTAATTGTACAGTAACATGTGACGTAGTTACGGGAGAAAAGGAAATACCGGTCTGCCTTCAGAAAATGTTACGACTGTATATAGATATTTGTATAGAATAAATTAAATAAACTTTGCGAAATTAAACTAAACATAGCCTATAGCATTTCTGGAATCTTAAGAAACATTTGAAAAAAGTTTCATAAAAAAACGTCAAATAGTTTTTTAATTAAATCGTTTCAAACACACATACATACAAAGAATTTTATAGATTAGTATAGCTGTATGGGTAAATACAACAATAAAATATATAGTCATCTTAACTTATTCCTAACGCAAGTACACTGCAGTCCGCAGAGAGGTCAATCAAAGGTTAAAAGGTCACTCGGTCAAGGATCGTGCAATACTCAACAAACCGCACTTAAATCAATGACATTCAATAATAAATCGCTAACCGGTCGTCCTTATTAGTCTATTTATCTATATTCAATAAATAGATACAGATTGCCCCAAAAGTTACACCGACAGTGTTGAGGAATTATTTATCTACAATTAATTATCATTCTACAGTTTGCTACAATTGTTGAGAAACATCCATTGCAGGGACGTAGCTACCCCCAACGTGCGTTAGCAAAAATTAATAAAAACTTCCCAATTTTTTTTTATTTCAGAAATGACAAAAGTCAAAAAAAAAATTTCTTTTTTTCCCGCGTAAAGCGTGCGTTCAAAAGTTGGCAACACCCTACATCGGTTATCGCGGGCTGCGGGATTCCCCCGTTTAAGTCATTTACTTCAACGGGGGAAGGGCCCCCAAACAAATTTTTATACGGGGCTCCGCCAAGGCATGCTACGCTTCTGATCCATTGTTAAACATTAAACATTAAACGCTTATAATAATACATTGTACCTAAAGCTGATTGTCACAACTTAATACATATACAAAAAAATTTACAAAGTTATTTTTGCAAAATCTTTAATGTAACAGTATTACAGTCTTGTCTCGCGGGATTGCGCCCAGCGTAGCAACACCAACCTTAGTGGAGCCTTCGGCTCTACTGTATTATTATTTTGCCTTACGGTGCTGCATCTCGCTCGACGGGAACAACAGTAGTATAGCCGTCGGCTCCAGCATATTACAGTCTTGCCTCGTGGGACTCTGGCATTAATTTAATTAGAATAAGTCCAATAGAAAAAGGCACTTTAAGATTTTTCCAAATTTTCCACTTTTTTCAATTTTTCTTTCCTTAAAAATGTTGTTCGGACTATTACGAATATTAAAAAAAATAGTCAGTCAGCCGTTCTCAAGTGATGCACTTACCAAAGAACATCATTTAATTTTTATTTATATAGATTTATTGTCAAACATTGTTTGCGTCGGATCTGAAATGTGGTTTGCAAATGACTGAAATCATTGCCAACCATACGTTCTACAGACTACAACTCAGCACGAGACTTATAAGGCGAACCTAGTGAATATTTATGTACAAATCTTCTAAGAGAGCGAAGGGACGATTACACATTGTCCAATTCAATAAGAGATCGAGGTGGCAAGCTTTTAGGGAATCTACATAATAATAATAATAATACAAAGGTATGTGTGCACGGAGAGAGAGAGAGAGAGACAGAGAATAGGAGAGGGAGGACAAACCGAACGAACAGAGGAGTAAAACACACAACAGGACACGCTGGTGAATGTTAGAAACGAACTGAATTCAATTAACTTCTCTTTCAGTTTCCATCATCTCCTTTACGACACGTAATTTAATATAAAGGATCGTCGGGACTCGCATACATATACACACTGTACACACTTGATCTTATAGATCCAGACTTGCAAAAAGAGGTGCGCCAGTTCGTGGACACACGACGGAAGCTGCATGCTCCTTACGTTTAAAAGTTACGTATCATAGCGTACTGAGTGGGTCGGCCAAGTTCTCGTAAACTACTGTACTATATTATTACCCGGGCGCCAGACATAGCAACAATATTTGAACACTTGTTTTAACTAGGGATGGGGATTATAAATCGATTATTCGAAATAATCGATTATTTTCCTGCCAATCGATTCCGATTATTTCGAAAAACCGATTGTGGGAAAAACCGATTATTTTATTACCCTAAAATAGGAGAATCGGTCCAAAAAAGAATATTTTTCCCGATTTTATAGAAGAAAAAAAGTTTTATTGTTCTTTTAAAACTGTGGGGACGAACAGTTTTAAAAGAACAAGAAAACTTTTTTTCTTCTATAAAATCGGGAAAAATATTCTTTTTGTGATTATTTCGAATAATCGATTTATAGTCCCCATCCCTAGTTAAAACAAGTGTTCAAATATTGCTGCTATGTCTGGCGCCAGCATTACACTAAGCATTTATAGAGACGGTTCCTTATTCAAGGTCATGGCCGAAAACCTGTCAAACTCACAAAGTTATCTACCTTATCCTAATTTTCTATAATCCTACCTGTAATTAGATTTTAACCTGTTTGTAAATAAATAAATAAGTCAATTTCAAGCCCTTTTCGAGTTCCTTCTATCTCTCAAATGTAAGCTTACTAAGACAGTTATGGTACAATGGTTAGCATACTGGCTTCTCGACCGAACTGTCGTGGGTTCGAAATCCACCTCTGCTCATGGATGTTTTGTGATGTCGATTTATTGGATATTTAATGTTGCTGGCCAAAATGCCTTGTGGTGGAAGCAAAATCCCCAAGTGATATTCTTTTGTATATGTGGACATATACAATTGGATATACCTTTCAAAAAAATTAAAAACCTGGCACCTACTTAGATCTCACTTTTATTTTTGCTAGCCCCTGTTGTTAAAATAAATAAATAAATAAATAAATAAATAAATAAATAAATAAAAAGCCGGCAAATCTACTGCTTCTTTATATCGAACTTGGTCCTTTTTTCACATTTATGTTTTTGCAGTGCGATACAATCTACTATTAGAAACAGTCTAATACTAGGTGATCGAAATAGACTCCTGTATACAATACATGTATAATGGATGTCCTGTTTGCTTGCAGAATACAAGAAAAAAACTGAAAAACGTCTCCAATTTAATTTACACGTTTTTCAAAGAATCTATAACTATCTATAGCTCCGCAGTTGTCCGTTCTGACTTTTATGTGTCACTTTTTGATTCTTTCATTTTATCAACACCTACAAATTTCAAAACTCGCGTCACCCCCTTCCACACTACCATCCACCGAAACGAGGTCACCTCTAATAACCTTGATTACAGGTAGAGTGATATTTAAAGGTTATCCTACAACTATTTCAACATTTGACTCACACGAAACAAGTGTCACTGGAATGCATTAATATTCCAAAAATACTTATTGGAGTAGAATTTCTTTAGGCACGACCTGGAGGTAAATCAGATCTTTTCAAACGGAAATCATTCGGACGGATAGTCTGATATTTCAAACGGAAATCAATCTAACGGAAATTACTTTATTCGTTGTATTGTAGAGTATATAGTAGAACAGCTTTGTGTTATAAATGGGTATTTTTAATACTCTGCATTGTCGACCACAACATTGTTTTGTTTCGAGTTTCTATTAGTTACGCATAAGAAACAAAAAACCCGGGTCGCAGTGCCAAAACCCTGCCGACAATATAGTATAATTGCTTGTATAGGGCCGTGTGGTTTTATACTTTTATTATGTGAAATTAAGTTTGTTTTTGGGCAAAATAAACAATTTAACCCCTTAATACACCCCTTAAAATAACATTTTTTTTCTTAATTGTAATATTATTATCAATCTAACGTCTACACCGAATTAAATACACCTTTCAATAAATAAGTCCCTATCTGCAACTTAGTGTTTTCAAAAAAATTGTAAGTCCGGTCCTGTTGAGCCGATTTTATTAAAATTTTAGGGGCACTTTTTAATTGCTATTAACGGGTTAAATGTCAATTTTGAAACGATTCTGAAATTTTTTTCGGTATTTTGGGGCCCAAAAACATTTTTCAACCCCTAAAAACTACCCTTAAAATAGCCCGATTACGCCCATTTTAAATAGACTTCTTGCGGTGATGGATTGCAACACGTGGGCCAAATTTCGTTAAAATCAATTAACTCTTTCAAAAGTTATTGCCTGTACACATATATATATATATATATACACGTATATAAATATATATATAATGTATATATATATATATATATATATATATATATATATAAACATTTTTAAAAATGGTGCCAATGTGTTTAGGAGGTTATGAAACGTCGAGAAATTTTGGTCCGACTCCTAGGTCCCGCCATCCGACCGACGCCAGTAGTGTATGTTGCCATATGGCAAATACACTAACAAGTATAATATAATTTTCAATCTCGTTACGATTACATGTATTTAGACTTCGTCTCGATTAAATCAAATTTTATTGTGTTTTGTTCATTTATTTTTTAATTTGTACCTATTAATCGATCAAATTGATTATTATAATATGATGAAAATAGCTAGATACTAGTTGAGTATTGAGAAGGACAAAGTCGACGGTTTGATTTAAAAATTGATTAATTATTTTAACAAACAAGTACCATTATTTGATACCTTTCTATTAAACAAATTACTTCCAGCGACCAGGGACTTTTCGTCTTAGTTCAATCTTGACTAAATCGAAGACACTTGTAAACAACCAAGATCGCCCTTGGAGGCGCAGATTGGCAACGGTATTTCATCTCTCTCATACAATAGTAGGTATTTTGCAGGAGTAGGGAAACAAGCTCTAAGTCAATGCCTTCTACCACTGCACATACATCCTGAGTGTATTGACAATTCATTACATTAGCGATGTTTCGCGTCCACACAAAATGGCGAAACCCTCCTTTCAATGGTGGCTGGTAAGCTTAGGGCTCTCAACTGCTTCGTGTTCGTTTCTACGCAAATTACTCGTAACATGTCGACAGTTTACTTGTTATATAGACATTTGTAGCCCCGTCCGACTTTGTCCGGGCTTGTAGATGTTTTATTAAAGATAGACACATTATTATGTCGCGATTTTTTTCTAGTGTATTTGCCATATGGCAAAATACACTATTGGCGTCGGTCGGATGGCGGGACCTAGAGGTCGGACCAAAATTTCTCGACGTTTCATAACCTCCTAAACACATTGGCACCATTTTTAAAAATGTGTATATATATATATATATGTGTATGTGTGTATGGTGTGTGCAGGCAATAACTTTCGAAGGAGTCAATTGATTTTAACGAAATTTGGCCCATGTGTTGAAATCCATCACCGCAAGAAGCCTATTTAAAATGGGCCTAATCGAACTATTTTAAGGGTAGTTTTTAGGGGTTGAAAAATGTTTTTGGGCCCCAAAATACCGAAAAAAATCTCCGAATCGTTTAATCGTTTAACCCTCTGGTAGTCATCAAAAAGTGCCCCTAAAATTTTGATAAAATCGGCCCGACACGACCGGATTTACAAATTTTATGAAAAAACTAATTTGCAGATTATGAATTATTGACTGAAAGGTGTATATAATTTAGTATAGAGGTTCGACTGATAATAATATTGCAATTAAGAAAAAAAAAAGTTATTTAAGGGGTGTATTAAGGAGTCTAATTTTTTATTTTGCCCAGAAACCAACTAAAGTTCGCATAATAAAGCCACACTGCCTGTATAAGCAAATACACTATATTGTCGGCAGGGTTTTGGCACTGCGACCCGGGTTTTTATTAAATATAGTATTGGACATTGCCCGGAAATAACAGCCCTATGATAGCATATGAAACCATCCCAAATGTATTTTATCTCGATATTCGTGAAAGTCATAAAAAAGTACCCAGCTCGGAACACGTACTTTCTGCCGGGTAAAAAGAAAAAAACTCTTTCGGCTCGCTGTTATAGATGGCGTGCGAGTAATTCCAGCAGAGCATATTAATGTTAGGCTTTCTGTCTTAAAATCGAAGCCGAAAGTGTGTACTTTCGACCGGGGATAAAGAAAAGATGTTTGTTTATAGCGCAATACTGAATTTATTTGAACACTAGAAGTTCACGTAAGGCAAGAAAATAATAATAAATACCTGCACACTTTATATTGTGAAAGAAAATAGAAAAAGTTTAAAAATTCAATTCTCTAAAGTAAACTTTTATGTTCATTAAGTAAGACAAGCGAGCGCTCCACCGATTCGGACTCCCCGCTCCATAATATATTGTACGTTGAATTTTATATTAAACATTATTAAAAAGCATGTAAAAATGTCGAAAACACTTCCAATAATAAAACTTCACCCACATAAACTCACGGGGAAAGTGAAACTTCTTTAGAGTTATGAACTCGTTTTGATGGTGTGTAACGTAATGGCTGGATTTGACCGTTGCTTTAGAAGAAATTAGTTAAATTTTTCTTTTATTTTAAAATGTTTATTTAAGTATGAGGTATAAATGATGTTAAATTAATTATATGTTGAAATGTTATTTTCATTTTCTAGGTGCCAAAATTGTTTAATTTTAATAAATCTTGTGTAACCATTTATAGTTGGAAAAGTATCAGAATAAATTATTCGTTTACAATTGAATTTCTGATACACCAATATGGGACAAGATGTTTATGAGTTAAAATATGAGAAAGAACTATTTTAAAATATTTTATTTTAACAAAGAATTTAGAATTTATTATGACCTTGGCAAGGTCGTAACTGAAATTAGATAATAATAGTTATTGAAAATTAGGTAATCATCTGCAACGGATATATTCGATTTTATTACAGTTAAACTAAGTTTTATAATGAAACTAGCGGACCCGGCGAACTTTGTTCCGCCTTATTAAGTTCAATTTTTTATTAGGATTTTAATAGTTAGGATTCTTTCATTACTCACTCACTCCGTTCGTTCGCTCGAGTTTATAATTATTTGTTTCAATACTCGCTCACTCACTCTGTTCGTTCGCTCGAATTTATAATTATTTGTTTCATTGAATGAGAGAAAGGAAGCCGGCTTCGTTCTCACCCCTACTCCATGATATTTGCTGGTTGAAAAGTGACAACGGGGGACACCTGGCGCGGATAACTGATTGGCTGATAGAACTATACATGAAAATTATAGTATACTACAATGATTATATTCGATTGCCATCTTGTGGATCTGTGGATGGAACAGAATAATATAAAAATCGCGATTAAAAATCAGGGGTTGATCGTATAAGGATGAAAATTTAGAATTAAATGTATTTTTCAATGCTGAATCATGAAAGAATAAAAAAAATAATTTTGTCCAAAAAAAAAAAAATTTTGGGGTGGAGCACCCTTAACATTTAGGGGTATGAAAAATAGATGTTGACCGATTCTCAGACCTACACGATAAGCACACAAAATTTTATCAAAATCGGTTCAGCCGTTTCGGAGGAGTTTGGCAACAAACACCGTGACACGAGAATTTTATATATTAGATTTTAAATATTGTATATGTCAACATAATACAAAGTTTGTGTAATATGTTGCAGATGCATTATCAATTTTGCGTTACCAAGCTTTTTCCTATATTTCCCCGCCACTGAATCATTTTCCCTTCAGCGTTACTGGATTTTTGGTTTGTTAATAATTTGTTTCGTTTATGATGTAAAACATACACATTGTACAACGTGCGTGGAATTCGCGCGGGATGTGCATGGTGTGGGTGTCTTTAGGTACAAAAAAATTGTTTTTATGAATTTACCAGATAATTTAAACAGACATAATATAGACAGCCAATTTCAGTTTACGTTTAAGCTTCACGTATTTTGATGAAAAGTTTACCCGTACGCTTATTTTAAATCGAGTTTATGAAACTGTGAGTCATGACGCTAACAGATTCTGTAATAATTTAACAGGGCTGTCAAACTGGCAGCCAATGAATTGTAACTGTAAAAAACAGGGGGTTATCAATTCTACATTTCGTCTTGCCTTTGAACTTCTATCAATATTTGAATCATTTTGTACAAACTGATCCCTAGTTTACGTTATAGTGGCTAAACTTTTTTTTAGAAACCGCGTAATAATAAAACAGCGTTAAGCAGAGCAGCGTTAAGCGAGGCCTTCTATAATAATATTTGTAACAATAAAAGAAAGCATAGTTACTTCTTACCACAACAGATTTATTCAGTGAATGTACATTTCGAGAGCAAAGCTCCCATCTTCAGCAAACACTGTTTGCTGAAGATGGGAGCTTTGCTCTCGAAATGTACATCCACTGAATAAATCTGTTGTGGTAAGAACTAAGAAGTAACTATTCTTTTATTTTTTTTATTGTTCCAACCACAGTGCTCTTAATATTTTTACTAGATTTATTAAGTACCGCAATCCATTGTACACATTTGCTAGATAGAGATAACAAGGAAACTGTCCTAAGATAGAAAATAAGTCTATGTTTCCAGTGAGATTTATTTCAGATTGCAATACAAAAAATCACAATTTTGCCTCTGCTCATGAATATTTTGTGATGTCATTTATAGTTTTAAGTGATTATGTTATTTGATGTAATTAAGACGCTAATGACCTCAGTTGTCGAGCATCTATAATCTACCGTAAATAAATCTAGTAATTGTATACACGAAACGTCAGGTAGAAATATTAGTGAATCAGCATTAAAATACTGTAATATTTAACAATCAAGAAAGCATAGTTACTTCTTACCACAACAGATTTATTCATTGAATGTACATTTCGAGAGCGAAGCTTTGCTCTCGAAATGTACATTCAATGAATAAATCTGTTGTGGTAAGAAGTAACTATGCTTTCTTTTATTGTTATTGTTTCAACCACAATGCTCTTAATATATTTAATAATATTTGTGTTTTACAATACTTGACAAAGTCATAATAAATTAACGAAACATTAATTTAACATTAGGCAATCTTTTATTTAAATACCTACGATTTTTTCTAATTAACTACAATTTGAAATCAGGTATTTGATAGTTAAACAAGCTTATAATAACATCAAAACCAGTACCAATAATAACAAACAGAAGCCCACATAAAATAATACATTGTGAGTCGATTGATTGTTTAATATTAATTAATAGAAGTTTAACGATTTAATATGCATACTAAATTATAGAACTAAAGCTCACAATACGTAACAATGTATTTGAGAAATTGATATCAGTTAATAATATTACAAATTTAGAAGCAATATAGGCTACCGATTAATCATGTATAAAAGCTTATTTTGATTGCGACAGACTTTGGATAGTTCGCGTAATTTAACTCGTCAATTCACGAATTTTTGCAAAAAAAAACTTTCAAAAATATTAAGTAACCTCCTTAAATAATGTCACTAAAAAGATGAAAATAATGAAACTTTGAGGTCGGTGTCAATTTCATTACTAAAATTTTTAATTACATAGACATCTACTTTTATTAAATAGGAACTGACCTCAAAATTTCATTATTTTCATCTATTCAGTAACTTTTTTGAAGAAGGTGAAAATTTTTTAAGTTTTTTTTTATATTTTACTTTTTAGAGGATTTGATTTCGCATATTTTTAAAAACTACCGAATCGATTTAAGTAAAATTTACGTGGGATCACTCTGAAGGCGTTCCTTATTAAATAAAAAAAGGATTATCAAAATCGGCTTACAAATCTTGGAAATATGAGGTAGCACACATTAAAAAATATGTTTTTTGATGTTATTTAAAAACGGATGAACCGATTTTAATAAAAACTATATGGTGTCAATCCGATAGAATTCTAAATAAAATGTCGTTGAATTTTTTCAAATCGGTTTACAATTCACAAAAATATCGGTGAACGAACATAAAAAAAATTACAGACGATAACCTCTTCCTTTTTTTTGAAGTCAGTTAAAAAGCTTGGCGCGTGTATTTATGTAGTTCTTCGAAGTAATTAAAAACTAATTTTTAATTTGCATGCAAATATTTAATTGAAATAGAATAAACAAATGACTGGCGTGAAATATTATTACTAATATTCACAACTAAAAAATGTTTTCAATAATCTAGAGTAGATAAAACCTGACGATCGTGAATGACAGCTACACAAAACCTCAAAGAATGCTGACACCTAACCGATAAGGGATAATTTTTGACGTGAAAACGTCTATTCACTTGTATAGTGACTTCTTTTATTTCGCGTATTCATTGCTTCCACCATATGTATCCGTCACTCCCACCACCGTACGTTTGCGAAACCTTGGCATCCAGGTCTTTTCTTGACGAGCAAATTACGATTAGCACTGCCCACAAAATACCGATTTTAACGCAAAAAAAACATTACTTTGTATGATACGCCGTTTTACACTTTAATAGTAGTAGGAAAATTATCATAAAATTAAAAGTCAAAACAAAAAAAAATTGTTACGACATAATTAACAGATTCTACATATAATTAAATTGTTTTTAATTATTATTATGTCACAAGATATTAAAAATATGTTCTTTATTGTAAAAATCGAATCAAATAATTTTAATTATGTCACAACATAATTATAATTCATGATTTTTCGTATCTCTTCTTGTGTATAAGCACTTATGCCGTGATATAATGTTTTTTTATTATGTCGGCACGTAAAAAAAATCACTTTGCAATTGTTTTTTTTCAATTGAAGATAATAAATTCTTTTTTTGTTTTGTAAAAATATAAATAGTAAGACGGTGTGCCATAACTCTCCTTTTGGAGCAGTCGGGTAAAAAGTGGGAAACAAACGTTCATTAGTGACATTTTTCCGGTCTTATTTTTGACTTTAGCAGGTCCATTTTGGTCTTTTAAATAAATGAACTCTCAAGGTCACGACTGTTAAGCGTCTATAACCTAGAAAGATAAAGGATGCGTATAGGCGCGTCACAGCGTATTCTTATTTAAAGCTCTTTCATTATGAAATGACGTAAAGTATTCTAATATTCTGAAAACGCTGTGTGATCTTAAAAGTTTTTTTTTAATTTTAATCTTAAATAATGAAGCTGTTATTAAGAACATAATTATTCTACAATAAATATGAACTTACAATTAATAAATTTATGGAAACTTCTAAGAGAAGAATATTAAGCGACATAACAGTGGTAACGAAACCAATTTTAGATTCACATATCCCTAATGAAATATGCTGTCATTATCATCTCTATTAAAATAAAAAACACGCCATTTGTAACGTAGATTATAACCCTCAAAGGATTAAAAATGTAAGATGACTACGTTATTATTTTTTCAATTAAAAGTCTAGCGTTAGTAACATATTCGTGCCACAATTTTCTATATAACTCATTTAATTGTAATATCGGTATATAATATTTCTCAAAGGTGTTTTTTGTCGGTATGAAATATCTCCCTTAATACTGTACCAAAATTAATGTTTGATACGCCATTTTGGAGATTATTTTTTTCTTTAATGACGAGAAGTAAATGTTTTCATTAAAAAATTACAGTTCAAAAATTTTAACAATTTCATTACAGAAAATATTCAGCAAAAACAAATGTCGCCATCTGATGACAATCTGTTTATTTTAACAGTTATCGGTAATATTAAGTAACGTAGTGGCACTGAAGTCTCTGAATCGAATAGAATAAAATGTATTTCCACCCTATTATATCACGTAACTGACCACTACCAGTGCGAAGTATTCGCACGGGTCCGCTAATATTTATTAATTATATATAAACAATTAATTTGTCTGAAATTTATTTGTCGGATTCCCAAGATTCATCTAATTTTGTAAACTTATTGTATTAAAAATATACGAAATGCAGAATCAGACATCAATACTCATCATTGATCTCTAATAGATGGATTGTGGATAGTCACGACTAGTTCCTATATAACGCCTGAAGTTTCTTAGAAGCAGAGAGCAGAACAGTTTATCGGGAAATTTGAATTATCAGTATAGTTACTGCACCCATTCCTCAGAAAAAGGGTCTTAACACAGACACACAGACGGACAACAAAGTGATCCTATAAGGGTTTCTTTTTAGTGTATTTGCCATAAGGCAACATACACTATTGGCGTTGGTCGGATGGCGGGACCTAGGGGTCGGACCAAAATTTCTCGACGTTTCATAACCTCCTAAACACTTTGGCACCATTTTTGAAAATGTTTATATATATATATATATATATATATATATATATATATATATATATATTTATATACGTATATATATATATATATATATGTGTGCGGGCAATAACTTTCGAAAGAGTTAATTGATTTTAACGAAATTTGGTCCACGTGTTGAAATCCATCACCGCAAGAAGCCTATTTATATGGGCCTAATCGGACCAGCTTAAGGGTAGTTTTTAGGGGTTGAAAAATGTTTTTGGGCCCCAAAATACCGAAAAAATTCTCAGAATCGTTTCAAAATTGACATTTAACCCTTTAGTAGTAATTAAAAGGTGTCCCTAAAATTTAAATAAAATCGGCCCGACAGGACCGGACTTAGAAATTTTATGAAAACACTAGTTTACAAATAGTCAATTATTTACTGAAAGTTGTATATAATTTGGTATAGAGGTTCGATTTATAATAATATTGCAATTAAGAAAAAAAATGTTACTTTAAGGGGTGTATTAAGGAGTAAAATTTTTTATTTTGCCCAAAAACCAACTTAAGCTCGCAAAATAAAGCCACACTGCCTGTATAAGCAAATACACTATATTGTCGGCAGGGTTTTGGCACTGCGACCCGGGTTTTTTCCTTTGAGGTACGGAACCCTAAAAAATACAGTGTCTATTTGAAACACATTATCTAAAATCTTGAATTTATTTATTTATTCATTCAAAGCCCAATTACAGAAAAATAGAAAAAACAAAGTTTCAATATGTCGTTATAAGCACTTCTGAAAACGTTTCTAAATTCACTGAATGTGCAGTTAAAAATAGGTATGAATATTACAGCAATTTTCATTTATAAGTTGACACATCTTATAAACGGGTTAATTTGTGAAATGACAGGTTCTTGATGCAGGTAAATAAAACGACTGGTGATTCCGGCTATTGAATTTAGGAACATGGAAAAGTAATATGTTAAGAAAATCTTCGTTGTCAATCTGATTATGTAATAATTTGAATAAGAATAAACAAGCAGCAAAATCTCTGCGACTTTTAAGCGATGTATAATTTGTAACAGGGCATTATAACTCATATACTTAGGATAAATTCGTCACTTTAAATGTTAAAAATCTATACAAAACATTTGCCACTTAAAATTACCTGTGTGTCTAACGACCTTGATTTCACATAATGGCCGCCATTCTCAATCCATATATTGGGTATCAATTATATCAATACATAGATCGAATCTGCATATATATTGCATTATTACAACATAAGTTTAGAGCGTACACCCTATTTCATACAATGTATTAGACATAATACTTCCTGTTTACAAAATAATTTTAATATTAAACTACTTATGTAACGTTGAAAACGGTAATTAATTTAAATTTTGTCAACGGCATCTGGTTTATAGAAACAATACTCCTTTTTGCTTCGAGGCAAAGGCAACAGCTGGGCAATATCTAATAAGAAATTTTAATAGCATTGGAACAGTAAAATTAAAATGGAATTGTTTTCGTAGCACGTTATTATAATACGATCCATTTTTAGGCTTCCATACATCCGATGAAAAACGCAAACCTTATAGGCTCTCGTGTCTGTCCGTCTGTCACAGTTCATTTTCTCTGAATCTGCTGGACGAAAAAAGTCAAAATTTAAAACATAGATAAAGATAGATGACCTAATCACGGACCTGTAGCGTAAATAAACGTATTCCGATTTTGGGAGAGAAATTCGAAATATAAAAAAAATGTCAAGTGTATTATGTGACAAATCAAATAAAATGGTTCGTTATGAAAAATACAAATATATTTTTTTCATAATTTTAAAAAATATTAAAGGAAGTTGTTGCGTCCATATTTTTTTTCAAACATATACAATTAAGTTAGCAGGAAAGTGGACAAATTGATGTAAATCAATAAAGCAATTATTAATTTAGCGACGTTTCGGTCATTTATTTGATCTTCATCAGGCCTCTTAATATACGGTATATAATAAACATCAAATAAATAGCAACATGGATCTTATTTTTACTTATAAACATTACAAAATTAATAATTGGTTTATTGATTTACATCAATTTGTCCACTTTCCTGCTAACTTAATTGTATATTAAAGGAAGTATTCAAAAAATCTAGCATTTCTCCCCTCTTATCTCCGAAACCACTGAGATTAAAAATTTTGAAAAAAACAGGGAATATAGGGTCTCATTCATAGTTTGAAACCTAAACGAAAATTCTAAATCTTAAAGTTCTCGCGGAAAACGAAATGGTACTGAATCTTCTCTACGCGAGTTCGGTTCGCACTTGACTGTTTTTTTCACAGGTAACTGTAAACGTCAGACAGAAATACCTGCCATGGACCAAGAAGCCCGGATACCAAAAAAAAGAAGAAGAAAGAGATTTATTTACATGATATTTACAATCTTTTTTATATTACAAGTTTGCTCAGTGTATAATTTTTATATTTTTTCCACTGATTATGTTTTTTGAGTAATTTTTAATTACAGAAATATTGGTTTCCATTTATACCAAGAAAATTTGGAACAACGTCGGCCGTGGAAACGTGCACACTTGAATAGAACTCAAAATCGTTTTAAAATATATTATAGTTAAGCCGGGTCCAGACGTGTGTAACGCTTATATAACACGAATTCTGCGTGTGGACGGCACTACGAGCATTACATGTAACGCTCGTACCGGCATTCGCCGTGATCCATCAGCTGTCGGTTTTTAGCGCGAACACAAAAAGGCGCTCGCAGTACTCGTTTGGACGGCGTTCGTGACGATTGTGTCGTGTGTACGTTCATGAAACGAACAATCGCTTGAACTTATCACTTTGTCTCAAGAAAAACGTGTTATTTGGGATCCAAAAAATCCGGATTACTTTAAAAAAATCTGAAATCTTCAGTTAATAAATATATTTAAATAAAAGTAGCACCAGCTATCATGACTTTCCTATTCGGCATGTTCGTAGCAACTGAGTGGAAACAGCTTTTGACAAAGATTCGCTTTCACGATTCGCGTTGAGTTCGTGTGCTGTCTACACTGTTGACGCTAAATTACACGTAATCTTACATTACACGTTACACACGTCTGGACCCGGCTTCAGTACAAAAATTTATCAGTATTGTAGATAGGTATATAGGCGATGTGGTAGCGGGCGAAATAATTTACTTACCTGTGAGCAGTCTACAAGAACAATGAGTCCGCTACCATATCGCCTTTGAGAATGTCTCCCGCAGTTGTAGACGAAACGACAGGTAGAAATACCAATGGACCACGCCCTACAAGCCAGGTTGGACAGGAAACATTATTTATGTAACAACTATAATTGTAATAATTGTAAATTGAAAAAAATTATGTATGCAAAATTATACTTTCAAGTAGTCATAGGTTATTAACAGTGATAAGTAAAATAATGGGAAATCATTTTCAATTTTTCAAGAATTTCGTCCGATTGTTGATTCGAATAAGAAAACTTCTCTTTTAAATTAATAATATTTCTTAGTATTAAATTGTTTATTCTTCTAAATGCACATAATTAGTAAGGTACTAAGAACCTTAATGATCGCCCAAAAACCTAATCTATTTTTATTACATCAATCACAATCTATTGAGTTTTATTAACAAATTACTACAAATATAATAAATTCATACAGGTTTATTAATCTCTTTTAGCGAATGTCCAGGTAATTTTTCGTATCAACTGCTATTATCGATTGTACCGTAACATATATACACGGTGACCCATTTTAATTTGCCAGCTCAAAAATTTCAAAAAATAGAATTATAAAAAAAATAAAAGTGACTCACCATAAAGAAGGATATAAAATGTTTGTAAGTGGTGCCACTTTTGAGAAACGAACCACAACTCTGGTTTTTTAAATAGGATTTTGATTATTACCCCATTAGAAAGAGGGAAAAAATGCTATCAAAAATGCGCAGCTCAAAAAACTTTTTGATGCTTTTTTATCGCGAAAAATATTTTTTCATGAAATACACACACGAGACATAAATCCAACCACACAACCTCCTCGTGATATGTCTTGGATAACGCTAATATCGGAAGTTAAAAGTTATGATTTTGTGCGATAAAAAAGCCTCAAAGAAACATTTGAACTGAACGTTTTTGATAACATTTTTTTCCTCTTTTTAATGGGGCAATAAAAACAGCATGGTTTTATTTAACAAAATTAGAGTTGTTGTGCCACCTACAAAAAGTTTCTCTTCGAAATATTGTCGCTCTTTTCAGAATTATTTTTTGTATTTTCTGAAATTTTTGAGATGGCAATTTAAAATGGAACACCTTGAATAATATCCCTGCAAAATACGCCAGATTTTCAGTTTTGTGAAAAATTATCAAATCATGTTTCAAACAAAGTTTGTTTGATAATAATTTAATACCTAATGATATTTAATTGTTCAAAATTACAAACGATATTATTCAATTATTGAAATTCAAGCGAATGCACATATTAGCACAGTACATAGTCGTAGCTCATAAATATCTATTAATTAACGCAAAATAATTAACAGCTCAATATATTACTCCATACGTAGGGTACCTCTATATTATAACAGTGCAGGGCGTAGGTAAAATTATCACGAACCGCCGTTAATATAAATCAAAAGCAAGTACCTTTAATGTTTTTATCTATTTTTTAAAATTAAACTTCTTTAGCGACGTATCTGTTTGAAATTTTTTGTGACGGAAAAGGGAAAATAAAAAGCCGGGTCGCAGTGCCACAACCCTGCCGACAATATAGTGTATTTGCTTATACAGGCAGTGTGGCTTTACTATGCGAACTTAAGTTGTTTTTTGGGCAAAATAAAAAATTTGACACCTTAAAATAACATTTTTTTTCTTAAACACAATATTATTATCAATCGAACCTCTATACCAAATTACATACAACTTTCAGTAAATAATTCACTATCTGCATACTAGTGTTTTCAGAAAATTTGTAAATCCGGTCCTGTTGGGCCGATTTTATTAAAATTTTAGGAGCAGTTTTTAATTGCTATTAAAGGGTCAAATTTTAATTTTGAAACGATTCTGAGAATTTTTTCGGTATTTTTGGGCCCAAAAACATTTTTCAACCCCAAAAAACCACCCTTAAAATGATCCGATTGGGCCCATTTTAAATAGGCTTCGTGCGGTGATGGATTCCAATATGTGCGCCAAATTTCGTTAAAATCAATTAACTCTTTCGAAAGTTATTGCCCGTACACATATATACCTATATATATATATATATATATATATATATACATATATATATATATAAACATTTTTAAAAATGGTGCCAAAGTGTTTAGGAGGTTATGAAACGTCGAGAAATTTTGGTCCGACCCCTATGTCCCGCCATCCGACCGACGACAATAGTGTATGTGCTAGAGATAGGTAACTCAGATCTGAACCGGTTCAAAGAGCCGACTCCGACAGAAGATCCGTGAGAGCCGACTCACTTTTTTTTGAGCCGACGGATCAACGGATTTGCATAACTCAGTGAAACACTTAACACACAGAAGCACATTTTACACTTACGTATCAGTTCTTGCTTTGATGCATCTGTCAGCATTATGGCAAATACACTAATGATTCAACATCGGGGAAATATGAGTAACCTTCAGCGCGACAAAGGAAGGGGCAAATTTATAACGTATGTGATTGATTTATTCTAGTTTTGGGTGGATTTTATAATATTGTAACTGTCAAAGTACTATATAATAGAAAAAGTGTGTATTGATAAATAACTGAAGTACTTACAGTGTACCAATTCGATAACATTCTGAACAACATGGCGTCGACATTTTTTAAATCACCTCACAGCTGGTGGAACTATCGCGGGAAACACAAATAAAAACATGTCTTTTAAAAATAAATGGTACTAGCGAACCCGCGTGCATACTTCACACCGTTAGTGGTCAGTTACGTAGTATAATAGGGTGGAAATAAATTTTATTCTATACTCTAATCAGAGACTTCAACCGCACTACGTGACTTAATATTACCGACAACTGTTAAAATAAACAGAATGCCATCAGATGACGGCATTTTTTTCTGTAATGAAATTATTAAAATTTTTAAACGGTAATTTTTCAGTGAAAACATGAATTTTCGTCATTAGAGAGAAAAAAATCTCCAAAATGGCCTATCAAACATTATTTTGATACAGTAAGGGAGATATTTCCTACCGACAAAAGACACCTTTGAGAAAAAATATATAGCGATTCTCAACTAAATTTTAAGCCAAAAGCAAGGTCAGAAACCGAGCATTAAAACTATAAATTAATAACAAATATTTTCTTTTTTACATAGATACTTTTATTATATTAATCTAAAAAGAAATTTTTTACAATAAAATTTTTCATGTGACATGTTTTGAAATAAATTTGGTTTAAATGTTATTAAACGAAACAAGATAATTCTAAAGTAAAAGACATAAATTTACGAAAATAGAAAAAACACAACTAAAGTAATTTATTTTCCTTTGTTTGTAAAAGAAAATCCATCACAGTACGTAAACACTGTATGCTTTTTTTTTCCTTTTTTCATGTTAAGGAAAATAAATCGGTGCTATGTACCGGAATGTGATATTTACTGTGCAATAGTTAAAAATAATTATTTGTATTTTTGTTTAATTGATATTTATTACTTAGCAAACATTTAAAAAGAAAAAACTATTTGGAATTTAATCAATTGCAATTAAGATTACAAAAAATAATAATTGAACAAAATATAAGTTACATGCATATACCCTATTGTATTTCAACTTTTCAAAAATAACACGTGACTACAAAACACGCCTGGACCGTTTGTGACATCGTGGTTATATAAATAATTTGTGTTTTAATTAATATTATGCATATTGTCATAAAACAGGTGATTTTTAAGTTGATGCTTTTATTTAACAGCGTGTAGAAATCAAATAGACAAACAAATATTTCCAGTTACTTTTTTATCAAAACTCAAAAATAAGAGAGAAACAGCCATTTAAAGTTTAATTTCGAGGTCGGTCCTGGCGTTATGTTCTGTCACTATGGAAATATCTTAGTCATTATCCAGTATCTTGCTGCCTATCTGAGACAAAACGGAGTCCATTTCGGACTATTTCTGTAAATACTTGATAATGACACAACATATTTCCATAGTGACATAACATAACGCCAGGACCGACGTTAAAATTTCATAAAATTCATTTAAACTTTAAATCTCTTATTTTTGAGTTTTGATAAAACAGTTACTTCAAATATTTGTTGTATTATTTTTTCTACACGCTGTTAAAAAAAGCATCCTTATTTTTTACACAATACGAATTGAATGTTAGTAAAACGAGTGAATAAAACACTTTAGATAACGCTATTTATACCTAAAAAAACGTTGTCCCGGTCAAAACTACCAATTTTAATGATTTAAAGTAATAAATAAAATTGACATTCTGCTTTTTGGACGAGTCAAACTACACCCAAAAATGTCAAAACTTAGAATTCTTACAAAATATTTATGTACAGAAGGTAGGTGATTTCAATTCATATTGTGATAAAAATAAGTAATGTTGTATAGGCAGTTAATCTCCCTAAGATTACTGTGAGTGTGTACAATTTCTAACAGTCTCTAAAACCTCCATAAGTTTCATTTTAATAATTACCATTTCGTCTTTTTCGCGTGTAATAGCTGTGAATTTGGCTTTTCGCTTATCTCGCGACTGTTTAGCCGCAGAGTTATTTTTAGCCCTTTTAGCCGAATATTCTTCATCCACCACTCGCTTTCTTTTATGATCCCGCGCCATGTTTGGACTAGATTTACTTTGTGTAATCATCTTGCATTCCTCGAAAAATTTTGTATACGGTACGATTTTTGTGAAAGCGTTTTCAATGTTTATCGGTTCATTTTTGGACAGACATTCAAAGCAAAATTTTAAAATTTCACTATGTTCCTTGGTCATGTGCTTTTCGCAAAACAATTCCAACTCGTTCATTGAAATTGTGTCCGAGTTATCTCCGCTAAATTGAACGTTAGCGTCCTCGTCAGCTTCTTTTTTTACCGGAACATCACCATATAAATCTGACAAGTCCTCCTCATCACTATCTGGTATTTCAGATTTAATCGGACATTCACCGTTTGAAAAAGGTTGTTTAGTTGCATCTTCGACCGGCCTGCTCCAATCTTCTTCTTTAATTACAACTCCACTTGCCAAATTTTGTTGATTTGCTGCCTCGCTCGTAGGACATAAATTTGACAAGTCCTCATCACCACTATTTGGTATTTCAGATTTGATCGAACATTCACCGTTTGAAAAAGGTTGTTTAGTTGGATCTTCTAACAACCTGCTCCATTCTGGCTCTTCCTTCACTTTAATCTCGCTCATGGCAACTTCTTCGTCTTCTACTTTTACTGATACAAATTCAAAGTGGCTCTGTGAACAACACGAAATGGAAAACAGATTAATTCAAATTCATTTATCCAAGTTCTTTAGCTGCAGTAGTTTTCTGGGTCAAGACTTAAGACCAAGTGCTAATTCTTATCGGAAAAATAAATTAAAAATCTAAATATTACGGATTTTAATGTTGAATGAACACCCACTGAGGCCAAAAGGAGGTTGTATGATTGTATGATGTATACTTACTAGTGTGTAAGTCCACTTATCTCTTCCAGCATACTTCTAAACTACCTATCATAATTTGACAAATTGTTAGATATGTCACACTACATTCAATATGGTGCCCTTTAGAGGGTTAAAATGTGCCGTGTTGGGTATCAAATGAAAGGGCCGATTCAACAAAAAGACTAAAACTCAACTACGGCAAAAGTCGTGCTGTGAAAAGTACAAGAAAATATTCTTGCCCATGGTTGGGTTTCAGTTCTTAAACTCTATTTTTATCTAGCTTTCCAACTGCAATAGTTTTTTTACGTCAAGACTAATTCTTATATGAATTAGTACTTAGTCTTAAATTATAAGTACCACTAATACAAAAATCTAATTATAAATCTAAATATGACAGTATTTTAATGTTGAATGAACACATTATATGTTTCGGATGAAGTTCTTTCCATTTTAGTGTGATACCTATAATTTTAGTTTATAATCGTAATTTATAGACGCATATTATTTTGTAATTCGTATTGATAATCGAATCATTTTTCCACCAATTAATACAAGCTGTAGTACTAATTTGAAAATAATGAACTATAGTCCTTGATGAACAATTCACGTAGAAAACTAATTACGAATCTCCAAGATTCATAAACTAATGATTTTAAATATTTATTGCTTGAATAAACCCATAAGTTTTCTGTGATTAAAAAACAAGCTTGTCGTTATATCTACGTAAAGCATAAATAATGGCACAGCAATAGTAACATTTGAATGAGTTGAGACTGGTATAGATATCAACTAAAAATAGAAATTAAATTATACAAAACTGTAATATTAAATCAAAAATACTACTCAGATAATAAAATAATATTAAAAATACTTACGGCCATAATAATATATTTACTGGTAATGATTTGATCACAAATAATAATTCTCTACACAAATTGAACTATTTCACTTTGAACACTCTAAATGAATTCTGGATGCTGTGTCGTCGTTTATATGCACAATACCTATCATGCCGATACCTACCTCAAGCGTCCATAGACATTTGTAAGTTAGCTCTAGGTAAAAATTTTAAATGCGGATTTGCTACCTACTTTGCTAATACATTGTGTTGATTAACTCAGGTTAATTAACAATAATAATAATTTCCTTTATTCATGAGCACCAACTACGGTGTAAACAGCGTCAAAAGTTGCAAATTATAGAATAACATTTTAAAAATATACATGTGACAATAAGACTCAGGTTAACCATTGTTGTCCACAAAGATGGAAAAAATGTTCATAGAAGCAAAGTTACTCGATTTAAATTGCATTGTGGAATGTTTAATTAATCTATAAGTATATGATATATAAAAATGAATGTTGGAATGAGTATCTGTTTGAGATTCTTAGACTTCTTTTGACCGATGACCATATATGTATTTTTTATGGAGAAGATTTTAAAGTTTAACTTCTTTAGCGACGTATCTGTTTGAAAAAAGTAGAAGTCAGTTTAAAAGCTTAAAATGAGAACCATTTTAAGCTTTTAAACTGACTTATAAAAGAGGTTATCAATTCGGCGTGTATTTTTTTTCCTCTAAAAAAAACATAGGGTTCCGTACGCCGGGAACGGTTTTATGTCAATTTGTATTTCCCTGTCGATTATCTTACAGTTCTTACATTTCAAATATTTGACTCAAAAAGCAAAAATTAGAAAATGCGTGGAAAATTTTCGCACAGACATCCTGTATTAGCAATACACCTATCCCCCGATTTACACGGTAGATACGTTCCTGAGAAAAACGTGTAAATCGAAAATTAAAAATTTTCAAGTCAAAACCGTGTAAATCGAAAAGCTTGCAGAAAATGCATAATTTTGCTATTTAACAGTTGTGATTTTTTTCAATATTTTTAGGTGTACACAGAAATAAAAATAAAATGCATTGACAGGTTAAAATTACGGAAACACTGTTTTTTTATTTAATTACAATACATTAAACAGAAGAACAAAAAATAAAACCAAAGGTGTTTTATTATCCTTCATCACTGTCAGAAATTACTCTCATTCTTTTTTTCGGAATCGAAGGTTCTAATTCACTTTCATCACTCGAAGTTATTTGTGCCGATTCGATGTTTGAAGCAGAAATATTTACATTATGAGAGATGGTAATAAAATCGGTTATTAACAATTGCTTCGAATTTTTTGTAAGATCTTTGTAAACTTCTTCATATTGAGCCAAGCAGCGATTTATGTCACGTTGGAATCGCATTTAGTAGAGTGCGATAAAAACAAAAAAAAACTTATTTGGAAAACCGTGTAAAAGCGAAAACGTGCAAAACAAGTACCGTGTAAATCGGGGGATAGGTGTACACTAATAATGGGTTCGACTAATGACTTACCTCATATTTACAATACTTAATATACGCAGTCATTCAAGCTTAAAAAACATTTTGGTAATACAGATTAATGTGCAGAGCAGACTTATATTGATGATAAAATATAATATCTTCATCTACTTATATATAAAACATGCGAAATGACTCGAAGGAGGAACAATTATTTATACAGCACGATCAAGAAAACGCTAACTGCTAATTATTTTCGAATTTATAAATGTTTAGATTGTATATCTAAAGTCGTAATGGATTATATTACAGCGACATGCTTTGTTTGTTTTTTTAACTTCCCGCTAAGAAAATTGAAAATTTTCAAAAATTGGGAAATTATTGGTTTCACCCCGATTTGAGTTTTTGTCAGATCTGGACGTTTTGAGATCCTAGGAAGCTATTCTGATGTTTTTTAAAATGATGTCCGTATGGCTGTGTGTGTATGTAAACCTCCCATAACTTTTAAACGGGTGGACCGATCGAAACGCGGAAAGGAACTTAGATTTCCTGAAAATTGGAACTGATTCGACCAGGTAGAGAAATATTTTCGAAACTACCGTACCGATTAATTCCAAAATCTAATCAACTCTATTCCTCATAAAATGTGAAGCGGTATTTTCAGAGCTGTAACTGTAATGAAGAGCAAATATCGCTCAAAGATCAATGTGGGGCCTTATTCCACGCTATGAAAAATGTGTAGAGATCACCAAGCTCACACGCCACATTGTTTAAGTTGTCATTGTATTGTATTTCAAAATTTTCATAAATAATAAATGTATTCAACTAGCTAGGGCGCCGAGGCAAAATACTAAACCTGTAAGTGCGCCGGGAACTGAAAAAGTTTGGAAACCCCTGTGTTATTCTATAATTTGCTACTTTTGACGCTGTTTATACCGTAGGTAGTTGGAACTCATGAATAAAGGAAATTATTATTATTGTTATTTAACCTGAGTTAATCAAGACAATGTACATATTAGCAAAACAGGTAGCAAATTCGCATATAAAATTTTTACCTAGCGAGCTAACTTACAAATGTCTATGGACGCTTGAGGTAGGTATCTGCATGATAGGTATATTGTGCTTATAAACGACGACACAGCATCCAGAATTCATAATTGAATGTTCAAAGTGAAATAGTTCAATTTGTGTAGAGAATTATTATTTGTGCACAAATCATTTCCAGTAAATATATTATTATGGACGTAAGTGTTTTTAATATTATTTTATTATCTTAGTAGTATTTTTGATTTAATATTACAGTTTTGTGTAATTTAATTTCTGTTTTTAGTTGATATCTATACCAGTCTCAACTAATTCAAATGTTACTATTGCTGTGTCATTATTTATGCTTTACGTAAATATAACGACAAACTTGTTTTTTAACTACAGAAAACTTATGGGTTTATTCAAGCAATAAAACATTTCATATTTAAAGTCATTAGTTTATGAATCTCGGAGATTGTGACTGGAAACTTTTTAAGCCGATCCGTAATTAGTTTTCTATGTGAATTGTTCATCAAGGACTATAGTTTAGTTGCTTATTTTCAAATTAGTACTACGGCTTGTATTAATTGGTGGAAAAATGATTCGATTATCAATACGAATAATTGTGTTTCGGATTACAAAATAATATGCGTCTATAAATTACGATTATACTCTAAAATTATAGGTATCACACTAAAATGGAAAGAATCTCATGCGAAACATAGTGTGTTCAATCAGCATTAAAATACTGTCATATTTAGATTTATAATTAGATTTTTGTTTTATTGTTTAATTAGTAGGTACTTAGAATTTAAGACTAAGTAAGTACTAATACTTATTGTTTCCAGTAAGAATTAATACTTAGTCTTGACCTAAAAAAGTTAGATAAAAATAGAGTTCAAAAACTAAAACCCAACCACGGGCAAGAATATTTTCTTGTTTCGTACTTTTCAGAGCACGAATTTTGCCGTAGTTGACTTTTA
This sequence comes from Venustoraphidia nigricollis, assembly GCA_034508555.1. Classification (NCBI taxonomy): domain Eukaryota; kingdom Metazoa; phylum Arthropoda; class Insecta; order Raphidioptera; family Raphidiidae; genus Venustoraphidia; species Venustoraphidia nigricollis. Next base: position 1,622,198 of record JAVRKA010000053.1, on the reverse strand, counting down.
ATTTTCAAAATCTATATTTTTATTGAATAGGACCTTTCATTTGATACCCAACACGGCACTTTTCAACCCTCTAGAGGGCGCCATATTGAATGTAATGTGACGCTTCTAACAATACCTCATTTGTCAAATTGTGATAGGTAGTTGGTATGTCGGAAGAGATAAACAGTTAAAATCATATACCCTCCTTTTGGCCTCAGTGGGTGTAAGTGTTCATTCAACATAAAAATCCGTAATATTTAGATTTTTAAATTATTGTTTCCAATAAGAATTAGCACTTGGTCTTAAGTCTTGACCCAGAAAACTACTGCAGCTAAAGAACTTAGATAAATGAATTTGATTTAATCGGTTTTCCATTTCGTTTTGTTCACAGAGCCAGTTTGAATTTGTATCAGTAAAAGTAGAAGACGAAGAAGTTGCCATGAGCGAGGCTCGACAACATTTTGCAAGTGAGATTAAAGTTAAGGAAGAGCCAGAATGGAGCAGGTTGTTAGAAGATCCAACTAAACAACCTTTTTCAAACGGTGAATGTTTGATTAAATCTGAAATACCAGATAGTGGTGATGAGGGCTTGTCAAATGTATATCCTACGAGCGAGGCAGCAAATCAACAAAATTTGGCAAGTGGAGTTGTAATTAAAGAAGAAGATTGGAGCAGGCCGGTCGAAGATGCAGCTAAACAACTTTTTCCAAACGGCGACGATTCGATTAAATCTGAAATAACAGATAGTGATGAGGACTGTACAGATTTATATGGTGATGTTCCGGTAAAAAAAGAAGCTGACGAGGACGCTAACGTTCAATTTAGCGGAGATAACTCGGACACAATTTCAATAAACGAGTTGGAATTGTTTTGCGAAAAGCACATGACCAAGGAACATAGTGAAATTTTAAAATTTTACTTTGAATATCTGTCCAAAAATGAACCGATAAACATTGAAAACGCTTTCACAAAAATCGTACCGTATGCAAAATCTTTCGAGGAATGCAAGATGATTACACAAAGTAAATCTAGTCCACACATGGCGCGGGAAAATAGAAGAAATCGAGTGGTGGATGAAAAATATTCGGCTAAAAGGGTTAAAAATAACTCTGCGGCTAAACAGTCGCGAGATAAGCGAAAAGCCAAACTCACAGCTATTACACTCGAAAAAGACGAAATGGTAATTATTAAAATGAAACTTATGGAGGTTTTAGAGACTGTTAGAAATTGTACACACTCACAGTAATCTTAGGGAGATTAACTGCCTATACAACATTACTTATTTTTGATAAAAAAGTAACTGGAAATTATTTATATAATCACGATGTCACAAACGGTCCAGGCTTGTTTTGTAGTCACGTGTTATTTTTGAAATAGGGTATATGCATGTAACTTATATTTTGTTCAAATATTATTTTTTGTAATCTTAATTGCAATTGACTAAATTCTAAATAGTTTTTTTCTTTTTAAATGTTTGCTAAGTAATAAATATCAATTAAACAAAAATGCAATAAATACGCGCGAAATATAAAATATCGAAACCCAGTGTGACGCCAAGGTATAATGTACTATGACGTCAGACGCGTTTGAATAACCAAAATATTTATTTTTCGATTCAATAAGAATGTTTTCGTGTTTAGTACGAAAATTGATTTAAACTATTTTCAAAAATTATGCATAAACCCTACTAATATTAAAATTATTTGATGTACAGCGTAAAAAATCACTTCCATCATTTTTTTCGTAACGCGCCAAAACAAATATAGCTTCATTTGTATAAAATAAAAATTAAATAAATAAAAATTGAAAATGTATTACTTTTTTTTTATTCAAAAATCAAATTTCCCAGAAAATGTCTCGTTGAAAAACTTTCGACGTGACCCGTTATCGATGGTGTCATGTAACAGATGTGCTGTGACCACGTTTCAAATAGAACAGTCATTGAGCAGATGGTAGTCTGACCTTAATTAAAGGTATGCGGTTACACCTGTCGAGACATCCCAGTTTAAGCAATTAAGGCTATCCATGTTCCCGTTGTTTGTTTGTACAGGAATTGATTACAAGTTGGCATTTGCCACCTGCTTACAAAACCCATGTTTCCTTAATCTCAGTTTAAAATAACGATCTTCCAAAACTTTTACAGTTGGAAATTTATATATATTGAAAACTGTTAAGAGGTACTTATACCAAATTTATGACTATTAAAATACAAGGTGGGATTAAAAATAATTGGCGCCTTAAGATACGTTTAATTTCCAAGACTTTCCCTACCATAAGTTCCAACTTCAGATCTGAACTGAAAATTGATATTACGTAATCGATTCACATTGTCGGGAATATTATAAAGAGGTAAAATCAAGGTATAGACAGGTAAAATTTATATATATATATGAAGCTATAAATAAGTAAAATCTACATATTATATATAAAGGTATAAAGAGATAAAATAGAAACTACTTATCCGATTTCAATTTTTTTTCATCAATATTTAGAAAGAACTCTCAGGATGCCTCAACAGAAAGAGATGTACAACGCTTTCTCTAGAAAATAGTATAGAGCTTAGAAAGACCTGAAAAACCTTCTGCGACGAGATATGTCTATAAGCTAAGATTAAGAAATACATGTTCGACGATCTTTTTAACACTGTTCGAACGGAGTGGGGGTGAATTTTATATAGAATAGAATAGATGCTTTATTTGTGAATCACATTGTGAGTACAAAACGTCAATTTAAAAGCTATAGTTATAAAAATCCTCTACATTATAAAAGCAGTTTTGCTTGCAGAATATTTTAAGTTTTTGTTTATATATTTTAAAAGGTAGTTCCTGTATGGAATATGGCAGCCTGTTATATATCTTTCTGGCCATATAATCTGTGGCAGTCTGGGACAGTTTTAGCCGTCTATGAGACAGGCTTATATCATTTTTTGACCTGGTAATCTAGCAGTGGCAGTCAGAATGGCTTTCGAAGCGGTACATCAATATTTGATAAATATACAGTGATGGTAACGACATTATGCCATGTTTTTTAAATAACGGAGAACAGTGTTCATTGTATTTGGCCTTATTTATTATTCTAAATCGCCTTGTCTGTTGGATTCGAATACAATGCCAAGAATAGATAGATTGTAGATTATAGACGTTTGCCAGTCGAGGTCAACTATAACTAACCGAAGACAAGGAATAGGGCAGTGGATTTTTGCGTCACTTTCGTGACATTTCGAGTCAGGTTTTATAGAAAGGGAGGGCAGTAAAGAGGTTTTTGCACTAGCCGCTTTAAATGGACGTATACAAGAATGTAAAGTGGCACATTATGCTAAAGTAAAGCAAAACTGGTCGCGTTAACCATTTCATTGTTTGTGTCAGCTGTTTTTTATGACACAGGTACAGTAAGACTTCCCTTAACGCTGTTTCAGTATCGCAATTTCTATAAACGTTTAGCCACTATAACGTAAATTATTATAGTTTATAACAAAATTATTCAAATGTTGATAGAAGTTCAAAGGCAAGACGAAGTGTCATTGATGCACTATCTTGCTATCGACAACAGCTTGCTGAGCGAAACAGAAAAGGGCAAACTACATTAGATGACTTCTTCACAAAAAACAAAATATGTTAAATGAGGTAGCTTTCTCATCACAAACATAACTTCTTACTCGAACTTTTATTCGATTTTCATAAATATTTTATAAATAAAAATCGATATTAGCGATTAATAAATGTATAATCAATGTGATGAAAAAGTATTTGACAATAAATGTTACAAAATTTAAAAAAAAAATCTTATTCTCGGTTTTGTTTCACTTATGCCTAGTTTAGCGCTTATTGGAACGTATCTTCCGCGTTAAGTGGGGTTTTACTGTACTATCATAAGTGACGTTTGTTCAAAAGTGCCTTCACTCTAAAAATTTATAATTATTAAAAAATACCATCGATATTTTAATCATGTCTCAAAGTAGAACTCGGTTGTTTACAAGCTTTAAACAAAATAACATTTAAATAAAATAGTACTCACAAGTCAAGAGAAAATGTACCAATGTTAACAATGCCATAAAATCTATACGTGAATTTTATTCTCATAAAATTTTCATCAAAAACCATAAAATTTTATTTTTATTTGTACAAACATTGGTATCACTGCATACATAAAAATACTATATTTTTCTATGACAGAATTATTTAAAGTCTTTTTCCTGTAGCATGCATATTTTGTACTTAAGAATGAAAACAATAGCAACTTCACCTACGTAATATGCTAAAAGATCTGCATTACAAGAGCAAAGCGTCCGTATAAATTACTTATGTACGCGCGACAGAAGTTATACTTCTTTGACGTGATCGTGATAATTGATATTCACATTTTTGTTAGAGATGTACCTACATTGATAAAATAAAATGGGATGTCTACTAGGGAGATGCTTGTGGTCTTATAATTTATATACATTTTACCTTTGTTCCATTTTCAAAAGTAACATTTTTAGCGCCTGCATAAAGTAACTTTTTAACTATTTAAGGCTGTCGGAACGCTCTGAATTTAAGCCAAAAATAGAGCTTTGGCTGTCAACTGATTGTAGACTTATTCGTCAACATTCTGCAAAAATTCTTTCTCTATAATGAAGATAAAGGACAAATCTAGGTCTCTAATGGACTACTTTTGTAATTTATGCTCGATTTACTAGAAAAAATTTGGCATTAATTGTGCTAAAAAAACACATGTTTTCAATGTCACACTATGAACTTATTCGTACTTATTTCACAAAACTGTTCCATCACTAACCTAAAGTGACTCTTCCTTTTTCGGAAAAGTTTTTTAAATCTTCAAAATATTTCCAAAAATTAGAGTAATCAATTGACAGCGGCATCCTTGCAAAAATTTTTTTTAGCCTCGTAGTTGGTACCAGCCAAAAATTGAAACGTGCGGATGATTTGAGCGAGACAGAGCTAAAAAAGGTCACACCCACAATATGTCTTTTGCCTACCTCGCCCCTTACCGCTGGGTCTCAGCACAAACAAAATTCAGAGCGTTCCGACAGCCTTAAGGGTTTTCTACTGTTGAATCCATAATTTAAAAAAAATACAAGTATTGAGGTTATTTAACTGTCAAAGTTGCTAATAACACTATAGCTTTTAAGAAGGTCCGTCCGATGTCGCTGTTTTATGAAATAATTAATACAAAACGACTAAATGATGGCAGACATAACATGCACAACAAGCAGTCAATTAAAAATTAATCACAAATAACTTGGTACGGACACATTTCGATAAGATACTTGACGATATTTCTAATTAGTAGATTTTACATACGCTTATAGCTAACGTACCTGCTGAATTTATTTAGTATAATAGCTATTGTCTGCCATAATTGTTAAAAAACATTAATTGTTGTGACTTCGGACCGTATTAAAAATGGAAAGTTCATCTTTGATTCATTCAAGAGCCCTCGCTACTGCGAGAGTGCATGTCTAGCGACAACTAAAATAATTGGCTCTCGCATGTAGTGAATTTGAGTGTTGTAAATCGCTATATTATGAAGGATTAAGATGTTGAATTGTGTGCACCGTAGAGTAATTGATTAACTCATTCCGCCGCGTAAATGGAAAGATTCGGGTTTAAATCCCGACGGTGACGAGTTGGAATAATAAATTTTTCTAATATAGTGCTACAACAATAAATGTTTTTTTACAATTATAGCAGACAATAGCTATTATACTAAATGATATTTTTAATAATTTTGATGCTAACAATTTCTGCTGGTAAACTAATAAATAGCTTCACAGCAGAGTATAATACGCGCGCCATGGACCTGAAAGGCTCGGAAGTTAAATGCAAATGGTGGCTTGCGCAGGTACAGTCCGTTGAAAATTTAAGAACTACAAACTTGCGTTATATTATTATTTTTAATTTTTTAATTTTTCTTTAATCCAAATGTCTAATTCCTTGCATAAGTCATCCAAAAAATTATTTTTCGTGCTTGTCTATGCAAAACTGTATTAGACATCTTGATCAATTGACAATCAAAGAAACAACTTAACAATAGCCTACTGGACTGTATTTTATAGCAGGAAAGCGACAATTGACAAGACAACCAGCGATAACCAATCACCGACGAGTGCACGTTCTGTGCCGGTAACTGGGAGGTGGTGGGAGTCTTCCTTTCCCACAAAACATCCAGGACGGCTCTAAAATATGCAGCTGCGACGCTGTTTGTGACTAGCTTCAGAATCTTTTAGAACCGTGGTGAGTATTATAACAGTGTCCCCTAGTATTTAACCTGAGGCGATGATCCAGTATATCGCGATTTAAATAAGCTATGTAATGGAAATTTATTTTAAAAAAATATTCCGGTGGTCCATATTTATGAGAAACGGATACCTCTACATTGATTTCTTATATTCAAAATAACATTTTCGTTAACGAATTTTAATATAAAAGGTGATTGGGCATAAGTTTGCTTTAAGAGCACGCTTCACCAGTGACTCTAAAGCTTCGATTAATTACAACCTCGAGCAAAAACGAAATTTAATTAGACAAAGTTAGCTAACATGTAGTAACATGGCTGAATTATTACGCGGTAACCTGGTGTCTTAATGAATAGCCAAAGGGTTTAATTCAAGCTCAATAGCACAATTAATGTAGCTAATCTACTGATTAAATTAATCAACGAATTTACATGACGTTTGTTTTTTTTCTATTTTAAGCAACTTCACCTGTAATATCAGTGCGCCATTGAGAAGAGATTATTGGCAAAACTATTCAATACACCAGGTGACCTCGATCCATTGGATAGTAGTAACGGGGTGACGTCGTCCAGTGGACTTTCAACTGATATTGCATGGTTGATAACAATATTGAACGGTCTCTCAGCTGACGTCATTCATTGACGAGGTAGCCCGTGTATCTAATTTTTAATTGCTTTAAAAACGTACGTAATGTTTTATAATGAAGTATTGCGATTGTGCAAAAATATTAAAATATTAATGTCCACGAACTGACACACCTCTTTTTAGGGTTTCGTACCTCAAAAGGAAAAAACGAAACCCTTATAGGATCACTCGTGTGTCTGTCCATCCTACTGTAACAGCCAATTTGCTCCGAACTACTAGACCGGTTCAGTTGTTTGGTACACATATGTAAGTCGGTGACCGAAAGATGGACATGTAACGTAAATAAATGAATTTTGAACATGGGGGCCATTTTTGGGAAAAAATTAGAAAATTAAAAAAAAAGTTTTGCAAATAGTACCGTGGGTGAGGGTCTCAAATATATTTTATTTATAATTAAAAAAAATACTTTTAAAGTTATTTAAGAAAATGGATGAAAATTCAATAATAAATCGCAGGTATTTGGATTAATAATACAAAACAATCGTGTTATTGTTAACATTATGTTAAAATTAACAATAACAAGATTGTTTTGTATTATTAATCCAAATACCTGCGATTTATTATTGAATTATAATAATAATTTTGGATGCGAATTGATTGGATGAAAATTGATCATTCCCCCCTCTTATCTCCTACTGGACCGATTGATTTGAAATTTGTTACACATATGTAAGTCGATGACCCAAAGACGGATATGTAACGTAAATAGATGAACTTTGAACATAGGGGTCATTTTTGAGGGGTAAACTAGGAAATTAAAAAAAAAAGTTTTGCAAACTGTACCGTGTGACATATCAAATGAAAGGGCTTGTAGTAAGGGTCTCAAATATATTTTTTTTATAATTTTAAAATAAATAGTTTTAAAGTTAATTAAGAAAATAGATAAGCAATTGACCATCCCCCCCCCTTATCAACGAAACTACTGTACCTAAAATTTTGAAAAAAATACAAAATATCAGGTCTCATCCATAGTTTACAGGAAAACCTAAACGAAAATCTTTAGTCTTAAAATAATCACGGAAAACGCAATAGTACGAAACCCTCTTCTAGCGAGTTTGACTCGCACTTGACCGGTTTTTTACCCTTAACACAATGCTTTCGTTTCCTTATGAAACGTGGAAATAATTACTAACATAAATGGTTTTGGCATCTGACCACAGATATGCATCAGACGTTCCGTTCTTAGCTGATGCGAACATATTAAATTTTATGTGGTAAAATGCAATTCTATACATTTTTCTATATTGTAATGAAATCTATTACTTGAAATATACCTAATATTTTATATTGAAAAAGTCGAGATCAAAAAACATAAAATTTTATCGTTATTTCTAGAACACGTACGCGGTCACAATTGTTATGGTATTGACATGTGGCTAGTGTCCTATTTCACAAGCTGAAAATTGGTCTGCTGACAAATTATAATCGTTTCAATTTCATTATTGGGACTTGTTCAATATTGTCAAAGGATATAAAACTTTATTTTTCGCGTACTACTCATTCCTCTTTTGTTGTAGCGTAATAACACATAGTAATAATACAATGTACCTTTCAAGGAGTAACTTTTCCAAAAAAATCATATTTGGTTTGATAGTCCGAACTATCCATGCGCAATGCAAAATTTCAACTCAATCGGTTAACGGGAACTGGGTGAAAGTTCAAAAGTGCAATACGCATCCGGATGAAGCTGGTCAGCTAGTTACCATAATATATTGTACACATGTATGTAGAATTTCAACTCTATCGGTAAACAAAAAGTCGACAATTTTAAAATGCGATTCGCACCCGAACGAAGCCAGGCCGGTCAGTTAGTTACCATAATATTGTATTGTCATCGGAACTACACATTTGGGCAAAATTTCGGCTCAATCGGATAACAGAATGTCGGTGAAAAATCGATCGCAAAATTTCAAACTAATATAGCTGGTATAAGATGTTTTAATTTCTACAAGCTGCAGAACGTTTGCTATTTAATTGTTAAACATTCATTGTTACAATGCTAAATCAGAAAAATTTATTTTTATCCACCAACACCGTCTGGACTCAAACCAGAATCTTTCCACTTTCGCGGCGGAATGAGTTATCAGTTACTCTACGGTGCGATATCTAAACAATCAATTCTTCATAATAAAGCAATTGTAACATAAAATCCACTACATGCGAGAGCTGATTATTTTTAGCTAGGTACTGCTAGACATGAATCGTCTCTATAGCGAGAGTTATGAATGTATAGGTAAATTTCCATTTTTTCTTTATTAATCCAACCTAGGTACATCAAAGATGCAATTCAAAGGTAGATAAGGAGGCTGGGCCATGCCCATACCTATGTATATCATATGGAAATTTTTAACTACGAAATACTTCCGTAAGGTTTTAATATAAGATGTTTTAATTTCTACAAGCTGCAGAACGTTTGCTATTTAATTGTTAAACATTCATTGTTACAATGCTAAATCAGAAAAAAATATTTTTATCCACCAACACCGTCTGGACTCAAACCAGAATCTTTCCACTTCCGCCGCGAAAGTGGAAAGATTCTGGTTTGAGTCCAGACGGTGTTGGTGGATAAAAATAAATTTTTCTGATTTAGCATTGTAACAAAGAATGTTTAACTAATATAGCTGGTATATAAACATATGAGAATATGGGGAACGTAAAGTTGAATCAGTTAAAATGTTAATATATATATTAAAAATTTTGGATATTGGCCTATTTTGAGAAACAACATACTATTGATCCAAACTACTTCTGTAAAAATCCAAATATAAAAAATCCAAATTTTAAATAAAACCTTTTAATTACAAGCTTCGTATTATAATTTTTGTTTGTATTCAAAACCATTTTTGTAGGCAAAAAATTATTTGGCAGACAATGTATTTCAACACAAAAGTAGTAAAAATTGAATTACTTAATTTGAAAAAAATGTAATTTTTATTTGTCATTCTTTAGAGTGACTATAGTAAGAGTGTGGCTAATGCATTCGATCGCCGCCATATTGAGCCGAGAGTGGTGGACACTGCGAATGTAGCGCTTGCGCGGTCATACAGAAGCAGCCGACATCTGTCACTGCGTATAAAATGGCTCAATATGACGCAGCCAATCCGTGACTGCACTCTTACTATAGTCACTCTAGCATTCTTTTGACTCGAGCGCCAAATCACAAACGCGACGCAAAGAAGTACTATAACACTGTTTGGTTGCTAATGATCAAGTGTGACTGTAAAATACGATCTTCTCTGTAACGTTAGCTATGCTAGGGATGTCAGAAGTGCCAAAAAGTATCGATATATATCGTATCGATATTTTTTTCAAGTATCGATATCGGTACCGATTTATTTTTAAAAAATATCGATATATCGATACATTTTTAAAGAGAACATTGGCACTCGAAAAAATTTAGTGTACATATTGGCTAGCTTAATATAATCTTAAATAGCGATTAACGGACATTATTTCTAATAAATCAAGTAATAAATAATTCTCTGAAATAAAAAAACAATGATAAGATTTTTTTTTTGTTTATTAATACATTTAGTAGCAAATAGTTTTAGAGATTAATAGAACAATTACTTAATAAAGCCAGAGATGGCGAACCTTGGCATGCGTGCCACAGGTGACTTGCGACAGAAAATTGATGATACAGCATATGAATTGAGGTGTAAATCTAAATAATTAAAAATATTCTAGATATTGTAGAAATGAAATGAACTATTGCATGAATAGCTATTTTGACTGTTTATTAAGTATTCCGAAAATATCGAAAAATCCGGCGAAAAAGAAAAGGTTACATGTGTTTTATTCACTGTTGTTGTTTTTGGAACGCACATAAAAGTATGTTCCAAAAACATATGTAAAAACACGTTTCTTTTTCAGTTGAGTTTTCAATATTTTCGGAATAATTAAACGGCCATAGTCACTCGCGGTAGTACGTGTTGCTACTGGAAAAAATATCGGTTTTCGATACTCGGAATTTCGATATATCGAAATATTAAATATCGCCCAAAAATATCGATATATCATTTAAAAAATATCGATATTTTTTCGACATCCCTGAGCTGTGATACAAACTTACAGAACCTGTAGAGTGGTAGGTACGTGTATATATTGCGTCAAACATTTTGCGGATGTTATTGAAATGAAATGACGCGAATCGATTTACAACATATGCAGTATCTAACGATTAAGTTTTCTTCGATATCGATTTTCACGCATCATTTATTCTTTAGCTTTAGTACAGGTACCTACATATATATAAAAATACCACAAACCAATTTAAATTCACATTACACTTCCGTCATAAAATAATACAGATAATGCCTACAGATATACGAGATTACGAGTGGTATTTTAGCTCGTATGCACTAGAGAGAGCTAATATGCTCATTTGAAATAAAAATGTTTCAATGTTCCAAAAATTGATTTGAACAATCTTGAAAACTCTCAGATGTAAATTAATCAAGAAGTAACAATTTTTCGAAATTTTTGTGATCAGATACCGATTTAGGGTCAGTTAACTGAAATAAAAAATTATAATGCTCACATAAGAAGTTTAACCTCCTTAGTTTTTAATATTATTCTCAAGTTTAATTTTTTGTTATGTTAAACTAATTAATAATATTTACACATAATTAGGAACACACTATAAACTTCTGCCAGTTGTCAGTTTCATGTAATTTAGAAGACAAACTAACTTCCCCTTTATTTGGCAGTTATATTTACCCTCGATTTCTTACTTTTTTCAAATAGATACGTCGCTAAAGAAGTTAAACTTCACAAACAGCGGTGTTAAAAATCCCTAGCAATCAAATTTTATTTTTATCGAACAAACTTATTTTTTTGGGCTATAAAATAAACACAGGGAGTCACAATTTTCGCTCCGTTTGGAAATTCTTAGGGCTAAAACTTTACTTAAGAGAACTAAATTTATTTGCGACTTTTTAGTGTGTTGATACAAGCATGTTTTTTCAGATTTTTTTGAAACTATAAAATTTATTTTCAAATTTTTAGTCAATATATATATTAATATTCAAATTTTAAACGTCACTCTGCTTCTGTTTTTCTTTTTTTAACTTGTTATATAAATATTATCATTCCCAAAATCTCAGAATATTGTAATGTCTTCAAAACTGCATTCGACTGGAAAGTTTCACATCAATTGGGCATTTGGAAGATAGTTAAAATCGAATTGCAAATTTTTTTACATACAACATACAAGTCAAGCTAACATAAGCATTTTAACAATCTTACAGTTTCCATTTTTGTTAACATGAATCCGAACTGTAAGTTCCTCCCACTTTTTCCCCCATGCACCTTATCTATAAATGAGAGAGCTGTTCAAGGTTATTAGCTGCAGAGGTGCGACCTCCCTTCGTTGGATAGTAGTGGGAGAATGACTATGAATTGATATTGGATATTTGTTAAAAATATTGAACAATATCCCAGCTGACGTCAGTCACTAATGAGGTAACCTGTGTATCCAGTGACTTTGGACGCAAGCCAAATATCGTAAGTTCAAGAATCGCTGACGTCTATTATTGATGAACTTACATGCTTTACGAACTATCCTATGTATAGGTATGGACGCTGACAGCCCTATCAAGATGTCACGTGATGTAATACACATTTTTGCCGGGGTCAGGTCAAGGATTCGCTCAGACAAAGGGTTTGACGTCATTGGTGTGATGATTGCGTAGTCACTCAAACAGGCAAAATAAAATCCGTGATCAAAACATATTATTTATTTGTATTATCAACGGCCAAACAAATATTTCTATCAAACGAGCGCAGTCCTTTTTTTATTTTGAATTAGACCACGAGTCTGACATAACATCATCATCGCAATAATTGTCATTAGGGATGTACAACCTCGTTTGTTAAAATTTTAACAGATTTTGACATTGTGAATTATTTAGTTTTAGAAAGTAAAATTCAATATGGCATACGCTTTAAGATGACGGATTACCTTCTTATTCACAGCCCTCTTGATATGGGTATCAAATGAAAGTGTTTGACGAGTTGAATGCGACAAGATACGTGACGCCATTTTAAACCCAATATGGCGGATGTCACATATCCGATCGGTTTGAAATTTTAAACATGATGACAATACATGATTTAATCGTTTTTAGAATTAAATAATCAATTAATTTTAATAAATTAATGTTTTAAGCTTAACAATTTGGAAAATTAAAAAGAACAAAATAATATATTACTAGTAAGAAAAGCATTTTAAAGACAAGCTTTTATTGAAAAAATATTTTTTAATAATTTAGGTTCATAATTATAAAAGCGTGGGTTGTGACTAATATCATAGAGTTTGCAGTCCACACTTTTATAATTATGACCTTAAATTATTAAAAATCATATTTTCTTGTTTAGTACATTTCAACGAAAGCTTGTCTTTAAAATGTTTAATATTTTATTTCTCTTAACTCAAAAACCACTGAACAGATTTTGAACAAATTTTTTTCACTACTGTGTTTATTATATACAGCAGAAAATAGAACTCTACTTAAAACAACCCTGAAAAGCGACAAGCAAAATGATTTTATTTAATTTCGAATCCTTGCATAGATGACCTCAGCTGTTGAGCGTCTATAATTTACATCTCTTCTTCTTCGAATGTTTACCCTTCCCTAGTTTCGGTTATCAGTAACGTGGAACCGACTAGAGGCCATCGGGCCAATCCACTTGTTTTTATGTTTCTAATTATTTGTGATCGATATTTATTATTTTAAAAGCAAATTTTAAATAATTCAACAATTATTTTATTATAATTGCTTCACACTGATTAATTTTTACAAAATGATTAGCGAAAATCGTATTTTGTACCTCATATATATAATGGTAATTTATTTTTAAAGGGATTAAAATTAACTTTGCTGATTTCAAACATTTTTAATTGACAATACAAAATACATATATAAAAATGGATGTTGGTCTGTTTGAAATTAATACATTTCTATACCGTTTGACGGATCACCAAGAAAGTTGACACATATATCGTCGGGTGACAAGTAAAACTCACTAAGTGCCTTAATGAAACAATAGAGATATTAAAGTTTTAGAACATTTTTTTACGTCATAAATCCAATTGTAATGCAATTTATTGGAGAAATGGAATACTATATAATATATAATATTCCATTTCTCCAATAAATTGCATTACAATGGGATTTATGACGTAAAAAAATGTTCTTAAACCTTAATATCTCTATTGTTTCATTAAGGCACTTAGTGAGTTTTACTTGTCACCCGACGATATATGCATTTTTAATGGAGAAGGTTTTTTGCTATCTACTTTATTGTAACTCGCCACTAGACGGCGCCAGGTGGAGCCAAAGGATCCACTACTATTGTCGCTGCCGTTTGTCATCTCAATTGAGTGCAGAACCGCCGATAACGGCTAGTACAATATAAAATAGCGACCAGCGAGTTTTAACAGTCACTCGAGTCATAATGACATTACGTTCGAGATACGTATTTATACTACATTTTGGACGTACCTTCTATAAGATAGCTGATTTTCACTTCACAATAAGATTTACATATTTGACTGTTCATGCCCGACCATACTGGAAGCTATTTGGATCTCTCGAGATATTTTAATAATCAATTAATTCGACTATTTTCACTCGAAATATCCCATCACTAGCAATCAAGTGACGTTGTAGGTCAAAAAGTTCTGAGCTTGTATATGTATATCTGTCATCCAAATTGAATTTGAACTTTGAAAATACCGGTATAATGACCTTTTTTCTTTTTTGTCCTTGGTAATTAATATAAAAATGATTTGTCGGGAAAAAGGACTTTTTAAGTAAACACTTATTTTTTGTTATTTATAGCGACGTTATATCTACTTGACCAAAACATTTAATAGTTATAAAACTTGAAAAAGTCCAAAAAAAGGGACGAAACGTCGCTACAAATAACAAATAAATGTTTACTTAAAAAGTCTTTTTTCCCGACAAATCATTTTTATACCGGTATAATGTCTTGTTTCATACATATAAAAAATCAGGTGAATATTACACTCGTCATAATTTATTAAAAAGTAATTAATATTTTCTTAGCATAATTTCAATAGATATTGAAGCTAGTTCATTTACATAATACACATTAATATAAATGCCAAAGGATGTACGTAGAAGGATTAAAACGAAACTCATTTCCTTCAAACATATTATTTCGAATTTATAAATGAAAATAATGAGAAATATACGAGCAAATAAATAAACATATAATATATTTAGGGAAAAATATACTTTGATTATACAAGGTGTCCATTTTGTATGGTACATAAGTCGATCAATATGACTGAGTGATATTAAATATTAAAAAAACTCGGGTCGCAGTGCCAAAGCCCTGCCGACTGTATAGTGTGTTTGCTAATATAGGCATTGTGGCCTTATTCTGTCACCTTGAGTTTGTTGGGCCGATTTTTTTTTATTTTAAGAATATGTTTTAATTGATACTAAAGGGTTACATTTCAATTTCTGAGAATTATGTACAGAAACTTAACGGAATGGTTCCATATAAGTTTTTTTTTTTTTTTATTTTTATTTACTAAATTTCCTTTTTATTATTACACATACATATAAAAAAAAAACAAAAAATCTGTATAAAGGATACTTCCCCTCACTAGAGCGAGCTCTGTGTCGAGGGGAAGGATACGGTGTGTCTGTGTTACGTGTTCAACGTGTAAATGTGCATGTGTTTGTGTTGTGAGAGTGCGTTGTGTAATGTATGTATGTGTTTGTGAGGAGCTTTACTATTACAATGAAAACTAAGTTAGTGGAAGTAATTCAATATCTGATTTTTGTCAGCAGTATGCGGCCATTTACTAATTTGTTTTTTGAAACTATTAACAGAAGGTATCGTGCGTAGTTCTTGTGGCAGTGTATTGTATATTTTAGGGGCCAAGTAGTAGTAGTGTCTGTGTGCTAGGTCTAGATTTGTCTTTGGTACTACTACATGCCCCTGTGTTTGGATTCTTGTGTGTTGTGCGTGCTGTATTGTAAAATGTTTATGTTTATTATTGTGAAAATGTAAAAGTATAGTTTTGATGTATGTCTGTCTCACGTCAAGTACTCTAAGGTTTTCATAAATGACTTGTGTTGCGTATCGTCGGTTTTGTCGTAATATTATTTTCAGTATCAGTCGTTGGGAAATTTCAATTTGTCTAATTTGTGTTTTAGTCGTGCCTCCCCAGCCTATGATGCCATACGAAAGAACTGTATGAAATAACGCAAAATATATTTGTCTTAATATATCAACTGAGAATATTTGTCTGAGTTTAAGAAATACATAAGTCAAAGTTCTCAGTCTTTTAGTCAATCTCGTAAGGTAAATGTCCCATTTAAGTTTTACTTAAATTGGGTCTGTAGTTTTTTTTCTACCAATCAAATATGTCTTTTTTATATACGTATCGTAATATTCCCCGCAATTAATGTACTATGTGACACTTGACGATTGGTTTGTAACTCGCATATGCAAATTGTGTTTTGTTTTCCGATTTAAAACCGAACTGAAATTATTTTTGTTTAAATACAGAAAGTGAAAACATAATGGATTTGTAGAAACAATAGAAAATTCATTAATACTCATTGTAACGATTTTACGCTAAGCGTAGTCGTTTTTTATGCATTTATAACTGATTTTTAGTGTATTTGCCATATGGCAACATACACTATTGGCGTCGGTCGGATGGCGGGACCTAGGGGTCGGACCAAAATTTCTCGACGTTTCATAACCTCCTAAACACTTTGCCACCATTTTTAAAAATGTTTATATATATATATGTATATATATATGTATATATATATATATATATTTATATTTATATATATATATATATATAGGTATATATGTGTGCGGGCTATAACTTTCGAAGAAGTTAATTTATTTTAACGAAATTTGGCACACATGTTGGAATCCATTACCGCACGAAGCCTATTTAAAATGGGCCCAATCGGGCCATTTTAAGGGGTTGAAAAATGTTTTTGGGGCCCAAAATACCGAAAAAATTCTCCGAATCGTTTCAAAATTGAAATATAACCCTCCGGTAGTAATTAAAAAGTGTCCCTAAAATTTTAATAAAACCGGCCCGACAGGACCGGACTTACAAATTTAATGAAAACACTAGTTTGCAGATAGTGAATTATTTACTGAAAGTTGCATATAATTTGGTACAGAGGTTCGATTGATAATAATATTGCAATTAAGAAAAAAAATGTTATTTTAAGGGCTGTATTAAGGAGCAAAATTTTTTATTTTTCCCAAAAACCAACTTAAGTTCGCATAATAAAGCCACACTGCCTGTATAAACAAATACACTATATTGTCGGCAGGGTTTTGGCACTGCGACCCGGGTTTTTTAGTTTGTTGATGTAAGAGAACCAAAATGTAATGTGATATTTCTGTATATTCAATTTTCATTGTTTATCAAGTTTTTTTTAAAAGCTTGAAAAATGGAATTTATAACGTAAAATATTTCCCTTTGATTCTCTATTTAACGATAAAAATCTGATTTAAAATACGATTTACATGACCCCCTATAAAGCAACTCCTTCGTGCCATTTCGTGCTAGTGCGTAAAGTAAAATAAAAGTTTAGAAATGTTCAAAACTGAACTGTAGTTTTTTTCAAATTTTTTTTTTGACATAACAAAAAATTAAACTTGGGAATAATATTAAAAACTAAAATTCCTACAAAATATCATCTGCTCAATGACTGTTCTATTTGAAACGTGGTCACAGCACATCTGTTACATGACACCATCGATAACGGGTCACGTCGAAAGTTTTTCAACGGGGCATTTTCTAGGAAATTTGATTTTTGAATAAACAAAAGTAATACATTTTCAATTTTTATTTATTTAATTTTTATACAATTGAAATTATACTTGTTTTAGCGTGTTACATCAAAATTAACAGAGTGATGTTGCGTCTAATGACGTTTCGGTCGAAAATGTAAATTAGTAAATATTTTGTCCGGTGACGTTCTGGTACAATAGGAATAAAAATTATGTATGTGTTTATAAATTATACAAGTAGAACAGTAGTGATTTCGTGATAACATGTCACTCCAGTTCTTTTATAATTTTATTTTAAAAAATGATTTGCTTGCAAATTAAAAATTGGTTTTTGATCACGCCAAACAAATATAACTCCGACGCGCGTAAACGCATCAATTTTCTACGTTATGTCTAATTTTAATAATAGTAGTAGGGTATATGCATAATTTTTGAAAATAGTTTAAATCAGTTTTCGTATTAAACACGGAAACATTCTTATTGAATCGAAAAATAAATATTCTCTTTGGACAAGATATTTTGGTTATTCAAACGCGCCTGACGTCATAGTAATACCTAGCAACCACACGAGTAATTACGTTCACATTATACCTTGACGTCACACTGGGTTTCGATATTTTATATTTCGCGCGTATTTATTGCATTTTTGTTTAATTGATATTTATTACTTAGCAAACATTCAAAAAGAAAAAACTATTTGGAATTTAATCAATTGCAATTAAGATTACAAAAAATAATATTTGAACAAAATATAAGTTACATGCATATACCCTATTGTATTTCAACTTTTCACAAATAACACGTGACCACAAAACGCGCCTGGGCCATTTGTGACATCGTGATTATATAAATAATTTGTGTTTTAATTAATATTATGCATATTGTCATAAAACTATGTATACAGGCGATTTTTAAGTTGATGCTTTTATTTAACAGCGTGTAGAAATCAAATAGACTAACAAATATTTTTTATCAAAACTCAAAAATAAGAGAGAAACAGCCATTTAAAGTTTAATTAAATTTAATTTCGAGGTCGGTCCTGGCGTTATGTTCTGTCACTATGGAAATATCTTAGTCATTATCCAGTATCTTGCTGCCTATCTAACATAAAACGGGGTCCATTTCGGACAATTTCTGTAAATACTTGATAATGACACAACATATTTCCATAGTGACATAACATAACGCCAGGACCGACCTCAAAACTTCATAAAATTCAATTACACTTTAAATCTCTTATTAAACAGTTCTTGCAATATTTGTTGTATTTGATTTCTACACGCTGTTAAAAAAAAGCATCGTTATTTTTTACACAATACGAATTCAATGTCAGTAAAACGAGTGAATAAAACACTTTAGATAACGCTATTTGTACCTAAAAAAACGTTGTCCCGGTCAAAACTACCAATTTTAATGATTTAAAGTAATAAATAAAATTGACATTCTGCTTTTTGGACGAGTCAAACTATAAAAAATGTTAAATTTACATATCTAAATTCTTACAAAATATTTATGTACAAAAGGTAGGTGAATTTTTGTTATTGATTTCAATTCATATTGTGATAAAAATAAGTAATCGTGTATAGTTAGTGTGTACACTTTCTAATAGTCTCTAAAGCCTCCATAAGTTTCATTTTAATAATTACCATTTCGTCTTTTTCGAGTGTAATAGCTGTGAATTTGGCTTTTCGCTTATCTCGCGACTGTTTAGCCGCAGAGTTATTTTTAACCCTTTTAGCCGAATATTTTTCATCCACCACTCGCTTTCTTTTATGATCCCGCGCCATGTTTGGACTAGATTTACTTTGTGTAATCATCTTGCATTCCTCGAAATATTTTGTATACGGTACGATTTTTGCGAAAGCGTTTTCAATATTTATCGGTTCATTCTTGGACAGATATTCAAAGTAAAATTTTAAAATTTCACCATGTTCCTTGGTCATGTACTTTTCGCAAAACAATTCCAACTCGTTCATTGAAATTGTGTCCGAGTTATCTCCGCTAAATTGAACGTTAGCGTCCTCGTCAGCTTCTTTTTTTACCGGAACATCGCCATATAAATCTGACAAGTCCTCCTCATCACTATCTGGTATTTCAGATTTAATCGGACATTCACCGTTTGAAAAAGGTAGTTTAGTTGAATCTTCGGACGGCCTACTCCAATCTTCTTCTTCTTTAATTACAACTCCACTTGCCAAATTTTGTTGATTTGCTGCCTCGCTCGTAAGACATAAACCTGACATTTCCTCACCATCACTATCTGGTTTTTCAGATTTAATCGAACATTCACCGTTTGAAAAAGGTTGTTTAGTTGGATCTTCTAACAACCTGCTCCATTCTGGCTCCTCCTTAACTTTAATCTCACTTGCAAAATGTTGTCGAGCCTCGCTCATGGCAACTTCTTCGTTTTCTACTTTTACTGATACAAATTCAAAATGGCCCTGTGAACAAAACGAAATGGATAACAGATTAATTCAAATTCATTTATCTAAGTTCACCAGCTGCAGTAGTTTTCTGGGTCAAGACTTAAGACCAAGTGCTAATTCATTTTTCCACCAATTAATACAAGCCGTAGTACTAATTTGAAAATAAGCAACAAAACTATAGTCTTTGATGAACAATTCATCATAGAAAACTAATTAGGGATCAGCTTGAAAAGTTTCCAGTCATAATCTAATGATTTTAAATATGAAATGTTTTATTGCTTGAATAAACCCATAAGTTTTCTGTAGTTAAAAAAACAAGTTTGTCGTTATATTTACGTAAAGCATAAATAATGACACAGCAATAGTAACATTTGAATGAGTTGAAACTGGTATAGATATCAACTAAAAACAGAAATTAAATTACACAAAACTGTAATATTAAATCAAAAATACTACTAAGATAATAAAATAATATTAAAAATACTTACGTCCATAATAATATATTTACTGGAAATAATTTGAGCACAAATAATAATTCTCTACACAAATTGAACTATTTCACTTTGAACATTCAATTATGAATTCTGGATGCTGTGTCGTCGTTTATAAGCACAATATACCTATCATGCAGATACCTACCTCAAGCGTCCATAGACATTTGTAAGTTAGCTCGCTAGGTAAAAATTTTATATGCGAATTTGCTACCTGCTTTGCCAATACATTGTCTTGATTAACTCGGGTTAATAACAATAATAATAATTTCCTTTATTCATGAATACCAACTACGGTGTAAACAGCGTCAAAAGTTGCAAATTATAGAATAACATGTTAAAAATATACATGTGACAATAAGACTCAGGTTAACCATTGTTGTCCACAAAGATGGAAAAAATGTTCAAAGAAATAAAGTTACCCCACTTAAATTGCATTGTGGAATGTTTAATTAATCTATAAGTATATGATATATAAAAATGAATGACCATATATGTATTTTTTATAGAGAAGATTTTGAAGTTTAACTTCTTTAGCGACGTATCTGTTTGAAATAAGTAGAAAATCGAGGGAAAGTAGACTTGTCCCCGAAAGGGGAAGTTAGTTTGTCTCCTAAATTACATGAAACTGACAAAGACAGAAGTTTATACCTTGTTGTTAAGTACATGTGTAGGTGTAAATATTATTAATTAGTTTGACATAACAAAAAATTAAACTTGGGAATAATATTAAAAACTAAACTTCTTATAAGGGTGAGACTCATTATATTTTTTTTTATGTTTTGTACTTATAGGGTCACCTGGATAATTCTTAGCTATAGACTCGTTAGGTGGCGCTGTTGTCGAGATCCAGATTTTTTTTTAATTTTCCGACCAAATTTTTTATTTTTTTTTTTATTTCTCACATAACAATCAGATATAACCCCAAATTTTCAGCCTCCCAGCACCTCTCAATATTTTTTAATTCAATTTTTTTTTATATTCATGATTTATTAAATAATGAACGTTTCACTCATCGTCATCTAAAGTCTGTATTTCAATTATACTGAATACAAGATTTTATTTCAAGAAATATATTTCTCTAGCAATGTCTATGGCAGGACAACATATCGGATTCGCTAGTTATATAATAAATACCAGGCTAAAGTGAATAGTTTCTGAAATATTTTAGACCGAAGTTGAACAAATTTACATTAGCAATTTGTTAACTTTTAACCGATCCGTTCAAAATTGGTTCGATAGTTTTTGAGTAAACCTGGAACAGATAGATAAACATAAATTCTGAAAATGGCATTTCGTTGTGTCGACATTTCGTAAAAAATTACAGACGACGTTAGGATTTTAATTATTTGTTATTAATTGATTACTCTTTGAGAATTGCAGTGAAAGAACGTCGGAAAGTTCTGTTTAACTTAACCAAGAAAACAAGCATACAATGAAATAACTAAAAGTTTATTACTAATAAAAAAAAACGTAATTTATCTTGAATCTACATTTTATAATTAAATTCCTGTAATTAATGTTCGGTTGGAATTTGAATTAATTACTCTTCGTAACTTTTTCTGTACTTAAACAAAATAAAAACACACTTTAAAATTGAATTCGTATTGAATGTTCTGGTTGATTACGACAGCTTGTCTTAACACAAGTTGTGTAAATGTTATGCAATCATTTCTCTGCCTTCTCCATTTAAAATTTCTTCCCATACACGTAGTTTTGTGTTTGTATCAAAAATGAATTTGAGATTTTATTGAATTTACATGCTCGAAATCCTCTGAATCCTAATAGTATAGGAGAACTGTTATAGACATTTTTGGGTAGGTATTTGAGGCACTGTGAAAATTTGTACAATACCTCTTTAGTAAAGTCCGAATACAAAAACACAAAGCTGAAGGTTGTAAAATTTCAAAATGCTTCAAGGACTTCTTATTGGGGAAAAATGTTGCTAATTTAAAAATTTGACGGTCGGCTATGCCTCGCTAAGCCGACTTTCAAATTTTTAAATTAGTAACATTTGTCCCCAATAAGAAATCCTTGAGGCATTTTGAAATTTTACAACCTTGAAATTTAGTATTTAAGGAATTGAAAAATAAATAACCCGGGTCGCAGTGCCAAAACCCTGCCGACAATATAGTGTATTTGCTTATACAGGCAGTGTGGCTTTATTTTGCGAGCTTAAGTTGGTTTTTGGGCAAAATAAAAAATTTTACTCCTTAATACACCCCTTAAAATAACATTTTTTTTCTTAATTGCAATATTATAAATCGAACCTCTATACCAAATTATATACAACTTTCAGTAAATAGTTCACTATTTGTAAACTAGTGTTTTCATAAAATTTGTAAGTCCGGTCCTGTCGGGCCGATTTTATTTAAATCTCAGGGACACCTTTTAATTACTACTAAAGGGTTAAATGTCAATTTTGAAACGATTCTGAGAATTTTTTCGGTATTTTGGGGCCCAAAAACATTTATCAACCCCTAAAAACTACCCTTAAAATGCCTCAATTACGCCCATTTTAAATAGGCTTCTTGCGGTGATGGATTTCAACACGTGGACCAAATTTCATTAAAATCAAATAACTCTTTCGAAAGTTATTGCCCGCACATATATATATATATATATATATATATATATATATATATATATATATATATATATATATATATATATACATATATATATATATATATACATATATATATATATATATACATATATATATATATATATACATATATATATATAAACATTTTCAAAAATGGTGCCAAAGTGTTTAGGAGGTTATGAAACGTCGAGAAATTTTGGTCCGACCCCTAGGTCCCGCCATCCGACCAACGCCAATAGTGTATGTTGCCTTATGGCAAATACACTAAAAAGCCAGATTTCGTAATTGGGTCTAAGACTTAGCCAGGTGTTTGCAAAATTATATTTTTTTTAATTTTAAAAAATATATTTGAGGCATTCTGAATTTTAAACAGAATAATGTTGGTAACTAAAAATAGATGTATTCAAAAAAAAACCAGGTCATTTTGGTGGGACATTCTACCTGTCAGGTGATTAAAAATTTGAGGGTCGATTAAGCTTCGCTACCCTTCAGTTAGGTCTGTGTTTTTGTATTCGGATATTACCAAAGAGGTGTTGTACACATTTTCACAGCGCCTCAAATACCTACCCAAAAATGTCTAACAGCTCTCGGACTATAAAAGGTGATTTCAAAAAATGTATACATGTTGACTGTGAAAATAGACGTTTCATATCAAATAATTTATTCACCAGCAGTTTAAATTCAAATTATGTACAGTGAAAGCTTCCATAAGCGGATACTAAGGATTCTAATTATTAGTGTATTTGCCATAAGGCAACATACACTATTGGCGTTGGTCGGATGGCGGGACCTAGGGGTCGGACCAAAATTTCTCGACGTTTCATAACCTCCTAAACACTTTGGCACCATTTTTAAAAATGTTTATATATATATGTGTGTATATATATATATATATATATATATATATATATATATATATATATATATATATATATATATATATATGTGTGTGTGTACGGGCAATAACTTTCGAAAGAGTTAATTGATTTTAACGAAATTTGGGCCACGTATTGAAATCCATCTCCGCCAGAAGCCTATTTAAAATGGGCGTAATCGGGCCATTTTAAGGGCAGTTTTTAGGGGCCCCAAAATACCGAAAAAATTCTCAGAATCGTTTCAAAATTGACATTTAACCCGTTAGTAGCAATTAAAAAGTGTCCCTAAAATTTTAATAAAATCGGCCCAACAGGACCGGACTTACAAATTTTTTGAAAACACTAATTTGTAGATAGTGACTTATTTATTGAAGGGTGTATTTAATTCGGTACAGACGTTAGATTGATAATAATATTGCAATTAAGAAAAAAAATGTTATTTTAAGGGGTGTATTAAGGAGTCAAATTTTTAATTTTGCCCAAAAACCAACTTAAGTTCGCATAATAAAGCCATTATGCCTGTATAAGCAAATACACTATATTGTCGGCAGGGTTTTGGCACTGCGACCCGGGTTTTTTTTCTGTTTGTCCGCTTATCAGAGATAAGAGAGACATTTAAAAAAAGAAAAAATGATTTTTACATTTGGTTTCTATAAATACATTTCTTGATATCGGAATGTTTTGACTAGTCCAGTAGAACCCAAGTGTGCTAAAATTTTTAATTTTTATGAATTTGTTGATCCGTAAGAGCCATTTAAGAATGGTTGCCGTCTTAAAGAATAATCAAAAATAATGACAACGTAGTTTTTTTAAAGCGATAGCATAAAAAAAACTGAATTGCCATTATTTTTGATTATTCTTTAAGACGGCAACCATCCCTAAATGGTTGTTATTTCTAAAAGGCTCTTACCGACTAACAAATTCATAAAAATTAAAAGTTCTAACTCTATGGAACTACATCAAAATAAGTATCGGAAATAGTGTTTCCTTTGTGTAGGATCAAGTTCTCACAGGGTTTACTAGGCAAATGATTGAAATCACTATATTATTATAATAGAAAACAGTATCACGGGTAATTGGAATAAAAATAAATCAATTTAAACACTCATTATGATTGCAACGTTTTGTCTTTTATTTAATTAAGACTTTTTCAAGCTCTCAATATGCTTAAATGATAATTAAACTATGATATAATAAGCAATTTCGCATTACAAAAAACAATTAAAAATTGAAAATTGTAGAAAATAAAAAAAAAAACGTTGTAATCAATGAGTATTTAAATTGATTTATTTTTATTCCAATTACCCGTGATACTGTTTTCTATTATAACATATATCTGGAATTGAACTTTAAAGATAACTATATTATATTTATGTAGTACTATATTTTCTATATGAAAGTTTCATGCTATATAAAATTGAAACCGTTTTTGTAAAATAATTGATGAAAAGTTGGTTGCGTAAATTTTGCCCATTTAATAGAACTTAATAAAGCTATCCGCAAGGAGAGCTTTCACTGTATTTGAATTCGACAAATTCAATAAAATCGAATATGCCACGTCAAACAAGCTTCAGCGCTACAGATATTGTTTAAGTTCATTCTATTGACACAGTGACATAACGGTGACAGAAAGACGTTCAGTAAGACCAATAAAACTGTAAGACATGAGGATATATTGAAGAAAAATCAGTCAAGAGGTATTTTACTCCATTTTATATTTGAAAGGTGACATCCCACAGATCGTTAAATATGTACTCGGAAAATTTCGAATTGTGGTCGCAAAATTCCTTGATTAATGTATTTATTAATTCATCTTTAAAGTTCAATTCCAGATATATGTTATAATAGAAAACAGTATCACGGGTAATTGGAATTAGTCACACCATTGTTTCTTTTTAGTAAATTATTTAATCCATAATGTTTAATATTTTTATTATATGAATGTAAATTTTTGTAAAAAGTCTTAATTAAATAAAGACGAAACGTTGCAATCAATGAGTGTTCAAATTGATTTATTTTTATTCCAATTACCCGTGATACTGTTTTCTATTGTATTTATTAATATGTATTTATTAGTATTTATAAGCGTTAACAGTGTTGGATCACTTTCACACAGTTTGTGCTGAGACCCAGCGGTAAGAGGCGAGGTAGGCAAAAGACATATTGTGGGTGTGACCTTCTTTGTCTCGCTCAAATCATCCGCACGTTTCAATTTTTGGCTGATGTCAAGTTCGGGGCTAAAAGATGTTATTGTAAGGGTGCCGCTGTCAATTGATCACTCTAATTTTTAGAATTATTTTGAAGATTTAAAAAAATTTTCCGAAAAAGGAAGAGTTACTTTAGGTTTGTGATGGAACAGTTTTGTGAAATAAGTACGAATAAGGTCGTAGTGTGGCATTGAAAACGTGTGTTTTTTTGGCACAATTAATGCCAACTTTTTTCTAGTAAATCGCACATAAATTACGAAAGTAGTTCATTAGAGACCTAGATTTGTCCTTTATCTTCCTTATAGAGAAAGAATTTTTGCAGAATGTTGACGAATAAGTCTACAATCAGTTGACAGCCGAACCTCTATTTTTGGCTTAAATTCAGAGCGTTCCGACAGCCTTAAGTCTCACAAAATTTGACTGGTAACTTAAAAATTTAAAAAACACATATTTTTGTCCCAAAAATTGAATGAAACAAGCGTAATATTCGTCAATGACTCAATATTTCTTTACAGCACATCACGAGATTTTGAATTACGGGAAGAACATTTAAATATTGAACCTTTTTCTTTATAAAATTTTGTAAAAATTACTGGCTTTGACTTGCTCATTAATTTTTTTCTAATTTCATTTTTTCTGTTCAAAGAACGTATCCTAATTTTCTAGTTTTTATCTGATTCTAAATCGTTTATTTAGATCAAATAAACTGCAATAACTTGGCTAGAGGTTATATAGGAAGAATAGTACATATTTCTAGTTAGTTTTGAAGCGTTAACATCAAAGATTGAATACAATTTAAAGTTCTACGGATGAACAAAGTGGTCATATTAACCAGCTGGTAAACAGTCACCTAAAGAATAAATTTCATTCTATACGTCGTACTATAAATCAAGTGGCATATTTTCCATTGAAATTAAAACAAAAAATTAATCAGGTGTGCCACGCGCTCACTGGAAGATAAAGAAATGTTTTTATATCAAAATAACTTTCTCAATATTAGAAAATTATCAAAATACTTCAAATAAATGTTTACTTATCATCAGTAAATTACACACTGTAACATCAAAATTAACGGGTTGAAGTTGCTCGTAGAAAAAGGCTACCAACATAATAGAGTTCAGCTGTCAATTTTTGCGAAGAAATATAGAAATCGGATTCGAATCTGAATATTTACAAACCTCTTGAGTAGGTATATATTAGAAATAATTGTATTAATATGCATTAAATGGTCAGCTAACGCAATATTTTAAAGATAAAATACTTAATAAAAATCAGCTAAGTATAGATATATGTTTACATCATTAATAATTAAACAACAGCACAAAGTACCTACCAATATTGATAACGATAAAATATATAAATAAACAAGTCTCTACTTTAAAAAGAAATCATATTATATTTTTTCAAATCACATACATTACAGTATAGTCAATAATTTTGGATCTACTAAACTTAAAAAAGAAAAAACCGTAATTCTGCCATATCAAGAAAACAGTAGCATATGTTGTGGTAGTATATGTATGCACACGATATCTACCATCGCACATAAAGAAGTTTCACTTCAAAAAGAAAAACAAAATTGAAAATAATGTTGTCATGAGAAAAACGTTCCAACCAATTCGGCGACATAACCATTCCAACTTCAAAAATATTGACATTTATTATAATAAATATAATTTCTTTTCACGCGTGCGGTGATGCGGGTAACAACTAGTAAGAAATATTATGATATTTTCTATTCGTTTGCGTGGTTACATAATATGGTTTGACATGTAAAAATTAACCAAAGCGCTCTTGTCAGCTACCTAACTAATTCATTTTTAACTGATCTTCAGAACAAAAGAACAGCTGATTGTTTTTATTTTAAAATATTTTACAGTTTCCTTGGAAAAATAAATAGAAAAAACGACTATAGCACATATATCTGCTGCCAATTTTCGCCAAAAACAACCGAGATATTCATTTTTGCATAGTAAGCATCTTCCCAAAATTTAGTTTCAAACCGCTCATCCGTTTGACCTATATCATGACAAACCAGCAGATGAACAGACTTTTTCCAAAAATACGTTTTTCGGACGCGGGAGACCTTAAAACGAAAAACTATTGTAACATTTTGAAAAATGAATTTTGACCTAAATTAGTACCATTCCGAGTGGAATTTCAATGGTAAAACTATACCATAAATATTTTGGCAATGAGATTTCAAAAAGAAAATACACTATTTATATGAAAAACGGTGACACATAAATTATAATTAAATACATTTTTTACATAAAATGTGTTTTAAATTCATAATAACACTGATAATAATTTTTAAAAAAGCGGTCACGTGTATCACGTGACTCTAGTATAGAACAGCATTCGTAGCACTAGTGCACAGTGAACATAGTCCAAGAAAAATAATTGTAATTATTTCTGCCAGTTTCAAAATAATATTTATGTTTCTACGAGTTATGACTTTAAGGAGGGAGCATTTAGTACTTTCTTACATTAGAAACGACGGGACACAAAACAAAAAATAAAAATATTTAACTGCTAAATGCCTTACTAGATCGATTATAGATTATAGATGCTCAACAGCTGAGGTCATCAGCATCTATGTGATTATTAAAAAATCTGCCAGTCAACATACACAAACTGACTGGTACGAACTCGGGTTCCTACAGGAAGTGCTAATTCCCAACAAAACATTAGAATGCTTACTACATCCCAATGTTTCCCCTGCGGGTTAAACGCTTTAATGATAAACTTTTCGGCGTAAATTCTGTCTTCCTCAGCAAGCTAAAAACATCGTTATTTTTTAACGATGTTCGCAGAATTTACGTTTTTATGCATATTAATATTTCTTTTTAATAAAACGGATCGATAAAATAGGTACCTATATAAAATCGGCTACAATTTTGTAACTATTTTAAACTTGAGTAGCCCCGGACACATTTAACTCCAGGAACCATGTCTTTTATCGGAGATAGCGTATCTGTGGACACTGGACACATTCCGATTCATCCTCGATTTGGATCCTGAATGTCCCAATTTAGGGTCAATCGGTGATATAAAAGGTTCAAACTTTGCACGTATTGTTTTGTGATATTATAACGTTAGATTTGTTCGTTTCTTAACAAATAGTACTTAAAATATTGAAAAAATAGGTAATATAGGATCTTACTCATAGTTTAGAGGTAAACCTAATAGATCAAGAGCTGATGACACCCGTTCCATGAAGTGTTTGATTCAGGTAGAAATTTTTTACAATAGTATATACATATAGGTAAGAATAGTAGGTAAATGAGTGTTTGTCTGTCCTACATGGGTACGCCAGGTACTGCGCATACAGGAAAGGCTTAAAAAAATATGTGCCAAAAAGTGTTTGATTCAAAAGTCAACAAGTACTATGTGAAAGTTAAGTTGATTTTAAATAAAATAACGCTGATAACCTCAGATGTTGAGCGTCTGTAATCTACAATCTTCTTAAATAAAATAAATAAATGAGGCAGACAGTTTTGGAGAGGTTAACATTAAACCAAAATACCCCAAAGTTGAATTTTCAAAAATGAAAAAATAAGTGATTGATTCACGCTGAAATTTTTGTAGCAACTTCATTAGATAGACGTATATTTAAAAATATTTGTAAAAAGCCAGACTCTTTTTCCGGAGTTTAAGACTATTTTTGGAAACTTATTTATGGGTACTTATGCACGATTTAAAACACTTTCTCAAAAATAGTCTTAAATCCCGGAAAAAAGTGTCTGGCTTCTTGCAAATATTTTTAAGTTGCTATAAACATTTATAAAATATAGTTTCAAGAAAACTAAAATACATAAAAAGTCATAGTTTACGGGAAAACCCAAACAAAAATTCCAAGTCTTAAAGTCCCTACGGAAGACGGAATGGTACGGAACCCTCTCCACGCGAGTTCGGCTTGCACTTGACCGGTTTTATTCATATATAGATTAATTTGTTGTTCACCCCTTGATATTCCCGCTTCATTTGTACGCAACAGAAGATCCTTGGCTTATGTGAACCAATCATTCTGTAGATTGATAAGCAATGATAACAAACTGTCATATCATAGACTCTACACATGTAGCAACAGTCTAGACGCGACTCTCCAAAAGACTGTGGGGTCTTGTGTCAGAGGCACCACAGCGCCCACCTATAGATTCAACGAGTTCGTATAACCTATAATTTACTCCCATAATATTAGTTACGTTCAGATTCTAAACATGATTGGATCACAATCAGTTAAGTTCACCGGACGGATAATTTATCACGGTCGATCGATGGTGGCGCTACGTAACGGTGGTTTTTATAGATTGCCTGGAAGATTGGCGACATTTAAGCCGTCATCGTCCGTTTCTGTTAGGAGTGCTTCCACTACAACGGGTCAATGGTTTCCAAAACTACAAACTGTAAGTTATATTATATTTTTACTAGTCCGGTTTCGTCTAGATTTGTGCTTGTTACAGACAGACGTACTATGCTGTATCAAACTTAGGCGTTGCCCGGGAATAACGACCCCCTGTTATGATAGCTAAAACCACCTCACACACATATTTTATCGCGATATTTGTGAAAGTAAAAATGAAGTCTCCCGCTAAAGCATTTATAACATTGCACGTCGTGCAAAGTCAGAAATCGAATGACTTTTTTATAGTTTATTTGTAGACCTCAAAAGAGAGTGGCGATGGGGAAAGAGAGATTATAGGTTGAGCGTTTGTAATCTACAATCTCTCTTACCACTTTCTTTATAAAACAATACTACTCTACTGATAACATATAACACAGCCGCGGGAGAAGAAGGGATACCGGTCGATCTTGAATACGGTGGTAGCGTACATTACGTTACCAGTTATATAGAAGTATATGTTAAAAATAATTAATTAACTTTGTGGTCAAGTGGTGATATAAAACATAGCTTATAGCATTTCTGGAATCGTAAGAAATGTTTCAAAAAAAATTGATCAGAATTTGTCAAATAGTTTTGAAGCTAAACCAGTTCAAACACACGTCAATACATATATTAGTATATAGATTATTACTTTCAGTAACGACCTCGACCTCTACTAAGATAAAAGTGACAATTTTAACTGTCATCAGCTTTAACATAAATAGCATTGTTTGCGTAAATGCACAATGTTTGACACATTAACAAAAAAATAAATAAAAAAATTGAATATTATTGATTACAATGACTGTTAGTTAATAATAGTAAAAGAAATCTTTGACTCCCAGAAATTCTGAAAAATTCGGTTCGAGTCCCGTCAGTGATATTTAATTTTTTCTGGAAACTATTTATTCCCGATTAACTCAAAACCTACGCGATTGAAATGAAACAATGTTATGTAGTCCGCTTGGCAGCGACAACAGTGACGGAGCAAACAAACATTAAAAAAAAAAACCCGGGTCGCAGTGCCAAAACCCTGCCGACAATATAGTGTATTTGCTAATACAGGCCGTGTGGCTTTATTATGCGAACTTAGGTTGGATTTTGGGCAAAATAAAAAATTTAACCCCTTAATACACCCCTTAAAATTACATTTTTTTTTTAATTGCAAAATTATTGTCGATCGAAGGTCTACACCACTTAATACACCCTTCAGTAAATAAGTCACTATCTGCAAACTAGTATTTTCAAAAAATTTGTAAATCCGGTTCTGTCGGGCCGATTTTATTAAAATTTTAGGGACACTTTTTAATTACTACCAGAGGGTTAAATTTCAATTTTGAAACGATTCTGAGAATTTTTTCGGTATTTTGGGGCCCAAAAACATTTTTCAACCCCTAAAAACTACCCTTAAAATGGTCCGATTGGGTCCATTTTAAATAGGGTTCTTGCGGTGGTGGATTCCAACATGTGGGCAAAATTTCGTTAAAATCAATTAACTCTTTCGAGAGTTATAGCGCACACACACACATATATATATATATATATATATAAATATATATATATATACATATATATATAAACATTTTTAAAAATGGTGCCAAAGTGTTTAGGAGGTTATGAAACGTCGAGAAATTTTGGTCCGACCCCTAGGTCCCGCCATCCGACCGACGCCAATAGTGTATGTTGCCATATGGCAAATACACTAATAAGAATTTAGAAACCTTCACAGACGAATAAACATTCATTTTTATATATTAGATCAAAGGGGCAACATTTTTTATAATATGGGCCAGAATAAATGTTACTTTTTTCCGCGGGTCGTAGGAGTCAATCGGCACAATAGTTAGTTTTAACATAAGTACTAAATTATGACAATACATGTCGCTTATATGTGTTTAATATTCAATTTAAACTAGACGAATTACATCTAAAAAAATATTTAAAATTTCTTCTAAAGATCTCGCGGGCCGGGGGAGACCATTGTTATAGATAACACATTGCGGGCAAAGCCGCAGGTCAAGGCTAGTTACTCATAAAACAGAAATTCAACAAGTGGACTCGTAAAATGTGTTGTAAACTTTCAGTTGGAAATAGATAAAGAAAGTTGCTACTTGCTGGACAATGTGACGTCAGAAAGTTATTTCACAAAGTTATGAACGTCAAAATGTATATCCAGAAATGTATACAACATTAGTTTTTAATCGCATCAATGAAGTATAACTTCTAACGCGAGTACTTAAGGGGTTATATACAAAGTTGGGGCTTGAAAAATCGAAAAATTTTTTTTGCATATTCTGAAAGTACATACTTTCGAAAATATCTGTGCAAAATTTCATCCAGATCGGATCACCGGTTTTCAAGTTTTGTAAATTTGACTGAACAAATGTTTCGCACGAATGAAGTTGACACAAAACTTTAAACGCGATTATCTCGGAATGCGTTTTTTTCAAAAGTACTGTTGCGGTGAACGTGATATCTGAAAAACTTTTCAACCGATTTTCAAATTTTTTTTTTTTTAAATATTCGTATTTAAGATCTCGTGTACCTGAACGATTCATTTTTCATCCGAAATTTTTTATTTTTTTGCAATGATTTTTTTTTTGAAATTTTGACCACTAAAAAAATCGATTTTTCCTGTCAACGTGGTTTTTTTATTGAAAAAAATTTTTTTTTGGGAAACCGAATCGTTCAAGTACACCACAATACATTTTTCTTAAATAATGTTTTTACTTTTTTGATTTCGGTTGAGCGGTTCCCCTCGGAGAATGTTCACCGCAAGCCTCTGCAAAAAAAAAGCGCTGCGGGGAATGGGCCATAACTCCGACAATTTTCAAAATTTTTTCGAAACTCAAAGTGTTTTTATTTCTTCGATAGTACTACTAGAACACTGTGTTTTGCTTTTTCCGATAAAATTTGCATAAAACCCTTTTAAAAAACCACGAACTTAGCTCACTTTTTCGCCCCAACTTTGTATATAACCCCTTAAGGACACGCACCCACTTTATTATTTCTATTCACTTCAGAATTTTACCGAAAGTTTTTTTTTAATTTTTATTTTATACAAATGTATATTTACCTATCGTTTCATACCTGTATAGTGTTATCTTTAACAAACAAGCATTATATCAAAACTTAACTTGGCTTATACTTTATAAAATATTTTTTACTGTAATCTCTCGAGTATTTTCCATAAGTCTGGTACTATAAACATTGCTAGATAATTTTTTATTATTAAACTCCATTAAAATAATACAAATTAAAATGAACATTTGTAACGTTTACAATTATTTGACTAAGCATTATTAATACTATAGTTAAGGTTTTGTTATAACACAGTAAACCATACGGGATGTTTGTAAAAAAAAACAGAGACGGCTCTAGGTTTTTCGGAGTCTAGAGCTTATTGAAGTCTCATCTTGGGGGGCATCCATAAATTACGTGAGGCATTTTTTAGGATTTTTGGACCCCCCCGCCCCTCTTGGTGAGATTTCGCAAGATTTTCCTCAACTACCTCCCCCCCCTCCCAAAATCTCACATGAGATTTTTTAAAATTTGTGTTCTGGCTGTAATTGCGTTGGATTATAAAAAAAAAAAACAAAAACATAATTTGTTCGATTACTTTCACTCTAGCAACATTTTTTACTTTAATTTAACTTTACTTTCACGCAATTTTACACCGTTTTCTACTAGAAAAAAATTACGTGATATTTGCTAAAACTCCCCCTCTCCCCTAAGTGAGATTTAGAGAAAGATTAAGCTTGACCCCCTCCCCCCCTTGAACACCTCAAGTAATTAATGGACGCCCCCTTGTCAAAATTTAAAAAAAGTTTGTCAATTTTTTTTTTAAATTCACACAATAAAATCAAAATTCACCAAAAAAAATGTCAAAATTCACCCAAAATATTATCAAAATTAATCGAAAAAAATTTGTCAATACTCAGCCATGCGATAAAACATGTATGATACTAATTTAATTTTTGTGGGCCCTAAACACTCCAGAGCCCTATTAATCTACATGTAGATCCGCTCCTGTTGGAAACACAGCCCTTTAAAGTTGATATTTTCGAAATTAATTTTCTTTGTAATAGCAGAATTGTTTTCAATATAAATCAAAAACCACAGAAGGTACTAGAAATTTATAAAAGATAAATCTAATTTTTAAGTTTAATGTGTTGCAGTTTTAGAATTTAGTAAATGACTGAAATGATATCCCATTGAGTGGCGTGATTGATTTATTACCTGTGTAATTTTTTCTAAACTTCGAGTATATTTATTTATGTTTTTATTTCTGCACATCAGCACGATAGACAACGTGATACATATTTGTAAATAAAAGATAATTTTATAATAACATGTACAATATTAATAATGCTATATTGATAGTTAAATTAGAATTATTCAAACTTGTAAACATCTATTGATAAGTTTCTGATTAAAGGTCACGTATAAACGTTCCTCATGTCAGATTCAAAACATATGTAAAATCAAAAGATAAAACCAAATATAAATAATGGTAGCACAAAAAGAAACATGAAAAACACACAAAAATGATAATTATAAATCTTTCTTGTTTGTTGTTTGGTCATCGAGGGATAAAATTCCGAACAAAAACTATGAAACTATTATAATAATTATAAAATCGCTACTTTTCATGCCTGTATAGCGGTAGTAAAATGACTTTTTTCCGCACTAGCGCGTAAAATAAAACAAAAACAACGCTATTTTACTAATCAAATAGTTATATCTCTATCAGTTGCCATTTGAATCTATAAGAACGACAGAGAAGCAAATAACACTCTGTCTGCGCAAACTATCCCCAATATGGCCGAACTGTCAGATATATAAATATATACTTATTATGAAGTGAAAATCGGTATTTTATAGGAAGTATTAGAAAAAATGTAGTATGTAACTTGTTTGTTAATAACTCGACTGACAGTTAACACTCGCTAAATCGCTCGTGTTAACACTACATAATATTCTTTATTACAAACGAGATACATAAACTACTATTTTACAAAAAAGAGATTGTTATGAAAACAAGAGGACAGTGTGGTGTGGTCAGCGTTGCGGCTTCTAGACCGCAGTGTCGTGGGTTCGAGTCACGCTTGTGCTCATGGATGTCTTGTGATGTAATTTAGCTTTAATTGATTGTGTTATTTGATGTAATTAAGACGCTAATGACCTAAATTGTTGAGCGTCTATAAGCTACAATAAATAAAATAAAGTTATGGAAAAATTCTCAAATTCAATTGTTTATTTGATTCTGAATAGACAAGAACTACTTTAATCAACAAGAGGCTCGAATTCGTTAAAAATATAATTTCAAGTGACGACATTGTGATATTTTCTAAAACGAATTGTCCCTACTGTGAAATGGCAAAAGATGTTTTCAACAAGTTGAATAAAAAATATACTACAATCGAATTGGACGAACGAGAAGATGCAAATGAAATCTTGTCAGTTTTGAATGAAATTACAAACGCAACTACAGTGCCTCGAGTATTTATTAATGGAACGTGTGTTGGAGGTGGGAATGACGTCACGGAGCTTTACGAGACTGGAAAGCTTATTCCACTACTGGTAAAGTTTTCTACTCGCTATATTTTCAAGTTTCAAATTTATTCACAATCTAATAGATAAAAATGAATGTTTGTTTGTTCGTCTTCTATGCGTTCATAAACCATTTATCCGATTACGAGGAAATTTTGGTTAAGGTAGTTGTCGTGGTTAAGGCACACCGTCAGAAAATTCTTTATTTTTGTATACTTATTAAGGACATGATAATACAATTACCCTGAAAATTTTAAGTTGATCGACCGTATATAATTCGAGATAAATTCAATTAAAAATTGGATAACTAACATTGGTTGTATACGATCTCTGTAGTTCTGAACCAGTTTCTTATTTATAAAAAAATAACTAACTGTCAGAAACTTTCCAAAAACTGATAGTCTTTCAATGCGTTTGTTGAGTTTAAAAAAAAAATAAGAATTTTTTTTGACCGTCTAATTATTTATAAATAACGGTTTAAAGTTCAACAATTTATAGAAAAGTATACATGCATATGAATACTGTATGGGTTACGTTTCCACGGGTACAGTCTTGCGTACAAATTATGGATCACTTAGCTACAAGCTAGTATACTTTTGTGGCGCGTATAATCTATAACTTTTTGACAATATTGCACCACGACAACTACCTTAATTGTTGCACAAGCGCCCGCGAATGTTTCTCCTCCCCCCCAAAGTTTCTTTTTCTTACTAAATTAATGTTTGTTTGTTCCACCACTATTGTTGCTCAGGGGCGTAGCTACCGCCGTATATGCCGTATCAATTATACGGGGCCCCCTGGCCACGGGGGCCCCCAACGTGCGTAAGCAAAAATTTATAAAAACTTCACATTTTTTTTTATTTCAGAAATGACAAAAGTCAAAAAAAGCAATTTCTTTTTTTCCCGCGTAATGCGTGCGTTCAAAAGTTGGCAACACCCTACATCGGTTATCGCGGGCTGCGGGATTTCCCCTAAAGATAGCTAGCTATCATCAGCTATAAATGATTTAATAAATCAGTTTGCCGAAAAAAAGGCAAGGAGAGTGTATATTCAATTTGAATTGTGTGTAAAAATTTTGGAAAAAGTGACAGATAGATAATTATGATGAATAAATATTTCTTTTAATTTTATGCAAACATTTTTTTTTCTTTTGTGAGAAATCTTTACCCTTCCGAAGGGCCCCCAAACAAATGTTTATACGGGGCCCCGCCAAGGCACGCTACGCTTCTATTGTTGCTTCAATACAGTGGAGCCAAAGGCTTCACTACTATTTGAAAATTAAAAAAATCTACGAATGTCCTAACTTATAACGATTGGCAAATGTTAGGACGTCTACTGAAATACATAACAAACTTGGAATTCGAAAGAGCATTTACAAAGCTAAAAAGGCACAGAAGTCCCACTTCCTTAGAAAAAATAAAATGAAAAGGCTGCGGGTACCTGGACCTGAAAGTTATGTCCGGCCAAAGCTTCCGACGCAGACTAGTGATCCTCGATTTTAGCTTTTTAATTGCGGGGGGGCAATTTTTAATTCAGGGCCTATCCAGTGTGCAAACAAACTGTGTGTTTTATTGACTTTTTTTCTTTTTTTGTCCTTGGTAATTAATATAAAAATGATTTTTCGGGAAAAAGGACTTTATTTATAAGTAAAACTGTCAGTCGAGTTATTAACAAACAAGTTACATACTACATTTTTTTCTAATACTTCCTATAAAATACCGATTTTCACTTCATAATAAGTATATATTTATATATCTGACAGTTCGGCCATATTGGGGATAAGATAAAAGATAAAAGATTTATTGATCAATATTTACATTTTTTTTACATAAGTAATATAAGAACTGTTTTATAAATAAAGTCCTTTTTCCCGAAAAATCATTTTTATGTGTTTTATATTTCACCTTTCAAATTTACAAACAAATTCAATCCACCTACATATGATATCGACATTTATATTTATTTTTAAGCAAAAACACGACTGTGAAAAGGATTAATAATACAATATAATAATGTTCCGGGCTTTTATTACAAAAACCAACGCAATTCAAAAATACAGAACGCGAATTCACAGTGAAATTTACAAAAATAAAAATGTAATGATATTCTAAACAAATGTAGTTCTGTGTGTCAATTCAAAGATGGGGCAAAATGTACTGAACCGATTTAAATGAAATTTGCATTAGCATTTTCATCCGAGATCTTCTCATATTGGAAGCTTGTTTCTGTACTTGTTTGTTAGCCGTAATCGAGTTTTTTTTTGTTTATTTTATACGTTTTTATGAGTAAATCTTCTTTTATCACGGTCTAGGGTAAAATTGACTCATGAGATTGAAAATGTAACGGACGTGTCGCAATGTACGTACGTATATAAAAACCGGTAGTATAACACTATAAGTTGGCTACGTTACTTCGTAACCTAAAGGTCGTAGGTTCGATGCTGACGTCCAATGCCATTATTGTAATTGTTTTTTACAATTATATCAGTTTTACTTCTGCTGTGTATAGTGTAAAATAATTTATGCTTTTTAGTTTTTCATCGATGCGGCATATTATTTTACATACCTCAAAAATGTGTGAGTCTCAATCACATAAGCTCACGGGGAAAGTGAAACTTCTTTAGAGTTACGAATTAATTTCACTGACGCGATATCCATTACCAAAGTTGCTCTTATATTTCTTCACCATTAAATCATTTTCCTATAATTTTCCATTACCAAAGTTTCTCTTTATACCCCCCTTTTTATTTTTGTGTTGCCAAGGTTTCTCATATTTCCCCGCTGTTGAGTCAATTCCCTAAAGTTACAGAAAATTTCACTTCAAAAACGCATCAAATCATTCCTGGAATCATTTCGTCAATCTCTTTTATACCTTCTAGACGCTAATGACCTCAGCTGTTGAGCGTCTATAATCTACACTCTCTCTCTCTCTCTTATACCCCCTACATTTTGATTTTTGCGTTTTGACAACATGGCGTCCAACTGTCACTCGTGAGACTATAACGAATATATTTACACATCATTTCTAAAAATCCTTTCAGCTATTTGAGTACAATCGCACAAACATATACCTACCTACTTTGACAAACACGTTACCCTCTACGGTTTAACAGTTTTAATATTACTAGCATCTTCTACTGTATCATTCGTTGAATTTTTACATACGATATGTCAGTTATTTACACAAGCATTTGTTTGAAGTTTAAAAAAAAAACAAATGCGTATAAATCGACGGTACAAACCTACTCATTATTTATTCCGTTAATATTGTGATTGCGATAAATCTGAAATATGCGGGTCAAGGGTAGCAATTCCGTTTCGACAATCGCACAATTTGATCTCACTGTTTATATTTATCATCTCTTGTACAGTAAGACCCCGTTTGACGTGAGAGATACGTTCCCGATATGTTCCAGCGCAATACGAAACAGCGCTAAACGAGGTCATATTAATACGAAGATATAATGGCCATTTTTTAGTTCATAAAAGCGTGTTGTTTTAGTTTTTTTAAACTCTATTTTTTATTATTATAGAACCACTCTGTGATGCAACCTTGATCTTAGGAAGGACCCATGTTCTTACAGAGTTTTTGTTTTAAAAAAGTAAATAAATACATTTTAATAATATCACACAAAATAAATTTTTTGTACTATAACTTACATTGAATTGATGTATATTCTAACTTATCTCTTTCGTTTTAATACAATTTTTTGTCGAATGTTTATCTTATTATATTAATATTCTTTGAGGAAAAATTGTAATGAAAAAAGAAATGAATAAAATATTACTACATAAAAACTTTAAAATTTTAAAATTACAAGAATAAGATAAGAAACAATTTTCCAGTATTATCTTTCACAAAAATCTTTTAAAGTAGAATTATGTATCAGACGAGAATTTTAAAAAGTCTCCAAATATTACAAACAGTGCCAGTCTGCCCCTTAGACATATTAGATACGTGCCTAGGAGCGGCGACGCTTTGAGGGGGTAACGAACGCCATTTTAAAACAATAATTCCGGAAATCGAAAATACCCATTTTTGTTTTTAATTAAAAATGTAGGTAGTAAAGACAACAAACAAAAAAAGACTTGAAAAAATGTTTCAACAAATACTGTAACATTGAATAGTATTTATTTGTTGAAACTGTTGAAGCTGTCTTTGTGTTTTTTCATAAAAATATAACAAAAATGAGTATTTCATCTGTGTTTTTAATTAACATACAGATGTTGATATTATAAGGATATATTTGATCTATTGATATAGAATTAAAATAAAACACAATAACATTTGATTTAATCAAGACGATGTGTAAATATGTCTGCTCAAACTAGACTGAAAATTTAATTAAACTTGTTTGTTTCTTAAGCGTCGCTAATAGAAACCCAAAACAAAATAACGTTGTGATCGACATTGCAGAGTATTAATGTTGTTTCAACAAAACCCACGTGTGAATGGTATGGAGGGGCTAAAAAAAACAGTGCGTAGGGGCGCACAAATTCATAAACCTGCTCAGACGACGAAACTTGAAAATTGTGTAAAAAACGAGCTATTTACAAATTATTTCTTTCAATCTACGAATGTATTACATAGTTTCGTTGTTATGCTAAAACCAGCAAGAACAAATAAAATGTTAAATTCTTTTGAATGTATAAGGTACGATTATAAAAAAAAAGTGAACCTCACCCACATAAGCTCACGGGAGGAAGTGAGACTTCTTTTGAAATTGTTTACTGAAATTTAGATGATGACGTAGTTGATACACACTTTTATATGTATTTATAAATACGTGTATATATAAAAAAATAAATATATTTATGTAAATGTGTATATGTATACAATATATAAATACTGTACATAAATTCAACACACACTTTTTGTACTGTATAGTACTTTGACAGTTATACCATATTACAAAATCTACGCAAATCGAATAAATCAATCTTGCCAGTTGCCACTTGCCACAAAGGTTATACAAAATATGTAAAGGTGTATATTATGTATACTATACTTCTCGCGCTCAAGGTTAATCTTATATTTCCCCGCTGTTAAATCACTTCCCCTTTAACGCCACAGAAAATTTCAAAACAGATACGTCTCTAAAGAAATTTCACTTCAATAAATAATTACAATAATTTAAAACTGAAGAAAAGTTAGCTACCCTGAGTAATAAATTGAACGATTGCATTATGTTTCAGACGATAGTGGACAAGCGCACCCTGCAAACAGCTGACAGACGCCAAACGACGTTCAGCGACCGCAGCCAATTGAAGTACGCTCGACGTCTGGTTGTCAAACTTGGCAGCGCCGTCATCACACGTGAAGACGAACACGGCTTGGCGTTGGGTCGACTTGCTTCCATCGTTGAACAGGTCAATTTATTTAAAATATTATTAATCAATCATTTACATTATCAACAAAAACTTCTTCCCGCATTGGCTTGAGCCCAAGGCCCTATAAGTCGTGGGAATCCCTTAACCCCTCTGATAAAATAGCAATTATAATTAGAATTTTGTTTACTTCTGTTGATAAAGATTAACATAGAATGGGATGGCCTCTTGGCCCAAATGCACCACATTCACTTTTTACTGGATCTAGTCAGCTAATAATCTGGCTACTAGATTGTCCTGTGGAACTATTCCATCTTCATCAATGTAGCCTTCTATAGATTAAAGCCTCACATTCGAAAACGATCTCGGAACTCCATTAAAATTATTCAAACTTCTTACAAATTTTATGAAAGCACTAGTTTGCATATAGCGACTCCACTTACTGAAGGGTGTATATTACGGCATAAGAAAGAATGGTAGTGTATCTTATATTCTTTTATACACGGAAGGGGTGAATTTCTTATTGGGCGAGTACACGGACAGCCCGTGGAGTAGCGTTGCGAGCACACCAGCAATGCTTGCTGTGTTAAAAGAGATGCGTAACAGGTTTGCCTATGCGTTGGCGTTGCGTAATATACTTTGAAAATTGAATTTAATCTTTTTACTCTTTTTATTTAACACAGCAAGCATTGCTGTTGAGCTCGCAGCACTACTACGCGGACTCTCCGTATACTAGTCCAACAAGAGACTCACTTTTTCATGCAGAATCTTTAGACTATCGAATATTTAAATTGAGAAAACTTTAATAATTTCAAGAGATGTATTAAGGGGTAATTTTCTTTATTTTGTACAAAACAAATTTAATTAGCATAACGATACATCATACATTTAAATCCCGAGATGCATCTATTCACAAATATAGATACATACTATTTTGTCGGTGGGTTTCTGCTCTACGATTCCAGTTTGTTTTTTCTTTCTTATTATATAATTTAATTGACGCAATCGGACTGTTTTAAAGCAGACTACAGAAATCCAATTAAATTTCTAATTATTACATCACGGATACATTTTACATAGTTCGCAACGAAAAACTATATACTTAATCCTGTATTAAAACAAAGTTGATAATTAATTTGTTTAATTTAATGAAAATGTTATATAACCTCGCTGCAGTGCGTTCAAAACTTTAATAAATTATATAATCATGTCACTAGCTTTTATAATACTAGCTCTATAATAAGTAATATAATTCTTGTATTTCATTGGAATTTAAAATTAATCGTGTCCTTGTCTGCATAAGTCAACAAAGATTACAAATAAAAATGTGAGCTGTCATGGAAAGTCAAATAGATGTGAAATATATAAA
This sequence comes from Venustoraphidia nigricollis, assembly GCA_034508555.1. Lineage (NCBI taxonomy): Eukaryota > Metazoa > Arthropoda > Insecta > Raphidioptera > Raphidiidae > Venustoraphidia > Venustoraphidia nigricollis. The sequence goes on along the minus strand of JAVRKA010000053.1, from coordinate 1,579,281 downwards.
AATTATATCAAAAAAATGTTCTTTGAACGAAGTGAAAATAAAAGTATAATAAATATCACATCAAAATTAAATTACTTTGAAAATTCTCATAGAGCAAATTTCGCATTCATAGAAGAGGTCCGCATAAGTTGCCCGTCCGCGCGTAAATTGACACGCGACAGCATCTGCATTACAGACATAGCTCCGCGTTTCCAACTACCATAACCCCTCCGATCTATAACCTGGATCCCACTACGGGCATAAGTGGTGATGGGACAATGAGTCTTAGTATGTAATAGAAAGCCAATATAAAGAGTATAATTAATTTATCTATTGAAAAATTAATTTAAATTGTGAAATAAAACATAGCCTGTAACATTTTGAATCAAACACATTTCAAGAAAGCTTCACCGAAATTCGTCAAATATTAAATCCGTTCAAATATACATCCATACGAAAATTTTTATATAATACATAGTATAAAACAGCGTCGTAGCTCGGGGCTGGCCGTGGAGGCCGCTGCCAGGGTCACAAACCTCAAGAGGACGCACTCGTAGACGCGCAACCTTCCTAGAAAATATGTTTTGGGGGGCGCAAAATCCAAATCTTGGTCTGGTCGCTCATGGTCTTAGCTACGACACTAGATTTATATTGATTGTTTCATATTTCAAAGTCACTTTTTCAATTTTACCTGTTCACATATTTTTCCTTAGTTTTTTATTTCTGTTAACGTTATATTTGTTATTAAGTTTATATGACACGTTTATAACCTTGTTTGGTGTTTGAATTGCCCGCTTGAGTGTACTTATAGCTGTTTTATTATTATTACCGTGATGTTTTTTATGTGTAGTGTTCTTTATTAAATACCTTTCTACAGCTGCTAATACCTTATATTTTATCGATAGCAGCCTCTAGGTACAATTTCTTGTCGAGTATTTCCTTGCACGTTTCTTAACAGACATTAAATATCTTTAAAACTCTCTTGACACACTTTAATTATCCTTTTTTCTATATCAAGAAGTAACTGAAGATATTTACACAACATTTTCGCGATATACAGTATGATCAAAGTCACATTCTAGAAGCCGAAATATCTTTACTCCGTTATAGAGATGGGAAAAACGGGTCTTTTTAGTGATCTGCATCTTTGCATCTGGATCCCGTATGTGAGCCGGCTCATTGAACCGGTTCAAAAAGAGCCGAGTTCTGAATATGTTACTGCAGTCTGCCACTGAGTTACCTAGTTCAGTCAATCATATCACGACCTGTATAGAATCAAGAATACATAGCCAAACATGTGATGCATGAGTCATTTGAGCTGACAGATGCATCAAAGCAAGGACTGATACGTAAGTGTAAAATGTGCATCTGTGTGTTAAGTGTTTCACTGAGTTATGCGGATCCGTTGATTCGTCGACTCAAAAAAAAATGAGTCGGCTCTCACGGATCTTCTGTCGGAGTCGACTCTTTGAACCGGTTCAGATCTGAGTTACCCAACACTACTTCGTTATAATCACTCGGAATAATAGATGTTAAATATACTGCTGTATATAGTCAAATTATCCCTATAATGTTGAATCAGTAATTTCTTCAATATTAGGGGCTATTCGCGGCTCCACGCGCGATTTAGATAAACAATGTTTTATAGCTCGCTCGGTAGCAACAACAGTAGTGGAGCCTTCGGTTCTACCGTTTTCCAATCTTGACTTGCGAGAGACTGTGCCGCGCTTGATAGTAACAACAGTTTTTTCGTCGATTTGCGTTGCAAAATTTGTCTCCACGAAAAGCACTTTTATTTTAACGCGATAATATATAGCCTATGAAGGCCCATTCTAAATACTGATGAAACAAATTTTGAAATCTGATACGCAATTTCGGAGATAATCTCCTACATCAAAATTTACGAACTTTACCTCTTTATAATATTTGTATAGACTAATATTTCAATAAGAAATAAAGTCATTTTTTATTACAACAAAATACGGACGGAATTAGGTACAACTAGTTGGTAGTAGGCTGACATAGTTTTTATCTGCAGAATCCGTTATAAAATTTATGATATATTTTTTCATCAGCCTGTATAAATAATTCAAGAATTAATGTAAACTTTCCCCGCTCCAACGGATAGTAATACTTTAACTGTTAGTTATACGGACAGGAAAATTTTATAAATCTTTACAAAATATTATAAAGAATGTTTAGCTAATGGAATTTTGCTATTTTCCTTTTTAAGCAAATGCAATTTGTTTCCCCACTTTATATTTTTGTCTAATATAATAGAAAAATGCACTTCTTACAAATTACAAACTAAATGAAAAGATATGAATGCAGCAACAGTTTTGTTACTTATAAAAATAATAAAGAAACCTACAAGGAAAGAGCACTTCTGTGGTTGGAAACCATAAAAAACAACGATTTAGTCACTTCTTCACCACAACTATTTAAATATTTAACGTATATCCCATTATCAGCAATAACTAAACTACCCAAGTTTGTATGCTTTCACGGCTGGTGTTATTCCAAATCTTCTCGGTTTTTGGGCTTGTAGGCCGTGGTCCGTTGGCAATTCTAGCTACAACTGCGGTAAACAATATCAACCGAAAAAATGAAGGTCTAAATCTAAGCAAAACCTGAATATCAGCACTGTCGCAGTACTGTTGTCCAGGTTTTGATTATAAAAAACCAATGAGCGGAACGACCGAGTAGAGAACACTATAGTACGCTGAGCACAAAAGAAGGAAGGACATCATTCATCGACACAGACTGTTATCTGTGTGCCGTCAGGGAGGATTCTTCGCCCGCTGCCAAACCGATTTTGACAATGTCTACCGCAGTTATAGACGAAATGTTAGGTAGAAAATATTACCAATGAACCACAGCCTACGAGCCCGAAAACCAAGAGTATTTTGAAAAGCTAAACTGTTTAGTTTTATTTTTGGTGATGTTTCCATGTTATTGATTGTGTTTCAGAAATATTACACAATACGCAACATTTTTACAACTTTACATACGTTAGAACTTTTTTGCAAATTACCCCAAAGCCGAGCTTTTAACTGTTATTTATGCTTCTTTGTTTGGAAATACATGAATGTAAAACAAAAAATACGCGACAATTTTTGCGAAAAGTAGGTATATATGTTACGGTCAATGTTTTTCATTTTTTATTCATCTGGTATCAATATCCTATATTAATTAATTAATAAGCGATTCACAAATGGAAACTCGGTCTATTAAATTTGTCCCTGTTAATTTCCAAGCATTGCCAAGTATGGGGCTTCTTTTGGTATCTAGTCGCATGCAAATGGTTCAAAACAATTGTATAGTCGATGTTTAGTTCCGTAGTGATGTCGCGAGATGAAATATGTTGGTCTACCTCGATTTTTTTAAAGAATTTCATCGACTTTTTCAACGATTGGCCGGCCAAGGCGAGGTTCATCTTTAAAGTCAAAATTTCCGGAACGAAAACGAGCAAACCAATTCCCTTTTCGGAAATAAAAAAGCAAAATATGACGAAAATGACCTTCTGGGATCTCCATTTTTAAAGCGCAATAAATTTTGACTCAGTAAACGAATGACGTTATATTTTTATCTAGATTAATTATTCGAGTGAACTGTTACCTTTCAAACTGAATAAGTCTTACTAGAGAAGCCGATTCGCTTTTATTTTAAAATAAAAAAAAAGTATTAGTAGAGATACGCGACTTTAAATCCATCTAATTAGAGAAGACCGAAATTTACTTTTTCCCCAACCTTGTATATATTATGACATATGTGAATATTATAGAACAGAATTGAAAAGTTTGTGAAAATTAATAACAAACTTTCAAATTCAAATCTATATTCATATACACGTCATAATATATTTATTATATATTTTTTCTTTAAAAACCTGAAGAAAGTTCAAATCCGGGTTGAAACGTTGTTCACAATTAAATGTTCAATTGTCTGCCAATAGTCGTTTAATTTTATTGACTGTAATTTGTGTTACCTGAATTATACCCGCCCGTAGCATATATATTACGCGTATATAAATATAATTTTACGTCATAAAATTATAATAAAGTTTAGAAACGGAAATAACTGCGAATGACAGTTTATTGTTTTTCGAAAAACAAAAAAACAAATGACAGTTCAGAATGAAAAATGATATGACTGAACCGGAGGAAGGAGATACGGTAATAAAAATATTTAATACTTCACGAAACAGTAACGTGTAAAGTATAGTATATAAAGAATTTATTTCCTTGAGACAAAAGATATGTCCTTTGAAAAATGAAAGCTTGAACAATTTATTTCTGTAAAAAGACACGTAATATTACAATGTAACACCACGTAACGTGAAAATTCTGAACACTTCCCGTACGACACGAAATCAGTAGGTACCGCTGGAATATGTATAAGCAAATTTACGTATGGAGACAATATAAATAACGTAGATTGTGTGAACTTCTTACTTCTTAGGAGGGTCTAGCCCCTTTCTTCCGGCCTAAAAGTTTATTACATGCTTCTGATTGATTGTATTTTTTATCTGAATGTACATATTTTATTTCCCGCCTCTTGGTAGGAAAGTATTGGATTTAGTTCGAAAATTTTCTTTCGAAATATTAATAAATCTTCCTATTTTTACACTTTACGATTGATTTTTTTATCATTAGTGTATTTGCCATATGGCACATACTATAGAGATGGAAAAAGCGGGTCCTTTTAGTGATCTGCATCTTTGCATCTGGATCCCGTATGTGAGCCGGCTCACTGAACCGGTTCAAAAAGAGCCGAATTCTGAATATGTTACTGCAGTCTGCCACTGAGTTACCTAGTTCAGTCAATCACATCACGATCTGTATAGAATCAAGAATGCATAGCCAAACAGGTGATGCATGAGTCATTTGAGCTGACAGATGCATCAAAGTAAGAAATAATACGTAAGTGTAAAATGTGCTTCTGTGTGTTAAGTGTTTCACTGAGCTATGCGGATCCGGTGATCCGTCGGCTTAAAAAAGTGAGTCGGCTTTCACGGATCTTCTGTCGGAGTCGCCTCTTTGAATCGGTTTAGATCTGAGTTACCCATCTCTAGCTCATACACTATTGTCATCGGTCGGATGGCGGGACCTAGGGGTCGGGCCAAAATTTCTCGACGTTTATAGCCTCCTGAGTAATCTGGCACCATATTTGAAAATGTTTATATACAATTATGTGTGTGTGATACCTCTAAACAGTTTTAATCGATTTTAACGAAATTTGGTCCACATATTAGAATTCGGCACTGCACGAAGCCTATTTTAAATGAGCCCTATCGAACCGTTTTAAGGGTAGCATTTAGGGGTTAAAAAAAATTTGTATCGTCGTTTGAGCCTCACGGGAGAAGTGAAACTTCTTTACAGTCATGAACCCGTTGCACTGATGAGTTATCCATTTGGTGTTACCAAGGTTTCTTTTGTATTTCCCCGCAGTTAAATCACTTTCCCTTTAATTCGTTTCCAAGACTTCTGTTATAAATATTTCCCCGCCGTTGAATAATTTCCCCAACGTTACAGAAAATTTCAAACAGATACATCGCTAAAGAAAGTTGCATTTAACCAGTGATAAACAGTTATATAATATATACTATACAGTGATCATTTATAGATTTGGAGCTAATGGCCTTGCTGCCGAAGCCCTATCGTTTATAAAAAAAAAAAGTTGCATTTCAAAAAAATCAATCGAAAAATGGTCTCAAATGGTTCCTAGGTGTCAAAACGTGGAAATAATATCCCGAATGAAAAATTCGGCCGAATCCGGACCGGGCTACAAATAGTTCTATACATTTATGAAATAAACTCAAGCTAGATAGCGTACACATAAATGGCTTAATATAATAAATACGATCCAAGTGACATAAAAATACACTTTGTGTTTGGTATTTGGGGTATATATTATGTACTTCAATGGAAATATCCTATTACAATGCGTCAGTTGAAACGTATTGTGCGTGCCGTTGAAAATTTACTTTCATAAACCTTTGTTTTACCGCAACCATTGACTTACAGAATGAACCACGCATTCCCTATCCCAGAAATCTGTTAAAAATGTACGAACGGAATAAAGTGGCCGCCATTTCTCTGTCTTTCTAACACTATCGACTGCTGCTCAAGACAATATAATTTATCAAGATCGGACCGATTTTAACAACATTTTTTAACTAATACTAAAGGGTTGAATTTTAATTTTCAAACGATTTTTTTCAGTATTTTTGGGCCCAAAAACATTCTTCAACCCCTAAAATCCATTCTTAAATGACCCGATTGGACCCATTTTAAATAAGCTTCTTCCAGCATGTGTACCAAATTTCGTTTATATCAATTAAGTCAGTTGAGAGTTATCATGTTAATACGACAGTGCCAAATTGTTCAGGAGGCTACGAAACGTCGAGAAATGTTGGTTCAACCCCTATAGGCACGCCATTTGGCCGACGTCAATAGTGTATATGTCATGTGGCAAATACACTAAGGGAGCGTTCATAAGCCACGTAGGTTGGTCAAGAGAGAGGGGGGATCAGTTCGAAAGCTACGCTGAGCTACGTAAGAGGTGGGGGGAATTAGAGTCAAGCTACGTAATTTTTAAATATGTCTTACTGATTTTAAACCCAGTTTTTTTAATACATAGTTTGTTAACAGAAAGTACAAAATGTCTTCTGGACTTGATAATAAAAAAAAAACTACAGATGGAAAGTTATCCGAGGATTTGAGATCCAAAATAAGTCAATACTAAATTATTATTAGTGCAACGTTTCGGAATTCATTATTCCTTCCAATACATATAAAGTATAAATATCATTTACAAAACAACAAATCTTAACAAATTCAATATTACATACCATAAAAGATTAACTATGTCATAAATTGTGTAGGCTTTCACGGCTGGCGTTGTTGCAAATCTTCTTGATTTCCGGGCTTGTACGCCGTGGTCTATTGGTATTTCTACCAATGGACCACGGCGTACAAGCCCGGAAATCAAGAAGAAAAGTTATGTCATAAATTAGTTGCTTCGTCGTTTTTTTGGATCCTAAGTCCTCGGATAACTTTCCATCTATTTAATTCATTGTCAGGATCGCAACAAGCTTTAAAAAAAAACTATATACCATCCGGGGTCATAATAAAGGCTACGTGAAGGGAGGGAGGGGTTCCAGAGAAGCTGAAATAGGGTCACGTGGTTTATGGACGCTTCCTAATAAACCACAATCGGTTCCGGCTACTGTGAACTAGAATTGGGTAACTCAGATCTGAACCGATTCAAAGCGCCGACTCCGACAGAAGATCCGTGAAAGGCGACTCACTTGTTTTTGAGCCGACGGATCAACGGATCCGCATGACTCCGTGAAACAACACACAGAAGCACATTTTACACTTACGAATCAGTTCTTGCTTTGATGCATCTGTCAGCTCAAGTGACTTATGCACCACATGTTTGGCTATGCATTCTAGATTCTATACAGGTCGTGATATGATTGACTGAACTAGGTAACTCAGTGGCAGACTGCAGTAACATATTCAGAACTCGACTCTTTTTGAACCGGTTCAGTGAGCCGGCTCACATACGGGATCCAGATGCAAAGATGCAGATCACTAAAAAGACCCGTTTTTCCCATCTTTACTGTGAACGAGCTCTGAGTCAATGATCGCAACGTCCTCGCATCTCCATAGTATCCTCAACCCGCCGCGCTATACTCACACTGGTAAACTATTATGCACACCTGTATATTCAACTGGGAAACTTTACAAGGGACAAAAGTTTGACAGCGGCGGTTGGAATTGAGAGGTTTTTTTCTGATACGACAATGAAACTGGTAAAAGGCTGTTTTTACATATACAGTGTATACGACACCTGTGTTGATTTCAAAATTAAAAGTCCAGCCTAGTTTTTTCTTTTTTTTTGTAACATTTAGAGAAAAACGGAATGGTAATTATACTTTATCAAATCTATCCGTCATTCCACAATTAAAATCAACTACAAGTTCGATCAATTACTCATAAGCCGCGACGCCACTAGCACCTCGAAGGTGCAGAAATGAATTAACATTCTACATTGACCAGAAATGTCTCAGATAACCATTCAAATTTGTTTGGGTACTGCATGGTGACAGAAGCGTTATGTGAAACATATTAGGTACAATTCATTCATTTATTTTCATGCCGCTTTATAATAAATAATGGATCCTATGCACATTCTTTTGACAAACTTTTTTCCTCGCTCAAACACTACAAACTTACCAAGTATCTGTCAAGCAAAGTTAGTAGAGTTACAGAGGCTGCCTCGTTCCATTTGGTCAGTCAGCGTAAGCACGGGAACAATGTCAGCTGGTGAGCCGTTCAGATGAAGTACTTACAAAGTTAAAAAATAAAGATTTTTTTTACAAAATTTAGGTTTTATAATATCTATATTAACAAACAGAAAATTAAATAATGCTTAAGAAATGGCAGATGTCGTTAATTAACATTAAAATAAACATTTTGCTGCCTTCTGTTTCTGTTTCAGACGTTTTTCTTTTTTGCTTTGTTTTTTTTCTTCTATTTTTAAACTGAGATATTTAATACGGATGAATATTTTTAAATATTTAAAAGTGAATACCCACAATTGCAAATAATATCAATATTAAATACTACTATTAAAGTTTATAACGGACAGTCGTTGCCTCGCAATCATTTGACAGGTTCGTCATCTCCCCACTACTATTCAACGGAACGAGGTTGCCTAGCCTTAGTTATCTCCAATTTAATTTATATGTCAGAATTTTCAAGGTTGATTCAGGTATTAAGTTTTTCGAAATTCGAATCAATTTTTGGAATATTGAAATATTTTTGTTATTTCAAATAGGTATATTAATTTTTGGCACAAATACTACTCATAATATGAATGTCACAGGGAGATGATAAAAAGTTCAAATCCCTAAGGTAGATATAATCAATTATAAGCAGATCATCTTCCGTGAAAATGGATCATCTATCTAAGGGACTTGATCAAATCTCCGTTTTCATCATTTCTCTGCGACATGCAGGGCCGTCTTTAACCTATTGGAGGCCCTGGGCACTTTAGGGTAAAGGGGCTCCCATGACTATTACGGAAGACTGTTTTTTCTTAAAAAAAGATTAATTACTAAGCAAATCAATAATTAACAAATACATGATTAAAAAATATATCGATATATGATATTTGCCGGCAGTATTTGTTATCGAATGCTGATCTGGCAAGAACTAGGGGGCCCCATCGATCACGGGGCCCTGGGCACTTGCCCAGAGTGCCCAGTGGAAAGAGGGCCCTGGCGACATGTATCTCTGTATAGGCATATTTTATGCCTCTACTCTACTAACCTTGCTTGGTCAAGTACCGCGTAATAACAAGCAGGCTTTACAATGATCGCAGTCGGTTCAGCGTGTAAGCTTTTACAGATAACGGTGTTAGCTACATCAAAAATTAACGTTCGAATAAAAACAACAACCAGCGCCACCCAGTCATAAAGAAAGCTGTAGAAAGCAGGAAGCAGACAAGTTGTAATATAAAGCATGTAAACAACTAGACCTGCAACAACGGTACTATAAGTGGAGTTACATTTCACTTCATTACTATACGCCTTTCACATGTTCACCGTTAAATTGAAATTGTCGTATGCTTCATTGTTTTGTTAAGACACTATATTCTGTCCAAATTAAATCTAAACACATTGTTTTCTAACATCGAGTAATACAAATTCTAAACATATTTTCTTATTAAATAATTAATCATTAGCAATGTTATTTACTTTATATTGTTATGATTACAGGTGGCCGAGTGTCAAAATGAAGGTCGAGAGTGCATCATGGTGACCAGCGGTGCCGTGGCTTTTGGCAAACAGAAACTGACCCAAGAATTACTAATGTCACTGTCTATGAGGGAAACGCTTTCACCCAAGGACCACACCAGAGAGGTAAAGTCTCGTTTCTTTCAGTTATTTTAATGATATGTATTTTTTTTTTAATATGTGAAAAAGACATTTACCTTTTTCCATCCCTTTAGGAGGCGAAATTAAAAAAAAACTTTTTAAGCGGATGCGTACATTACAGGAAAAATGTATCCACCAAATTTCATGTTTCAAAGTTTTTGCTACGGCAACTTTCTCAAAACTGAGATGCGAAGGTATGGAAAAAAATATTGAACCAAAACTTTTTTTGGTAGAATGGGGTCCTCATAGTTCAAGCACCCAATCTATGTTGCATTTTATGTATGTTCAAGAAACACCAAATCTTGTTTAATGAAATATCAATTCTGTTTCACATTACATAATAATTTTGTGTATTATGAAATTGTCTGTTATAACTTAAAATGGATGACAATTTTCGACATTTCTTTTTGTTAAAAATCATTTTATTCAATTATAATTCCGAAAAAGTTTGTCCACACAATACAATAGTTTTAAAACTTAGACGGTGCTCTCTTCAATTAAAAATGAATTATCATTTCTATCACGAATCCACCATTCTTTAAACTTTGTTAATCCTAAACAATGTGGAATTCTACTTTTCACCGATTGACGCTGGTTATATCTACCCGGGCGAAGCCGGATCAGAAAACTAGTATACTCGATTGAATATACTTTTTAAAATAAAAAAAAACGCTTAAACATTAACATAGAATATAGTATCTAAATTTTTCACTTACAAATAATTTTCCCGTTGATGACCTTGCCGAGCGTCTATAATTCACAACAATTTTTCATGGATTGCAGCTATGTTATAATTAAACAACAAATATAGTCAGTCACAGTTTATACTCGATATTTGAAACCGCACTACATAATAATATTATAATTATGTTTAAAATCGTCACATTTGAATTGTAAATTGAACGTCGTTTCAATTTTCACACACTCGGTGGTAAATTATTAATTATTCATAGATTAACACAGAACATAAAGTTATAGAAGGAATTATTCACTTATGACATCTGCTGTCAAGCATCTATAATTTACAATTTAAATGATTTTCTATATAGTTTAGTGCCCACTGCGGCACTGGACGTCTCTGATCATAAGCTCTCTGTAGCACATTTCACTAAAAATCGGTTGTCCTCTTTAAGCATAATAAAGAAAAAAATGAAAATAAAGGTTCATCTTACTCCTCAGAATAAAACGTAGCATCTGTCGTAAATTAACCACGAATAAAATTTCAGTCAAATCTGTTGCGCCAATGTAGCAAACGTGCATAGATACTAATTTTCACATTTACGTATTACTTAGGATTTACGATAAATATCTACATTATTAATCCGTTAATGGAAGTACAAGAAGATTTCCTTGTCGTGTATTTGAATATGTGTGCTCAAGGGAAACTTTTTTATTATTAATTATTTTCACCGATTTTTTAGTTTTAATTTAACGCGAGCTTTACACTTTTATTAATTTATTTCAATGTTAAAATACTCATCTTTACTAAGTAGACGGTACGCACGCACTGCTGATTGCAATAAACGAACCCAGCAACGTTACCTAACCACCTAACTGAGAAGTGAGCAAAGTGAGACAAGTTGAAATCTGATTATACAGAGCAAAAATTCATAGTAACTAAGCATATATACCGGGTGTCTCAGAAATCGCGCACCCAATTGTTGGGATCGAAAGAGAAAAATATTCTGAGCCCAAAAATCCATGTTTGGAATTTTTTGATAAAGTAGTTAATTAGTAATTAATTAATGAAAGTGACCAATCAGAAGCGCGCTACAGAAGAATGAAAAGTGAGTGGGGAGGCAGTAGGGGACGCGAGAGTGGGACGCCAGAGGACCTTAAACAACAACATTAAAAAAAAACAAGCGAGTCGAAATAATGGCAACAATTAGGATGAAAAAAAGTCAATAAACAAGGAGAACGGAAGAATAAAAATACAGAAGTTTCTTGAGAAAAATAAATCAGCCGACGACACGCTCTCGGTTTGTCTGAGTCCATTATTTTTTTATTGTAATAATAATTATTATTATTTTATTAATTAACCAAAATAAGTCAGCCAACGACACTCTCTCGGTTCGTCTGAGTCCATCGGTTCTTTATTTTAATAATAATAATTATTATTTTAGTAATTAACCGAAATAAATCAGCCGACAACACTCTCTTCTGTAGCGCGCTCCTGATTGGTCACTTTCATTAATTAATTACTAATTAACTACGTTATCAAAAAATTCCAAACATGGATTTTTGGGATCAGAATATTTTTCTCTTTCGATCCCAACAATTGGGTGCGCGATTTCTGCGACACCCGTTATAATATTTACTATACGCCATTCACGATCATATTGCACACTAAAACTAGTGACACGAAAAATAACACTGTATTACACATGAACATTGTTGAGCACTCTGTAAGTTACTAAAAATAAAATTAGCTGTCAAAGACTAGCAGTTAAAATTTACTTCTTCAAAACTGATTTTTCAAAGTGTATTAAATGCCAATTTTTATTGTAAAAATATTTTATATCCATGAAAACATTAAAAAAAATATTTAAAAAACACGTTTCAAATATTCACCACTGCCAGTTTTTCTTTTTTGATCAAAATATTCTTTTTCCGTCAATATTTTCAAAAAATTCAAATTAATTAAAAAGTTTTTTACGGGTAATTGGACAAAATTAAACTTTTTGACATCTCTCAAAAGAATAGTTATTACTATGTTACGTTCGGTTTCATACTACTAAACATACACAGCGCGTCGGCCAATCAAAAATTGACACCATTTTTAGCTCGTACACGTCCCCCAGTGGCTTCCCTCGCAGTTGTGTACTCATCACTATAATTTCGGGATTAATAGATTACAGAGGTGGCCTAGTTCCGTGGGATAGTGACGTCATCCGGCGGATCTGTCACTCGATTGCGTGGCAACGGCTGTTTATAAACTTTAATGGCAGTATTAACAAATATCAAAGAAATTAAAAGACAAAATATTGAAATTCTTTGCAATAAATTGAATTTTTAAGGTAAGAGATTTTTCTATAGTAATGATACAAAAGTAAGCAGCGTTGCTAGATTTTTTTTTGCCAAGTCGGGATTTTGGAACTTTTTGAGTAAAAAAAGCGGGATTCTTTCGTCGAAAACGAGACATAGTAAAAAAACGTATATATTGAAAAATGTATAATCAGATCCTTTTGATGTTAATATAATGTATATAATCAGAAGTTTTTAAATATTTATCTTTTTATTTGAGTTCAAATTACGTTTATGTGACAATAGATAGCAAAAATAGCCATAGAAAATGTATTTTCATAAAAATATGATATTTTAAATCAGATTTACCCTATCGTTAAATAGTTGAGTCTTATTTGTCTTCTGAATAAAAAAAAACAAAAGAAACAGAAATCAAAATAATAAAAAAATATTCATTAGAAAAATATGGCGTTTCAAACAATAATGTGAGGAGTGAGTGTTACAAATTGCAACTTACAATAAGAGAATAATTATTTACGCACGGTCGAGTTATCCCCTAAAAGCGGGACTGAGCTTTGTCTGCGCGGGACATTTAATTTTGATTTAAAAATCGGGACGTCCCGCCAAAATCTAATCTGACAAAGATTTGCAATCCCTCTTCAGAAAAAGTGTCATTTTTAAGATCCGTGTTTAAACAGTGTCATAGGATTGTAACATACAGGAAGTTATATAGGCCACTTAAGACTAGGCCGGTTCCGACCGGTTCCGCTGTATTCCACAAACGCCACAGTGAACACACAAAGAATAAAAGAGACAAGGAAGTAAATTGACGTCAACGCTACCGTCACGTGCTTGCTGTGGCCTGTGCACTACGTTATCTCACTCACCGACCTCTAATATATGGACTGTTGAGTCTGGAGATGTTTCGAAATTGGATTGTAACCGCTAGAGATGCTGCGGCTTGCAAAACCTAACACAGTTTTCGAGGAATGGATCTGAATCTAACCTAAAATACAGAACCACGGACAAAACTGCGTGCTTGAATTTCAGCCGAAAAATTAAGACCTAAGCCTAAGTTACACATATAAAAGAAATAAGCGTAACGATCAATCACGGAAGTACGAACTACGACCGAGTAGAGAACACTAGCACGCTGAGCATAAAATAAGTTTGTCTGTCGTTCCGAATTAGTGCGTTTATAACTCGAAAACCGATAGTTCGATTCACATTTATTTTATTAGTGTATTTGCCATATGGCAACATACACTATTGGCGTCGGTCGGATGGCGGGACCTAGGGGTCGGACCAAAATTTCTCGACGTTTCATAACCTCCTAAACACTTTGGCACCATTTTTAAAAATGTTTATATATATATGTATTGTGACGTTTAATTAGCCGAAGCTAAAAAAGTTTAAACAATGTCCACCTGTCGGCAATGCGGCCACCGGCTAGCTTGACTCAGCGGCGCAGGCGTCGATACCCGTAAATAAAATGCCAATCACAAGTGGAATAGCACGACAGGAATAAGAACAGGCCTAAGCCTAAAATTAAAATCCGTCCTCCAACCACTAAAACAACAAATCACTAAAAATAACAACCAGGAAATTAGACGGGTCTTTTGAGTTGTTAAATATTCGCGCCAGTTTATAACCGACTGATTGTAAGGGCGCCAGGACGTTAACTGGGCGAGGCTACTCAAATGGTCCAGGTTTGAGGGCACCAAAAAACGTATGTCTAATCTCCTTCAACAAATCCGAATAAAAATAAATGGGTGAAATAAAAGACAAGTTGGCCCATGTGTTGAAAGCCATCACCGCAAGAAGCCTATTTAAAATGGGCGTAATCGGGCCATTTTAAGGGTAGTTTTTAGGGGTTGAAAAATGTTTTTGGGTCCCAAAATACCGAAGAAATTCTCAGAATCATTTCAAAATTGACATTTAACTCTCCAGTAGTAATTAAAAAGTGTCCCTAAAATTTTAATAAAATCGGCCCGACAGGACCGGACTTACAAATTTTATAAAAACACTACTTTGCAGATCGTGAATTATTTACTGGAAGTTGTATGTATATAATTTGACATAGAAGTTCGATTGATAATAATATTGCAATTAAGAAAATAAATGTTATTTTAAGGGGTGTATTAAGGAGTCAAATTTTTTATTTTGCCCAAAAACCAATTTAAGTTCGCATAATAAAGCCACCCTGCCTGTATAAGCAAATACACTATATTGTCAGCAGGGTTTTGGCACTGCGACCCGGGTTTTTTTTTTAATTTATAAGTGACAATTTTACTGAAGCAAGTTGAGAAAAAAACAGGCCAAGAGTAATTTAGAATAGTTAATAACTTTAAAGGATACAAACCAAATTTGCCATTTTCATCATGTTTTTTCTTCACAGAAATATGTGAAACTGTTAGTGACCTTGAAAAGATCAAAACAAATGCTCCCTTCTTTTGATCTTTCTTCTTTGTAGTAAAATTAAACAATTGACTTTTTTTCTTTTTTGTCCTTGGTAATTTATAATAAAAATGATTTGTCGGGAAAAAGGACTTTTAAGTAAACACTTATTTGTTATTTATAGCGACTTTTCGTCCCTTGCTTGGGACTTTTTCAAGCTTTATAACTGTAATTGAATTATTAAAATACAATTTATAAATTTACAATTGAAATATAAAATATCAGATATTAATTATAATTAAACAATGTTCCAAGTTTCAACGAGATGTGAATGAGTGGAATTATTCCAAGGTCACTAGATCTATAGGTTACCTCGTTAATGAATGATGTCAGCTGGAAGATTGTTCACTATTTTTATCAACCACGCAATACAATTGACAGTCTGGCGAATGACGTCATCCCCTCCGCTACTATCCAACGGAACGAGATCGCTTCTGTGTTTGTAATAACCTTGGCATTTGTCATTTCGGACAGACAATTCATGACTTGCATTGCACATTTTATTTTAAAATTGTTATAAAGTCTGGTCTTAAGTAGAGTTGGGTAACTCAGATCTGATCCGGTTCAAAGAGCCGACTCCGACAGAAGATCACTTTTTTTTGAGCCGACGGATTAACGGATCCGCATAACTCAGTGAAACACTTAACACACAGAAGCACTTTTTACACTTACGTACCAGTTCTTGCTTTGATGCATCTGTCAGCTCAAATGACTCATGCATCACATGTTTGGCTATGCATTCTTGATTCTATACAGGTCGTAATATGATTGACTGAACTAGGTAACTCAGTGGCAGACTGCAGTAACATATTCAGAACTCGGCTCTTTTTGAACCGGTTCAGTGAGCCGGCTCACATACGGGATCCAGATGCAAAGATGCAGATCACTAAAATGACCCGTTTTTTCCATCTCTAGTCTTAAGATAAATATTTGGTACATATGTTATGTAGTTTTCTTCATACAGAATTGGAGACATTGGCAAAGGAACTAACGTACACAGTACACACCTATCTAATCAGCAGCATGTTGCAGGAACGTTATATCACCTGAAGCATGTCACAGTTTCGTGTTCTGAATACTCCAAATTCAGGATGGTTACCTGCAAACAGGGCTGTACAAGCAATGTGTTCATAAATTCATGTGGAAAAAAAAAATTCACGTTATAGATTTTTTTTTTCGAAAAGTGTTATCGTATTGAAAACATTCATAAATAAAATAATTTTTCTTTTTATTATGGATTTGTGTAAAATTATAAACACTGCAGTATAATTCGCAAAGTCAAGAAGAATTTTGTGTCTAGAATTTCACATACATTTTTAGTAAAGAGAATAAGTATCTTATTATTCGCATTTTTTTAAAGTTTTTGACTCGATCACAATTTGATTGATATAATCATTATTTTAGTTTAAATTGCGCGCTGCAAAATACACTATTTACAAGTATTATAGTATTATAAACCTAAAAGTCTCTTCATTGCTCCAGGATACTGACATTTTGGGCGATTAAAAATTTAAATAGTATAGCACGCAACAAAAAAAGTAGGTACCTGTCCAAACAATGGGCGACTGTGTGAACACCACAGGCCACGCCACGCCACGATTCCTTGGAAGTGTGTCCGCCACTACAGACCATTACCCCCTGTACACAATGGCGATGGTCTACAATGGCCCACTACAGACCACTGTGTACTGGGGCCTTAACAATATCGTTAGACAATTTGGAACTATGTCTAGGTATATTAATATTATACTGGCGTCTCCGTAAATCTAGGACAAGCTTATAATATTTATTATAATAATACTGTCTATTGAAATTAAGTTATGCAACTTTCTCAGAAAATAGTTTCTGTAACAATGCATAAAGTTCCAGTCGCAAACAAGCTATTGAAATTCAAAATTTGTAATAGTTTGCTCCAATTTGCAATTTAGAATCGTTCTTTCATGTTAACAAAACCGTTTCCAACTAGCGATGAGCAACATTGGTCTTGGTGCCCTTTTTGTAAGACCAAGACCACGGTGTTTACATATTAAGCGCAATGTTAAGAAAAGTTGATTTTGATTTGGTGGACACGTAGAGTACGCCACACGCACGAAGTATTCGGTCCACCAATCATCATTGAATAAACGGGTACGCCCTTGTGATGTCCACCAATCATGTTATATTTTTATTTTATTTTTTAGAAATAAAAAAAGGAAGATATTAGTATTTTTTATTTTTTGAAAATCGTAAAAACTTTGTTCAATTAGGTATGTAAAATTAAGAATCTTGAAAACTCGTCACGTGGGTGGCTATTTCATTTTACTTTTTTGTGAGAGATTGTTTTTAATATATGATGAAGTAAACTAAAGTGCCTACTTAATTAATCATTCCTACAGTAGCTAAAGTAAATAACTTTGTGCTACACAGAGCTGTCTTGAAAGACATTCTTCTTACTTTGTAAAAGTTATATTCCGAATATCTCTGACCGAATTATGTATGTCCACCAGCGTTGCCAGATTTTTTTTTTTTTTGCCAAGTTGGGATTTTGGAACTTTTTGAGTGAAAAAATCGGGATTCTTTCGTCGAAAGCGGGACATTGTAAAAAAACGTATATAATCAGAAGTTTTTAAATATTTATCTTTTTATTTGAGTTCAAATTACGTTTACGTGACAATAGATAGCAAAAATAGCCATAGAAAATGGAAATCAAAACAAAAAAGTTTTATTCATTAGAAAAATATGGCGTTTCAAACAATAGTCTGAGGAGTGAGTGTTACAAATTGTAACTTACAATAAGAGAATAATTATTTACGCAAGGTCGAGTTATCCTCGAAAAACGGGACTGAGCGTGTCCCGCGCGAGACATTTAATTTTGATTTAAAAATCGGGACGTCTGGCAACACTGATGTCCACATATCATATATTTTGCACCATGAGTGTGTGTGAAGCTATAGCCCCGCCTATTTCGATTTAAAAAAGTGGTGTGCTATAGTGTGCCCGACGTATGCTAAGATATGCCCCAATGAAAAAAGTCCTCTAAAATTTTAATTTTTTTGAACATCATCAGTTTTTGATCTGAAGTTAGCCCTGCCTTTTTTAAGGTCGTGTTGTAATGTGCTCAAGATGTACTATTATCTACTTTAAAGAAAAAAATCTGAAAAAATTGAATTTTTAGCACTCAAAAATATTTCTTCGAAAAGTAAACCCGGTCTTTTTAATTGTACCGTAATGTACTCGATGCATGCTACGTTACAGATATGGATTTTACTGACATTTGCAGATACGGATGCGGATTTATTGACATCCACATCTGCAGATGCGGAGAAACCGAGCATACGATGCAGAACTGGGAGCACTAGACTCGAATCAGGAAGGTACTGGGTTCAAATTCGGGCGTCCCTCATAGAAAAACGCGATTATTCACGCACTGGTCATTTTGCTGAGATTTTCTGTGGTTTTCCTCAACAATCCCAGAAAAACATTAAATATCCAAGTGTGCAGACCCTTTAACGGCCGACGTTGTGCCAAATTTTCTTGGTTTTCGGACTTGTAGACTGTGGTTGATTGATATTTCAACTTGACGTTTCGTCTGCAACTGCGACAGACAAGTTCCCTCCTTGGTGGCTCATATATAAGTTTAAGTCACCAAGAAGGAGTCTTCATCCGCTGCCACACCGTCTTCGATAATGTTTACCGCAGTTGTAGACGAAACCCTACGTAGAAATACCAATTAACTGCAACCTACAGCCCGAAAACTAAGAAGATTTGAAATATTAAATAGATTTCTTGTGTTCACAAACTTAGTTAATTTTAACCTAATTCCTTTATCATTCTTTTACTCAGACGTTGCCATAGTAATGTAGGAAAATTGGTACGAATGGCATCTGTTAAAATTTAACTTCGAACATTATTTGCTTTCGTTTGAGAAGAACAAGACTTCCTTATGTTTGTCTCTTCCCAGTCTGCCCTCAACATACATGCAACAACATACTAGAATGGGGAGTCGTGATGGTTGAAAACATTAAGATGGTGGAGGAGAAATTCTAGAAACGTCGACTTAAGTCTTCCCCACATTTCAATGGTTAATTAATTTGAACTTGTTGTGAACTGCGTGTATTTATCTTGAACGCTTGTTTTTCAAAGCCAGACCTGATCTTCTCTTGCTAATTAAATTTATATAAACGTTGTGTTTTTATTTTTTTTAGGACGCTGGCACACTTCTGGAGCCGAGAGCAGCTGCCGCCGTAGGTCAGTCAGGACTCATGTCTTTGTACGATGCTATGTTTGCGCAGTACGGCGTTAAGATTGCACAGGTAAATTATAAATATACACAAAACTTAACAACAACAAACAACTCATTAACAAAGCGATTCAGCGAGGATATTTGTTCATTATAATTAACTAGCCGCTACCCGCGGCTTCGTACGCGACTAAAGTAAAGCAATGTAATATAGATACTTTTTCCCGTGGCACTTTAGTTTTGCTAAGATAATATAATTTTTAAACCGTAAATATTATTTTAAACTTATTTGATACTTGAAGAACTTTCGATTCTTGAAGGAAACTTGGCTTTCTTTTGTCAGTATTGTAGCCCCACTTCATTACAGTCATGCCTCGCGCAGCTTTGCCCCGCTCGATAGCGACAAAAGTGAAGGAGCCTTCTTCTCACCGTATATTATTTTTTACTTTCAAGCAAGACTGCCCAGCTTGACACACAGTAGAGACTGTTTTTCTCTTAAACATATTTTTTATCATATTTTAAATCAACTTATAACATTTTCGTTTGAATTTATAATTAATTCGGGCAATCTGTTCAAAAGACCGTCGAACATGTATTTCTTAATTTTCTAAGAAGAGTATTTTTTTCGAGTTTCACGTTTAACGAATGTTTCAAGTGCGCTATCATTATTAACAAGTTTAAATTAAATTTTCTCTCTAAATAATATCTAGTTGATGACGATACTATATAAAAAATACAAAAAAAGTTAGGATTGGATTTATTTGTATTGATAGTTAAAAGTGATATCCGACGGTTCATTCCGAATGAATGTGCATTTGACTGAATGTTCATTTTTGTTTAATTCCGCGTTCACACGACACAGACGGAATGACATAGAAATGAACGTTCATCCAGTCTTTTCCTCGAAGATGTTGTCAAAGAAGTTGTTTCGTGATCATTTGGTCGAAGAATTGACAAAAAAGAAGCAAAGTCTAAGTTTAAATCATTAATTAAAGATTTTATAGAATTTGTCCATATTGTTCTGTCTTTGTATTCGAGTTTGTGATTCCAAAGACATTGATAATTTTTGAAATTATCCAAAAACAGCAGCGTTTTTTGGTCGTTCCATTTGAATACCATTTTGTTTCATACACATCAGACAATATATTCACTATGCGGTGTCGTAGTCCCAAGCCCGTCCGCTACAAGACACGACACAAAATGATCGAACCCGAATGAATGTTCTTTCTTGTGTTCAAACGTTTCATTTTTCGCTCATTCGGAATGCGAGCGAATCATGCCGAATGCCGATATCTAGCGTTATTGGATCGGTTCATTAATGAATTTATTTTTCATTATTGTTTCATTTTGTGTGCAGACGTTTCACTTCGAATGAAAGATGCAGAATAAAAGACAGAAATGAGCAAACAATGAATCTTCTGATATCACCTTAACACGAAAATCGAAAACCACATTTTTTGCCGTACTTTTAAAATTTAATACACAACAACTGTTGAATAATTAATTGTACCAGACCACTGATATTTTCGTGATGTTGAAAACGTCAAAGTCTAGATGTTTCACGCTTCAAGGATTCTTTATTTTTAAATGATTAATTACAATCTAATCTACAAGGTACTTAATTACATATACATACTGTGGAAAAACTCTAAAACATAATATATAACTTATTCCTAATTGAAGGTATTTTAAAGTGAAATTTGTTAAAACGAACTATAGCGAGTTTTAACAGTCACTCGAGTCGTAATATCATTACGAACAAGATACATACTATACATTTTTTGCACGTTATCTCCTTAAAATAGCTGATTTTTACGTAATTTTCAAAAATGTTGACAGTTCAATTATAAGCAAGATAATTTTTAATTGTAGGCTGCTTTAAATCTTCATGCAGTTAGACAATTATTTACTATGTACATGCACGGTACTAGACGTTTATTTTACTTGACGTAACTTTACAGCACTAGTGTTAAATGTGGCATGAAAAGCAGTTATTTTTTAGATGGGTGTGCAAAAAAAATTTTTGTTTGTTTTGAAATTTAATACCTAATTTCAAAATAAAATCATGTTGTATAAAATAAACATTAAAAGTATTCAAAAGTAGTAATTCACCAACAATGACCAGGAATGTCCAAAATTCTTTTAAAAGCCACAATTCCCTCTCTCAATATGTATGCGTTCTTATTAGATTTCACCCCTAGAAAGTCGGTTTTGCAACACCTTGTATTTACACGAAAATTAACTGAAAAATACCAGATTCGTTTTTAACTTTTATACTAAATGGAGAGTACATAAACAGGTATTTAGTGAAGCGAATGATCTACTTACGCGAAAAAAGGAGGGTTATGATTTTAACAATCTACGTAGGTATATACTTAAGGTAGTTGTCGTGGTACAATATTGTCAAAAAGTTATAGATTATACGCGCCACAAAACTATTCTATAGCTAAGTGATCCATAATTTGTACGCAAGACTGTACCCGTGGAAACGTAACCCATACAGTATTCATATGCATGTATACTTTTCTATAAATTATTCAACTTTAAACCGATATTTATAAACAATTAGACGGTCAAAAATGTTTTCTTATTTTTTTTTTAACTCATAACAAATGTATTGAAAGACTGTCAGTTTTCGGAAAGTTTCTGACAGTTAGTTCTTTTTTTATAAATAAGAAACTGGTTCAGAACTACAGAGATCGTATACAATCAATGTTAATTATCCAATTTTTAATTGAATTTATCTCGGATTATATACGGTCGATCGACTTCAAATTTTCAGGATAATTGTATTATCATGTCCTTAATAAGTATACAAAAATTAAGAATTTTCTGACGGTGTGCCTTAACCACGACAACTACCTTAAGATTAGTAGATTACGGATGTCAGCTAGCTATTTTTATGA
Organism: Venustoraphidia nigricollis; assembly: GCA_034508555.1. Classification (NCBI taxonomy): domain Eukaryota; kingdom Metazoa; phylum Arthropoda; class Insecta; order Raphidioptera; family Raphidiidae; genus Venustoraphidia; species Venustoraphidia nigricollis. Next base: position 1,556,804 of record JAVRKA010000053.1, on the reverse strand, counting down.
ACCTATAATGACAATATCAAAATTCAAAAATATCATTTAAATTTATCTAGGTTGGATTCATTGATTGTAGATTATATACACGCCCAACAATATTTAACTGGGACTATATAAAGTTCTTATTTAAGGTGGAAAAAATCTTGGTTAAAACTTTTTTCCGACCAAACCAATCGAGTGGGGTATCAAATTAAAGAAAAATTATTTTGTGGCGATTAAAAAAAATATATATTGGTTTTGATTTATAATAAACTAGCGACCCGGTCAATGTATATTGAATTTGAGTAAATTCAATCGCTTTTAATTATGAATGTTCAAAAATTGAAAAAAAAATAAAAATTGCCAAAAACAAAACAAAATACACTAAAATCTCGCTTAACACTTTTTTTCCAAAATTCAAAGTATTTAAGCATTAAATTATCAAATAAAATTCAATGCTAAAGTACTTTATCTCATGCAATCACTGCAAGATGATTCAATTGTAAATGTTCCGTTTTCTTGTAGGTTTTGGTGACGAAGCCCGACTTTTACAACGAAATGACGCGTCGCAATTTATTCAGCACATTATCCGAGCTAATTAGTTTAAATATTGTGCCCATCATTAACACAAATGATGCCGTATCGCCGCCACCACAAATCGACGAACCTGTTTCAGGAACAAGCACCAAAAGGGTAATGATCGAATTTTTAGACTTGTGTGTCCTATTAGGCAATTATGTCCAGGCAAATTCATTGAAAAATGGCCAAATTGAAAAAAAAATGATATATTATTAATTTTTAAACGTTTATAACTTAAAAATTTCTCAATTTTATCGAGATATGACAAAAAGCATCGTTTAGGACTTTAAATTGCTTTTGGGTTCCTAGACGAATTTTTTTTTTTAATTTGGTACAGCAGATATTCATTACACGTGGCAATAAAAAACTCTATGACGGGCTTATAACTTTTTAAAGATATTGATATGTGACAAAAAATAAGGCTTAGAGCGTCCTTTGCTTTATGAAGACACGTAATTTCAGTTTATAAATAAAGCTGTTGAAAAGGACATTACGTTGTACCCATTGGTTTCCAAGGCGACAAAAGCACTGGACTTTCTGACCTTCTTTCTTGATATCCTTGTCACATATCCGAAAATGTGTAAGAACCAATTTTTTAAAGATCTAGCAATGGAAGAATTTTTGTTGTTTTTTTTATATCTAATAGTTTTTGAGATTTTTGAAGAAACATATCTATGAGGCTAGCTCCCATGTGTTCCAATATCTATATCTTTTAACAATTTCATGCTTTTATCATAAAGTGCACAATCAATTTATTTATCTGCCCCACTAAATTTCTAAGCTTGGCACTAGAAATAATGCAGCTTTATTGAAATTACTCCAAATTATAGATGACGTGGGAAAAATCTTCTTTCGGCGACAACATTAATACCAATTACAGTTGTAAGGCGTTCAAAAAAAATATAACTGACAAATTTTTTTAGGGTATAGCAATTAAAGACAACGACAGTTTAGCAGCGATGTTGGCAGCCGAAGTCCAAGCAGACCTCTTGATATTGATGTCCGACGTAAACGGAATATACAACAAACCTCCTTGGGAAGAGGGCGCACGTCTCATTCATACCTACACGTCGGACATTAGAAATACCGTCCAGTTCGGTCAGAAGTCCAAGGTCGGTACCGGTGGCATGGATTCGAAGGTCAACGCTGCCACTTGGGCACTTGACCGCGGCGTCAGCGTCGTCATTTGCAACGGAATGCAAGAAAAAGCTATCAAGACAATAATGAGCGGCCGGAAGGTTGGCACATTCTTCACAGATTCTAGTGCCGGTGGAACTACCCCAGTTGAAATACTTGCCGAAAATGGTACGTATTTTTGAAGTTATACTTCTTTTGGCATACCGAGCTGGGTAGAGTAGTGGTGACAGCACTAGACTCGCATTCGGGAGGTACCGGGTTCGAATCCCGGCGGGGGCAGATATGGCTGGGACTTTTTCCTATTGCCTCTCGCCGAGAAACGGTAATTGCTGTACCGGCCATCTTGATTGAGGTTTTCCATGGTTTCCCTCAATTAATTCTAGATAAATATCGAGATGGTTCCTTATTTTGAGGCCATTGCCGATTACCTATCAAACTCCTAGTTCAAAAATTACCTACCTTATCCTAATTTCCTATAATACCTTCATTCGCCCATTGCTATTACATAAGTTGAAGTTTTATAAATGTAGAAAATAACGGGAAAGTGGTAGATGAAAAAATAGTAAGGGTGCGAATGGCGTCTGTTATGACATAAAGTCGAGAAACGGACGTTAAACGCATTATTATTATTATTATTATACATATTTTGGCACATTGAGGGTAAAATTTTTTCTGTTACGGAAATTGCCCGCACGCAGCATGGTGATCTGTTAATACTGGCTGACGACAGTCTCACGTATCGGTGTGCACGAGAAAACTTTTTCGTCCCACTGTTACTTTCTTTCCACCCGCTGTTATATATGGCGTGCGAGTATTTCCAGCAGAGCATAAATGTTAGGCTTTCAGCTTTAAAATCGAGGCCGAAAGTACGTACTTTCGACCGGGTATAAATAAAAATAAATTTCGTAATACTTTCTGGTTTGCAATATCACGTTTCTATATAAAGTATAAACAATCAACATCAATAATCTGGCGTTTTGGTCATTAACTAATTACTAGTTTCATTCTCAGTATGATCAAATTTTAATCTCTTAATACCCATAGATTGTGAAATGATGATAAAATTATTATTACTCCTATAATCCGGATAATTTATGATAAATAATATCGTCGGTTTATTGTTTATTGATTTAATTAGAGTTTAGTAGTTGATAATTCGATAAAATCATCTGGCGATAAATCAGTCCATTTATTTTTATTTCTTTTCCAATTTATCCGTATTTATGAGCACACTAAAGAGAAAACAGAAAACTACCAAGAACGTAAATAAAAATATCTGCTTTTCAGGGCCCATTCAAATAAGTTATTGCATTTTATAGACCAACAAACAATATATGAACAGCTAAATTAATAAATTAACTTTTACGTTGCTATAAAAAAGTGTCCGCATAACCCAAAAAAACGCAATAGATTAAACAATTATGTAGAACCCTGAATCATCAATTCCTATTTGTGTATTCAGTGGAGCCGCAAGAGAGGGTGCAGAACGCACCGGCTGACACCGTCAAATGGGGCAAAAATCAAAAAAACTGTCTACAAAATATTTCTGTAGTATGATAGCTTCAGGTTTGCTACCTTTGTTAAGAAACACCCATTGTTACAATTCAATAATAGAAATGTTTTTTTTAAACACTATCGCCGTCGGAACTTAAACCGGCAACGTTCCACTATCGCAGCGAAGTGGGTTATCAATTACTCTCCAGTGATATATTCAAACAGTCAATATGTCACATATTTAAAGCATATTTGTAATAGTCTTCCACATCATGCGAGAACCTTTGGTCTGATTAATAAATGGAAATAAATTCATCTTTGATTCACCCATAAATTTTCACTGGTATGAAGATTCATTTCAGCGTTACCTAAGATACAAATTAGCTCTCGCATGATGTGGAAAATTATTGCAAATATATATGCTTTAAATATCAGAAATTTTGACTGTTTGGATATGTTATTGATAACTGATTCCGCAGCAATAGTGGAAAAGATTGATTTTAAATTTCGACGGTGTTTGAAAATGTTTTTTTAATGTTGCTTTGTAACAATAATTGTTTCCTAACAATGGTCGGAAAACGGTAGCTATCCTACCGTAATTAATTAATCTTACGAACTACGCCGTCGCTAAAACTTTGCTATTATAGAAATGTATTATTTTTTATAAGCTCGTTCAAGCTACACATAGTCGAGCATGTTCTCCAAGCCATCAACTGTTCGAACGTGTATGGCCTGCTTTAGGAGCATTTTTCGAACGTCTGGTTGACTAGTGTGAATACTCGAATACAAATACATACATTGCATAATCTAAAGTGATAATCAACATATTTTAAACGAGCAACGATTTGAAAAGATACCATGGTATGTGGGTCAGTTAACGTCAAAATGTGCAGTTAAAACGTCCACGCATCAATTAATAACCGATGATCTGCAAAATGTGTCCGCTTTAAAACAAACGACTGCGTTCATCGGCTGTCGGTATATATGAATTCATTAAATTAACGCAGCGTAGTACTGCCAGCCGTCGAAACAAAGCAGCGTCGCAGTCGGGTTGTAAATCTCTCGCTGATTTTACGAGGGTAAATAAAACGTGCGTTATTACGCCGTACGGCAAATTCTACGGCCTGCGGCCGGCTATATGAATTCTCGCGCTTTTCATTCACGTATCGTAATATCGTCATAGAACTTATATATTAACACGCAGCTTTGCTCGTATGTTGTATGTTTGTAAAAAAAAAGTCTTAGAACTCGGTTTTCAACCTCCTCCAACCGTCCAATTGACGTGACACTTTACAGTCGTATGTAGTTTTGATAACAATATAATGTACCTATTCTGATATTTTGACCATAATAATAATAATAATAGAAAACAATATCACGGGTTAAATTGGAATAATGAAAATAAATCAATTTAAACACTCAATGATTGCAACGTTTCGTCTTTTTTATTAAGACTTTTTAAAGCTCTAAAAAATTTTTACAAAAATTAACATTTATATAATTATTAAACATTATGGATTAAATAATTTACTAAATTACCCGTGATACTGTTTTCTATTATAACATATATCTGGAATTGAACTTTAAAGATGAATAATAATAATATTTATATAACAAGTTAAAAAAAATCGTGGGACACCTGGCAGATGTGAAACATAAAATTTATGTTAGTTTTTTTTTTGTTTGAACGAAGTGAAAATGAAAGTATAACAAATATCTATGTATCTATTTTTTTTTTGTGAAGGTGAGAAAACCTTCATGGGCACCCATTGGACCTCCAACGGGTAGTGTCAGACTCCTACTGACTAAAACCTCATCTCCTTTCCTCGCATCTGAATCGTATTTGTCTATGTATTTATATTATATATAACTCGGTGTGTGTATGGATGTTCCCTATGTAGTGCAAAACGGCTGGACCGATTTTGATAAAATTTTCAGGCAGTCGTCAAATTATTTCAGCAAGTGATCCTGTGAAGTTTGATAGCGATCGGATCTACATATTTTTTTTTTGCTTTTTGGAAATTTTGATTTTTCTTCGATTTTTGAACACTCACATTTAAAAGCGATTGAATTCGCGCAAATTCAATACTGCACGTTAAAAATGGTACGATAATGATTTTCATCATTTGTGGCTGTAGATAATTAGTGCTACTCGTGCGAAGCAAGACTGGACCGCTATTTTTTCTAAAAATAATTTAAAAAATGGATAAACACTTACAAGTCACAACGACGCTTCATTTGTTTATATTCTTTCCAATAAACACATATTTAAACACACATACGTAAAGTAGCGTGTATGTAGTCTAGTAGAGAGGAAAGAGCTGGCTGACCGAACGAATTGTACGTCGGAACGTTTCATCTAAACGATGTGTTTTCATTCCCATTCAATCGCGCCAATAGATGTTTCACATCAAAAAAGGAAATACAAAACATGTGGTGAAAGTGACGGTATTGATGGTGGAAAATCGTATCTCCAGTCGTTTATCTGACTTATTTAAATAACGCATCTATTTAGGAATACATAGAGATTGACAATGGGAGTAAATCCGGGAAAACCACTTATAATTCGCAGACTTGTTTTGCACGATTTGCACAAATAGGTGATCCATAAGTTAGAATAGATTGCTGTTCATTTTATTTTCGTGACTCAGTTTGCAATATAAGCTCTATGAATTACACCGAACCGGATATAACGCTACATTATATTGCAGTCTCTGTTCTGTTTCCATTGTAGAATTCCTGCTTCATGTTTCTGATTTCCGGTTGGTGAAATATTACAACCAGTGGACATTATTCTATTTTATGGCCCCCGATGCTGTGATCGGTAGAGCACGTGTGGTGATTTTAAATGACAAGCGAAATAATATTTTATTTAATTACTAAAAATTAGTAGGGTACTTGCATAGCATTTTTCATCGCATTTTCATTAAACAAAACGAAAACAAGACAATCTTGTGACGAAAATATGCGCCAATTTGAACAAAATTATAAAAACTAAAAAATATTGCGTTAACACGGTGTTCCACACTGTATTCCAGTATAGGATAAAATTTTCTCTATTACGAACGTTACAAACATAAAACACCATGTACTACGTGTATCGACAAGGTTGAAATCGTCGATAAAGCTAACTCTTCGATGTAGTTTTACTTTGTATTCTTATTAGGTGACACGTCTCATTTTTCTGTTACAATATGCTGATGAAGTTGTACACCTATTATCCAACGTAAATAAGTACTACTCGAAGTGAAAATGCTAACTTTTAACCATATTTATCATTTCCCTAGACATCTGAGTTTATTTTTTTAATGCACATCTTTAACGAAAATGTGAATATCAATTATCGCGATTACGCCAAAGAAGTATAACTTCTGTCGCGCGTATATAAGTAGACACATCATTTGTTTTATTTATTTCATATCTGAAGACTAAAAAATTACAGATCACAAAAAGGTGTCAGTTAATTACAACCGCCCGTGGAAAGAACGTAAAATGTATTCTGGTCCTTGTTACAAAAAAGGTGGCCCACTCTTGTCCTAGATTGTTTTTAAAAACGGATTAGATATATATTTCTTCACGTAGCCATAATAGAAGCGAAAGTCAAAAGCAATACAATAAAATATACATATAATATAATTAACACTAAGAGTAAAAAAAGTGTTTTAAACGGTTTTTAAATATTGTGATACTGGAACTATTTTTGATGAAATCGGGGAGTTATTATAAAAATAGCTACCCTTATTAATTGAACTGTTGTCATATCTAGCAGTTCTACAGCGTTCTAAATGGATATTCAGTTTGAGACTATGCAGTTTAGTTTTTACATTTACTAATAATTGTAATATGTAGATTGCATAAAATGTTAAAACACTTTTTTCAACAAATACTTGCCTACATGACTGTATGGCATTAAGCTTAAAAATAAGTCTTATTATTCTTTTTTGTGCCCTGAATACTCTGATGCAGTCAGATGAATATCCCTGCAGAACCACCCAATAAGACATAGCACTGTACGCAATGGAATAATATACTGATAATAAGGTTTCGCTTGTAAAATTTTCTCTTAATAATAAGTCAGATTAAGTCTTCTGCACACCGAATTTACTTGACTGAACCATTTCAGATCACTGTCAACAATACCTAAGAATTTAGATGTATCCACTTTATTAATTACCATGTTTTGAAATTTTATGTTGTCATTATAAACGTGTGTAGGTCTGTCAAAAATTATATAATTAGTTTTTTGAAGATTAAGAATTAATTGGTTCATTTGACTACACCTGTTTTTGGAAAAGAACTATTTTTCCGTTCACTAGTGTTAGGGTTAGCAGCAGTTACCGCAGATATAAGGTGCGTTGTTTATGGGGACACACATAACACATATGTATTATGTACAGAGAAACATCCTGTCTGCCGCCGATACGTCGACATCAGAGAACTGTATTTCTCGATAAATGGTGGTAATATTTCATTTATTTATCCGTCCATTCCATTTGTGTTATGTCACATGTAGCCAGTACTGGGTGCTGAATAGAAACAAAAATGCGTATACCGTATACAGATTAGTGATTGCAATTTACAGGTCTTTCTAAATAAGTGCAAAAAATGATAGGGAAAGATGATTAAGGTAGTTGTCGTGGTTAAGACACACCGTCAGAAAATTCTTAATTTTTGTATACTTATTAAGGACACGATAATACAATTACCCTGAAAATTTGAAGTCGATCGACCGTATATAATCCAAGATAAATTCAATTAAAAATTGGATAATTAACATTGATTGTATACGATCTCTGTAGTTCTGAACCAGTTTCTTATTTATAAAAAAAGAACTAACTGTCAGAAACTTTCCAAAAACTGACAGTCTTTCAATGCATTTGTTATGAGTTTAAAAAAATAAGAAAAAAATTTTGACCGTCTAATTGTTTATAAATAACGGTTTAAAGTTCAACAATTTATAGAAAAGTATACATGCATATGAATACTGTATGGGTTACGTTTCCACGGGTACAGTCTTGCGTACAAATTATGGATCACTTAGCTACAAGCTAGTATACTTTTGTGGCGCGTATATAGTCTATAACTTTTTGACAATATTGTACCACGACAACTTCCGTAACAATAATGGGAACGACACCTATAAAAATGGTTCCGATTTTATAAAGAATGAAACTTTCAGAAAAGATCGAACATATATAATTCATTTCTTTAATGTAGATTTATATTCGGTCGGCTAAAGTTGGCAACGCGTAATAAATTTCAAAATTAGAAACATAAATTTTTATGTAGATAGAGTTTAGTACAGTTGCAGATACATAATATAGAATTGTTTGGAAAGACAAGTATTTTCAAAAAACTAGATCTATTTAAAAAAAAAAAATAAAATTTGGCTGTCTTTCCAAACAATTCTATATTATAAATTTTTATATTTTTGATTTTACAGTATTTATTACATAAAAAGTTAACAATCATCATGGAAATAGAGAAGAAATTTAATTTTATTATTATTTTTTATTTTTTTTTTTTTTAATTTTAACTTGTCATCTAAAACCATTAGATATTATCTAGGTACGGCTGTCGGAACGCCCTGAATTTAAGCCACACTACGAGACTAAAAAATGCTGTTGCAAGGGTGCCGCTGTCTGTTGATTACTCTAAATTTTAGAAATATTTTGAAGGTTTAAAAAACTTTTCCGAAAAAGGAAGAGTCACTCTAGGTTTGTGATGGAACAATTTTGTGAAATAAGTACGAAAAAGGTCGTAGTGCGACATTGAAAACGTGTGTTTTTTGGCACAATTAATGCCATCTTTTTTCCTAGTAAATCGTACATAAATTACAAAAGTAGTCGATTAGAGATCAAGATTTCTTGCTTATAGAGAAAAAATATTTGCAAAATGTTCACGTATAAGTCTACAATCAGCTATCAGCCGAAGCCCTATTTTTGGCGTTCCGACAGCCTTAACGTTACAGAAAATTTCAAAACACATACGTCACTAAAGAAGTTTCTCTTCAAAAAGGCTAATTAATGCGGTATCTGTGCTATTCACAATTTAAAAATGCACAGTTTTATACATTGCTATTACTTACAATATAAATAACTACCGTATTATGATGTTTAAACGTCGCTGAAAAAATGAAGTGCAAAATTCTTAGCGCGCCTATGTTATGTATTTTATATAGATGTTATTTACATATGAAAACAGTCAGATGTCCCGAAACAAATTTTGAAATACGAGTGCGAGACCGTCAATAAATAAAAGATCGTCAATTTCAAAAAAATACATTTCAAAGTAGATAACGTAGCGATGTTTCATTTCATAGAAAAAATCCTACAGAACCGCAAAATTACAATAACAAAATTCTGTACGATTTATGAAAACAATAAACTAAAAAAAGACTTTGTTTACACTACCACTACCTAAGCAAAACTGGTATAATTGTAAAGAAAACACACAAAAAAAAAAATAATGGCACCGACCGCTGGGATTGAACCAATGATTTTTAGGTTACGAGGCTTAATGTTCTACAGCTGGTTTTTATAACATACTGTACATTGCGACAATTTCATTACATTTTCAATCATAAGAATCAATTTTACTTTACCATGCCAAAAGAATTTTTACTTAAAAAGCATTTGAATAATGTTGGTACTCCATTTATCTTACTTGTTGCCATATTTCGGACATTTTTTATGACCTTCGTTAGTTACTCACGTGTCCATTTGTCAGTCTGTCACAGCCAGTTTTTTCAAAAACCATGCAACGTAAAAACTTGAAATTTGGTATAGCAATATATCTTATCTTCAAAAAAAGCATTTACAATGTATTAACAGATCAATTAAATTTTCAGCTCGATCTGGTGGCCGTGTCTTACAAGGCCTCACACCTGAAGACCGAGCTTCAGCTGTCAATACCCTCGCTGACCTTCTACTGTCCAAACAGTCGGAAATTCTCGACGCAAATGCCAAAGATCTTCAAGAAGCTACAAAGTCCGGTCTAGCCAAACCGTTGCTATCCAGATTATCTTTAACGCCTGCCAAACTAAAGAATCTTGCTATTGGCTTAAAACAAATTGCCGAATCCAGTTACAACAACGTAGGCCGAGTTCTTCGCCGTACCAAACTGGCCGATGGTCTCGACTTGACGCAAATCACAGTACCCATCGGAGTTTTGTTAGTCATCTTCGAATCACGCCCTGACTCGTTACCACAAGTCGCCGCTTTGGCCATCGCATCAGCCAACGGTTTGTTACTCAAAGGCGGTAAAGAAGCCTCGAACAGTAACAAAGCTCTAATGGATCTGGTGAAAGAAGCACTATCCACGATTGGCGCAACTAACGCAATTTCATTAGTTTCAACCCGTGAAGAAATTGGAGATCTTCTTTGCATGGAACAACACATAGATTTAATTATTCCGCGTGGATCCAGTGATCTTGTACGTAATATCCAATTACAAAGTCAACATATTCCAGTTATGGGTCATGCTGAAGGTATTTGTCACGTGTATGTGGACAAAGAAGCCGATTTACAAAAAGCTTTGAAAATAATCCGTGACTCTAAATGTGATTATCCAGCTGCTTGCAATGCAATGGAAACACTTTTGATTCATGAGGATCTAATAAACAATACCAACTTCTTTGCGGACGTTTGCAATATGCTAAAGAAAGAAGGTGTTAAGATTTATTCCGGTCCCAATTTATCAGAATTACTTACGTTTGGACCACCGCCCGCCAAGACGCTCAAATATGAATACGGCAGTTTGGAATGTGCCATTGAAGTGGTCAAGGGACTTGATGATGCCATTGAACATATTCATACTTTTGGAAGCTCACACACCGATGTGATTGTTACGGAAAACAGTAAGAAATTTTAATATATTATATTAAATCGCATAACTACTAACCATTAGTGATGTAAAATTGTCGTTTATTTATGGTAGGAACCATTTTGATCAGATAATTTACCGGCTATCTAAAAAACAAAATGATGGATTCAGGTTTTTCTTTTTTAGAACAACAAAAAAACAAAACAATAGAGCAGTTTTCAACAGTAAAATCGAAAGAAATAAATACTGAATAATGATAATTTATTTTTTTTTTACATCACTACTGGCTATGTCAAAAAATACATTTTTAGGGATTTTTTTATTTCAAAATTTAGCTTCCGAAACATTTACAAAAAAATTGTTTTATATATTTTCTAATGTAGATTCTATCCCTCAAAAAATGTGCGCTAGTTTTTTTTTTGTACTTTAAAATGACTGCAGTAAATTTCGAGATAATTCTTTCAAAATTGTTTTTAAAAGACATATTTTTATCTACGCCCTGATGAAAACAGTATTTGTCTTTTAAAGAAAATAAAGATTAACAATTTGGTAATTTTGTAGAAAGCACAGCAACATCTTTCCAAAAACGAGTAGACAGCGCATGCGTGTTTCATAATGCCAGTTCACGATTCGCTGATGGCTTCCGTTTCGGTCTCGGCGCTGAAGTTGGAATCAGCACGGCACGTATCCACGCTCGAGGGCCTGTCGGCGTAGAAGGTCTGCTCACCACTAAGTGGGTTTTGTCTGGCGAGGATCATACCGCTGCCGAATTTACTGAAGAAGGTGGCCGCAAGTGGCTCCATGAATCACAGTCTTTATGAGCAGTCAGATCAGTCATTATTTAATGAAGTCTTGACTGTTCTGATGATTTTATATTTATTTTTATTAAAATGATTCAATATAAATTTTTGACACAGCTTTGTAAATCATGTTTTGACCGATGTGAAATTTACTCAGTTTTGAACGTCTATAATACCTCTCCTTTATTCTTTTTCAGTCACGATAAATTGTCGTTAATTCATACAAAAAAACGTCGATGGAAACGTAACTTTTAAATTTTAAATTCAAAACGTAATTCAGAAAAAAATCAATAAAAAAATTTCGTATTGAAAAAAAATTAAATGATAATTTGTGGAGTTTATTTTCTTTATTAAACTGGGTAGTAGTATTTTTTAATTTAAATTACATGTTTGAAAAATTTTGTTACTTAGCTATTTTTAAATTTCCTCTTATGTATAGTTTCAGTCTTGTTTCTGGAAAATCAAATTTTTTTTTGTACTATTTACTGCCTATTGTATATAATAGTTAATTATTATTTTATAACAAATACATTTCAAATGCGTTATTATTTTATATTATGTGTTCAATGTTTATGTATGTATGTATGTACATTTTTTGTTGTTGTAAATTAATATAATTATAATTTATTTTTAAGATAATGATTTTTACTTTATTCACCTTAAGAGTGTTGGATCACTTTCCTACAGTTTGTGCTGAGGCCCAGCGGTAAGAGGCGAGGTAGGCAAAAGACATAATGTGGGTGTGACCTTCTTTAGCTCTGTCTCGCTCAAATCATCTGTACGTTCCAATTTTTGGCTGGTGCCAACTACGAGACTAAGAGATGCTATTGCAAGGGTGCCGCTGTCAATTTATTACTCTAATTTTTGGAAATATTTTGAAGATATAAAAAACTTTTCCGAAAAACGAAGAGTCACTTTAGGTTTGTGATGGAACAATTTTGTGAAATAAGTAGGTACGAATAAGGTCGTAGTGTGACATTGAAAACGTATGTTTTTTTGGCACAATTAATGTCAACTTTTTTCTAGTAAATCGTACATAAATTACAAAATTAGTCCATTAGAGACCTAGATTTGTATACTTTATTTTCCTTATAGAGAAAGAATTTTTGCAGAATGTTGACGAATAAGTCTATAATCAGTTGACAGCCCAAGCTCTATTTTTGGCTTAAATTCAGAACGTTCCGATAGTCTTAAATTTTTCTATAATACCATCATGTTTAGACTTGGGTAGTCCGGAACATGTTATCTGTAGATGTTCCATATCTTTCCTTAGAAAGCATTTCATCACAAGCTGTGTCGTCATTCATCAAGTCCAAAAACGGCAATATTATGAGTTCCCGAATGAAAATGCACTTAATTTTTATTAATAACAGACAAATAAAAACACTTGAGAATTCTACAAAAATTATTTTTAAATTATTTCTTGACGACCGTTTTGGACAATAAGTCCATCCTCAGGAATATAAAACATATATATGTTTTATATTCCTGAGGATGGACTTATTGTCCAAAACGATCGTGGAGAAATAATTTAATAAAAAATTTGTGTAGAATTTTCAAGTGGATTAATTTATCTGTTATTATCATGTTCTACCAAGTGCTGAGTGAAAAATCGGTTCAAATTATATAAATTTTTATTTTCTAATTTACCTTCTAAAATTAACCCCCAAAATCGGAATTAGTTTATTTACACCCATACGTGCGTGATTGGGTCATCTAACTATATATACTTAACAAATTTCAAACTTTTTCGTCCAGTAGTTTCGGAAAAAAGGCTGTGACAGTCCGACGGATACGAAAGTAGTTTTATAAGGGTTCCTTCTTTTCATAGGTCAGAAGTGCACATTTCATTTCCCCAATATAATAGCTATCGAGATTACAATCAGATTTAGAGCGTTGTTAAAGCAAACAAAATTACCCAAATAAATTATAAACTAATATAGCATCCTCTTTTTCTCTCTTCTATTCCTCAGGCTAAAGTTTAAACAAGATACAGCAACATCGTCACAGAAACATAGTACTTGCTATAATATAAAAGCAAGTATTTTCTCCACTATAGATACGACTTCACCAAATTAGGTAAAGAGCACGCCATTAATTATACCGTTAACACGGGCTGTTAATTCCTGGGTAAAAGCTGTTAAGTCCCAACACAATACTTCTGTAATGCATTGCATCCAGTGATTTGCTATTTACTATAGATAACAAATACAAATACCATAATGTGCTGGTCACATACATAATAATAATATATAATAATAATATATAATAATAATAATATATTTATTTTGTTCACAAAGTAAATACGTCAGAAAAATACAATTAATACAAAGCTATATTTGTAAAATACAATATTTGAAAGAAAAAATTGGACGTGTCGCGGGACACGCGTTTGGAACGAAGTCCCTTTCGTATGCAGGGTTGGCATAATTAATACACATATATATATAAAACGCTTTTTTGTGACGCTTTTTCGTGACGCGTTACATTTTTTCTCGACTAGGTCGCCTCGCCAACCCGCGAAGGAACTTTGTTCCAAAACACCCGGTATAATATAAAACACCCGGTATCACCGTATACCAGTATACATTATACGTCTTACGGTTTTTCGTGACATTTTTTGTCTTACTGTTTTTCGTGACACGTTACATTTTTTCTCGGCTAGGTCCCCTCGCCAACCCGCGATAAGGAACTTCGTTTCAAAACTTAGAATTAAAACTGTTTAAAATCATATAGAACACTTTTTAAGAACGTTTCCTGAATTTCCTTTTTATATCTCGTTAACTCTAACTTTTGGAGGTAATTCATAAAAGATACGCGGTTTGTATTTCTGAAATTGCTTATATCTACTAAAAACGTGAGATTCGGGTAAAAATACTCTTCTTAGAAAATAAAGAAATACATGTTCGACTGTCTTTTTCACACATCTACCCGAACAGGGTGGGGGTAGATTTTGTATAAAAAGAACTGTGGGTACAATCTATACCACATGGGTAAACCATTAGTTATAAGTTATACCGGGTGTTTTTTCAAAACTTTGAATAGATTTTTTTGTTGATACACCGGTTGAATCAAAAAAAGTTTTAGGCAAAAGTTGTTGGGTTTTAAGGGGGAAATAATTTACACGTAATACCAACCCACTCCCCCTACCCCTCGGCAGGGGGAGGGGGTAGCTTTTGTTTTTTAAATGGAAACCCCTGATTTTTATGATTAAATTAAATCAAATTAAATTAAATTTTAAAGTTGTTCATTTTTACACAAAAAAAAATTTAATCATAAAAATCGAGCGTTTTCATTTAAAAAACAAAAGTTACCCCCTCCCCCTGCCGAGGGGTGGGGAAGGGGGTTGGTATTATGTGTAAATTATTTCCCCCTCAAAACCCAACAACTTTTGCCTAAAACTTCTTTTGATTCAACCGGTGTATCAACAAAAAAATCCCTTCAAAGTTTTGAAAAAAAACACCCGGTATATGTATACCATTGATTCATTTCAATCGCGTGCAATGCCGTAGGTAGCGGCTAGTTAACAATAAATTAAATATTTGCAAATAATGACGATTCTGTTATAATATTTTATAGAAAACAATTAAAAAATAAAATCCTCAAAGAAATATAGAATCAATTATCACGATGTCAAAAATCATCAATTTTTAAATTCATGTGTGAAAACAAAATCGTGAAAATTTTTCGAAACAGCTTTCTGCTTTCAGTCTCTGACATTCAGAAAAGTTCCCAAAATATGTTGCTATATATTCGAGTGGATGTTGTACAATTTGTATAACATGAGACATGCTTCTTGTAATTCCTGTTGTGGCAATTAACAAAATGGTCAACTTTTAAATTCTGCTTGTGCCAGCTAGAAATACATTCTAAACAGAAACAATAATAATGTTGAGCTAGAGAAAGAATTTCATCAAAATTTAAAGGCCTCTATCGACAAATCTTTTAATTTTGGTACGATATTAATGAAAACTTTCTTAAAAGAAAATGTTCTATATCTTTAACAATTTTCGATTAATTTTGACATTTCAGCATTTTAAAATTTATCCTGATTTATTTAATTTCCAAAAATTAATAAAGTGACATCCAGATAAGACCTAATTTTTTTTCATTCTGTAGCTATGTGCAGTTATGTTCTCTGAGCACCTAACGTTTTTCAAAATTTCGCAATTAGTTCATATAGTTTTCTCAAATCTTAGCAGTAAATTGCTGATTAATCGATTATTAAATTAATGTAAGACTCATCAACTGATAAAAAACTATTAATTATATAGACATTGTTAAAATACAAAAACACAAACAAACAAATAATTTGAAATACCTAATCTTAATCGATAAAACACGCGCACAAATGGGATTAAAGTCCTATAAACACTTTAAGTCTAGATTTCCAAAGGAAACCCCTCATAATTGATCAAATTTATCATATCTATTATTCGTACAATAGGTAGATATACTAGAAATATCAAAGGTTCAAACTTGACTTCCGAACTCCCTTACTTACTTTTTGTCGAAATTTGCGAACCATTTTGTTGACGAATAGATAGCACCAAAAAAAAAAATGAGATCTGCCGTGGCACGCCAGGCAGATGTGAAACATTACACAGATATTCACGAGTAAAATGCCGGCTCACTACAAACACGCAAAGTAGCGAGTGCGTAGTGTAGTAGAGATGGAAGCGCTCAGTTTAGGTATTGAAGAGGACCGGCAAGTCGAAAAGAGCTAACGAGACGCGAGGTTGGACGAATGGGACGTCGCGTCTTGCAAATTAAATTTTTCACTTCCGTCCAAGTGCGTCGTTAGATGTTTATCATCAATAATTTGACAACAAAATTAGCTTTACTGTAAAATGCGTGAAGCGCTTAATATTGGTATTAAATTTTTCATTTGCTAGCTAATTGTAAACCTAGAGTTGTTTACAGTAAAACTAATTTTGTTGTCAAATTTTTTGCATTTTTAGTCCATAAAAGCGTATTGTTTAAGTTTTTTTAAACTCTAATTTTAATTATAAGACAAAACCAATATTGAATTTGACTATACGGTAGACAACGCAACGCACGTCACTGTACAGCTTGTTAGCTTGCTTGCTATAATTTTTCAAGGTTTTTTATACTGAAGTTCCTGGTCAGGATAATGGGACAAACTTATTAAATAATATTGTATTGTCATCGGTACTCGATAAGTATGCAAAGTTTCAGTTTAATTTGATGTTTTGAAGTGGGTGAATCTGACGTTCAAAGATTCCATTACAAACAAACAGGTGAAGCTATTAAAACCGTGTTAAAAATCGGTCCAGCGCATTTTGGACGATCACTGGCATCGAATTTATACTGCGTCCAAGGAAAAAATGTCTGAGAGAAAGACTCAGTGCATTGTACTAATACGAAACAACACGCAGCACAACGTCATAACGACCGACCAGGCGTCGATCAGTCTCGCTGCGACTTCGCGTACAAAAAATTGAATAGCTCCGTTGAATTTAAAGATATCGAAATAATGTTTTTCTTTATATGTACGTACTTTCGGCTTCGATTTTAAGGCAGAAAGCCTAACATTTATGTCTGCTGGAATTACTCGCAGGCCATCTGTAACAGCGGGTCGAAATAGTTTTCTCGTGCACAGTGATACGAAAGTACGTCCTTTCGACCGGGTATAAAGAAAAATAGTATACACCATACGGCCAGAAAATTGAAATTCTTACATACTATTTCAGCATTTTTAAAGTGATCCTTATTATCATGTGACACTTTCATTATTAAAATTTCCGTCAATGGGAAACTTCCTAATTTGATCTAGTTACAAAACAATGAGACTTTGACAGATATATCCAAGGCTGGGCGTTAACATTATTACAAGGCGTGACGGGAGAGACCTTGAGATCAAACGTTCAAGTTATAATATTGGAAAAATCAAGCAAGGGTTTCGAATGACGTAAGCTATCGATTCAACCAAGCAGACGTGTCAATTTTTATAGCCTCTTATGTCCAGCCTATAGTACTCTACTAACCCTGAGATATATACAAAGTAACTTAAAATGGGACCATCATATTTCTAGTGTATGTAAAAACTTATCAAAATTTGTTTATGTCATGAAAAGAGCTCAATCTTTATCCAGTATGGATGTCTTAAAAGCGATTTATTATGGCCATGTCTATCCTGTGTTAAGGTATAGTATTGTGACCTGGGGTCATAGTATTTCTTTTCAGAATGTTTTCATCAAGCAAAAATCTATAATACGCGCCATGTTCAATTTGAATAGAAGACAATCATGTAGAGACATCTTTCCTCGAGAAAAGATTATGATAACTCCATGCATTTTTCTCTTTTGCTTATTGCTCTTCGCCCATGGAAATAAGGCAAGCTATGCCTTAGCAGAGGATGGACATGGTCATGATACTCGCAATAAAAAAGCAATAAAACTACCGTTGGCAAAAATAGACATTTATAAGTATTGCCCAGAAAATTTTTCAGTCTACATTTATAATAAATTACCTGAAAGGTTAAAAAAAATAATACTTGTTCAATTTTTAAGACAAATATTAAAAACTTCTTATTAGAACGGGCCTTTTATTCTGTTGATGAATATTTATGTTGCTGATAACTATAATTTCATTTTTGTATTTCTCGTTGACGTGTCAAATAGATGTAATGTCTCAACTGATTAAATAACTATCATTATCATTATATCTGCATTAGTCCTGTGTGAATCGTCGCCATGGATAAACTGAAATACTTGACGCATAATGCTTGACCGTTTCTTTGCATAATTAATAACTTGTAAGACGTTACCTACATTATGTAATAAAAACAATAACAAATTCTAGTCAAAACAGATACAATCACGTTTTTACAGCATTGTTATCAACAATAACAAAAAAGCAGGCACACCAACAATATTGAACTGTAAACATTATAAAATTTTCCGTCCATAAAATAAAAAAATATTGGAGTATGCGAGTATAATTTAAGAATAAGAATGTTGACTGTATTCAAATAAAAACATAATTTTAACGAAAAGTAGTAGTTTCTATGATAGAAATTTTAAAAAACACTATATTTTTCCTTATTTTTAAGGAATTTAATTAATATTTAATAAATAAAACCTAATAAAATCACTTTCAAGTCACGTGACAACAGACACCAATCAGAGCGCATGACGTCATATATTCAGGCGCTGTCAAAAAACATCATTGTTCGGTTAATATTTAGTTTGTAATTTATTATTATTTGTTTATAGGAAACGTCAAATTACATGTAACTATAGCAACGACTATACGAAACAACTTTTCATCACCTCAGTTTACTAGCGTTTATGAGCACAGAATACGCATCTATAGGTGATAGCTCCCGTGTAAACTTTTGAACCTCCTTTGGTATGAACAGGTGACGTCACGCGACTAGTATTGGCGTTTTGGACCGAAATTTGAAACGGGATTTAAAATACATGATTTTTAAGGTTTGAGTTATATTTAAATAAAAATAATAAATATTTGTACCAATATTAGGTACTTATGCACGATTTAAAACACTTTCCGAAAAATAGTCAACATCCCTATTACATTAAGGCACGCCAGTTAATTCTTATAGGGTACAACACAATTTTGAATTGTTCTCATTAAATATTATTAATTTTTAAAGAGTCGGTAAATACCAAATTATAACTTTACTGAAACCTTTTTTTCGCAAATTTCAGATTAATATTTGCCGTCATTTTGATAATGTCAATATTAATATAATTTTTGGTGGCATTACGAGTTACGACTGGGGTATTTAAATTCTTAAATTATTTAATATTTACGTTCAGATCGAGCTTTCGTTTTGTTTTATTTGACATTTAACAGCTGTTAAATCTTAATTCAACTGTATAGTATTAATCTATCTATAGTCTATACTCTTCATTTAACAAAAAAAGTCCTCGACAGCATAATAATGTCTGTCTGTCTTCAAATCCGGGTGAAGCCGGACCGGGCCGCTACAGTAACTTATAATAATCCGTTATAGTCTCACAAGATTGATAATTTGTTTATAATAAATAATAATTAATATTACCCCCTCCCCCAAATCTTCACATAATAACAACGCGTGTAAAAATGAACATTGATACCTCGTTTTGCGTCAGAAGCGATACACCACGCCACGGGGCGACGAGACCCGCGTACGCAAATAATGTCAATATTTAAACAAATGATTAGTTTGACATGCAGCGACTGAATGACAATTATTTACAAAATAACGTGGAACAGTATTTAGACTTGCCAGAAACTTATCGATCTTCAAATAAAAGAAATTCCGATTAAAAAATATGCCAGCCATTTGGACGACGGGATCATTTCAACTTCAAAAATATTGACATTTGACATACAGGGTGTCCCACGAAATGTCTGCCATAACGATGTTCAATAATTATAGAACATCGTTACATTAATCTATTTAATTGTGATCTACTATAGCCATGGAAATGTATCTTTTTCCTAAAATGTTTAACTATTTCATATCACATCACATCTAATTTTAACCTTCAATACATAACATAAATAATTTTAAATTTAATTAACGCCTTTTGTGAGTAGTATGGGATAAATTATAAAAATATTGAAAACTACACACACCAAATAATATTCTATTTACAAATTAACAACTGAAATAAAGAAACATCAACTACTCACTTATTTTGCTAGCATACAATTCACATTGCTGTCACTTTAATTATACAAAATTGAAAATAAGTTTTTGTCGCAAAGATTTCGTTACTCAAAGGTAAATATATAACTTTTGAAGTTGAACACTCATTTAATAAAGTTATGATTAAAGTTTTCTTCAAAATGTATTTCAAAACACTAAAATTTTGCATTTATTTTTCCAAAATTAGAGCGTCAGTTCTTTTACTTGCATTCATTTGTTCACTGCTGCATTTAGTTACGAGTAATTTAGTCAGCACTGCGCTGGTCTAATCATGTCCTGCTACGCTGTTGCATAATATAGCTACAATGTCGATTATATCAATACATATATTTTATAAGTAAGAGTAGATTTTAGCATTTACGGCGGTATGGAAAGGTCACGTGGGGTTGTTCTTTTTTGTGAATTTTGCCAGTTAACAGTTGACCCGTTTAGCAAACAGAATAATATGACAAAATTCGAGACATATTCGGTACAGAAATTCTACAATAGCTAACAATAGGTGTTATTTTACATGTATTTTAATATTCAACGTAATATGGTGTTTTTTACGCTGCACATACATACAATGTATAATATACATAAAATATTAACGCATTTACTAGAATTTTTATGTATTGGTAACAGGAACAATTATGTATAAGCATACTTTGTAAATAATATAAATCAATGAACATTTTTATGAATTAATTAATAATATTCAACTATGTATTGAACAAAAACATGTTTTTTTGAATTTGGGAGATCTCAAAACGAAAAAATATTGTAAAATTTTGAAAAGTGAATTTTGACTTTAATTAGTACTATTCCCCACTAGTAGAGTTGCAGTGGTTAAAAAAATATGTATGCCCGCCACAGGTGTATTTTTATATAATTATATTCTTTGACATTATAAGAAGGACGGCACATCAGAGTGGGTATAGGGCGGCATCACAACCAAATCCGCCTCTGTTTATCACATATAGGTACCTATGAAGAGCCTTATTATTTTTGGGGAAAAACAGCGCATACGCAGAAGAGATGCGCTGTAACGTTATTAGTGTATTTGCCATAAGGCAACATACACTATTGGCGTCGGTCGGATGGCGGGACCTAGAGGTCGGACCAAAATTTCTCGACGTTTCATAACCTCCTAAACACGTTGGCACCATTTTTAAAAATGTTTATATATATATGTATATATATATATATATATATATATATATTTATATATATATATATATATATATATATATATATATGTGTACGCGCGATAACTTTCGAAAGAGTTAATTGATTTCAACGAAATTTGGGCCACGTGTTGAAACCCATCACCGCAAGAAGCCTATTTAAAATGGGCGTAATCGGGCCATTTTAAGGGTAGTTTTTAGGGGTTGAAAAACGTTTTTGGGCCCCAAAATACCGAAAAAATTCTCAGAAACGTTTCAAAATTGACATTTAACCCTCCAGTAGTAATTAAAAAGTGTCCCTAAAATTTTAATAAAATCGGCCCGACAGGACCGGACTTACACATTTTATGAAAACACTACTTTGCAGATAGTGAATTATTTACTGAAAATTGTATATAATTTGGTATAGAAGTTCGATTGAAAATAATATTGCAATTTTGAAAAAAAAAAATGTTATTTTAAGGGGTGTATTAAGGAGTCAAATTTTTTATTTTACCCAAAAACCAAGTTAAGTTCCCATAATAAAGCCACACTGCCTGTATTAGCAAATACACTATATTGTCGGCAGGGTTTTGGCACTGCGACCCGGGTTTTTTTTTCTTTCATAAGAGTATACTTTTCATAATGGTTTATATTATTCTAAATATTTTTCCAAAAAAGTTTTGTATTTTTTTTATAGTTTCGTAAATACTCTCATACCTCGCTATACGGCCGCTCTTTATACGGCATTTCGCTATAACGGCCCTATTCAACTAATGCACGTTTTCGATTTACGGCCTAAAATGTTTCGCTATAACGGCAAAAAAAAACTTTTTTTCGATGTCGATCTACATGTTGCCAATCTTGCAATTTAGAATAATTGATTTCTTATACGGCTTTTCGCTTTGCAGCCAAGTTTCGTGGAACGTATCTAGGCCGTAAAGCGAGGTATGGGTGTATTGGTAAATATATTACACTCGGAAAAATTGACAATTTTTTGCAATTTTTGTTCGCTCCGCACACTCATGAAAATACTGTATATTCAAAAAATGTTTACGATTTTTCGCAAAGCTGCATAAGTTTGATAATTAAGTAGTCTTTTTTAACTTCGTGATAGTCACTCTCCTAATTCTTTTAAGAAATTTATGTTTAAATATAAAAGTACTTATACCTATTATTTCAAAATTAGGTATATTAGGAAGCAAGAATATTTTAATTTGACTTGAATAATCCTGTACAAGTACTTGAGACAATTACATAATTACGCCTAAGTACTTGTGCAGAATTACCTACTTGTCAAATTAAAGTATTCTTGCTACCTATACTTAATTTTAAAAAAGGTAATTTTATATAAACATAAATTTTGAAATATTTGGATACTAATATTTTGCCCTCTTTATTATTTGAATAAGCGCTAAAATAAAGGATAGGTACCTAATCGAAGCAAACAATAACACAAATATATATAAAATTTTCAAATTTTTTTAATTATATCAGACAGTTTTTGAACAGAAATATACAATTTAATAAACCTGAGTTATAGTAAATAACAATTCATCGTACAGATTTACGTAAAAAAGGTATTTAAATATTTTCAAAAGCTGAAAAAACAGCTTATAATAATAAGAATGGCAGACACCAAAATAATGCGCAAATGAAATAGTTCATAAAAAATAAGTATAAAAATAATATAACTAGCTAAAACTAAATATACAATCACAATATTTTGTTCTTCTGACATACATTTTTAAAAAACTTCCATTGATTTAAAAAAAAATCAAAAATTTGGTAACAAAGAATCTATTTTCAAAAGTTTCAACTGAAAAACAAACTTAATTGTTGTTACTTGTTAAAATAATATATGTTTAATTATTGCAGTTGTCAAACAAAAAGAATTAATAAATTAATTTTACTACTCAAACAACTAAGTATTATTATTATTAATTAGCACTTGCTCGAAAACGGTCTACGATCGATACTGCAGAAACCGTGACACGAATTGAAGAAACCACACCACAAGTGAAGAATGCATTTAGTCTGCATTGCATGCTCGGTTTATTTCAGATTGACAATTTGATAACAATACTGTCAAAACAAATTGAAAAAAACCTTCATTCCAACTGCCACAAAAGCAGTTATTAAAATATAAATACAAAAATAAATACATCAAGTTACAGCCCGGTCGGTCATCTTTTAGCAACGAATGTGATGGTCACTTTTCACAATATGTTCCGGTGGCGGTATTTTTTGTGATGACGCTTGTCCAAAATTGCAAGTTTTCGCTACCTTGATCAGCCGACCTGCCTCGTTGGATTCACCTTTTGACCTCCAGTAGACGGTTTGGACGGCATTGCGGCCGGTAATGTAGCGTGTTGCGGCACCAACAAGATGTTTCTGCATTTTGACTTCTTCTTTGTTTACAAACGACGCCGAAATTTGTCAGTCAGCAGAGCTGAGTTGATTCAGTAATGCTTGAATATCAAATGATGCCAGATGTTCAAGTGAAACCGCTATTTATACTAGGGATTCCAGTAAACACGACTCGGAAAGTTTGTCAACACAAAAATATTTCTTTGTTATCACGTGTTTGTGTAATGAAAACACGGATTATTTTATTTTATCACTCGTCAATTTTCGCAGCTATATTATTAAAGCGATTTTAATAACAATTTTCACATATCATCCAGTTTTTTTCGGTGTGATAACATGCGTCATTCACGTGACATTTTTTTACACCCTTGGGTTGTTCAAACAAATTTCATTTAAATAGTTGGTTCTAACTAGAAAATAGAAGTACCTAATGTTTGTTTTAGAACTTTAGTTGGCAACAATATTATCCAGAAAAAAATGTCTGTCGTCTTTTTATCATTAAATCAATGTTTGAAATTACTCAGTTTTTAAATGATTGTGCAATTCTATCACACCCCTAGTTTCCAAGTTCTAACAAAAAACGAGCGTTTTTTAAATTTTTAAAAATTAAAATATAATAATGCGTTTGACGTCCATTTCTCGACTTTATGTCATAACAGACGCAATTCGCACTATTACTATTTCCCACTTCCCGTTATTTTCTACGTTTTTAAAACTACAACTTAATTAATAGCAATGGAATAAAGGAATTATAGGAAATTACAATAAGGCACGGAATTTTTGAACTAGGAGTTTTAAAAATTAATAGCAGTAAAAATATCAACGTACCGAATAAAAGTTATGAATATTTCTTGTGGAGTTCGATCAAAAAAATATTAAAAAAAGTTGTATGATTGATTTTTTCCTGTTATTGTTACAAAAAAAAAGGTTTTCAACCAGTAGCGGATTTACCAGCAGGCTGAGTAGGCTGAAGCCTAGGGCGGCAGATTTTAGGGGGTGGCCCAAAAATTTTTGTTTTACAGAAATAAAAAAAAACATTATATACATAGAGAAAACGAGTTTCGAAAATTTAACAAAAATTTCAATAGGTATTTTAGAAAAAAATAGATTTTCCGAAACACATTTCTCTTTAAAAATGGCATTTTGGTAACATTTTAACACAGTCAGCAAAGCAACTTGATATTATATCAAAAAAACCCGGGTCGCAGTGCCAAAACCCTGCCGACAATATAGTGTATTTGCTTATACAGGCAGTGTGGCTTTATTATGCAAACTTAAGTTGGTTTTTGGGCAAAAGAAAAAATTTGACTCCTTAATGCACCCCTTAAAATAACATTTTTTTTCTTAACTGCAATATTATTATCAATCTAACGTCTACACCGAATTAAATACACCCTTGAATAAATAAGTCACTTTCTACAAATTAGTGTTTTCAAAAAATTTGTAAGTCCGGTCCTGTTGGGCCGATTTTATTAAAATTTTAGGGACACTTTTTAATTGCTACTAACGGGTTAAATGTCAATTTTGAAACGATTCTGAGAATTTTTTCGGTATTTTGGGGCTCAAAAACATTTTTCAACCCCTAAAAACTACCCTTAAAAAGGCCCGATTACGCCCATTTTAAATAGGCTTCTAGCGATGATGGATTTCAATACGTGGACCAAATTTCGTTAAAATCAATTAAGTCTTTCGAAAGTTATTGCCCGTACACATATATATATATATATATATATAAATATATATATATATATATATATATATATATATATATATATATATATATATATATATACATATATATATAAACATTTTCAAAAATGGTGGCAAAGTGTTTAGGAGGTTATGAAACGTCGAGAAATTTTGGTCCGACCCCTAGGTCCCGCCATCTGACCGACGCCAATAGTGTATGTTGCCATATGGCAAATACACTAAATATTTAATGGCATAAGAAGTTCGCTTTTATAATTACTTAAAAGTCATATCAGATCAGTTTGGGACAAACGACACATGGACAATTCATCTACGGCAAAACTCTTTTTTTCCTTTGCCAACTGTGTTAAAATATTACCAAAATACCATTTTTAAAAAGAAGTGTGTTATATTGACAGCAAGGATGACAAGACATGAGATTGCGAAGTAGGGTATCGAATTTCAGAGGTCAGTAGGGGCGGCAAAAATTTAATAGCCTATAGTGGCGGCAAATTTGTAAATTCGCCACTGTTTTCAACAATATCAGACCAGTCTGGTAACATGGGTTTTCGTGATCAGTACAGTTTCCTGAACTGAAATCCAGCAAAAAAATTGAATCCGAATTGAATTCGGAACGGCAGCACCTATTTCATGTAGGGACAATTATACATCTAAATTCGTCGAAATTTCAAATTCGATATTTTTGCGTCATTACAAGATTGCTCGAAAGTAAATTCATATTTACTCCGTCTTTCATCAGAATTATTCAGAAAATAAATTCCCTATATGAACGGGGAAAAGATTATCAGGAAATCGCATAAAATTAAAATATCTGAGAAAGGTGTTCAGGTCAGTATTGTAATAAACATTTATCGTTTTATTGACATTTTGTTTGAAAATGGAATAAAAAAAAATGAATGCGTCAAATGGAAGTTCAAAGATCGCCATTTAGAATTTTTCTTTATTTATTTTTGTATAAACATTTAATAAATAAATAACACTACCATTAAATGAAGAATTAGTTCTGCGTTTTATCTTTAAAATTTATCATCAAAATTGATAATTTAAACTTGAAAAAGTATATAGGTACCTAATTCTAAATGAATAAAGTAGGTGCTTTATTATATTTATTACGGTACAAAGTTTAGAAGCAACTTAACACGTTAATCGCCATGTCAGTCATATGTGTGTGACGCTAAGAAGTTCTACATGAGCCATGTCAGACATATATGTCTGGCGTACGCGATTTGGTAGAAGGCCACGTCAATCACAGATGTCCGACGCAAACGATACATTTGCATTATGTTTAGAAAGCTTGGCCTATCAGAAACAAAACCTGAAAATTTCTTGGCTTACTACAAACAATAAAATGAAATACATTTTTAACTAAATTATCTAATAAAGTTACCATGGCCCATGTGAAAATTTTTCTGATATTATCGTGGCGATTAACGTGTTAAATATCTCCCAAATAAATTATGTAGGTAAAAGGCAAAATCACTTATTTCGATTTTTTTTTAATACTTTTTAATGACTTGCGATACGTAGTTTGTCCGTTATTAACCGACTTCTTTCTTAGTATTTGATTACTAAGCTAGTAACCTATTGAACCGATTTAACCGAGGTGGGTAGAGGTAGTGGTGAAAGTACTCGACTCGCATTCGGGAGGTACGGGTTCGAATCCCGGCGAGGGCAGATGTGATTGGCACTTTTTCGTACTGCCTCTCGTCGAAAAACGGGAATTCCTATACCGGCCATCTTGATTGAGGTTTTCCATGGTTTCTCTCAATTAATTCCAGATAAATATCGAGATGGTTCCTTATTCAAAGGCTATGTCCGATTACCTATCAAACTCCCAGTTCAAAAATTACCTGTCCTATCCTAATTTCCTATAATTCCTTCATTCGCCCATTGCTATTAGTTAAGTTGAAGTTTTAGAAATGTGGAAAATAACGGGTAGTGGTAAATGGAAAACAGTAATGGTGCGAATGGCGTCTAGCTGTTATGACAAAAAAGTCGAAAAACGGACGTTAAATGCATTATTACTATATTATTGAAGCGATACCACCTTGACATCTTTCTGAACACAACTGAATCAAAACAATTTAAATCAGTAAGCCGCTAGAGAACTGGACTATTTAGAGTAACCGAAACGCTGACATTGTAAAAGCCAATCCGAACGAAGCCGAGTAGAATAACTGGTGTTTCATAAAATAGAATAAGTCAAAGTTAGTAGATTACAGAGGTTGTCTCGTTCCATTGGATAGTAATGGGGGCACGACGTCATTCAGCGGACCTGTCAATTGATTGTGTCAAAAGACAGAATATTGATATTATTTTATGTTAGTAAATTCGTGTCCATATTTTAATGAAGGTGGAATCGTAGGGAATTTGACAGTTTACGAAAGAATTAACTTTGATTAAGTTGAACGTTTCGTTGCTAATTGCAACTTCCTCAGCAACTATATTTAAAAACAAACAACAAAATACAAAAATAGCAAATATCACAATGACAGTTTTATATAGGTTATAAATGTTTCTTAAAAAATTATGTCATACCTTATTCCTATAATTCTATTGTTAATTTTGTTGATATTATTATCATCTTGTGGTAAGTTTTTTCTCTCTTCCAATTGCAATTAGCAACGAAACGTTCAACTTAATCAAAGTTAATTCTTTCGTAAACTGTCCAATTCCCTACGATTCCAACTTCATTGATATTATTTGCAATAAATTGATTTTTTAAGGCAAAAGATTTATATAGTCCTAATTAAATATAAATCACACTTTTGGTCTTGTCATTATAAGTTGATAAAAATATAAACGGTCCGCCAGCTGACGCTATGCCCGCGCTTATGCTGATTGGTCAGAAGAACGAGGCAGCCTCTATAATCTCCTAACATTGAAAAGAGGTGTATCTGACCTAAAATCTAACTTCAAAAATATTGCCATTTGATATATTATAATAAATAAAATAAATTTTTGTTAACGCGTGCAGTGACGCGGGTAACGACTAGTCATAAATATTTTGAAATTTGCTATTGGTTTGCATAGTTACATATTATATGCTTTTACATGTAAAAATTAACTAAAGCATGGTTGTCAGCTATTTTTCTGACAAATCTTCAAAACAAAAGAGCATATTTCTTTTATTTTCAAAACATTTTCGAAACCATGAAACTATGAACTGCTATAAAAACTATACCATCATTATATGTATAAAAAAAATGTTAGAGCATATATTTCTTCTTTGCACGGGTCAATTTTCTTCAAAAACAATAAGGCTCTCCATATTCGCTTATTAAATATCCTCCCAAAATTTGGTTTCGATCCGCTCATCCATTCACAGCCAAACAGGCGTGCAGACTTTTTCCAAAAATATGTTTTTCGAATTCGGAGAACCTCAAAACGATTTTTTTTTTTTGTAAAATTTTGAAAAGTGAATTTTAACCTAAAATAGTACCAGTCCTCACTAGTGGAGCTGGAATAGTAAAATCGGCATTGGCGGTGTTGTTTTTCGACCATAGATTTGTATATTAAGTATATGATTAATGTCCACGACACTTATGTGTGCTGTGTAACATAATCTTATCAGATTTCATATTTAAATCGCTCGTGTGTTCTTCTTATCTTTGAGTTTAAAATTGTACTTATTTATACCTCGGTTTCACAGAACACGTGTAATTTCGATGTACATTATAATTAAAATGCTGTTTACATTTGTCTTCTATTAAACTATAAATAGAAATTGCAATTGTCATACCTTTAAGTAATCTATTTTTTCAGACGGTGAGTTGTTTTCACAATTTAGTTTCTTTTTTTATCTCATTAAAAATATAAATGTGAAAAAAGGACCAAGCTCAATGCAAAGATCAGGTGGGTTTGCCGGCTTTGCGGAAAAAAAGGAGTAAGATTGTAACGATGCCGGTGCTGTGCAATTTCATAACGTCATTTTTGTTAGTTATAAAACTGATTATGCAAGACCGTCGTCGTTACTCACAAATGCTATCAAATTATTTTTGTAAATTATATTTCAATTAAAATATTCTAGCTACTAAGAATATTAGAATTTCGGTCACAAGTCACTGACATTATTACAACATCTTAGCCAGGAAACTAGAAACGTGAAATATGAAATCTGAAACATGAAATATGAAACAGATAGTTTGTGCTTCATCGATGCACAAACCAGAGAAAATTAAATTATTTTGTTTCAGTTAGCAATGGACATCGATGATAGTTTGGACGACGCAGTAGTTGGGGTTGTAAGCACATTATTATTATTAAAACACAAAAATAAATCAAAACGAAAGAAACGACGTTACTGGGTACATCCGTATAACCACATAAATCTTAAACATGGTTCTTATATAGTGTCAAAAGAATTAAGTGAGCATCCGGACAAATTATAAAGAACCTCATGTTTTTCAATAACTGACACAAACACTACATTAAATTCTTCGTCGTCTTTCATTTTTGAAATTGATCAAACATTGCCTGCAAAGCGAAACAAGAAACAAAAATATAGAACAGAACCTATTTCATGTAAACACGTTTCTTTAGGATTTGCTTCGTTATGACGTCACATGAAACACATTTCGTTGATGTGCGTATTCTCATTTACGGCAATGTGTACTTATTTCATGAAACGTGTTTCATGTTTCTTGTTTCACATTTCATGTTTCCTTGATGTGTGGCCGGCCTTATAGTAAAATTATTTATTATTACCTACATTATTATTATAGTAAAATAAATACATTTATATTTTTTTTAAATTCTACTCATTTTTAAAACCAACCAACACCATAAAAAAATTCCACTGCGCTACAAGATCTAAAGGCCCCAGTACTGCAGTGGTCTGTAGTGGGCCATTGTAGACCATCGCCATTGTATACAGGGGGTAATGGTCTGTAGTGGCGGACAATTGTGAATCGTGGTACGCAATCCATTTGTTGTCGGTTTTTTTGACACACTTCAAAGGAATCGTAGTGTAACGTGGCCTGTGGTATTCACACAGTGGCCCATTGTTTTGGACAGGTACCTACTTTTTTTGTTGCGTGCTATACTATTTAATTTTTTAATCGCCTAAAATGTCAGTATCCTGGAGCAATGAAGAGACTTTTAGGTTTATAATACTTGTAAACAGTATATAAATAAATAACCGCGGCCGTAATTACTTCCACGTCCATCGCAAATGCTTCGCCCGGCAGAAATGAGCCACGGGTCATTGTGTGAACACCAAATGATAGTGGCCCACTACAGACCACTGTGTACTGGGGCCTTAAGAAGGTGCTAAGTCATTTATTTATAATATAAAACATAAAAACTTGTCAAGTGAAAACTTGGCACCTTCTTAGATCTCACTTCTTTTTTTCCGCAAAGCCGGCAAACCCACCTGTTCTTTGTATCGAACTTGACCTTTTTCACATTTGATCTTATCAGAAAAAAATGAAACGTCTCATCTATGAATACAAAGTAAAACTGCACTGTATCAAAGAGTCTACTTTACTGACGATTTCAACCTTGCCAATACACGTAGTATATTCATATTAAATTAACAATTAACTTCAAGATGTCTCATGTTCGTTGCATGCTGCGTGCGCAACTTCCGTAACATACAAAATTTTACCCTCAATACGCCAAAAGAAGTATAACTTCAAAAATGCGAGCCCGGGGACGGCTCCATTATAAGAAATTACGATAAGGTAAGCATACAACAAGTAAAATAAACTGCAATATTTATTTGTTCTTATTTACATAAATAAGCTAAATATACAGTTATTAATATAAAATTTGTGCAAATTCTATTAACCCTACTTTATTCTCTGCGCTTTCCTGTCTTTCGCATATCCTTTCCTAGCACCCTGAACAATATTTCTGCATTGCTCAGTTTGCTTCATTTTTTTCCTAAAAACCCAAAATAGAATAATAGAAAACACAAAATATTACTAAATTTTGCGTAAAAAGTGAAACAGAGGAATGTTTCGTTAGCAAACGCGAAAAAAAGTAGCACGCAATTTTCACTTTGTCACAAAAATTGCGGTTTTTCGGTGGTCACTTCTTAGACACATTTCTCACAAGGTTGTCACATACAGAGGTGACTTCGTTCGTTGGATTGTAGTGGGGGGGATGACGTCATCCATTGAACGAGGTTATCTGTGTATGTAATAGCCTTGAGATTCTCACAAAATAAATGTCCGGACAATTTGTAGAAAATAACAATACCTTTTATGTAATAAGTTGCCCTGCGAAGGTGTTCGAACCGACTGATCTGTTTTTTTCGATTTCTTCACTTCATCTTTAAACGATTCACAGTCTGAAATTTGATGACTGCTCTCAGTAGTATTTCTTTTACGTTTCTTGGCACCTTTATTTTGATTTTCAGTGTCTAAAAAACATCACACATAAAATATAAACCACAAAAAACATGAATAATTTTGTTGAGCGCAAAGTGGCCGAATTATTACCTTTGACTTTCTTGACTGTAGATGAACTAACCAAGTCAGTATCATCTTTGTTTAATTTAGAAGATTTATCGGACTCCCTCTTTTCATCCTCAGAATCAGAACTAGCCAGAATTTCTTCAACACTAAAAGTCCAAAAACAGCAAAAATTAAATGTAATAAAAGATAAGTAAAACATTAAAATGTACTAAAACGACGAAACTAAACAATCAAAAAAATAAAAAACATTCTATCATTGTTTACCTGCCCTAAAAGCTTTTCGCGAGAAATTTATCTTATAAACTTTTTGTGAACATATTTCGCGACAAGATGAGTAAAAAAATTAAAATGTACTAAAACGAAGGAACTAAATCAATAAAATAATAACATTTTATCATTGTTGACCGGGCCTAAAAGCTTTTCGCGAGAAATTTAAATTATGGACTTTTTGAGAACATATTTCGCGACAAGATAAGTAAAAAATTTAAATTTACAAAAACGAAGAAACTAATCAAAAAAATAAAAACATTTTATCATTGTAGACCTAACCTAAAAGATTTTCCAGAGAAGTATAAATTATAAACTTTTTATGAATATATCTCGCGACAAATTTTTAGGTCGGATCAACAATGACAACATTATTTTATTTTTTATTTCCAGTTTCAATTAAAGTTATTAGATACAGAGGTAGCCTCGTTCCATTGGAAAGTAGTCGTTCTAGATGACGTCATTCAATAACGAGGTGACCTGTGTATCTAATGACCTTAGATTAGTAGGGCTGCCATCGTCTAACCGCCGGACAAAAATTTTAAAAACCCCGGACATTTGCGATATAAACTACAGCAACGATTATGAATGAATTAACTCGAATTTGTTTCAATTTATTGCTTATCTTTCACTAAATCGGGATTTGACACAAAAAGTGCCTGGGTTTCAACCAGACACTTTCTTAAAACTCCTTCCTGACGCCCTCTAAACTAAGACAAATTCGGGGAATTCCGGACGGATGACACGCCTACGCTTAACTCAACGCTTCTAACTCTGCCCCTAAAGCACTTTACCGTTTTCTACAATTAAGAAACTGTAATATAACTATGGTAAATTATTATAGTTGTTGATCATATAGACGCTCGTCAACTACGCTTATTAGCGTTTAATGTAAAGTTAAAAATAAAGAAATGTTTCTTTCTTAACAAAAATCTACCCGTATTAGAAAACAAAATCTTACGTTCTTATAGGTTTAGCTTTGTTTTGAAAATCCTTCTCGTCGTCGTTCTCGTGATCTTGCATCTGTGATACTTCGTTCTGTTGTCCTTTTTTATTGGCAATGATTTTTTTGAGATTACCTAAATGTTTATGAATAATCGTATCAGATTCAGGCACACAGTTACATACAGTATCGTAGTCATATTTGCGCAATAAACGTTTCAACAATTTTCTTATTTTCGTCTGAAAATGTACTTTGCAGCGTTTGTCCATTTTTGATAATGACTCTACCTAAAAATCAAGCGCGCTATTAGATATTTCACATCAAAAATACACAAAATCATATCTATAGTCTGCAACTGCCTTTATCAAAGTTTAAACCATGATAACAATACATTAGCCACGATGCGAAATTAGATTCTTTTTAGTGTATTTGCCATATGGCAACATACACTATTGGCGTCGGTCGGATATAAATATATATATATATATATATATATATATATATATATATATATATATATATATATATATATATATATATATATATACATATATATATAAACATTTTTAAAAATGGTGCCAGTGTTTAGGAGGTTATGAAACGTCGAGAAATTTTGGTCCGACCCCTAGGACCAAAATTTCTCGACGTTTCATAACCTCCTAAACACTGGCACCATTTTTAAAAATGTTTATATATATGTATATATATATATATATATATATTTATATATATATATATATATATATATATATATATATATATATATATATATATATATATATATATATATATGTGTGCGGGCAATAACTTTCGAAGGAGTTAATTGATTTTAACGAAATTTGGCCCACGTGTTGAAATCCATCACCGCAAAAAGCCTATTTAAAATGGGCCTAATCGGGCTATTTTTAGGGTAGTTTTTAAGGGTTGAAAAATGTTTTTGGGCCCCAAAATACCGAAAAAATTCTCCGAATCGTTTAAAAATTGAAATTCAACCCTCTGGTAGTAATTAAAAAGTGTCTCTAAAATTTTGATAAAATCGGCCCGACAGGACCGGATTTACAAATTTTATGAAAACACTAGTTTGCAGATAGTGACTTATTTATTGAGGGGTGTATTTAATTCGGTGTAGACGTTAGATTGTTAATAATATTATAATTAAGAAAAAAAATGTTAATTTAAGGGGTGTATTAAGGGGTTAAATTTTTTATTTTGCCCAAAAACAAACTTAATTTCACATAATAAAAGTATAAAACCACACGGCCCTATACAAGCAAATACACTATATTGTCGGCAGGGTTTTGGCACTGCGACCCGGGTTTTTTTAATTCAAGACAAGATTAATTCTTATCCACTAATAAACTGTGAACATTATTAATTTCGATAAGTTTTTGAGGAAATATTTTTTTTGAAGTAAAACTTCTTTAAGCGCATTTTGTGAATTTTAAAAAAAAGGCCACTTGGCGATTTGGCGTTACGAACAAATGTGACCTTTATGCACAGCCTACTATATCTGTTTATACCCCGACGGAGGCAGATGTGGCTGGGACTTTTTCCTACTGCCTCTCGCCGAGAAACGGAAATTCCTGCACCTGCCCATGTTGTTGAGGTTTACGTATAAAAAAACTGTAAATTTAACAATGTATGTGTTATTTACATGTTTTACTTTAACCGTACGTAAAAATTACACGCAGATTATTTTTAAATAAATATTTTTTTCTAAGACAAAAATATTGCATTTCGCATTGCGAGAGATCCCAAATATTTATTATTATAAATGTGAATTTCAAGACTTGAGCGTAACTAACAAGTAAAACTGATAAAAAGTATGTAAAATACTTACAACAATCGGTAATGATGCCATTCCTAAGGTCGATGGTACAACCTTTTGATATACTTTCATAAAATCAATACACGGCTCAACAATTTCCTTTACGTCGCATGTAATAATTTTGCAAACTTCATCTAATATTAATTTTAAATGCTGCGCATTTAAAACATCTACAAAAAACATAAATACATATTTTATTTGAGGGAATGGTCAATTTTCATCTATTTTCTTAAATAACTTTAAAACTATTTATTTTAAAATTATAAAAAAAATATATTTGAAACCCTTACTACAAGCCCTTTAATGTGATATGTCACACGGTACAGTTTGCAAAACTTTTTTTTAATTTCCTAATTTCCTCACCAAAAATTACCCCCATGTTCAAAATTCATTTATTTAGGTTACACGTCCGTCTTTGGGTCACCAATTTACAGATGTGTATCAAATTTGAACTAAATAGGTTCACTAGTTTCGGAGCAAAGTGGCTGTGACTGACGGACAGACAGACACGCGAGTGATCCTATAACGTTTTCGTTTTTTCCTTTTAAGGTACGGAACCATAAAAATCAGCTATTGCCGGGTACAAAGTTACGCAGTTTACCTTTGAAATGGAACAAAACAGAAACCAACGCCAATATCGTATTAGATTTCATATCAGAAGTTCCAATTAGACCAGATATAATTAATGCAATATAGTTGTTCATTTGATTCATTTTCAGTAAGCTATTTCCAACTGTTATTAATAACGCTTGTGCAGCCATTCTGCAACGTTCGTTTATGTCACGTATCGAAGTCACTGCTTCAGTCAATGCGCCTCTC
The DNA here is from genome assembly GCA_034508555.1 of Venustoraphidia nigricollis. NCBI lineage: Eukaryota > Metazoa > Arthropoda > Insecta > Raphidioptera > Raphidiidae > Venustoraphidia > Venustoraphidia nigricollis. The sequence goes on along the minus strand of JAVRKA010000053.1, from coordinate 1,520,810 downwards.
AAAAACGGATTTTCACTATCGCCGTCCTTCTGCGACCTACGATAAAAGATATCAATACATAAAACCGTAATTTATCAGAATAGGGATGTTGACTGTATTCAAATAAAAACATAATTTTAACGTTAAATAATTTTCTATGATAGAAATACTAAAAAACACAATATTTTTCCTTATTTTTAAGGAATTTAGTTTATAGTTAATAAATAAAACGTAATAAAATCACTCTCAAGTCACGAGTCAACGACGTCACTAACTCAAAAACATTATCAGACGCTGTCATAAAGAAGGACGCTGTTCACGCTGTCAAAGGGCTTCATTGTTTAGTTAATATTCAGTGTGTAATTTATTATTATTTATGTATAGGAAACGTCAAATTACATATAACTATAGCGACAAATACGAAAAAACCTTTCATCACCTCATCAGTTTACTAGCGTTTATGAGCGTATGACGTCACGGCAGCCATGTGACAAGTACTGGCGTTTTGGAGCGAAGTTTGAAATTTAAAATCATGATTTTTCAAGCTTGAGTCATATTTAAATAAAAATAATAAATATTTCTGGCTATATTAGGTACTTAAGCACGATTTAAAACACTTTCCCAAAAATAGAGAACATCCCTATTTGAACTTACAAAGCAAGTGCTATCAGCTGAAAACTAGTCAAGTGAATTTTACATACTTTATAAGCAGGTTGAAACATCTTATTCGAACTCCTTTACTACTCGGAGCTGTTTTATTCGATGTCTTCAATAATATTTTTTGCAGTTCTTCTCTCTTCTCGACAACAAACTTTTCACATTCCGGTTTATCGCTTGCACAAATATCTTCAAGTACGCGATACGCTTTTTTTTGTAACTGATGGTGACTTTTGTTTCCAGTCAATTTACGAACACACTGTTCGTATAATTTATCTAATTTTTCACTTCGCTGATAAATACATAAAAGACGAATTAAATCAAAATAGGTTTCCGAATTGTTCTCACAAATCTTTAGCAAGACATCATCAAAAAGTTGTTCTCTTTCGTTGTCTGGAGTTATTATTAAATATGTCTGGAAAAAAATCATTATAAATCAAAAAACTCTTCAAATTTTAAATTAACTATCAAATCGTTCAAAAATTAACTATTAAATTAATTATCGAACTCTAATGACAATCAAGGTTTGATGAATAAACGTGCCGACAGGAAACAATAGAATTTTAAAAACCCTCTGACACTATATAAAACTGTATTCTACTATCAAAAGTATTGTTACATTTTCAATTTCATCAAAATCGGAGAATACAAGATGGCAACGTTTCTTATAAGCTCAAAGAGTAAGATAGAAAACAGTCCCAATGACATAGGCTTTTGCACGATTTTTGCGTCCACAAAAACAGGTCCATTTGATAGTTCATTTTTTTAACACTAACAGCACTGATGTTCAGGACGTACCGTTTACTCAATGACTATCGATTTAAACGAGTACTTCGAGCAAAATAAGGCACTGTATCTACAAAAGATCTGTCCAACTTTTTTAACACTGCGTTCGGACTCCTTATATCTGTACTTCGTGTTATAACTTCCTTAAAAAAATGATCCACGTATAAAGAAAATCCCATCAAAATCGGTTCATCCACTGAAGATTTATGATATCACACACAGTTATGCTCACATAAGACCCGAACATGGGTTTATGGATCTAAATTTACCTTAATGGTTTCAAGAGCTACTGAACGCTGTCCATCTTCGCCATTTTCTTTGGGTGGTGTATTATAGAAATCGAAAAGAACAGGTAAAAACATTTTGGCATGCCCTGCCAAAGCATTATTATCATCGTTCTGATTGTTTTCCGTAGATCGACATATGACTTTCCGAAGAGCATTCATAACCGGTAAACGGTATTCTTTATCATTTTGAACAATCGTTGCAAGCATTTGAGCAAAAGACAGCTTTTTTTCGACTTTACTCTGAAAATAAAATATTTTATTACTGATTATGTTTTTTAATACAGGTAAGACCTCGCTTAACGCTGCTCTAAAAAAAAGTTTAGTAACTATAACGTAAATTACGGATCAGTTTATACAAAATGATTCAAATGTTGATAGAAGTTCAAAGGCAAGACAAAGTGTCATTGATGCAATATCTTGCTATCGACAACAGCTTGCTGAATGACACAGAAAAAGACGAACGGCATTAGATGACTTCTTCACAACAAAATATGTCAAATGAAGAACCTCCCACATCACAAACATAACTTCTTAGTCGAACTTTTATTTGATTTTCATAAATGTTTTATGAACAAAAATCGATATTAGCACTAAATAAAAGAGACAAATGCAAAAAGCTTCTTACCTTGAAACAGGAATCAATATCACCGTTACAAAAACTTGGTAAAAGCGCCCACAATTGTGTACGGAACAGTTCGAGTTTTTGCGAGAGTTTGAGCTTGTTTCGTTTCTTTAAATCATCGGAACGTTTTTTACATTTGTTGATCAAAGGAACGATCTTGTCTTTAAAATATTCTAGAGAATTATTCTGAACATTTTCACGTAATAATTTCACCAACCAATTAATATCCATAATTGCGTCTCCATCTTTTTTCTAAAAATAATTTTATTGAAAATATTATATATTTATTGATAATAACGTAATCGTTATCTAAATCTAATAATAAAATAATGGAATAACCTAAATTATGTTTTGAAAAATAAAAATCTTTGATTTACGTCAAATTATGAGTTTTAGTGCAATTGATCATTTTCTAAAAGGCGGGGATAAAAAATGTCCAAAATCGTCCTTACATAATTAATGAATGGCCCCTTACACATATAAGTTTTTTGATAATTGTTTTGAGTTAATCTGCGCTTTCCCTATGTCAGCAAATGATTATTCGCACAGGACGTTAAAAAACACAAGTCCTAGAAGACAAAATACTCACAGTAAATGCTATAGTATTAAGTAGTACTTCAGGTCCCATATAGCGTATAGCTGATCCAATACAAACTCCTACTTCTTTTTTGCATGATAATTTATCGGAACTAAGAAATTCACTCAAAACTTGCAAAGTGTTCGATAACATGTCCGTACAATTTGTGCCAGCCACCTGAAATTTTTTTAAATAAAAGTTTAGACTATTAAAACCAAAAAATGTGAGCCATCGTGGGACGCCTGGCAGATGTGAAACATTACACAGATATTCACGAGTAAAATGTCGACGCATTAACACGCGCGCAAAGTAGCGAATGTGTAGTGTAGTAGAGAGGGAAGCGTTCGGTACAGGAATTCAGGGGGAAGCGTCAAGTCAAAAATAATCGACGAGATGCGAAGCTAGTTGAGCGGGACGTCCCGTCTTGTAATCTAAACGTTTTGACTCCCATTCAAGTGTATCATTAGATGTTTCAGATCAAAATACAAGCTTCTGTTAAAAGTAGTAAAAAAATTGAATTTTATCATCTAAACAATTGAAAATGATGTGTGAAGAAAAATCAGGAAAGATCTTTAACCCGTAGCTTTCTTCTTTTAAATGTTGACTACTACTCTGCTCAGCTAGCTTCTGCAAAACCACGATATTTTATAATCTATCATATTCTCTGATGAAATATTGTATTAAGAGTAAAAATCGGCCCAGTAGTTTCTAAGTTAATCCGGAAAAGAAGAATTATATATAATACTCTTAACAGCTGAGGTCATCAGCGTCTACAATTAACTCAGAGCAAACTGACAGACATACAAAGATACTGAAAATGGCTAAAATTAGGTCTAAGCGTCCTATAAACTGAACACCTTAGTCAAAACGTCGCTAAAAACTTACAATAATTACGAACAAAGTTAGGATTTTATTTACTTGTATTACCTTAAACAAACTATTCGTAATATGCAGCACTTCTTTGCAAACGGGGTGATATTCGCATCCAAAACACTGTTTTAATTCTTCAAAGCACTTTTGCAAATTATCGGCATGCTGTTTGGTTGCTTCAGGACCGTCACATGCTGGACCTATGCAGTCTTGTACAAGTACCTCCATCGATTTAGTTACTGATGCTACTATTTCTTTATTATCACTCAACCATAATTTCGTAAATTTGTTAATAATTTGAGGCAACTTCTTTATGCACATAGAAATATCAGCACTGTAACAAATCAGTTATTAAATCGGGTGAGTATTTGATTGTTGATTTTTCATCAAAACATAGTAGAGTACAGTCAAAGCCCTCTAAGTGCACGCTCTCTAAATGCACACGCTCTCTTACTGCACACGAACTCGCCCTCTAAGTGCACGTTCCCCAGCCCCCACTTCGAATAATCTGCGACCAATCACGTGCGACCGTAAGCGCGCTATTTTCAAACTTTCCATTTCCATCATATTCATAGAGTTTTAGAGATATTGTTTATAGCATCTGATTGAATAAAGATAGCTATAGGAGTTAGAAGAGTGGGGATGAAAAAGATCGTAGGGGAAGTGTGCACTTAAAGGATGGGCTCGGTTCCGAGCTGTGCACTTAGAGGGCTTTGACTGTAGTGCACATTTATAGAGTGGCGAGAGAGAAAGAGAGAGAGAGAATCTACAATTCCTCTTTCTCCCATCATTTTCTTTATAAATGGATACTACTCTACTACTGGACTAGAGTCGAAAATTAAGTACAATTTACACCTGACTCAAAAACTGAGTATCTATTCATTGAAATTCTAAAAAAATATATTAAATATTCAATTCAAAAATTGAATACTTACTCAAAAAAAAACCCGGAGTATTCATTAAATACTTGACTCAAAAACTGAGTATTCATAAAATACCGGACTCAAAAACTAAAAATAGCTCAACAAAAAAAAAACTTTTTTTTTAATATCCTAATTTGCCCCCAAAAATGACCCCCATCTTCAAAATTCATTTATTTACGTCACACATCCGTCTTCGAGTCACCGACTTACATATGTATACCAAATTTCAACTCCATCGGTCCAGTAGTTTGAGAGCAAATTGGCTGTGACAGACGGACGGACCTACAGACACGCGAGTGATCCTATAAGGGTTCCGTTTTTTCCATTTGAGGTACGGAACCTTCAAAACGGACTATTCATTAAATATTTGACTTAAAAATTGAGTATTCATAAAATACCTAACTCTAAAATCGAGGACTTGACTCAGAAATCGCAGAATCATTAAATATTCGGCTCAAAAATTGAGTATTCACTAAATATTCAACTCGAAAATTGAATATATATTGAATGCTTGAAAATGGAGTATTCGAGCCAACGAAATCAAATGAAATTTGGCAATCTCCTTCATTTTTACTTACTCTGCAAGATGAACATGCGCATTACGCATAACAGCAATCCAAGTTGCAGTCAACTGCGCATCGGTTGACGTCGGCTCATAATCATAAAGACCGGCAATAATACGTTCATTTACGGTAGCAGACACGGTAACACGCTGAGCTGAAAACAAGGCGTCGAACGCCTGCATTGAACAAGAATTTATCAATGCATTGTTCAGTTCCTTTGCTTTTAGGATTTCATCACAAATTTTCTGCAAGAAAACAACAACAGTATTATTTAAGAGACATGGGCACAAAATACCATACATATCTCGCGCGTAATGGTATTATTGCTCGTGTGACTGTTAAAACGAACGTCAGCGAGTTTTAACATAATGTCACACCTCGTCGCAATAAGTCTAACAGAGTTGGGCACTGCCAAATTTGGCCGCTAGGGGCGCCAGCTATATAACCACCTCAGGTTTTTTTGCATTGTCCACGCAAGAGGTGCCTTTACTGTCAAATGCGCCAGCAACATCGGCAGAATGATTTTAAAGTTGATACTTTTTTTTAACAGCGTGTAGAAATCAAATAGACAAACAAATATTTCAATAATTTTTTTATCAAAACACAAAAATAAGAGAGAAACAGTCATTCAAAGTTTCTGTTATGTCACTACAGAAATATTTTATGTCATAATCAAGTATTTACAGAAATTGTTCGAAATTGTTCCAGTTTTGTTTGAAATAGGCAGCAAGATATAGTACGCGCCATGGATCTAAAAGGCTCGGAAGTTAGATGCAAATGGAGGCTTGCGCAGGTTGAAAAACTACAAACTTGCGCTATGTTATTATTTTTAATTTTTCTTTAATCTAAAGATCTAATTCCTTGCATAAAGTCATCCAAAAAATTATTTTTCGTGCTTGTCTATGCAAAACTGTATTGGGCATCTTGATCAATTAACAATCAAAGAAACAACTTAATAATAGCGTACTGGACTGTACTTTATAGCAGGAAACCTACAATTGACAAGACAACCAGTGATAACCAATCACCGACAAGCGCACGTTCTGTGTCGGAAACTGGGAGGTGATGTCTTCCTTTCCCAGAAAACAATGAGGATGGCTCTAAAATATGCATTTGCGACGCTGTTTGTGACTAACTTCAGAACCTTTCAGAACCGTGGCGCGAATTATACAGACTTAATAAGCACTTACTTCGATTTGTGTTTCAGGGAATGTGTGAATTATTTCTTTTAAAAATGTAAGAATATGTAAAGCAGTTGTCTGCGCGCCAACTGTATCTCTGTCTTTTTTTAACAATTTAGTGCAGTAATCGGCAGCAAGAGCTGCTCCGGGATGATATAACGGTCCGTCTTCATCCGACTTCGACATGAAGTGACTTTCTTTCAAAACACTGATAATTGAATGTTGAGCTGCTTTACGGATCTAAAATCCATAACAAATTTACATACAATTTAAAATAAAAGTCATTTTTTTCGACAGTTCATCAATGATATATTAATATCAACAGATAATTCTGAACGCTGCTTTTTAACATACATGTATAAATTGTGTTTCATCTAATCGCTCACAAGCAAACAACCGAGCTGACACTGCCAGATTTAGACCCAATCAAAAAATAAAAAAATTCGAAAAAAACTCAAAATTTTAATTTTTCGAGATTATGATTTTTTTTTTTAATTTCGAACGTTTTTCAAATATCTGATTTTTTTCGAAAATTTTTTTTTTTAATTCTTTTTTTCGAAATTTCGATTTTTTTTTCAATATTGCGAGATTTTTCAAAAAAATTATATGTAAAAAAATGTCTACACATATTATATAAAGCTCCCACAAATGTTTGCCCGGGACTGACCGAGCATATTAAAAACGGGGTGTTCAGAATCGATTCTTTACGATAATATAAACAATATTAATAATTTCGTTCTAAGACACTTTTGCAATTATCTTTAGCTTCAGTTATCATTAATTTCAAAACCCATGCAAATTTCCTAGTCTGAGAAATTTCATTAAACATTAAACAAGATGCTACGTACTTTCGGTTTTAAATGAACAATAAATGTCAGAATAGCCTTAAATGCTTTTACTATAACTTCATTATTCCAAGCATCTAATTCTTCAGATTTTAATAAAACAGCTATGCAAGTGATTAGTGACCTAAAAATCACATTATTGTCTGATTGATTATATTTGTCCAACAAAGTCAAAAACACATCAATCGCTGAAGTTGATTGCGCGCAGAGTACCGACCGAGAAACTTGTTCGATAACTAATGCTATGAGAGATAAGATGGCCGCAACGGATTCTTCTGCTTCTGTTGATTCCAACGTTGTCATCTAAAAATCAAATCAACATTACTGCTTTTGTCAAGATAGTATCGTTCTGTTAATATTAACATCGACGAAATTGTTCATTTTCCTGTGGGCTGCCAATCCCGTAAATTTGGGTCCTCTTTATTTGACTCGATCCCAAAGGACTGTCAAGATTTAAAAAAGAAGGAAAATGGCGACGAACAAATTGTGTTAGTCACTAACACAGCGTCAGGTGGCAAGGGGCGCCAAAAAGCCAAATGCGAAAAACAAGATTTTATTATTTAGTGACTGATTAAAATTAACACCACACACTAATTTAATTATATAGCGGTAGGAACTTTCTTAATGCTAAAAAGCAGAAGTAAATAAAGCTACTTAATTTAATTTAAATTCAACAAGTGTTGATGTTTGCAAAAAAAGTTGATTTTTGAAAATGTGGGACTTATTTATTTAATATAAAATCGAAGTACAATTTACGTGCAGTAAAAACGTCGACCAAAGGGCGCTGAAAGACAATCTCGATCTACCCTGATCAAGGGTTAAGGCCGGCTCTGCACTAAGTTTCTTAAAAACTAATGCATTTTTTAACAAAAAATGTAATCCGATGTGTGACGTCTGACAAATGTGAAACATATACATATAAACAGATATTCACGAATAAAATGCCGATACGCTAGCACACACGTCAAGTAGCGAGTGTGTAGCATAGTAGTGAGGCAAGCGCTCGGTATAGGTATTGAGAGGGAACCGCCAAGTTGGAAAGAGCCGACGAGGCATGAGGCTGGCCGAATTGGGCGCCGAAACGTACAATCTAGTTTTCACTCTCATTCAAGCGTGCCATTAGATGTTTCACATAAAAAAACTCACCAAAGCTGCATAATATTCCGATGATGAACCTGTACCATTTTGAGATTTTATTACGTCTGTAACGGCTGCCAGTACAGCTAATATTTCTTTATGATGTACCGAACCAGATTTTAATGTTCTAGTTAGTTTATCAAAAGACGTATTGCTGCACTTACTCCAATTCGAAGCAAATGAATCGAGCTTTTTGTCCCTGTTTCGATTAGCGTGTGCCCGTGCCATAAAAGGACGCGAATGATTAGATGATTTATCTTTAAAATCAGGTCTACGCGAACCATTCTTAATGAAATTGCTCTGTGCTAAAATATATTAAAAAATTTACATACAGTTATAAATTATGGGAGAGAATACTTCAGCTTAAAATATAACCTCACCTGAATTTTTATATGGTATTGATTTACCTCCTCTTTTTTTCATCTCTGAATTTACATTCTGACTTTGTCGGTTTAACCACGGTTTTCCTCTCCCTTGATTGTTAGATTTATTCCTATATTTTCCCATCTTTATGTTACAGTAAACACGTGCTAACCACACTACATGTAAGCTAACTGTCAAATTAAGGATTCGTTCAAGTGACCATCACCCTACTGTACACATTCTCAGTAGCGTATCTAGGTTTTTTGGGGCCTAGGGCGGTTCATTGATGTCCAATGATGCTCCATTTTTGTTAGGCTTTTGTTAATCTCGAAATGGTTGTTTAACATTCATTTTTTATAGCATAAAAATCAGAGTTGGTGACCTAATCAAATAATAACACTGTAAGTTTACCCAAAAAATTGTCGAAATTCATGTAAAAAATCGTCTTAATTCATGCACAAAAATATCAAAATTCATCCAAAAAACTGTCAAAATGCGCCCAAAAAATTGGCAATATTTACCCTAAGGAATTCTCTGAATTCACCCATGATAAAAAAGTATTAAAAAATTATGATAACAATTGGTGTTATGTAGGCCCTAGGCTAGACAATTGGAAGCCCAGAGCTTCAGCCCTGTTAATTCCTATGTAGATCCGCCCCTGCACATAACAAACAAATTGGGTGCGCTCAACAACTCTAGCGAAATCTCTGCTAGCCATCGCGGGCCCTAGTCATTAATCAAGGTAGAGCGAGATTGTCTTTCATACGCTTTCACTCACATAAACGGTTCTTCGGTTTTATGTTAGACAAATAATAAATCCCAAATTTTCAAAAATCAACCTTTATTGCAAACATCAACACTTGATGAATTTAATTTACAGCTTGCTACGTTTTCTGTTGAGTTGTTTACGTCTTTAAACGACTTTGACTAGCGGACAAAGAAAAATGCCAAGTTATTTATGACGTACTTAAATGCCTATCCCTGATAAATTATAATGATAGTTATTACCTGTTCTATTAGTATTAACATAATAACATAATAATTTAATGAATTTATATTTTGAAATAAGTATTATAATAATTAAACATACCTTTACATCGCATTAAAAACCGCACAACAAATTAAAATTAAAAAACCAGATTCAATTTTCATATTAGGGCTCCGTATAAAAAATAACGCTCGGCAGCGACAATAGTGAAGCCTTTCGGCTCCACCGCATTACAGTCTTGCCTCGCGACAGAGATAACAGTAATGGAACAAAAAACATTAATTTAATAAGAACAAGATTTTTTGGGTAAGAAACTTCTGCGGGCGAACGCACAACATTTCACTAAAGTTTCATTGTAATCGGATGAAAGGTATTACGGTATAGGAAAGCAAAGGAAACGAACAAACAAACATTTTTTATATATACGAATAAAACAATGCAGTCCTGTCAATAATATTTTTATTAAATAAATATAGCCTTAAAATAATTACTTGCATTCCGTTTTTGCAAGGAAACGATAGTAAACGGAAATATAAAATTGTAATTTTTCGTTAAATAAGTACTATCGCAAAATGACCTTCACTTGTTTTGGGTGAGATCTTATTTATTTATTCTAGGACCAATTTTCACTCACTGTTGCAACAATATTCTTTTTACTTTATTTGTTGCCAAAAGAACTTGACAATTATTATATATACCTACGTATGACGTATGGTGACAAAAATAGTTCTCAAGACTCAAAACATCTATATTTCTAAGCGTAACAGATTGCATTTTCAAAAAAATAATGAACTTATAAAGATGCGATTCCATTTAGAATTTAAAAAGACAAAGAATTCTTCATCAAACACAATAGAAGCAGAGGTCAAATGTTTAGAATGAAGACCAAAGTTATAAATGATAGACAGCATTTCTCATTTTCTTGCAATTTCTCCTTTATTATCATGTAAAACCTTAATAAGTATTAAAATGATCCCTTTGATCTCGCCATATTGATTACGTTCAAATTTCAATAGAGAAAAATTAACTACAATCAATATTCAAATCGAACAAAATTTATTATGAACTGCTACTTTGCGAAATGTTTAAATAATGCAATTTTATTGAATAATTTTTCAGTCTTTTTTCTTGCTTTTAATGTGATAGTTCTTTAAAGAGGAGCACATGTTCCGCCCCTTACTAGCACCACATCTGAAATTAAAAACAAATCATTATTTCCTTCCAAATCATGGCAGTTTTAATCGTCAAAAAAAACCAAGTACACAGATCAGACATTTTTTTTTTGTAATTTTAAAATGATAGTTTAAAAGATATTTAAAAAAAAACATATACGAAAATCTAGTATTCTCACGCTTACCTTCGAAAATACTGAGTCTAAAATTTTGAAAAATAGTTTACAGGAAAACAAACGAAAATCCTAAATTTCAAAGTTCTCATGTAATACGGAATAGTACAGAGCTCTTTTTTATTGTAACTGGTATAAATATTTCATTGGTAGCTATTTGTAAAAGTAGAGTTCGTATAAAAATATTAATAAGCACCCCACGCTTCTTGACAATAAAAAATATTTTTTTACTTTTTAGTTCGATTTGCTATTAAAACGTGTTTTTTTTTTAATTTTTAAACTATGCATTTTTATTTTTTTGTCTTATTTTTTATCCTGATGATCCTGGTCAGGATAATGGGACAAACTTGATAAATTATTGCATTGTCATCGGTTCTTGATAAGTATGCAAAGTTTCAATTTTAATCTGACGTTTTGAAGTGTGTGAATTTCACTTTCAAAGATTCCGTTACAAACATACAGGTGAAGCTAATAAAAGCGCGTTAAAAATGAACTTACCGATACCACACTCTCGGGCACAATTCAATTTGAATTCATTTGGATAAGTTACGCCATCAGACCCACAGACAGGGTTGTAGTTATTAATGGTTCTGGTCGTACATTGGGCAATGCATTGTGCTAAAGCGGGTGACTGCGTTGTCGTGGTTGTTCCAGGAGTTACATTCTGTTGTCTGTTGGGACGATCCTGATTATTATTGTCGTTGAAGTTGTTGTTGTTGTTGTTATTGTTGTTATTTTCGGATAACCACGGGTTTCCCAGATTCCATTGAAAACCGTTATCTACTTGTCGCTTTATTCTTTCTTCAGACGGAAAGGGTTGACGGGGAGGATTTGGAATTGCGCTACCGTTTGATTGATGCATATATAAAGATGATACTATAATGAAATACAGACTATTAAAATCATAATCCATTCTTTTTTAACATAATTTATGTACAAAGTTTAGTTAACCATCGATTTAACCATTTTCAGAAATTCTATCTACAGTCAAAGCCCTCTAAGTGCACAGCTCGGAACCGAGCCCATCCTTTAAGTGCACACTTCCCGTACGATCTTTTTCATCCCCACTCTTCTAACTCCTATAGCTATCTTTATTCAATCAGATGCTATAAACAATATCTCTAAAACTCTATGAATAATATGATGGAAATGGAAAGTTTGAAAATAGCGCGCTTACGGTCGCACGTGATTGGTCGCAGATTATTCGAAGTGGAGGCTGGGGAACGTGCACTTAGAGGGCGAGTTCGTGTGCAGTAAGAGAGCGTGTGCATTTAGAGAGCGTGCACTTAGAGGGCTTTGACTGTATGCGTTTGTCCCGGGTTTAAGGTAACTATTTACCAGCTATTCGCAAATAACTCATTATTTCTTATCAAATTTTTGTAAGATAAAAATGTTATTGTTGGTCATCCTTTTAGAAGATAGACATAATTGTGCTATTGCGAACTTTTCTGTAGGTTTTTTTAAGATCTATAATTCATAGGACATAAATTTGATGTATCTCTTATCGTTTAGTCAACGTAAGCCATATAAGCGCCCTAAAAGCGTCTTTTTACGACGAGATTTCTGTATTAACTTTAAATTTAATATGAATTTATTATACACAAAAACCTTTAAGAAGAAATTCTCTAAATGATGATGAAAACAACATCAAAATTCATTATGTAATTTTAAAGAACTAAGCGAACAAACAAGCAGACGCGGATAGCAACTTTGTTTTAAACTATGGTGATGAAGAGTCTAGACAAGACAAATAACAATGTAAAATATGAATTATCACTAGACACTACTTATTATAAGTTGAAAACGTAATTAATATTAACTTACCGCAAATAAAAGCAAAAAACGAAATCACTATTCCCTTCATAGTTTTTGTTGCTAATAAGTTGAACCTTGGATCTACAAAATATGCATGCACTGCAATCCACACCGATTACTGATCACCTCTGACTGAAAACTGGTTTCGAAGAGTCTTTTATAAATATTTAAATACATACCGATAAGTTGTCAAAGAAAACAACAAAAGTATTGCAGTAATTCCCCAATTCCCGTGCGTACGTTTACACAATTAAATTTAGTTTTAAAAATGTTGTTTCCGTTACTTATTTGTTTTTTTGTTTTGTGTCATTTATCTCGTAAACAATTTTTAACAATCATGCTGTTATTAGAAGTAGTAACTGTTGTGGTCTGTAGAATTGCATTTGGCATCGTTAATTTAATTAATAATATATTTAATATCTAATTATCACGTGAAGCAATAAATAATTAATTAATGGTAATGATTATTAATACGATAAACTGATAACCAAGGTTAATAAGTCTTGTTAAATTTCATGTATTGAATATATAAAAAATCACTAACCTTTACCCGCGAATTCGTTCGCGTCGGTTTTTTGTCTGTCACTCAATTCCCACTTATTTATTCCGTGATTTTCAAAAAACACTATAATGAAAGCCGGATCGAAATCGACTCAGTAGTTTTTTTGAGTTAACTGGAGCCAAACAAAGTGACAGACATAAACTAAATATTTAAGTAGAAATTGGGAAACAATCTAACTCACTTTTTTAAGTCGGTTAAAAATAATAAATTTATTACCTATTTACTTTACTCTACATTTAAACTCATATAATTCAATCAAAACAGTTTGAGAAGTACTGGTCCACAGTTTGCAAAAGAAGTGCTATTATATTGTTTTCTAAGAATTATAATACTTCAAGTTTATTTTTCCTTCATTCATAGAATACAAACTATTTAATAAAAAAACTTTCCTTATAATTGCTAAGATTTTTTTATATTTACATATAAAATAAAATCGTCCAGAAAATCCAATGTTAGTATGAAATTTCTCGAGATTTGCCTATACATATTATATACCTATGGTAAAAAAATAATTGTAACGTAATCTGTAATTATACGTTTTTAAGATTCCTCGAGCGAATTTTCAGTTTTCAGTCAATTTGTTCTGTCTGTCCGAGCTAATCTTTGAAACGGCTGACCCACTTATGATGGCACTTCACACACAGTAAGACCCCGCTTAACGGGGGAGATACGTTCCAATAAGGTCCAGCGCTGTACGAAACAGCACTAAACGAGGTCATCTTACGTAGATAGTTAATAGGCATAAGTGAAACAGAACCGAGAATAAAAAAAATTGTTAGTTTTTTTTTTTTTGTTAAATACTTTTTTATCGCATTAATTATAGATTCATTAATTGCTAAATCGATTTTTGTTCATAAAACATTTAGGAGAATCAAATAAATTTCGAGTATAAGAAGTTATGGTTCCTCCTTTTATTTTTCGTTCAGCAAGCATTGTCGGTAGCAAGATATTGCATCAATGACACTTCGTGTTGCCTTTGAACTTCTACCAACATTTGAATCTTTTTGTATAAACTGATCCATAGTTTACGTTATAGTGGCTGAAACATTGTATTCTATATTGTTAGTGTATTATTAATTATTATTATATAAACCAATATCATATACTCACACTTAGCTGCAATTTCAATATTGTATGCGCACAGAATTTTACCCGAGCGAAATCGGGTATGCAGCTAATATTATTATATTCGAATACTCAAGCCTTTGGTACCCATCTTATCACGCGGTTTAAAGTACGCTGGCTCTTGTACTATTATAAAAAGGAATTGTGCTATTTTGTTTGTCATTCCAAAAATGTCCTCTTATTTCGTCTCTAATATAATTTATGTTTAATTTTATTGGAAACTTCTTTAAATGATATCTTGACTTTTGACATAAATGATTATCACGAATTGTATTTATCAAACGACCTTCGTGTAAAATTCTATTAATTTTGAGTCAGATTCAAAGATACTATGATCTATTGTGTAAGTAAATACCGATTTAAAAAAATGAAATGAATCGCTTTTAAGAGGGACGACCAAATACCGACATATACTGTCCCGACCCTAATTTTTTAACTCAGACGGTTCGTTTTGCAGTCTTAACGGAAATAATAGGATACGTTACGAGGCATTTTTTAAAAATATTGAAAAACATTTAGAAAAGCTAACGTAAAACTATCTGCATATATTTGGAAGAGCATGGTGTAACCTAAACTGAAATTTCTTCAAATTTGGCATACAGCAAGAGGGGACAATTAACTTCATTGAAAATATAAAAACCAGATGTGTTTTATAATAATCATTAAAACACCGTAAAAAAAAAAACAAACAATAATATGCCAATATTACGAGGCTCTTGCTTGAACTTTGAGATAAATACTTATATAAAAAAATAAAATGTTCCAATCTGCGTATTGGTGACATTAAAAAATTATAGGTTTATTGGCTTTCCGTAATAATATAAACAGATTAATGGTAAACATCCTTGCGTTAGATTTAATTTAATTTGATTATATTATACATTATTCAATTTCATATCTTTGCAAAAATTTCTAGATCAATGTCATGGAATATTTAAATTTAATATTTAATTTATTTATCCGGTATGGGAAATGATTTTAAATCGTGTCATTTTTTTAGTATACTCCAAAAGCCACTGAACAGATAAACTAAAAAATATAAAACAAACGTTGAAAAAAAAAGGAACGTTGCTCAGTTGTTTAAACAATGTCATTTTAAACGTAATCGGTTACCATCTGGTTACATGCATCTTTATTATGAATACGATTTAAAAAAAAAAGTTGAATGCCAATATTTTTTTCAAACAACGCGAATGGCGATGATTATTTTATTCTCACCTGCACAATCAGTTTTGAAAATCGTATATTGGATTGAATACGAATATTACTGAGTACAATTAATAATATAAATATAAACGACATTCTCTTATCGAACGAAGTATTGCTTAAATTTTATGCCTTAGTATCGTATCGATTAATATATCGATTTTTTTTCATCCTCAATCCTGCGTTGTTTTATTTTAATCATTAATACGCATGAACCACCAAATGTTAAATACCCATTTAAGGCTAACGATACCAACCCATCGATTGACTCTATACAAAAAAGCCTGTCTTTACAATGGAATAAAAATTTTTAATAAGATGCCCGACAATATAAAAAACATCAAATCACTTAACCTTTTCAAAAAAAAAATTGAGGACTTTTTTAATTGAAAGTAATTTTTATAGTTTAGACGAATTTTTTTAACATGTATTAAATCGTATTATGTAATTATATGCTGACTTTTTGTACCCAACTTTTGGCTATGCAAATAAATTATTATTATTATTATTATTAAAGCGAATATTGCCCCAAAGTTGTCTGCTTCGTCTTGCTTTCTGCTTCTTGTTTTGACCGTTATAACGAAACATTGTGGACCGTAAATCGAAAAAGGCCATTACAACGAAATGCAGTATAAAGGGCGGCTGTATAGCAACTGGCTGAGGTGTAATTCCTATAATCTAGATTCTAAATGAGTGAATACGGTTTCAGAATTTTTGTCTGTTTACACAGCTAATGATTTTTACAATTTAAATCTGTAGCATCGATTGATGTCTGTTTTCTTTCAGTTATGGAAATTTTGTATGAAGCGTTTTAAGCTAAATATTACATTTTCATGGTAAATAAAATGCAGTAGCATAATTAATTACGATAACTTATAGTAGTTGCTCCACTTTCTTCGTAAAGAGCGTCAATGGTGAATGTCAAAGAAAAAAAAACATGTTTGAAAGAACTATGCTCTGTCGAATCTTTCAAAGAAAATTACGTTCATAATTTGTGCACATACAAATCCAAGAACCAGCGCCGCGCCGGCCCTAGGCCTTGATCAGGGATAGAGCAAGATTGTCTTTCAGCGCCCTTTGGTCGACGCTTTCACTTCACGTAAATTGTACTTCGGTTTTATGATAAATAAATAATAAGTACCAAAATTTCAAAAATCAACTTTTATTGCACACATCAACACTTGTTGAATTTAAATTAAATTAAGTAGCTTTAATTAGATATAATTATTATGCTTCTGCTTCTTTAACATTAAGAAAGTTCCTACCGCTATATAATTAAATATGTATTATTGATCTTAATTTCAATCAAAATCTATTTTGCGATGGAAATTGTTTTTCGCATTTGGCTTCTTGACGCCCCTTGCCACCTGGCGCCTAGAGTGACCACTCCACTCACTCTATCCCAGAACCGGCGCTGCCCGGAAGTAGCACTGGGGATTTTTATATTCCTTAGAGACGCTTATGTACTGTGTTGTCAAACGTTCCATAATTCCCAATATTTATCTGTTTGATATTTTGTGTGAATTTCTTAATCGAAAAGCTTTTTGCGTTTACCTATAATTTATAGGTTTCGTGACGTGCTGTAATCTGACGAATGTAACTCTTATTTTGATTCAATTTTTAAGGCGAAAATATATGTTTTTTTTTAATTTTAAGCAGCAAATGAAATTTTGTGAAGCTTATAATGCCAAACCACAGCTAATAAAATCAGTAATAAAATAATTTTTGCAATCACAGTTAAAATTTCTGAGATATCGCTTAAAAAATATTCATAATTATATTATAGACATGTAAAAGTTCAATATCGAACAAAAATTATTGTTGTTTGCGATTTGTTTGAACCGACGGCCCCGATCTCTCATCTGCAAGTCCACTTTGAACGTGAGGTGGTAAGTCCGGTTTCAAACAAGTCTATTTTGTTTGCATTTCAACAAGATCTATGAAAAATAAACACAACTTGTGTCTCACAGTGTAAGGTCACTCATGCAATGTCCATAAAAAACGATATATTTGTGGATTTTTTACATTATCATGTGTTAATTATATATTAGTGGCAAAGTTAAGAATGCTTTATCATTTGTATATTTTCGTGTACACAGGGGCGGATCTAGACAGGGATTATAATGGGGCTTAAGCCCTGGGCCCCCAAGTGTCAACGGCACCCAGAAATTCAATTATCATGCATATATACATTTTTAATAATTTTTCATCAACAATAAACAATTGTAATAGTAAATAAAAAGTTAGGTAATCTTAATGATTAATTGATTATCAATATCGTGGTTAATGTTTGATTTTTTTTAGTGAATTAAACTTTTTTTTGACGAATTTTTGGGTAATTTTGACAATTTTTTGGGTGAATTTTAATATTCCAACCAAAAATATTGAATTTTGACATGTAATAAATATATACATGCAAGTGATGCAAGTAACGGCTAGTAACAAATATTATGATATTTGCTATTCCGTTATGAAAAGTATTATAATATATAAAATAACGTTATAGTAGGTACAGATCACTTTTACACATGCGTCGATTTTCCTCAAAAACAATAGGGCTCTTCATATTTCCATATCAAACATCCTCCCAAAATTTAGTTTCAATCCGCTCATCCGTTTGACCTGTATCGTGCTCCACTGCCAGATCAAACGAAAATATACCCACGTTCTACAAGTAACATAGCTGCAAGTCGGTCCGCCATTTTCTTTTTCGTCTGTTAGACAGTGCAGAGTACAATACAGATGAAATGGCTGAAACAATCGAAACCAAATTTTGGTAAGATATTTGACATATAAGTTTGAAGAGCCCTAATGTTTTTGGTGAATGGCGCATGCACAGAAGAAATATATGTTAAAATGTTGAGTTTTTTTCTTTTATATTTAGTGATAGGTACATTACTAGCAGACGAACAGGGGCGTAGCTACCGCCCTATCTGCCGTATCAATTATACGGGGCCCCCGGGCCACCGGGGCCCCCAACGTGCGTAAGCAAAAATCAATAAAAACTTCCCGTTTTTTTTTATTTCAGAAATGACAAAAGTCAAAAAAAGATATATCTTTTTTTCCCGCGTAAAACGTGCGTTTAAAAGTTGGCAACACCCTAGATCGGTTATCGCGGGCTGCGGGATTTCCCCGTTTAAGTAATTTACTTCAACGGGGGAAGGGCCCCCAAACAAATTTTTATACGGGGTCCCGCCAAGGCACGCTACGCTTCTGCAGACGAACAAACTTTTTTCAAAAATATATTTTTTGGACTTACAACGATTTTTGAATGTTGAAAAGAGAATTTTGACGTAAATTAGTACCTACCATTCCCCACATATGGGGAGTTGGAATGGTAAAACAACAAGTTCTATGTACACAATCCATATACCTATTTTATGAAGTTTAATGAAATTGGGGTCATGCTTGACATAAACCAAATAAAAAAAAAACATGGCACGGACTATTCAAGAAACTATTCAGTTAAAATTGCATCAATAAAGAATGACAGGAGTGACGCCATAACTGCAGTTCAATTTTGCATTGTAATATAATAAGGAATAAAAAATACGTATCATCGAATGTACGGAACTCTATTCTTACTATTATTAAATTCTTGTTTGTTTTTTCCACTACTATTGTCGCTGCCGAGCGGGCTATAAAACATGGTTTCATCTCAATCGAGCGCGAAGACGCGGGGAGCGAATAGTTATTAAATGTATTATAGATATTATATCACTTCAAAAAAAGGAAATCGTTTAATTTATTAAAAGGCCTTCCATGACATTAATGACGCAATTTTAATATTTTTTGTACATTAATTGGAAAAATACATAAATAAATGTAGCAATTTAAAATTCAAAAATTTCTTTTAGATAAACAACCAAATACGTCGACCAATCTATAAATGGAATTGCCTTGAATACCTAGACGACTTTTAGTCCGGGAGCCTGTGATCGTTTTTATTAATCAAAATCGCCAAATATGATTTTTGTTTATAATGAAGTCTCCTAGCCTTTTTTTATCCTTCTCTACCAATTTATTAAACGTTCGTTTTGGCGTAGCTGAAGGCCTCGCACTTCAGCCAGCTGAATTCGGATGTCTTCAACATTGTTAATTAATTTATAAACTTTCAGCACTGTTGGTTTCTCATTTTTTATTATTAATTTACGCATGATTGAGAGGCTACTGCAACCTAATGCACACTTAATTTATCTATGTATGTATTTATGTATATTAATCATGTAAATATAAATCAGCTTTGACCAAAAAAAGTCGCGAGATCTCTACTATTAGGGACAAATGAAATTGTATCTTGCTCTCAAAATTGAACTTCTTACAAAATATCACCGTTCCGCGTATATTACGTCAATAAAAATAATGTTTTCAATAAACAAGTCTGCATAAATTAATGTGACACCTCCTAATAATGAATGTGAATCTATAAATAGAAGACGCCTCGATTATTAACCGATGTCGTACGGTCAATTAGCAATTCATTCTGTCTGCATACAGAACGATGGATGTCTTTAGACGCAGTTTTGTTCTTGCCTTGACATTCGTCTATCTTCAAATTGTTATATCTGATTTTATAGTCTACTTCACTTAAAATTGTGCACAAGTATGAAACAGTTTACTGTCAAAAATATGCATGTTTTATACCTAAGCTAAACCAGCTAAACTGTATCTGTTACCATTTTTTTCACTTTTGAAGCTTCAAATGTCCAGAAGATTGTTTACCGAAGTGACTTCCACGAGAGCAACCAGTCAATATTTCTTATTTTATAGACGCAATGTCATAACTAAACTGCTTGCTTCAGTCATTTTATCCGTGAATTTCTTAGTCACGCTTTTTGTATCACGCGTACAGCGCAATCACCTCTACCGATTTTGAAAAACTTTTTGATGTCAAACGTCTAATGGCGCGCTTGGTTGAGAGTGAAAACGTTTAAAGGCCCCAGTACACAGTGGTCTGTAGTGGGCCATTGTAGACCATCGCCATTGTGTACAGGGGGTAATGGTCTGTAGTGGCGGACAATTGTGAATCGTGGTGCGCAATCCATTTGTTGTCGGTTTTTTTGACATACTTCAAAGGAATCGTGGCGTGGCGTGGCCTGTGGTGTTCACACAGTGGCCCATTGTTTGGACAGGTACCTACTTTTTTTGTTGCGTGCGATACTATTTAAATTTTTAATCGCCCAAAATTTCAGTATCCTGGAGCAAGGAAGAGACTTTTAGGTTTATAATACTATAATACTTGTAAACAGTATATAAATAAATAACCGCGGCCGTAATTACTTCCACGTCCTTCGCAAGTGCTTCGCCAGGCAGAAATGAGCCATGGGCCATTGTGTGAACACCAAGTGATAGTGGCCTACAGTTGCACATTGCAAAGCATGGCCCACTACAGACTACTGTGTACTGGGGCCTTTAGATTGCATGACGCTCTCTGATTGGTATTGAGTATATATGTAATACGCTAAAATAACGGTTTCTTCTCTCATTTCGTAGACCGTTAGAATGCCTATATTGCAAGTACAGGGTAGCTAGTTCGATCCCGGACAACACCAGTATAGCTTTTTTCTTTGCTAATACAGTTTGTAGGAAAGTTTTAATCAATATGAAAACAGAGCGTGCTTTTTTCGCAAATTACCTATACTTTAAACTGATAGTAGGTACAATACGAAATTTGGTAGATAGATATTATAGATGCTCGACAACAGATGTCATAATTTTAATTTCTTATTGTGGTTCATAAATGTCCGTTTTTTCATTTTCTAAAGAATGTTCTATATACTGCTAACTGTAATATAATAGACATTTATTTAATTTGCGTACATATAAAAATTAAACATACACCTCTTTTAATTTGACCTCATCAAAGTGATCAGAGTTTTCAATAATTATTGCGTCAATTCATGAACGTATATGCCGCTGTTACACTTCATTTTAGTTTTAAGCTTCCATTATTTCAATTATACAGATTGTAGCAAAACATTAATTTGGAAATACATTATCAATAAACGACATTGATGCTAAGGCTAGTAAATATTAATGCAATATAAAGAGGAAAATTTTAACTGTTTGCGGAGGATAATTTAAGTTTTGAAAAATTATTTCGCTGTTAAAAACCCTTGCGGGACGAAGAGAACTCGGATGAACCAATTAAAATAACCTAGTTTATGATGACTCATTATGTGTCAAACAGTAAATGGTTAAACTCGTGATTTCTGGACACTCCTAGCTTGGAAACTTTTCCACTTAGATGTGAAAATCAAAATATACCCCTGAAAAAAATCAGCTTTGTAACGTAACTATAGCCTTGGAGATAGAACGGGGGTCGAAAAAGGCTCCAAATGATCCGTGTAAAGTACTACGTGGCCGGCGCACTGTGTGCGCTATGAGCCACAATTTTTTATACATAAAAAATAAGACCACGGACACTTATCCAGCACGGACCAAAAACTTTTCTGGTTCGTGCTGTGTTATTAATATGTATTAATTATTTTGAACAAAATAATCTTAATTTAAAAGATGACAGACATGTAATGTTAAAAAAAATGAAAAATATCAATACAACGATTTATTTGAAGCAAAAACATGAATAAAAATAAATGCGTTTGTTTTTCAGCTTTTTACAAATAAACAATTTAATCTTATTTTTTCTGTTTTCTCTAGAGATAAAATTTAGTTCAGATAACAACTGATGCAAGTATTATGATACTAGCCTCATAGTCATTAGTCAGATTTTATTCATGACTGACCGTCTTGGAGTCATGAAATTTTCACAATTTATTGTGCGCCGCAAATCCAGATGATAGTGACTTATTTTCAGCTTCCTTCCCGACCCGGTTTTGTCCAAGTGCATATCATTTTAAAAACTTAATTATAGGTATCAAATTTGGAAGCAATTTTTACCAGTTGATGCACAAATCGGATTTAATCCCAGCCAGATTGAGATCATGTTTATGTCAAAAACGATGTAATAATGTAATAATAATAATAATAATAAATCACGAGCAAAAGCTAAATATCCATATAATAAATTTGCACCTGGGCGAAATCGAGCCGGGTAGATGTTCTATAAAACTATCCAATAGCATAGGTGCAGAGTAGTTAGAAGACCCACTTAAATTTTTTTCAGCAATATTTAGAATCGACCTTAAGGTGATATATATTACCACGTTAAAATAAAAGTGCTTTTCGTGGAGACCAATTTTGCAACGAAGTCAACTAAAAAACTGTTGTTACTATCGACCGAGGCAAGATCGTAAAACGGTAGAACCGTAGGCTCTACTACTGCAATTGCTGCCGAGTGAGCTATAAAACATTGTTTACTTAAATCGCGTGTAAAGCCGCGAATAGCGGCTAGTATAATTATAAACTTTGAAACAGGCAGTGCAGTAAGTCATTCGATTTACGACCTAATTTTGCATGACGTGGGATGGTTTGAGGTTACATTTCATTATGCTATCATAAGATCGGACTGTTATTTCCTATGGCAACGTCGGGCAAATACTACTATATTGTATATAAAAAAATTATAATGAGCCTCACCCTCATAAGCTTGCATAAGAAGTTTAACTTCTTTAGTTTTTAATATTATAATTACAGTGAAATTATTATACCTTTTTAGAGGACACTTTGATGTTTGTCATGTGAAAATCCTTACATGGGCAGATCATCACATTTATACCATAGTTTTATTTACATACTATAATCTACAGAAAAACATTTTTTATATGAATTGTCTGTATTATACAACATCTTAATCTCAAACAATGTGACGTTTCAGCATTTACTTGTATATAAAAATGTTTAATTCGAAAATTGTATCTGAAAATAGCATCTCTGTGTTACTCATTGGCAGAATTAAATTTCGAGATTTCTTTTATAATTTGGACGAATCTGTCTCGAGCGCCTGTCAAAAGACTCTATAATGACCACAATTTCGCTAAATAATGTTAAAAACGAGCCAACTGACAGCCAAAAAATAATTTTTTTTTACTCATTTGTTTTTAATTTTAAATGTCAAAATAGAATTGATTTGTTTTGCGAATTAAAATGCTTCACACTATAAACTTCTGTCCTTGTCAGATTCATGTAATTTAGGAGACAAACTAACTTCCCCTTTATTTGTCAATTCTACTTCCCCTCGATTTCTTACTTTTTTCAAACAGATACGTCGCTAAAGAAGTTAACCTTCAAAAAGTCCACTCCAGAAAAATACGTCTAAAAGTCCGGGCGAAGCCGGACTGGGCTGCTGTAGTAAATTCGTATTATTGTTTCCAGAATCGGGGTTAAAACAACATCTGACCCAATTGCTCGTCTTGTGTCGTCTTGTGTAGTCTCTATAATTAAATACAATCGTTATCAAATGGCGCGTTATCAGTAGACCTCTCTTGTTTTACATTAAACGAGGAACAGTATCTTTTTAACTCACGAACACAACTGAACTCTCCGATATTGCTGAACATTTTTAATATTTTTTTGGAAAAAAATTGTTTATAAATAATAACGTGACGTAATAATTGGAAAAAATTTGTATACCACATTTCTCTGTTTGAATTTTGAGAATTTATTTTAGTGTTTGTTTTGTTAATATTCCACGGAATTGTTTTTAAAAGGCGGTTGTATCATTTCTCGATAAACTTTAAACAAATTTAAAATACTACTATATTTTATATTTGTGAAGAAATAAGAATCTACCGTGAACAGAAGATTACATATTATAGAATACAGTGTTTTCTGGGTAATGATGAGAATTAAAGAATTATTAATTTTTGTTTTTGGTAAGTTTAGTTTTATTAATTTGAATGTTCATTCGTTTAATTCGACTTAATTTTCCTATTTTGTACATTAAAGAGCAAATTTTAACATAGCGACTTGCACCAGCGTCGACTGACAAGTTTAATCTACATATAGCTAAATCATGAACATAAGAATCATGATATCTATACTATTCAGAAAAACATCACCCCCCTTCTAGTGCAGTCGAATAAAAAGGGGGTAACGTTTGTTTTTTTTTTATATTTATTCTGGCTTATCTCAGAAACGTCCCGATTATTTACACTACATACTGTTACACTACGACTTAAGAGGGATGAACAGTGAGCGAAAATGAAAAACAAATCGACCGAATTAGCAAAGTGAGTGAGCGCTGTTTTAATTATGGTAGCCAAACAAAAATATGCACGTACGAGCCTGAATGACTTATTTTTAAATAAATGTAAACTTTTTTTAAACCTTTTGAACTGAAACTAATGAAGTTAAATCTGCCTTTTTTGGAAAGTTTAAAATATAGTTTGAGGTCATAATAGAATAAGATAACTTAAAATATGAAATTTAAATGTTTCACTAGAAAGTTTATTATACAAAAAAATATTTCAGAAACCAAACCATATACCGCTAATAGAAAAAATATTTTGTCTAAATTCTAATGATTTATTTAACAGTTATAAAACAGACGTTTGATTTGATTGAAAACTGAATTTATTGAACCAAGACGTGCTTTCTTAGCTATTATTTTGCACCTTTTGAAAACCTGCTAAAAAGCCAAATCATTTTATCATAATATTACAAAATACGAAAGATATTTAAATATTTTTAAAGATCAGTTTCAGGGAACTTAATTTACATTTATTCAAAAATATTATTGTACAAAGAACTTAAACCGTTGATTTCAAATCACTAGGTCGCGAGAGATTTCGGATGGGTCAGGCAGTGATGAAATGTTTAGAAATAAAAATAATCAAACATTTTGACAATTATCACAACATAAGACATGCTAATATTAGTTCCTACAACCTATGTAACGTGTTTTCACGCGTATTTTGCTATTTTACTGTTTTGTCCAAAATATTCCATCGGTATACTACGAATAAGATCTATCTTGAAATGTTGACTCTAACCATTGGGCATTAATTAATAGGCATTAATCTAGATCGTAATGCATTATGTACGAGCTGTGACATTGTTAAAACGAACGATTAGCGAGTTTTAACAGCCACACGAATAAAAGCATGGAGATACATACATTTAAAACAGCTGATTTTCACATCATAATATGTACATTTGTAATGTTTTCAACAGTTCAGTTCAGTCATATTTAAATCACATGTGACCTGTTTACGATGGCAACGCCTTCTATGGATTTAAATGGCAACTGACAGACAAATTACGATTAAATTGGTACAATCGAATTACTTTTGTTTTATACTTTACGCACTAGTGCAGGCATGAAAAGCAGCTATTGTATAGGGGGTCTTGCAAAAAGTATTTTCAAAATAATGCCATATTATATTTTTCATTTTTTATGTTTTTCCTTTATTATTGGGTTGCCAGGCTAATTTATATAAAAATGTTAGCTGGGCAGGGCTAAATTGTGGCGTAAACAGAAAAGGTTGGGTACCACTGATTTAAACAAAAATAAAATAATATATAAACTGTACACATTTTGTCAAAACAAGTTTTTACACATAAATCTTTATGACCTTTATAATTTTTATCATTTTTTTTTTGTTTGCTAAGTATATTAAAATTTCGTCGACTCTTTTTAAAGTTTGAATTTCTTTTATAGATTTAGAAAGTATGTTACTGATCTATATATTTTTATTTCTCTTTCTTCTGTATAAATGATTTTCACAGCTGAATACATAAACAAATAAATGGAGCTATTCAGCTACATATTTTGCCCTTTATTGATGACTAAAATTGAAGTTATTATTTGACTTTTGTATTTTTCCATTTCATTTATAGGTATTTTATAATCTTTCTGCAAAAATGTTTTGTCGTATAAAGAAGACCGTATCAAAATCGGTTTATTTATTGAAGAGCTTGATACACGCGACCCAAACACGTCACACCCCTCTTTTTGGGTCGGGTGCTAAAAATAAGACATTCATGATGTTGTACTCGTATGTAGGTAATTCATAGTTTAATACTTCTTCAATTAAAAAACAAAAATATAAATTAATGATATAAAATTAATTGTATATAATATTAAATAGAAAATTCATGAAATCAAATATGAAAATCGATAACATTTTATACGAATTCAAAATTTTACAATTTGACCGGGTCTTGGTATGTTTAGTGTTAATCAGCAGCGATAATAATGACATTTTTACAATTGGTGTTGTCGTATGTTTCAAAATCAATATTCTTCATAAAATCCTACATTTTTTTAAAGTTCTCAGTTAGTATTAAGTATGGTAATTCCTTGTAATTAATAAATCTAAAATTTATTTTTAATCTGTGCTTATCTGTCATTTACACCGCAAAAGTTATGTTGGTTTACCTCTCCGCGCTGCTTTGTAGTATACTTACAATTTTTCAGTATCCGATAAATTTCATATCAGCGCAGTACAACATT
Source organism: Venustoraphidia nigricollis (assembly GCA_034508555.1). NCBI lineage: Eukaryota > Metazoa > Arthropoda > Insecta > Raphidioptera > Raphidiidae > Venustoraphidia > Venustoraphidia nigricollis. The sequence goes on along the minus strand of JAVRKA010000053.1, from coordinate 1,493,623 downwards.
ATCATAGCACACGGAGTGCACGGCTCGTCGGCCAAGTTCTCTCAAACAGTAGCGGATTTAGGTTCGATGCCGCCCCGTCCGATATGGCGCCCTTTTTGCTCTATGGGAATGTGATTATATTGAAATTAAACATCTAATGAAGTCAGAGAACCGTAAATATGGACAACGGATGATAAATTAATTAAATTAATTTTTAAATGTCAACTGTCCTAACATTGTTTACTTTTGAAATTGTATCGTCTCCAAAATTTTGCCTCTCCTAAAATCATGCCGCCCTAGGCCTGTGCATCACGGGCTTAGGCACTCGAACCGTTTCGTGTGCTTTTCAATCATCCTCCTATCTCCAAAGTTAGCTACGTCACAGAACTGATTTTTTTCAGACGCACGCAGATGGAAGTGAAAACATAGATTACAAGACGCCATGTTCCAATCGGCCCGTCTCGCGTCTCGTCGGTTCTTTCCGACTTGGCGTTCCGCATCGCAATACCTAAACTGAGCGCTTCCCTCTCCACTGCACTACACACTCGCATTTTCCTCTTGAATTATTATGTGTAATGTTTTACATCTACCAGGCGTCCTACGATGGCTCACATTTTTTTCGTAAGCGCAACAGTAGCTTCTACTCGTTAAAAAATGGGCCGGAAAGCTACCGTGAATCAATTTAAAAAATAATTATCAATAAATATTATCGCGTTGATTAATTATTAATAAATTTTTAAATATTATTGTATTTTACAAAAAATATTTTTTAAAATAACTATATTAAAAATCAATAAAATGTATTTTTAGAAGAACGCGTGTGTTTATAAAGTTGAAAGCAATTTAAATTTGTTTTTATTTTAGAATAATGTTATTACTGAATAATAATCATTATACGTAATCGATGGAAAGATAAAATTATCAAAACTAATGTATATTACCTAGAGTTCGTTTGAAAAACTACGTCATGTGCATATGCATTGGTTCTCAAACTCTGGGTTGCGACTCAAATTTCGAAATTTTAATTTTTTGCTTGGATTTTGTGGAGGCCATAGTGCCCAGTGCCTAAATCTGGCACTGGATCCAATGAAGTTACACATGAAAAAATATCAGGCAAATTTTTATTCCCTACACAATTGTTAATTTCAAGAAACCATGTTTGTAACATAATCGATTTGTTGATATATAAATTAATATGCATGTTTAGTATGTATGTAAATGGAATTTAACAGAAGCTGAAACATTAATTGGAAGTGTCTTTTTGTCTTATCAAAAATTACAATATTTTTACAATGACAGTAATACGCATCTATTCTTGGAACTGATACTACTTATGTGTGTGACACTGATATGAAATCATGTTTCAGAGACTCCAATTAATAAAATGTTGACCTAAAAATAACCTTTTCACAGGATTGACAAAGTCCTTATAGTATCTCAACACTGGCCTGGCTTCATGCAATTTAATAACATTATAGCACGTTTATGTAGTTCAAACGATTCTCAGTTCTGAACTCCTGTTCCCCATAATATAAAATTCTTCGTATGTATTGCATGGATTTTAACTTCAAAACTATTTGGCGAATTTTGATGAAACTTTTTTTGAAATATTTTGTTATGATTGGAGAATTACTTTAGGCTATCTTTTATTTAACGATTTTATCGCAACGTTAACTAATTTAATATCTTTTTTGACATACTTCTGTACAAATGTATAAAATCGTAACGTGGTGTAGTATTTTCACAGTAGACTTTTCCCACTACCAATGCAGTCGCGACTGTGTTATATGATTATAACCCGGTGCAGTTTAAGTCATTCGGCTTCTGGTTTCACATGACGTGCAATGTACAAGTTGCGGAATGGTTTTAGACTATATCTTATTATTATGTCATTAAACAGCGGGCCGGTCAAAAATTTCAAATTAATAATCTATTAGAGTCCATCATGATTTCGATTTTTAACAAAATGGGTTAATCTATTTACACAACATTCATTGAAAAAAATATAACTAGGCTTACTCCACTCCTGAAAATGTCTATTATTTGCTAATATTTTATCAATAATATTAATAATATCGTCTTTTAATGATGCGGTTTATTAATAAGAATGATGTCACTTATCCGGCATGTCAAAAGGTCACCGCAGTCCATTATACAGGGTTTCTCGCGACTATCTGACAGTAAAAAATTATGTGCTGTCGCGATATGAGACGAGACCTGGTAGTATTCTCGTCTCGATATTTCGAAACAAAACTTTTGGCTGGTCTCGGTTTCGGACCAGTAAGCCTCGTCTTGTCTCGTCCAAATATAATTGTCATTAGATTTAACTGACGCAATAATTATAAACGCTTACCTATGCCCTACAGGAAACAAGTCAAATTTTAATTTGTAAAATATATCTGCTAGGCGGCTCACTTACCTGTAAGCCGCCTAGATGGACACTTGACCCGATACCACTTGGCTTTTGATAATATCTACTGCAGTTGTAGACGAAACGTAAGGTAGAAATATCAATGGACCACGGCTCACAAGTCTGGAAGCCAAAAAGATTTGGAATAACGCCGACCGTGAAAGCCTACACACTTCATTTTTACATGACAAACATCTTACCAAAATTTGGTTTCAATCCGCTTAACTGTTTAACTCCTGCATAAATATTATCTAATTTTGACCTAAATGAGTGCAAATTCTCTCACTTGTAGAGTGGTAAAGTAGAAAATGTTCAGATGTCAAACGTCTATAATAATAATTTGTATTGTATTGCAGGAGCCTTAATTCTGTGCCATCAGAACCTGGTGCAGGGTGCTCCAGCTCCACCCATCGACGGATCGGGTGGCATCGTAGCGTGTTTTGACGTACGTTGCGACCCTGAGAGTGGACCCGTCTGCGCAATAGACGCGTCGGGTATTCCCAGAACGTTTGAAAATCGCTGCATGGCTGATTTAGCTTATTGCCGCGAAGGAAGATGTAAGATACATATTTTTTTTTATTTAGTAGAGTAAAAGCATCGGTTCCTGACCTCTAGCATATAATCGATTTTTTTGATATTCGTAATTGACAGTATAGATTAATATACGTAACAGTATAACATGTAATAAATGAAAATACAGTGGTACCTCCACATACAAATTTTATTCGTTCCGTAACGTTGCTCGTATATCAATTTTCTCGTATCTCAAAGCAAATTTCCCCATTTAAATTAATTGAAATGCCATTAATCTGTGATAGTCCAGCAGCCACCGCCTGTTTTTTAAGTGATTAATAACAGGCTGAATCTTCGTGAGTTCGTTCGGTTCGACGAGACGCCCAAGTTTTTCCTCTGTACAAATTCTCAAAGAGGTAGGTAATGAACTGCGCAGATGTAAAACATGTCGATTTGGTAGGGTGTCGAAATTGTCTGACTAACAGTAAATTTGTCATTGAAATTTTAAGATCATATGATAATAAACTCGGAAAAATAATTGTCCTACAAAATCGATGGTTTGAGTTGGAGCGTCCTCCACGCCGAATATGTCGAAATAACAAGGTCATAAAAATTATTAATAACCAGCTGATTTTTTGTATGCAGCTTACTAAATATTAGTATAATTGAATGGCCACAAAGTCCTACAAATGTAGTGGTAGGTTTTCCTAGTCCTACGCTTGGTAAAATTGTGTTCTACACTTTATTCCCGATAGGACAAAATCAAACCTAGGTTGTTATTAATGAAAAAAGTGTTACCGTGGAATCGACAACTTCCAAGCGTAGGACTAGGAAAACCTACCACTACATTTGTAGGACTTTGCGGCCATTCAATTATACTAATATTTAGTAAACTGTATACAAAAAATCAGCTGGTTATTAATAATTTTTATGACCTCCTTATTTCGACATATTCGGCGTGGAGGACGCTCCAACTCAAACCATCGATTTTGTAGGACAATTGTTTTTCCGAGTTTATTATCATATTATCTTAAAATTTCAATGAAAAATTTACTGTTAGTCAGACAATTTCGACACCCTACCAAATCGACATGTTTTACATCTGCGCAGTTCATTACCTACCTCTTTGAAAATTTGGACAGAGGAAAAACTTGGACGTCTCGTCGAACCAAACGAACTCACGAAGATTCAGCCTGTTATTAATCACTTAAAAAACAGGCGGTGGCTGCTGGACTATGAGAAGAGACGTAAAAAAATATTAATTTGCAAGTATTTCATTTACAGATTACGTGATGGTCAAAAACGGAGAATGCTGAAAAATTATTCCTGATGTGGAATTTGAATTATTTGTCGAATGCTCTGAAGAAATATCGTCAGAATAATGAATTCGAATTGTGAAAATACAGTATGATAATTCTGTTTTAATAGACTCTTAATTGATAATTTTTAATTTCTAAATTTTGATCGACTAGTACCTGCATTATTCAGAATGAATTATATAAAACTGTTTGAACTGAACATCACATGTAGAAAAAAATCACGATTTTTACGATTTGTTTTAAATTTTCTAATTTTATAAGATTCAAACATTTTTAAACGAAAAGTCGTTAATTAAATTAATGTATTATTAATATTTGTATTTTAGATAGAATTAAGTTAAAGTAAGGTATAAATAGACCGAAAAGTAGAAAACAAAATGTAATTATTGACCAAATCACCAAAGGTGTGTATTTATGAATTACGTTAGTTTAAAAAACTGCATTTTTAACTGTTTTCAAAACTATTATTAGGTACAAATGGATAACTGACAAAATTTTGACCACAATGTTTACTGCTCGAAAAAGTTATTATTTTTTATTTTATGAATTCTATTAAAATCTGATAAATATTTATGTATAATTTATTAACAGACTGTCTTAGAAATTTTCACATTAAAATGTCAAATGAACAGGAAAAAATATTAATTATAAAACTCTAACTTAAAAGTGTATAAGTAATAGCAAAACAAGAATTGTTATAAGCTAATAAGTAATAATTTTCCATATTTTACTACTTTAAACATATCTAGGGACGGATTTGTAAAGCAAAAAAACTATGGCTTTCGGCTTAGAAATTAGAATCATATTCTGGAATATTCTTTGTCGCAAGAAAAATTTAATTTTTAATTTTATTGTTTAATTTGTCTTTTTCCTGGACGAGAACAGTTTTAAATTTTTAAAATGAAATTTTTTTGTTCATAAGTACATATTTCATTTTTGGATATTATTTTGAATATACATATATTTGACACACATTATAAATAATAGGCAAGAAGTTTTAGTCATTAAATTATAATGAAATTTACTTAAATATAAAATATAAATTAAAAAAACAGTTATTTATTTTCTTAAATTTAAGGAGATCCTTGAATTATAAAAACAAACATGGTATGAGACGGGATTTTTTATATTAAATAAATGTTGTATTTATTTTATTTATTTATTTTTTAAATAATAAACTGTTTAGGATAATCTATAAATATAATTTCTTATTGTGGAGAACATAATATATTCCGAAATAGTGTCTAATAATTTGAAAACTGATATACGAACCTTACGAATTACCATTTTAACTAATATTGATCATCGTCAAAACGTAATATATTATTTATTTATGAGTCCATTTGATAGACTTTAAACAAAAACGAGGTTTTATCTGATTTTCTAATACCTACATTCTTTAGTTTAACCTAACCTCGAAAATAAACAATTTAAATTACTTATTAACTATTTATAGACACAAAATTACAAATGGATAAAATCTTACAAATACTTCTTTGGTCACAATTTACAGTAACTCCTTTGCGATATATTAAAAGTCGAGTAGGTACTTACAAAATTTGCAGTTAATAACGGAAATACACTGACTATTGAGAAATTATTTTTAAACTGGCTGTTTATCAGCTGTTCAATATGCTCCCTTTATTTCAACTGCATAGCTCTATCCTACGAGAAGTTGGAAATCTCTAATTTCTGCGAAAATTCTTATTCAATCTTTGATGTTAATACTTCAAAATAAACTTGAAATGTGTACCATTCTTTCCATATGACTTTTAGCCAAGATTATTTGGTTTAAATTTGGTTTAAATAAACAATTTAAAATCAGATAAAAACAAGAAAATTAGAACAAGTTTTTGTACAGAAAAAATTAAATTTGAAAACAATAACTGAGCAAGCCTTTGTCAGTATTTTTAACATAATTTTGCAAAGAAAACACTTCAAAATGTTAATTTGCCTTCCCGTAATTCGAAATCTCGTGACGTGCTGTAAAGAAATAATGACGAATATCGCGTTTTTTGATTCAACTTTTAGGGAAAAAAAATATATTTTTTGAAATTTTTAAGCAGCAAGTCAAGTTTTGTAAAGCTTAATGCTTACTCACAGCTATAATAAAAACGGTAATAACATAAATTTTGCGATCACAGCTCGAAATTTCCCGAAACCATTTAAAACACATTGGTTAAAAAAGTGTTTATCACGGAACATTTTGGATAAAGTGTTAAACAGTCCGCACCATACTGCCCGGCACGCTGGGCGTCCAAATATTCTGAAGACGATATGTTTGTCGTTGGTCTGAATCTGAAATGTCATTATTTTTATTAATTAACTCACCGATAAACTTTGACAGATGAAAACTCATCTAGTGCTCATCTAATTAAAAAAAATTGGTACATGTACTTATCTACGCGCGTTAGAAGTTATACTTCTTTGACGTGATTAAAAACATTTTTTTTAATTTGCATGCAAATAACAAAAGGTCTGGCTACGCGCGTACGAACATGGTCACTACATCTATTCTGTTGGTAGCCTTTTCCTACGAGCAGCTTCAACCCGTTAATTTTGATGTTACGATGTGCTTACATAGTTTACCTAAGTACTAGACATTTTGAATGTCTACAAAAAAAGATTAAGGCCCCAGTACACAGTGGTCTGTAGTGGGCGATGCTTTGCAATGTGCACTATCACCTGGTGTTCACACAATGGCCCATAGCTCATTTCTGCCTGGCGAAGCACATGCGATGGACGTGGAAGTAATTACGGCCGCGGCTATTTATTTATATACTGTTTACAAGTATTATAAACTTAAAAGTCTCTTCATTGCTCCAGGATACTGACATTTTGGGCAATTAAAAATTTAGATAGTATAGCACGCAACAAAAAAAAAGGAGGTACCTGTCCAAACAATGGACCACTGTGTGAACACCACAGGCCACGCTACACCACGATTCCTTTGAAGTGTGTCAAAAAAACCGACAACAAATGGATTGCGCACCACGATTCACAATTGTCCGCCACTACAGACCATTACCCCCTGTACACAATGGCGATGGTCTACCATGGCCCACTACAGACCACTGTGTACTGGGGCCTTTACGTACATTGTACTGAATAGTTGTCCAAAAAGCCCGTCAATATTATTATGAGGAATTACATAATTACTACTTTCGCAAATAATTCTCAGTAGACAGGCATGGCCGTCGAAATTGTACCTAAAACACAATAAGAGTTTTTTATTCAAATAATTAAATTGCGAAAACATTAAAACGTTAGAAAATTCGGGCCCTCAAGAAATTGTACATTCCTCGCTCCGATCAGAATACAAAATACGAATAAACATCTAGTCTGGGGTCGTCCCACATTTTTTTAACTATGCTTCTTAATTAACGCAAGCCTTGGGACTGGCAGTAAACTCCGAAAAAACGATCGATCATTACAAAACAAAGCACACGTATTTATGTTCACATCTTAGACTTGAAAAGGGCCATAGAAATAAAGCGCACGCAGTGCATTGTTGATATTATATACTCAGTGCATTAATTAGACTGATCTGTTATACATGTGAAGCGATGCAATCTGTATACCTGTTTTAAGGTCACCAGCTCAGGCTGTTAATTGTTAGGTATGTCAACCTCTCATGTTCAAATCCCAAATTAGCACAGATTATTTTTTTTTGTGTATACGTAACTTTTAAATAGGGTGTCGAAAACAGGAACGCAAACCTGACGCAGGCTCCGTTTTGGCAGATCCTAGCTAAGGCGATGTGCATACCTGTCTAAAATATTTTCTAAGGTCGAAAATAAGTGATCTCTTTCATCAGTAATGCGCTGACTACTTTTAAATCGCTTAGATCTATCGACTATAATTGGCCAACTTTGATGTAAATCTTCAATTTTTACAGGTTCCATGAATTGAAACTGAAAATTGGTCGTAAAAAGCATTTGTTGTTTCGTCCCAAGTTTTATAGGAATCGCGAGACCAATGTTAAACTATAAAACAAAATTAAATTAAGATGATTAAAAGAATTATGCATTTCAACAAATTCGTAATTACACGATTTTTTTAGGATTGTAATCTACGTTACAAATAGATAAAACAATTTTTTGGAGAATATTTCGGAAACTTTTTCCACAAGAAAAAAATTTCCAGAAGTGTATTATTCAATGTAATTTCAAACACTGAGATAAGTCATTGCTAAACAGAATATCTGACTATTTTGATTTTCAACTTCCTACTAGTAGTTTCTTTACAATTTTTTTTTACCATTTTTGAACTGAACCATAAAAACAATTAAAAAACATTAATGTTCTCTTACTTTGTATGTGCATCCCATTGGATAAACTAGCGTTCTTATTTTTCTATATTGCTGCTTTTGTTCAGTAATGGAAATTATTATAAAAAATAATGAAAATGCCAAAAACTTTGTTACGTTCATATTAGTGTACCCGTGAAGCAACTATTTCTGTAATCCTACTTATTCGTGAATTTTTCGATGAAAATTTATCGGTTTACTCGCTTTTTAATTACTTGCCTATCTCTTATTAAATGAATATACACTTTCCATAAAAAATTAAGTAAGTATAATCGGTTTGAAGTTTGAGTTGATGTCAAAAATCTTAACGTCACTCAAGGTCATCTCGTTAATAAATGACGTCATCTGGAAGTGCGTCAATATTTTTATCAATTAGGCAATATCAATTGACAATTCACTGACTGACGTCGTTCTCTCACTACTATCTAACGGAACGAGGTGACCTCTGTATCTATTAACCTTTTGCGTCGCTGTCGCTCAAATGGGTCAGATTTTAAACGTGCACAAGACGTTAGACACAGTTTGTAAGGTCTAAGTCAAAATGCATAATTTCCTAATATTTTATCGATAAGTACAATCAGAAATAAAGAAAAGGATAAATTTCATCAATACGAATCCCACGGTATCAACTCACCTCGGCAGAAGGGGCCAGGGCGTACAGACGTTCCTTGTTACAGACAAAAAATTAAAAATCGTACAGCCAAGGCAAACCGCTCCGCTATAGTCTTATGACGCTATGCAGATCAAGGTATTAAGGGCCCACAAAAATTGATTTATTTTATCAAACATTTCAAAACAATAATTGCTATTTGTATTACATATTTTATTTTGGGTATTATAAGGAAAAATAGTCATCTCCCAGAAGTATATTAATTATAAAAAAAAGAAAAAAAAACTTTAACTAATTGGGTGGTAAGCAGGGTCGGCTATGTTTTTTTTCGACCGCATTTGTAAATTATTGACTTAATTAAGAAACAATATGCAGTCGCGAACGTCTTTGTAGAAAATAGTATATTCTAGAAAATTATTGATGCAATTTTCACCTATCTAGAGCATGATTCTTACACAAAGTTGAGTGAGCGCTGGAAAAACGTTTTTAACGAATTTTTTCACCGTAAGGACGCCCTTTAAAGCCAATTCAGACTAGCCGTTCTCGGTTACGATTTACCGATCCGGTTGGGAGCTCGACCAATCGAGGCGTAGTCGTTCCCGATTGCGGTTCGGTTCGAGCGTTTAGGTTCAGCTCTAATTTCAACCGGACCGTTCGCAACCTTAGCCAATGAGAACGCTTGCTGGTGTCACGTGACTAGCACAACTCCACTTATTTTTGTTGACGTTTAACTACACATCAAACGTCAAATCATATTTCAAAATTGCGCATGCGCACCGAGAATAATCATAGAACCGAATCGGGATAGTGTGAGCAGCCTAGATTAATCGAAAACCGAACCGGAACGGTGAATCGTAACCGAGAACGGCTAGTCTGAATTGGCTTTTAGGCGGGTTATGTACAGAATACTATAATGTATCGATTCGGAATAAAATTAGCCGATTACTTTCCCAATTTCTATGCGCTTTTTAGAAATGTATAGGATAACTAGTTCGTTCGTCTATTTTCTTGACCTTATTAAAGTCTGAACTAATTACACGTCGCCCAAGTGCCCAATTCTCTTAAAAATACGTCGGCCCAAGATCCAAGCATGTGTTTGTTTCATTATAGTTTTTAAGCCGGCCCTGTCCGCTCATTTCAGACTTTTACTTCTAAGAACAAAACTGGCGATGTTAATTTTCTAAATAAAAAATAATGAGTAATACTACGCAATTCGTTGATTTCATATTTACTTATGAATTAGAACATATTTTTTGTTGTTATTGTATATTAATGCCTTTTAGATCAGGCGCCCAAATGTATTGTCATTGTGCCAAGTTTGGTAGGATTCTGTGCTGTAACTAGGGCAGTGCCCAGGCATAGGGCGCAGTCCCTGGAGGGGCGCAAAAATGATCAGATGATATCAAGTACCTATATTTAAACAAAAATTTAGTTTTTGGATGAGAGATTTTTTTGGAGACATTGTCCATTTTATTGTCAGAACTGGGTAAGATTAGAACATTTTTCAAGGGTACAGTTATAGCAGCTTGCACCGGCCGTATAAAAAGTTAGTTACGGTACTGGCCTCGGATTTCAATTCTTTTTTGTAGGATATTACATAATTACACCAAAATAGAAATTCGAAATTTAGAAACATAAATCAAAATTTAAAAAAAGAAATTGAATTTTCGAAAAAAGTTCGAAATTTAAAAACAATTCGAAATCTCGATGAAAAATTCAAAATGTCAATTTTTTTCAAAATGTTTTGCAAAGGTAGGATTAATTATTAAATAAAAAAGTAGTGAATAAATAAACATCGTGTAAAATTACATAAACGTTTACTTGTTTTTTTACATAATTATTTTCGGAAAAAAATTGAACTAACTATACATATTACAACCTTATTAAGACATTTTTGCACTACCCCCTATGAAATAGCTGCTTTAGATGCATTATGCAAGCATGTAAAGTATGCCATTACGCATTAATGTGATAAAGTAAAATAAAAGAACGCAATCCAACTAATTTAATAGTAATATTCATAAACTACCCGCCAGCTACCACTAGAAATATATTATCATGGATGTACGTTATATAAAACAAAAGCAGGCGTCAATAATAATTTTCATAAACAACCTAACATAAGTGAAGTTTGTTTCACAATTGAACAAATTCGAAAAATATATCGTTAGATGAAAACCATAGACATAGGAATATAGTGACAGAGGGTTTTAGACGAGGGGGGTTAAGCCAATTAAGGGACGCGACGAGGTGAGTGGTGTCTGTCTGTCATTGGCCGGCTCACTGTGGCATGAAGTTTATGTTGGTAGTATGGTGTAAAAAGAAAATTTCTTTTGTATGCGGCACAATGCGCCGGCAAATTAAAAATTGACACCATTCTTACTTTGTACCCGTTTCTCAATGGAGAACTAGATCCTTGGTGAAAACCAGCCAAGTATAGGTGGTACGTGCAAAAAAGCCCATATGTTAGACATACTTTAAAATATCATTATGATCCCCCTATTAAAAACCACGCCGATCTAGCATTTACAGCAGCTTTGCGGACCAAACGTTTACGATCATCTAAACAGGACGCTAAAGCGAACGTTACCTTGTTTTTATACGGTACTATTAAATGTAATTTATATTTCGTATAATACCGTAAACAATTTAAAGCAGCTATCCGAACATTCTGAAAGACAAAAACAAAGCTATGTACAGTTTATCAATCATATTTGGACCAGCACTTAATTTAAAGTTTTAATTTCATTGGACAAAACCTTTATTCTTTACTAATAGTATTAATCCCTAACCATCTGTAACATAAGTAAAACTCATGTTTTCAACCCATCGGGACTAATCGCATAGTGTATTTTCAACATCACCTTCATCCTCACTTCGTGGCAGTTACAGACCAATCGGAACGCTTTTTATATTTCTGACACTATTAATTTTTCTCATTAGTTGAGCAAACACTTAATAATACACGAATAAAATCAGTTGAAAATACATGGTGTTGAACAAGGTCACTAGATTACCCCGTCAATGAATGACGTCAGCTGGAAGATCATTCAATATTTTTATTAACCAAGTAATATCAATTGAAAGTCAACTGGATGACATCATCTCTCCACTACTATGCAACGTAACGAGGTCACATCTCTATCTAATAACCTTTGGGTGATGAAACTATTAAGAAGTGACGTCACATGTCGGCCATTTTCAAAAAGAAGTTCTGGCGGAAAAAACTAACTCAAACATTTACCATTGAGTCTTCGAATCTCGAAAGTTTAATAAAAGCTGGTATTAAATCCTGAGTACAATCGTTTAGTATTGTTTCTTCTTGTTTTAACATTTCGCAGAATTTTTCTAGAACTATTTCAACAGCAAATTTATCTGTCAAGGCCAAGCATGCGCACAACTGTTTACGTATCTGCAAAAAACAAAAAATACTAGTCGCAAAACCTCAGCGATAAAATGTTCAATCCGAAATATGATTTTATATAAATCCTCAGTTGTTAAACTAATGTAAAAACCGACTTACTTTCGGAAAATGCATTACCAATAACATATATGGAACTGACTTCAGCAAGAACGACAAAGCTATCAAATATTCCGTTTGGTAATTTTTCTCAGCAGTCAATTTATTACAGCACAATGTAAAAATTTTCTGACGATAAAGGAATCTAAAAGGCAAAAATTGTGTGTATAATTAATGTCTTCCTTCAAGTTCGACCAATGAAAGAGGTCCTTCAAGTTTTACCTAATTTTACAAAAGCTATTTTCACATAAAGATTCGCAATCTTCTTGCATAATTAGCTCAAACCCTTTAGTGGCATCTGGCGTTTTTTCTAATAAAGCTATCATCTGAAAAGACAATATATGGTTAGTAACTATTATTAAACCAGCTAAAATGTGAGCCATCGTGGAACGCCCTAACATTACACATATTCACGAGTAAAATTCCGACACACTAGCACACGCTCAAAGTAGCGAGTGTATAGTGTAATAGACAGGGAATCGCTCAGTATAGGTATGAGAGGTGAGCGTTAAGTCAGAAAGAGCAGACGAGACGCGAGTATGGCCGAATGGGACGACGCAACGTGCAATCTAAACATTTTCACTCCCGTCCAAGCGCACCATCAAATGTTTCAAATCAAAAACGTACATAAATAAAAAACGCGGATATTCACAGGTTGACAGCAAGCAAAATTGTATGCGAATGCTGGGTTTCTGGTATGACTTACAGCTTTCTAAGAACGTCACTTGTTTTTAAATAAATCTCCATTTAATTGAAAACAAATGACATTCTTAAACTTAGAACTAAAGCTGAAAGTCATATCAGAAGTCAGAAACGGTTTTTCGAGCGTCTATAAATTATAATTAAAATCAAAGACAGACAATAATTAAATTGTAACGTCTTAAGGAAAATAAGAAATCACGAAAAGAATTATTATTTTGATTTACCTTGTCCAACCAACTTTCTGAATTGGGAAAGCCTCGCATGAATAAAGCTTTTGTTACCCAACTTATTACTCCTGTATGATTATACATTGTCACTGCATTTTTTAACATCGCTTCAGACATTTCATTTTCTAATTTATCGAGGATATTAGTTACTTCATTATCTGAAAAAAGACATATATTTGATATATGTATGAATTTATTTCTTTTAATAGAAAATGCAAATTGAATAGGTTAATTGTTTTTTATTCCCTCCATTTTGCTTTTTTTAATACATTTTAAATCTTCTGTAGATTATGTTTAAATACTGTCGATCGATTTTGAGAAAATTGGACACTCAAAAATCTCCAAAAATGTCTTAAAATTTGAACTCTAATTCACATAAAGTATTACATATGAATACATAAAAATAGATAAAATTTTTGAGGCCTTTTACAAATCTATGGTCACTTTTTCGACAGTTTGTTTTGATTTATTTTTTCAAAAAATAAATGTGCCCGATTTATAAATAACCAGAAAAAAGGCGGTGCCTCTTACGTGGCTAGTGGCCGATTCATGACCTTGGTTCCAAGTAAAAGATGACATTTTAGTGATTACCTAATTAATTTATAATCTTACGTTTTTGTTTTACCATCATAGCAAACACAATTTTAAAATGAAATAAAACAGGTCTCTTAGAAAGTAACTAAATAAAATTTAACCTGACGGGTAAAAAACAAACCGCTGCAAACCTTTGAACACTCATGATGGTACAGCACTAGCCGTTTCAGGATAGAATTTCCGGTTAACCGAGAACCAAGGTTACGAGAATAAGCAAAACGCGTAATAGAGTTTTTTTGTGCATTTATTATAGCAGCAATGTGGAAAGAAGTTTTTTAAATAAAGTAAAATTAAGTATCATACCGTCTGAACATTTATTTACTAAATTGGCCAGAAGTCTTGACGCAAACCAATGACAAACATTACTGTTCGAACGCAAAGCAATCTTTATTGTGTGCGTTACGATGTCCCATTTCACTGGAATAGCAACATCAACTTGGACTCTACTTAAAAGGCCGTCCAACAACGTTATAAAAATAATTTGCTGAACTGAAGAATTGGAATTATTTAAATAAGCATTTAAAATATTTTCTGTCTCGTCGTTTAAAATCTTTTGTTGATCGACCTGACATCCCATAAAACTTTTCAATATGAACGCTGAATCAATTAAAATTTTCTCCGGAATTGCCTCTTTACTGTCCAAGTAATTCTTTAAAAGATGAAGAAACTTTGTACCGCACTCATGTTTTACAAATAGTTTTCGTATTTCAGTATTTTCTAGGTTATTTTCTATAATTTGTCGACAAAAATTCAATTTTATTTCAGTAATATTTTCATCAGAAACAAAACAAAACGTAGAACACTTTTCGATTATTTCGTCACTAAAATGTTCAATAGAAACCAAATTGCATATCGCTTCTAAGAAGAATCGTAGAGTTTTGCAATCTTTAGAACTGAAATAATCCGAACGAATGATTTTGTTTTGTACCTCGATCGGAAACGATTCACCGAGTGTTTTTAAACAATCGATAACAACACTTCTAAGAGTTGTGTTTGCTTCATTTATTACAATTTCGAGTAACATATCGTATACGTGCTCTCTTAACGAATCCGTCAAGCAAGATGCTAATGAATTAATTCCTTTAAAACCAGCAACTTTTAATTCCAAATTATCATGTTTTGTCGCATCCAAACAATACTGAAAGATATCGGATACTTCCGGACAATCGGATAATTCTTTATGATGGTTTTTCCATTCTGTTGCGCAGCCGACAATACATTGCAGAATTTGTGCTCGATAAGTCGGATTCTCTATTATTAAATATTGATTAATTAATGTAGGTAAAATGTGTTCTATAATAAATCGACACGAATTTTCCGAAGTCTTAGATATATTTGTGAATATAATATTTTCCTTTTCGAATAAATCAGAATCAAACTGGTACCCTGAATTTTTATTATCTATCAGAAAATTCAAACATTCGAAATAAAGTATTTTTTCTGTATCTTTCCCCGTCGATAGTAATTTAACAAATGCAGTCATTGCCCTCACAGCACAATTAATTAAATCGTCGTCCTTAGAAAAAATTACAATCTGTTTTAAAGATCTCGTAATCGGTAAAATGTATGGCGCAAAATCGTTAACTGAAAACGTTTTACAACTCGCCTCCTGCAAAAAAAAATTATGTGATAATTACAGTAAGACCCTGCTTATCGCGGGAGATACATTCCAATAAATTCCTACGCTATACGAAACAGCTCTAAATGAGGTCAACTTAATACTTAGATACCAGGCATAAGTGAAACAAAACCAAGAATAAGAAAATTTGTTAGTTTTTTTTTGTTTAATTTTGCAACATTTACTGTTAAATATTTTTTTTATCACATTAATTATAGATTTATTTATTGTCAATATCGATTTTCGTTCATAAAACATTTATGAAAATTAAA
Organism: Venustoraphidia nigricollis; assembly: GCA_034508555.1. Taxonomy (NCBI): domain Eukaryota; kingdom Metazoa; phylum Arthropoda; class Insecta; order Raphidioptera; family Raphidiidae; genus Venustoraphidia; species Venustoraphidia nigricollis. The sequence goes on along the minus strand of JAVRKA010000053.1, from coordinate 1,477,550 downwards.
TTAAAGTCGGAGTAAAAAGCTATGTTTGTGATGAGGAAGGTTCCTCATTTGACATATTTTGTTTTTTGTGAAAAATTCATCTAATGTAGTTTGCCTTTTTCTGTTTCGTTCAGCAAGCTGTTGTCGATAGCAAGATATTGCATCAATGACACTTCATCTTGCCTTTGAACTTCTATCAACATTTGAATAATTTTGTATAAACTGATCCATAATTTAAGTTATAGCGGCTTAATTTTTTGTTTTTAGAAATTGCGTAATACTGAAATAGTATTAAGCAGAACAGCGTTAAGCGAGGTCTTACTGTATATAAATACAAAAACCAGCAATACAAACTCCCCATGAACTTTTTTTCCTCGATCGATGTGAGTCTTGAATCTCGATACTACAGAATTGTAATCTCGAAGCATGCTTTTGAGATTGGCAGTCGTTACTGATATAAGTATTCAAACAAAAATACTTACCAATAGTTTTAAAGAGTCCATTTTTGCAACTTCTAAATTGGAATCCAACTTTTCCAATAATAAAGGTATACAAAATTCCGCAAATTCAGGTAAAACACATAGACACTGACATAGGGACTCCGCCAAATCGTTTCTAGTGATAATCTAAAAAAAACGGATATGATACAGACATTATAGATTATAGACACTCGACAACAGAGTTCATAAGCGCCTAATGTAATATATTATATTGTGTCAGAAGCGTAGCGTGCCTTGGCGGGGCCCCGTATAAAAATTTGTTTGGGGGCCCTTCCTCCGTTGAAGTAAATGACTTAAACGGGGAAATCCCGCTGCCCGCGATAACCGATGTAGGGTGTTGCCAACTTTTGAACGCAATCTTTACGCGGGAAAAAAATTGCTTTTCTGACTTTTGTCATTTCTGAAATAAAAAAAAAATTGGGAATTTTTTTAAAATTTTGCTTACGCACGTTGGGGGCCCCTGTGGCCCGGGGGCCCCGTATAATTGATACGGCATATACGGCGGTAGCTACGCCCCTGTATTGTGTTAAATATTTTTTTAATGAACTGTAAATATAACTAGCGGTTTTGAGAACAATACATTTCGATCGTTCCATATTCATAAATCACTAAGCTACCAAAATATCTCATTTAATTATTAAATTGTAACTGCCACCTAGTAGTGAAGTAAAGAACTTGATATATCATGTACAACCGTTTGTGATTGTAACCGCGTAAAAAAAACGACTGAACCAATTTTCAAAAAAATTATATGATACCAACCGGTAAACATTCTGAACAAAATAGTGTCGAACTTTTTTAAATTGGTTAGTCCCTGGAAAAATTATGCCTGAAGAAATAAAAAAAAATAAAAATTGAGATGATATATTGAATAACCTCTTTTGTTTTTTGAAATCAGTTAAAAAAGTATTCAAAGTCTGGGCAGCAGTAGATGTGTCAAGTTTGAACAAAATCGATCGAGCCGTTCTCAAACGCACAAATTTTATAATTCAAGTTTATAAATACCCGATCGTCCGATGGTGAGGCTTGAAAATCAATCGGAAAATAGCAACCAATCACATCAAACATATCTTCCGTCAAATTGTGGATAGGTACGCTTGTAAGAAAATTGGGGAGCCATCTGAACAAAAATAATAAATTCCGAGGATCGCGTTCACCATCGATTGCATTAATAACACCAAATGGTAGTTTCTCACCCATCTGTAGCAGTTCTAAAAAAAAATAATTATTGATCCTTATCTATACTAATATTATAGAGGTAAAGTTTATAAATTTGGATGTAAGATGTAATTTCCGAAACTATTAATCCAATTTCAAAATTTTTTTCATCAATATTTAGAATGAACCTTCAGGATGGATGTAGGCTATATATTATCGCGTTAAAATAAAAGCGCTTTTTGTGGTACCAATTTTGCAACGTAAGTTGACAAAGAAACTGTTGTTACTATCAAGCGGGGCGCAACTTCGTAAGGTAAGATTGCCAAAAAAAAAAAACCCGGGTCGCAGTGCCAAAACCCTGCCGACAATATAGTGTATTTGCTAATATAGGCAGTGTGGCTTTGTTATGCGAACTTAAGTTGGTTTTTTGGGCAAAATAAAAATTTGGCTCCTTAATACACCCCTTAAAAGAATACTTTTTTCTCAGTTGCAATATTATTATCAATCGAACCTCTATACCAAATTATATACAACTTTCAGAAAATAATTCACTATCTGTAAACTAGTATTTCATAAAATTTGTAAGTCCGGTCCTGTCGGCCCGATTTTATTAAAATTTTAGGAACACTTTTCAATTACTACTAAAGGGTTAAATATCAATTTTGAAAGGATTCTGAGAATTTTTTCGGTATTTTGGGGCCCAAAAACATATTTTAACCCCTAAAAACTACCCTTAAAATGGCCCGATTACGCCCATTTTAAATAGGCTTCTTGCGGTGATGGATTTCAACACGTGGGCCAAATTTCGAAAGTTATTGCCCGCACACATATATATATACGTATATATATACGTGTATATATATATATATATATATATATGTATATATATATATATATATATATATATATATATATATATATATATATAAATATATATATACATATATATATAAACATTTTTAAAAATGGTGCCAAAGTGTTTAGGAGCTTATGAAACGTCGAGAAAATTTGGTCCGACCCCTAGGTCCCGCCATCCGACCGACGCCAATAGTGTATGTTGCCATATGGCAAATACACTAAAAACTTGCCCATAAAAAATAAGGTATATTGTATGATTTTTTAAAACTCACCAATGAGATTTTTAGAAAGCAGCGAAGACACAATGTAATAAACTTTATGTCTGTCATATTGTGTTAATTGTTGACAGACAACGTTAGAAAAAATTGAAGAAACTATTTTTACCGCAAATTTTTGCGGTTCTTCCAAAGTCATGTCAACTATGGAATGTATCCCTTCGAGTACAGTTGGAAGAATCTATAATAAATCAGTAAAAGAAAAAACAACTAAAAATTGTGAAGTTTGTTTTTTATCAGGTTTTAGAGCTATAAACATAATTTTTCAAAAACGGTTAAAAATTAAACAGACTTTATAAAAGGAATCGGAATGCCTTTAAAAAGGATAAATAACTTCTCCCATTCAATTTAATGATGGAATTTGATCTGACATCTGGTGAGAGAAATTAAAACCATACGCACATTACATTCATGAACCTTGATCACTTTTTACATGTTGTTAGCGTTATTATAATATACAGATTGTATCAACTCAAAGCTGTCCATAGGGCACTCTGTGTGTAAGACAGAGCACCATACACAAACGATAAGCAAGAGTGAGATAAATGATCGCTAATAGGTAGTAATTACTGTGGTTACTGTAAAATAAATTTAAATAAACGTCTTTGTTTTCTAAGTAAAAATAGCCATTTTATCAATTAATGACAGTCTGTAGTCACTACCGAAATTATTGATAAAATGGCTATTTATACTGTTCACGAAAAAATCCAAATAATTAAATGGTTTTATGGTGGTAATTCAACCGCCGACGTAATAAATTAATTGATAAAATGGCTATTTTTACTTAGAAAACAAAAACGTTTATTTAAATTTATTTTACAGTAACCACAGTAATTACTGCCTATTAGCGATCACTTATCTCACTCTTGCTTATCGTTTGTGTATGGTGCTCTGTCTTACACACAGAGTGCCCTATGGACAGCTTTGAGTTGATACAATCTGTATATGAAAAATGGCGGATTCGACATTACATTTGGCCTAAACTCCGCCCATATGTTAAATCTCATTAGATTATAGAATATTTTCGTATGATAGAATATAAAGACAACGACTTCATTTAAACAATATTATTTTATCAGTGATTTCTTTTTTGAGGTTGGTTGAATTCTTTTTCTAATTATTTTTATTTCACTGTTTATATTGTTCATGTATTTAAATTAATTTAGAAATTATGTACGTTTGTACAATAGCAATTTGATTAGATAAATATTGTTTTGGGATTTTTGGCTATATATTTTGGATTCAAATATTTCCTTCGAATAAAGAGTGAAAGGTGATTAACGGTACAATCTTCGAAGAAAGATGCTAAATACAATGAAACGGATTTCAGTTTAGCTATTTTAAAATTAAGCGCGGACAAGCGCACAGAAATACATTAAAATGCGAACCTCTTTATTTTTTTAATTTGGCTAAAATACAACAAAAATTACGAATACTTACATCATGATAATCTTTCAGACGGTCACAAAAAAATGTCACTATGACATCTATTTCGTGTTCTGTTAAGAGATTCGACGGTAAGTTTTTTACAATTTCTGTCAATACCCACGTTCCTCGCTTCCTTAAACTAATGTCAGCACTTGTCAATAATGGTTCAAGATTTTTCACAACGTTCACCAATAAAGTACGTTTTGAAATTATCTCTGAAATTTAATTTTACGTGTTAAAAAGATCTGTGTGAATGTTTTGACCTACTTAAAATAAACACGACTGTTTAGCTTATGTATTTTGGGACGACGAAGATGTATTAATGATTTAAACTAGATCGATCCAGTACGGCTAGACAGAAATTGCAGGCGATCGTCTGACGGTCGTTGTTGGTTTGCAAGTTCTGGTCTAATGTGCACTACTTCGTTAAAGAACATGTGTAGCTATATGGTACATACACTACTGGAAAATGCAAATTTTGTGTCCTGCGAGTGACACAGTCTAGGGTGTATTCCTTTGGCAATTTCAAGATGAAAATATCCAAGCATATAACAAACGCACATCACGTAACGTTTCTTTAATAAAAAAATGATAACAAAAGCGCATCATACATGCTGTAAAAGGGATCTTTAAACTGATATGCAAAAAACAGACAACCCCAAAAGGGATCCAAAGGTAGATATACCGTAATCGTAAGCCCACACGGATTCTCAAAAACGATATTTTCATAACACTCTGTAAGTAATATATTGACTATCGTAGAGGGCCTTGCACCTTGGAGTTGTTGAATTACTTGCACAGATATGTTGATCTGTTGTTTAAAGTTCAGGAACAAATTATTTACCTTTACAGATATTTTCGCAAAATTCTTTGATAACATTTTCTTCAAGATCACGATTTTTTAAATCGTCATACATTGTGCCAACTGACATAGTTCTCTTAAAATAAATATAAAAACTGCGTATGTACCGATTACATAAACATACATTAGATATCTTAAATTTTCGAATTAAAAATATTACATTTGAAAAAATAATTCAAAAACATAACTAACATAACCACACATTGCTTTTGAAATGACATAACCTCACACCCTACGACCATAGCGCAATTTCAAATATCCATGAGATTGTAGCCGGCTATACTCCTTTTCCAACTACCCATTAAATTCCTTTGGAGTCTATGGTAGTGGGGTTTGCTTGGCGCCAATAGTTATTAGATACGTTATGGGTTAATGGTGTTTTATTTTATTTATTATATGTGAAGATTTCGGATTATATTTTTGCCCATTATAATTCGAAAATTAACACGGTAAGTTACGTAAAAAATATCATACATTCCCACAACATGCGTGATACACTCGTTACAATTTAGTACTATACACCTGTTACGTACGTGAGCAGGGGTACGCCATTGTAGTTTGTACAAACATCAAACAATTGTCAAAGTAATCAACGCCGACAACCTGTTGGTTCGGTCAGTTGTTAATACGATTTGTTTTGTTTCAACACGCTTGTTCTGTAAGTATAATAATTTGAATTTACATTATTGTAACTCTCCGCATTATTTTACAAATTTGAGGTTTTCCATGTATATTTAATAATAGTTTATAACAAACTTTTGGGTTATGATCAAAAGGACATGAAAATTGCTGTTTAAGTCCTTTGGCATATTAGTGACGACATAGGTAAAATTTCAAAATTAATATGGATAATTACTATCTAATATTAAATATTATATTTCTTGATGTCAATCACTATTTTTAATCTCCGTAATAATTGCATTTCCAAAAATCCTGAAAGTAGTTCATTTCAAAGTAAAAAAATGTAAGACTGAAAATTCGTTGCAAATTTAGAAACTTACAAATATATTTATTTTTTCGAGGAGACTAGAATGAACGTTTTGAGTTTATCGTGTATTCAAAAAATACGTAATGTGTCGCAATTTAAATCATTCAATTTACAGTTACTATCTTCGAAATTGTTGACTAAAAAAAACTTCATCTTCTTCTGACGTCATGACGAATTCAAAAGTAATGTTTTTTTGGTTCGTTTAATAAAATTGCGACATTTTAAAGTCATTCACACCAAATATATGTAGTTTTTGATAAATTAATTTTCAAACTTTTAAGTTAACAGTACTATACTGCACAAGCCTTAACAGGTTGAAACCAGCAGTGGTTTTTGTAACAAAAAATGCTGTATAAAAAAAATACGCTCTATTGTTCTCTGTTGGCGATCAGGTATAAGTATCTAAATAAATTTGGATTTTTTTAAATTCTTTTTTCACTTATACTATCCGTATACAAAAAAGACAATATTTAATTTTTTTATAAATATCCATTATTTTGAGAAATAAAGTTCAAGACATTTAATTTTCTCATTACTTACAAAATTAATATTAAACACAAATACGACGTAGATTAGTAAACACGCAATTATTTACTGATTGCTAGTTATGGAACACCTTACTAACTCGGAAATTTTTAATTTATGTCGTAATGTAAGTACAATCAAATAAAAAAATACTGCTATTTTGGAATTCATTACTCGCAATCATGTTTAAATAGAATAGCAGGTTTAATTTTTGCAATCTTACCGACCAAGCTATAACTATGAAAAGCATATTTACGAAAATTTATAAATGACGCTAGAAATACCCCGAGGACACGGCCATTTTATTAAGCGCTATGTTAGTAATTAAAAAAATTGAAATTATAAAAAATCAATTTCAAAGTAAGCTTTAGGCAGCAGAAAAATGCGTATTTGATGTTTTGTGATCACCTTTTTTTTGTCTACGCCAAAGGCTCCACCCCTCTTCAAGAAATTCATTGAGCAGCCGCACTTAGATTTAAGTATAGATAGATAGATGTAATCTTTATTAAACAATTAAATTTGGTATAATAGCGTCAAAAAGTTAGTACACATTTTAAGATTGCGAAATTACAACCAATTTAAAATTACAATTTTGCATAAATCCCATTATAATGTCTTGTTAAAATAATGCTAAAATATATCATTATTACTTGCTACTGTTATTCTATTTCTATCAGATTCTGAATTCTCAAATCGTGCAACAACTGACGCTCTGTGAATGCTATCAATCGCAATCTACTGACCGTCCAGCTATTTTGGATAAACTGTACTTAATATAAGATATAATATGTTAATTCTGCAAAGCTTCAGAACGAACTATATAATTGTATGTTAAAAATCTACTAATAACTAATATTAATGGTGTTGATAATTTACCGATATTAAATTGTCGTTTTCCGCTCTAATCAGTGCTAACGAAACAGAAATATTCTGTGACTTACGACCGTATAGAAATGGAAAGTTCATCTTTGATTCATTCAAGACCCCTCGCTACTGTGAGAGTTAATGTCTAGCTACAGCTAAAAATAATTGGCTCTCGCATGTAGTGAATTTGAATGTTGTTATCGCTATTGTAATGTTTTTGATCTTAATAAAAAGACGTTTTACACTTGAATAAAAAAATTTTAATATAAAAATGAATAGTTTTTACAATTACATAATTGTTTCATAATCTGTACAATTGTGGTTATACATTACACCTCCACCCATAAGCAAACATAATTTTTTTCTTTATTACAAAATAAATTTTAAGATATTTTTTTTTTTATACTAACTATAAATAAGTCTGTCAATTGGCTTAATAATACGTTTAGGCCTAATCTTATTTTCCTGAGAATCAGTTGGCAAGTTTGGCATCTGATTATCAGTAAAATTCTTAGTCATATCATTTTCGCTTTTTACAATTTGATTTAAGTGTCTTTTCCAAATAGTATTTAAGCTAGGTACATAAATCAAATAATGCCTGGTGCCAATAATTTTTTTTATACAGCCACGCAACCAACTTTTTTTGTTTATTTTTCTATAGTCACGAACTAAAACAGGATCATTGATTTTAAAAGATACCTCTCTCGTTCCTTTATAATTTTTGATCTGTTTCCTTTGAGCCGATATTACTTTATCCTGAACAGTACTGTTGGTTGCCTGGTTTTCAGAAACTTTTGGATTTATAAAATCAAAATTAGATCGGATCTGACGACCAAACATGAGCATTGCCGGACTCTCTCCGGTAGTGCAATGGGCAGTAATGCGATAATTTAATAAAAAATTACATAAAATTTTGTTTAAATCTTTACATTCTCCTTTACCGATAGCATTTAATAAGGCGTATTTTACAGTTTTCACTGAATTTTCCGCTGCGCCATTGGTTGCTGGATTAAATGGAGCTCCCTTAAGATGTTCAATATTATTAGATTTTAAAAAATTTTGAAATTCTATCGAAGTGAATTGAGTTCCCGAATCAGAAACAATAGAAAAAGGGATTCCGAAGCGTGCAAACATGGTTCTTAGAACTTGAATTGTAGCTTCGGATGTAATTTTTTTCATTATAAATACTTCCAGCCACTTGCTGTGAGCATCAATTACGACTAAAAAGTACAAATTTTGAAACGGGCCCATAAAATCTATATGCAGCCTTTCCCAGGGCTTTATTGGGTATTCCCAACATTTTAATGAAGATTTTGGGGGTGAAGGTTTGTTATACATACAATGGTCACAATTTTTTGCGACTTTTTCTATTTCCAAGTCCATTTTTGGCCACCATATGTAAGATCTGGCTAAAGACTTCATCTTAACTATACCGAAATGAGAAGAATGAATTAATTTTAACATTTCATTTTGAAGTGCTTTAGGAATGACTATTCTGTGACCGTAAAACAAGCAGTCTTCAGTTATAGATAATTTATCTTTTTGTAGAAAAAATGGCTTTAACTCCCCAATAGTGTTATGGTTCCAATCTGTTTTCAGTTTGTTTATTACTTCCTGTAACACTGGGTCGTTTTTAGTCTCTCTTTTCACATCATCAAACTTCAAAGGAATGCAAGTATTTTCATTCAAATTATTTATTACGATCGCGTCACTATCTTCACTTCTCATTTCGGTTTTTGGCAAGGGTAATCGTGATAAGCTATCAGCAATGTTTTTATCGGATTTGATATACTGTATCTCGTAATTAAAATTTGACAAAATTAATGCCCATCTCTGTAACCGATTTGCCGATACCAATGGTATACCCTTTTTAGGTCCAAAAATCGTAATAAGGGGTTTGTGGTCCGTTAATAATTTAAATGTATTGCCGTGTAAATATTGATAAAATTTGGAAACTCCAAAAATTATCGCGAGTGCTTCTTTCTCTATTTGAGAATAAGCTTGTTCGCTTTTGCTTAATGTGCGCGATGCAAAAGCAATAGGTTTTTCATCGCCATTTTGAAAGATGTGCTCAATAATGGCTGAAATCCCGTATGCTGAGGCATCTGTGCTCAATTTAATTTTCAGTTTTGGATCGAAATGAACCAATACTGGAGCTGAACTTAAAATTGTTTTAATTTGTGCGAATGAACGTTCGCAATCGGTTGACCAATGCCAAGGTTCATTCTTTTTTAACAAATTATATAATGGGTACAAAATGCTTGCACTGTTCTCAATGAATTTATTATAATAATTTATTAATCCTAGTATCGACTTTAACTGAGTTATATTTTCAGGCTTGGGAGCATGAACTATCGCTTCAATTTTATCGTTAGTTGTGTGCAAACCCTCGCAATCGATATTGTAGCCTAGGTAATTTATTGATTTTTGAAAAAATTCGCATTTATTTCTAGAAACCGTTAAGTTTGAGTCTTGAAGTTTATTTAAAACCCGTTCCAAATTATGCAAATGATCATTTTTGTCCTTTCCCGTGACTACTATATCGTCCAAGAAACACACACAACCTTCGATGCCTTGTAATAGAGTGTCCATTATTTTTTGAAATTTCGCAGGTGCACAAGCTATACCGAATGGTAAGCATGTGTACTGAAACAATCCTTTGTGGGTACTTATAGTTAATAAATTCTGAGATTTATCTTCTACTCCGATTTGTTGGAATGCCTGGGATAAATCTATTTTAGAGAATTCTTTTCCACCTTGCAATTTTACAAATAATTCCTCTATTCGAGGCAAAGGATATTTGTCGATTGTGAGTACTGGATTTATAGTGACTTTATAGTCACCACAAAGACGGACTGAACCATCTTTTTTTAATACTGGGACTATCGGTGTACCCCATTCTGAATAGTCTACGGGTTTTAAAACGTTGAGATTTACCAATCTTTCGATTTCCGACTCTACTTTGTTCTTTAGTGCGAATGCTAGGGGTCGCGGTTTAAAGAATTTGGGCATTGCATCTGCTTTTAATTCAATTTTTATTTTACTTTTATTAAATAACCCCAACTTATCGCTAAAAAGTTTTGGAAATTTATTGAGAATGCTATCTATGTCAGTATTTTCAAAAGCAAAGTGAGTAGGTAGAATTTCCAATTTTAAATCCCATAACCAGTTTCTTCCCAGCAATGGAGGTCCACCATTTTTCATTATATATAAAGGCAATAATGTTTGTTGATTTTTATGAAATATTTTAACATTAATTAAACCTACCGGAAACATTTTCTCGCCTGTGTAACCCACTAAACATTTTGTTGTTTTTAGCAATTTACACTGCGAGAAATGTTTGAGGTACATGTCGTCCGAAATTACGGACACACTTGCTCCAGTGTCTAATTCAAAATCAATACTTTTATTCTCAACCTGCAACGTGATGTTAATAGGCTGAGTTGAATCCCCCGATTTAACTGCATAATTTATAGCATTTTCATTCGGGTCATCTAAATAGTGATTATCATTATCTTTATTTTTAAGTGTATTTTTTCTTTTACACACTGTAGCAAGGTGACCTACGACATTACATATATTACATTTTAAATCTTTATACCAGCATTTGTCCTTCGTATGTCCTTTCTTCCCGCACGTTCCACATTTCTTCTTTTTAGCGGCATTGTTCACTCCAGTTGAATTGGTTGAAATCTTGAAAACTTCTGTCTTTACTTCCACACCTGGCAGATCATAATTGTGACGAGAAGCTTCTTTGCTTGTTGCCACTTCCACCGCCTTATCGAACGTTAATTCGTCGACATTTTCTTCGAATAACCGGTCCATTAAATTTTGCTGTTCCAGTCCCATTATGAAGCGATCTCTTATTGCGGTTGAAAATTCCAATGCAGTGAACTTGCAATGTGCTGCTAGACTTTTTATCCTGGCAGCCCACTCGGTGATGGATTCATTACTGTCCTTTTTCGCATTATAGAATTTATACCGTGCCGGAAAGTAGGATTTTACAGGTGCAAAATGCTTATCAAATAACGCTAGTAAATCTTTAAAAGATTTTTCTTCTGGCGTTATTGGAACACTTAGGTTGTAAATGAGTTCGTATGCTTCTTCATTACAAGCATTAATTAAAATTGCTCGTTTACGATTTTCATCTACTATTTCGTTCGCTAAAAAGTATTGTAGCAATCTGGCTTTATAAATGTTCCAGTTACTAGTGCGATGATCGAATTCCCTTAAATGCCCCACGAGTGGTTTTGCCATAATTAATTATTTTAAGATAATAATTTTAATACGCGTACCAATTCTCGTCGCCACTGTAATGTTTTTGATCTTAATAAAAAGACGTTTTACACTTGAATAAAAAAATTTTAATATAAAAATGAATAGTTTTTACAATTACATAATTGTTTCATAATCTGTACAATTGTGGTTATACATTACAGCTATATTATGAAGGATTAAAATGTTGAATTGTGTGCACCGTAGAGTAACTGATTAACTCATTCCGCCGCGAAAGTGGAAAGATTCTGGTTTAAATCCAGACGGTGACGTGTTGGAATAATACATTTTTCTAATAGTGTTACAACAATGAATGTTTCTTAACAATTATAGCAGACTTAAGCGATTATACTAAATATATAATTGTTATAAACATTCATTGATAAATTGCTAAATTAGAAAAAAATATTTTTTATCCACTGTCACCGTCGGGAAAGATTCGGGTTTGAATCCCGACGGTGACAGTGGATAAAAAATTTAGCATTATAACAATGAATGTTTATAACAATTAAACTGTACTTCCTCATCTAGCGTAAATACTTGTCGTCGGACTGAATATTTGAAACGCAAAGTAATTACTGAAGCCCTGTGAATACCATCAATTTACTTGCGCATATGCGACTCACCCGCACCATATATGCGAGCTGTACTTCTTCGTCGGATGTTAATACTTGTGGATGTTTTTTTAAATATATTTTTTATGCCCTTGTCTCTATTTTCAGATGTCGCAGTTGATTGCTTCATTAGGCGAAGACATGAACTTACCGAATGTGTAAGTTTGAAATTTGTTAGTTATATTTTTAAGAACAGAGCAGCACCAAACTAAGTGCTCGCATGCAAATTAGAAAATCTGACTGCTTCAGATAGTCGAAACTGACTGATTCTATTAGTCAGTGGAATATTTTTTACGGAGATTTGTAGCATCTTTATAGAAAATATTCTACTGATTATTACTTGAAGCAGTCAATTTCGACTGCTTGAAGCAGTCGCTGTACAGCCGGTCTATTAGAAAGCAAATCATTTTTTTTTTCTTTTTTCCAGAGATCCGTCTATTTTAGACAACATGGTCAATGGACTCAATGTAAGTTTTCTAACTATTTTATTTTCGTGTAATCCGGAATGTTAGTTGCATTTTTTCATGAATATAAAATACAATTTGAAACAAAGCTGAATTTTCTGATATTAGTGGCTGTACTCATTTTTAACAATGACGCCATTTTATTTAAGACGTCCACTTTTGTAAGTCAAAAACTAGCCCTCGTGCAATCTTGAAGTAGTTAAAACCAAACCGACATTTATAAGTTGAGATTGAGTTACATTTACATTGCGTACTTGATAAAAATATTGAAGTCTTCCAGCTGACGTCATTCAATGACGAGGTGACCTGTGTGTCTAATGACCTTACTACCAAAGTTATTAGAAACAGAGGTGACCTCCTTCCGTTGGATAGTAGTGTGGAAATGACGTCATCCAGCGGACTATCAATTGATATTGCGTGGTTGATAAAAATATGAACGGTCTCCCAGCTGACGTCATTTATTAAAGAGGTGACCTGTGTATCTAATTGCATGGGAAATACAACTTTTAGATTATAACAAGTTGTTCTTTTGTGATTGGATTGTGAGAAAGGTGTTGATATTTGAATGAAAAAAATTCTTGCTGAAAGATTTTTTATGTAATTTATTTTAGTATGAAAATGGCCAGGAAGATACTAAAAATGAATTTGACATATATATAAATAGTGGGCAACAACAGCAAATGCAAGTTCAAACACTGCTACCTCATAACGCCGGTGAAATGTATAATCATGTTTTTCGACCGTTGATTCCGTCACAAATCCCCGCCACCGAGGAGTTCGCCGGTCACTATAATTTTGAAATCTTACTAAATAATCAAACTTGTGGAAAATACGCGTGGGTTGTAAGTATTTCTGTTGTTCTAATTGAAAAAAGAAATTATAATGAGCCTCACCCACATAAACTCACATAAGAAGTTTAACTTCTTTAGTTTTTAATATTATTTCCAAGTTTAATTTTTTTTATGTCAGACTAATTAATAATTACACACACTTAGCAACATACTATAAACTTATGTCCTTGTCAGGTTTCATGTAATTTAGGAGACGAACTAACTTCCCCTTTAGGGGTCAATTCTACTTCCCCTCGATGAGTGAACAGACTTTCAGTTATTATGATTTTATTTACAGTACTCGGTGATTCTTAACAAAGTGTTCATAAAGCTACAAAATACACTACCTGTTATATTTAAATGGGAACCCCCCATACCAGATTTGTGTGTTCGTGCAACACCGCTATTTACCTTACCTCAGTATGCTCAAGAACCAGTCGTAAGATGTTTGAGCCATTCATCAGACTCCGATCCTTCAAACAGAGGTATAATAGACTAATACAAATAAATAAAATCGTAACTTTGAAATAAAAATAGGGTCGTCCCACATATCAAATTTTTGATAGAAATAATCAAAATAAAGAGACCCCTTTTTAATAATGGACCAACAGTAATGCTGGTTTGCAGCAAACATTTCAAAAAATTGATTTGACATTGACCTTAAATTGTGGTCATATATTACAGTCGAATGTCGTTGTGAAACTTTGTCATGTAGAACATTAGATTGTACATATACAAAAACAAATGATTAGTATACATAGAATAAGATTGCTTCAAGTCAAATTTTAAACAAAATATGTAAAAGTAGTTGATTAGAAGTAAAAATTGTTCAAAAAACGTTAAAGACGTGTACAACAGCTTAAAAAAAATTGTTTCAATCGATCATTTATTTTTCGAGCAGGATTAATTTGAAATTCTACAATGCTTTTCTTGCGGAAAAAATGGTTACAATCTAAGACGGGGTACAGTTTATATTTCCTTGAAAGACTTGTATAATCGCAATTTGTTGGTGCAGAGGTCGCTCGCTGACAACGACCACTTACAATTTCCTACTCAGCGCCATCTATCTAATAATAGATGTACGTAAATCCGCTTGCTTATGTAAGCAAATGCATCACCAATAAAAGTATATATCTAAATCTACGGAATATTTTTTTTCCCTAATTGTGCCCTTATTCTAATCTAGTCGATCAATTGCCGCTTGAATATTTTGTGATAGATCGTCGCTACTATAAATCTGAGCACCCTTAATCTAAGGTCATTATCAAATCAGATTTTCTTACAATGCTTTTTGCAACTGAGTATAAATGTAATTTCTCAATAATTTGCAGGTATACCAAGAAATGTTTCTCGACACATTTTGCGCTGCAATAATCCAAACACACAGTATTGTGGAACGGTCAATGACCGTTTAAGTGTTGTTACACCTCTTGAGACACCTCAAGCTGGTGTAGATTTTGTACGAATGATGTATCAATTTATGTGCCAAAATTCGTGCACTTCAGGTATGAATCGAAGACAAATCGATGTCGTTTACACCTTAGAAGCACCAAAGTAAGTGATCAAACTGAATTTTTTTACTATTTCAGGTCACTAGAATGTAGATTAGAATTAAGTTTAAAAATTAACAGGAAATTGGACAAAATAAAATTATACAATCAATTGATTGTATAATTTTATTTTGTCCAATTTCCTGTTACTTTTTAAAATATTTTTGGATTTCTTTTTATGCAATGGAAAACACTTCACAAATAACAGTCATTCACTATTCATATACCTATGCTTATATAGCTGGCACCCCTAGCGATAAAGTTTGTAAGTGCCCATCGGCATTGTGTTTTCTTGAAAGCTAAAAAGAATCCAATAATCATTTCAAAAATATTTTTTTCTAAAAGTAAATTGGTCTTCCATTTACGAAACGTAAAATATCAAAATCGGTTAATACGTAAATAATTATTAGAGTGTTGCCTAATAAAATGGTTATTGTGTTACAGTGGAGAAATCTTAGGTCGCCGTAAACACGAAGTACGGATTTGCAGCTGTCCAAGACGCGATAAAGAAAAGGAAGAAGACGATTTGAAGAAGAAGAACAATGAAGCATTCCAGCCAAAACCTAAAAAAAGGAAAATACAAATTGAACCAATGCCGTTGCCTTCAGGCAAAAAAATTGCCAAAGGGGAACCCCCAGACAACGAAGTATACACTGTACCTTCAGTAAGTATCAATACTAATAATAAAACTTCACATTTTTTACAGTTCAGCTCTCTAAATATATATTATCTTTCTAAAAATTTAACAATAGAGGGGTTCTGATTTTTGAGGCGTAATATTTGTAAGAGGGGTTGCAGAAAATATGACACAGCGTGACAAGGGGGGTGGGAGTCAAAAATAAGAGAATTTTCACCTGACGTATTTTATGGATGACCCCCAGTGAAGAAGTTGCAGACAATATTATAATATAGAAAATTTATTTGTTGAGAAAAAGGACTTCTTTAAGTGAACACTTATTTGTTATATAATGCGACGTTTCGTCCCTTTATTGGGACTTTTTCAAGCTTATAACTGTAATTTATAATAAAGGGACGAAACGTCGCATTATATAACAAATAAGTGTTCACTTAAAGAAGTCCTTTTTCCCAACAAATAAATTTTATATTAATTACCAAGGACAAAAAAAAAAGTCATTATAATATAGAATTAATCTATACACATTTCGTATTACTTTTAGTTTACGGTTGTCGGTCGAGAAAACGTATTAAAAATTCTCGACTACAGTTACAATTTAATGTCAGGGGCTGCAATTCGACAAAATAATTTTGAAACATATCAGCAACCACTGGCAGAAATTGATTCATTGTATAGTAAGTATTATATTTATGGAAATACAGTAGATTTTTTGTTAAGTCAGCGCCTTGGGGCTAATGGGTAAGATTACGCTGACTTAATGCTAGCACTCTTAAACACATAATGAACTTACTGAAGTTGGATCATTATCAACAGATTCACTTGATTGTTTAACAAGTTATCCAACCTATTGTATCTATTAACCAAGGTCATTAGATGCACAGGTTACCTCGTTAATAAATGATGTCAGCTAGGAAAATCTGTATCGAATAACCTTGCCTGTTAACAACACATCGATCGCTTCCGCGAATTAAGTTTTACACTTTTCGTGATTCAGATGATGTTTCTTTAAGTTGTGACAGCGCGTAAAGCATTGAAGACGATTGAAAACTGTAAGGCGCTGACTTAATATGAAGCTACTGGATTAGTGTTGCAGTTTTATTTATAGATATTTTTAACAAGATTT
Organism: Venustoraphidia nigricollis; assembly: GCA_034508555.1. Classification (NCBI taxonomy): domain Eukaryota; kingdom Metazoa; phylum Arthropoda; class Insecta; order Raphidioptera; family Raphidiidae; genus Venustoraphidia; species Venustoraphidia nigricollis. Next base: position 1,460,620 of record JAVRKA010000053.1, on the reverse strand, counting down.
TTTTTGCAGAGAACTTTTCACAATGAAAGAATTAAGAAATGTTTTTTTAATTAATAATGGACAAACAGCGTATTTAAATTACTTTTTTATAAATCAGACATGTGAATTAATTATAAAAGTAGTAGAAAACTGCGTTTTTTTTTTCTAAGAATATACTTTTGTTTTTTTTTTCTATTAATATTATTATGAAGTTGTGAAATTTGTTTACATCACCTATTCAGTATATTTTTTACTTTATTATAAATTTATGAAATTTATTATATAAAGAAATTTATTTCAAAAATGTTTTTTTTTTAATTTCGGTAGAGTTTATAATATGTACTCCTTCCTTAGACTTATCATCCACAACTATTTTTAAGGTTCCGTACATCCAATGAAAAAACGGAACCCTTACAGAATCACTCTCTTGTCTGTCAGCTTATTTTCTCTGAGTCTACTGGATGAAAAAAGTTGAAATTTTGTACATATATAGAGTTAGATAATCCAAGCACGGACGTGTAGCATAAATAAACATTCCGATTTTGGGGGTTAATTTTGTGGGACAAGTTAGAAAATTTAAAAAAAATTCAAGTGCATTATGTGATGTATTAAACGAAATAATTCGTTATGAGATATACTACTACAGGACACGTTTGATAATACACTGCTGGTTAATCCTACACGTGCAGTAATCCGCTGTTTTTAAGTATGTAGAGGTCTAGAAAGATCGTTCTATAATCCGACATATTTACGATATTGCACTCTGTAATCCAACACACGTGTTTACTTGACAAATATTTCGTGAAGTCGTTCGCTCTGTAGTCTGACAATCGACATTGGAAGGAGAAGACGTCACGTTGTTTGTGTTATAAAAGTTCGAAATTAAAAATTGTTTTATTGTTAGAACCTTTAAAAATGCATTATGTATTATATAAAGTCGTTATTGACTAGGAACAAAAAAAAAGTTAAAAGAACTCTATTTTTTATAGTTACTTACATCCAATAATCCGACGTTTCCACTAATCTGACATGAGTGAAAAATTTTGTTTTCGGATTAGTGAACGTGCCCTGCATGTTTTTATAATTTTAAATTGCATAATTTAAGAAGGAAAAAAAACGCTTCGTTAAGATTTAATTTATTCAAAGTTAATATATACAATTTGCGTGATTACAATCTTTGGTAAAACTCATATTATGATCTAACAATTGTTTTTTTAGTTTAAGGCATATTATTATAAAAAGTAAAACTAACTGAAAATAAATTATTAAAATTAAAACATCCTTGGTTTCATAAACGGAAGAAAACTCAAAACAGCAGAAATAAGTTCTACGGCATGTAGAATAAGCATTAAACCACACAATATGTACTCAAATCTTAGAATATACGCCTGTTTGGCTATGAAATACACCACTGGTAGCGATGATGGAAATATTAAAAAGACGGAGAGCAATACAGGAAACGCTGAAAAGAATAATATATCGATAAATTGTAAACATCGAGTTTAATAGGAATCGAAAAAAAACGTTCTCTCTACACTACAAAAAATGCGTAGAAGATTCGCTTTTATCGGGCATCCCCCGACGCCGCACGTTTTTTTTTAATAACAATACGAGGGAAGTAGCGGTTTTTTTAACAGTGGAAGAATTCCTCAAATTGGTTCAGTAGTACCTGAAATTAGCATGAACAACAAACTTTATTTCCTCACCTCTCTCTGAAAGGTTTCCTTTTCGTCCTAAAAATATTCTTAAAGTTTCGCACACAATTAAAAACAATAGTAGTCCAAATTCCCAAAGCATAGTCCCTGTATCATAGTCCCTATTTACATATTTGATTGCGCTCATTCCAACCTCACAAACAGCGAACATTCCAAAATAAAAAGAATTCAAATATAACAAAATTTCATAAAATAAACTGATGTTAGCCATGTGTGAATTTTTATTTTAAATCTACTTTGTGGACCTTAATTTTGCATTGACGAAATTCTGCCTATTTTTAGATTTTCAATTTGACAGAAATAGCCATCAGAATTGGTAACCCTTCACCTGTTGGAGTTCAGTGGAAAATGTTTTTAATAGTGGCTGACCTGATTGGTGGTGTCAGAGGTAATGTGTCAAAATATGTCAATTGTCAAAAGAATTTAATGTTGAAACTGAATCTCAATTTAAACTATTTTTGCAAAAAAATTTGAATAGGACAACTGTCGACATTGATTAACTATGTAAAGTAATAATTATTAAAATAACATATTTGGAGCGTTCTTGAATCCAACTTCGAAAGGTAATTTGACAGCTATAACTTTAACCACTATCTTTTTAAACTCAAAAGTCATACCCTATTTTGAACAATTAAGTAAAACCTGTCCTTTTCTTCTGACATATGAGTTATTGGTTATGAATTACGATTAAGGTTATGCCTAACTCCAATCCTAGTAAATTTATTCGATTACATTTTCTCAACCGAATACACACCTAGGATAGTAGTAAAGATAATACATTGTACAAGAAATCAGAAAATGAACAATGTATCTTAATACGTTTTATTAATTTTTCAAGATATTTTTGAACATGGAAAAAGAAACTACACCAAACAGTCGTGCTGATCTTTACTTACAAGAAATTGAAGGAATTGATGACTACTGGGGGCCAACCTTCAGGTATTTTTTCAACTTTATATACTGAGCGCATCCAGATCATTGGTGATCGGTCTCTATTATGTGTAGGGATGCAAGATATATCGAAAGCGCCTATTATATATTGATATCAATGTACATACATCGCGTATATTGATATGTAAACACTGATTTTCTAAATCTATTAAGAACAGTAGTTCAATTAGCTATTCATTTTCTAACGAAACTCTTTGATTACACAAGGAGAAGGGAAGAACAGTTGCCTCTCCCCATTTAGAGTAATGGAATATAGTGTTAAAATGTATGAAGCTTACTTCATACTAATCCTTTTTTTCCGCTATTGAACTTTGGCCTCTAAAAATTTATCGAATTGCACTTAATGCCTCAGCCACACACTTGACGAGTGGCATGGGAAGTAGCGAGGAAAGGAGGCAGAGACGTTGTGTGGCCGCGTTACTCGTCATGCCGCACGTCATGCTCCTCGCCATGCCCAGTGCTCCCTCGATTGTCGGTTTTTTGTGCGCGAGTCAAAGGACCGGCAATAAAAGCACGAGTAAGCCGGCCACATCCTCCCGCGCCACTCAGTACGCATCAAGCGGTCTAAGAAAGGCATAGTGCGCGCGCTGCCACAGTATCGACCTCCATTGCCGAAAGGCGAAAGCCGAGTGCGAAGCGTCGCGAGTACAGCAGTGTCTGGCCGCTTAGGGCAACATCGCGACAGCGCGATGAGCAGAGCGAGGAGCAGTGCGAGGAGCATAGTCTGGCAGTAGGGTAAAACGTTTGGATTCTATAGTATATGACGTAATGAATATGGGCACATGGCAAACGTAATGTAGATGGCGGTAGGTAACGACCTAATTTATGATTAGGTTTCACTATGGAGTATCGTAAAAGTGTTCCTTCGTAAGTTGCGTAATTTAAATAAGAAATAATTTTCGATGTAATTCTGCGATGTTTTAATATTATAGCCATTAAAACAAATAATTTAAAGGATATTTTATGGAGCAGATAAATTATTTAATAATTATTTTGTTTAACACGACGTTTCGTAATAATTTGTTACTTCTTCAGGTGCTCTAAAAACAATAATATAAAATATAAAAATATGTTGGAAATACAAATAAAGAATTAACAATAATATTAAATATCATACATACAACAATTATTAATATTATTGTTAATTCTTTATTTGTATTTCTAACATATTTTTATATTTTATATTATTGTTTATAGAGCACCTGAAGAAGTAATAAATTATTACGAAACGTCGTGTTAAACAAACTAATTATTAACTAATTTATCTGCTCCATAAAATATCCTTTGAATTATTTGTTTTAATTAAAAATAAGGAGCTGAACTTTCTGTAAAAATTATAGCCATTATTTAAATAAATATAATTGCTTTTTCTAACTGTAATTCCTCCTGTGGCAAAATCTTCTTTATACTAGTAAAGTGGACTTCACAAACTATTGTCACAGCATTTGCAGTAAAAGTTTTTTTTCCTTTTTGATAGCATACAGTCACATATTTTTCAGCTCCGAATCCTTTGGAAATACACAATTTGTATAGATTGAACAGTTCTGCATATGTTCTTTAAAGGACTTAAAGTCATCCTGTCGCTTCAGAGATACTCCAGGCGTTATAGAACGTCAGACTATAACAAAGCAACGTTTTTGGTGAATTTCTTTATTGGCATCGGTTGTCTGTTCATTTTTTTAATGTTTTATAGAGCAATATATGAAGCAGATGAACATCAAGAATTTTTAGAAAAATTAGATGGTCGTATTAAAAGTCATGATAAAGATATAGAGCGATTATGTAACTTTTATTACCAAGGGTTTATTGATTCTATACGTGAACTACTTCAAGTTCGATCCCAGGCACAAAAACTCAATGTAAGTAATAATAATAGAAAACAGTATCACGGATAATTGGAATAATGAAAATAAATCAATTTAAACACTCATTGATTGCAACGTTTCGTATTTTCTTTAATTAAGACTTATTCAAGTTCTAAAAATTTTTTACAAAAATTAACATTCATATAATAAAAATATTAAACATTATGGATTAAATAATTTACTAAAAAGAAACAATGGTGTGACTAACCTCAATATGCTTAAATGATAGTTAAACTATGATATAATATCCAATTTGGCATTACAAAAAACAATTATTAATTCTATTATAACATATATCTGGAATTGAACTTTAAAGATGTAAGTAATAATTTTTTCATGCAGATCATAGCTTATTTGCATTGATGTTTATACCGGGTGTTTTTTTCAAAATTTGGATGGATTTTTTTGTTGATACAACGGTTGAATCAAAAAAAAGTTTTAGGCAAAAGTTGTTGGGTTTTGAGGGGAAATAATTTACACGTAATACCAACCCACTCCCCCCACCCCTCGATAGGGAGAGGGGGTAACTTTTGTTTTTTAAATAGAAATCCTCGATTTTTATGATATGAATTGAGTGGCGAGTATTATAAGAGTGCAGATTACTACATGTTACCTCCTGAGATCAACGATATACAGTCTAGACGTTTTTAAAAGTAGAGTTAGAACGTTATTAATAGACGATTCAAATATTATATTTTAACTAATATTTTTATTGAGATTTTAATTACATTCTATTTTGTTTTTATTTAATGGTAAATGTTACCGAAAATGTTTTTCGGAATGGATCATTTACACAGTTAGTGAATTTTTTCATATTGCTGATAAGTGTATAATTTTAAGTTTGTATTTCGCAAACGTGTCAAATGGATGTAATATCTATCTATGAATTGTTTGCAAAATAGGTAGTGTATTTGGTTTCAAGCTGTTATTTTTTGTACAGGCTGAAGTAGTAACAGTCGATGAACACCTACAGTCCGCTGCTAAAATCGTAGTCGAAAAAGGTGAAGAACTCCTTCAAGCACGTAGAGTTGAAAGTAACATTACCGCTGTGATCGATCAACTATCGTTATGCTTGCCTGTGCTAATGACATACTCAAAACTACGACGGCAAATGATTGACAAGAGGTAATATTCTTTAAGGCCCCAGTACACAGTGGTCTGTAGTGGGCCATGCTTTGCAATATGCAACTGTAGGCCACTATCACTTGGTGTTCACACAATGGTCCATGGCTCATTTCTGCCTGGCGAAGCACTTGCGATGGACGTGGAAGTAATTACGGCCGCGACTATTTATTTATATACTGTTTACAAGTATTATAGTATTATAAACCTAAAAGTCTCTTCCTCGCATAAATCTTCGAGGCCCAAGGCCCCTCGGAAACGAGGCCGTAGGCGATGGCCCACGCTTTCCGCCGCCTCTGTTTCTAGCAACCTTGACTATGGTTTGCGAATTTTAAACTAGAAATTAGTGGCTTCTCATGGCGACTTATGGCATTTTTACAAAAACGCATGCTGGATATTGTAAATGTTTAATTTCCATGACTTTTTTTGTTTCTTTTTAGATATTACCCGGCATTGAAAACTTTGGAACAGCTGGAACACTTACATTTGCCACATGTTAAGAATTATAGATTTTCATCTCAAATGAAAGAAAGTATTCCTAGGTTAGTAACTAACCTATTTTTTTATACAGTAACGGTGTTGCCAGATTGGGCGATTTATTTTTTCTATGCATACGCTCCTTAATTTAAATGGCGACAAATCAAGTGTAACGGTAGAATATTTTCAAATTTATGAGTGAGCGACTATTCAAAATATTTTGCGACTTATGATCACAGATGGGGCGACTTGATAAAAATTTTCTGGCAACCCTGTACACTAAAACCACAGTTATTCGAGCATGACTTAAGGTGGTTCGGACATTACCTCGTGATCGTAATAGAATCTAAATTTTTTTTTAATAAAATTAAACGCTTGAATGCATAAATTCATTATATTATAATTTAGAGGTGATCTATGATAATTTATAGTTAAACTGAGTTAATAATTTAATTACCAAAAATAATAAATAAATGACTTTTGACTAAAGTAGTCTTCTGTTGATTGGTGGACTGAAATATTCGTGAATTTTCGGTCTTGTTAAAATATTTTTAAAAACCTTCGTCAGAAAATTTCAATTTTATTTTTAACGTATTCTACGGAAGTTAATTGATAATTGTAGTAGTCTTTTGTTTTTTTGTCTTTTCCAGGAGTGGCTACATAACTCGATATGTATGCCTTTTGCTTACATTCCCTATAAGCTACATGTTAAATTTCAATTATTTCATAATTAATTACACGAAAACCCTTCATCAGTTCTGTTTCAAAAAATAATTTTAGACGTATGCAATAGCGATTAATAACATATTAAAAAATTAGCTTGTAATCTTTAAAAGTGCTTTAATGTCCGAACCCCCTTAACCGGTTAACTGATTTGTGATTTAATTTTTGTTTTTTTTATAAATAGGTTAAGAGAAAGTATAAAGCAAGCATCAATGTCAGATTTAAAAGATTTTCTTGAAAATATTCGCAAATATTCCCCTAAAATTGGCGAGGTTGCTGTCAGATATGTAAGTTTATAATATACTAGCTTTTGTCTGCGATTCTGTTTGGCCGTACATTCGAGTGCCTTAAAAAAAATCCATGGATAGACGGAAAGAATAAAATTAAGCTTATGTAGAACCTTCAGTGATAGACTTTTTGCAAGTAACATTTCATTCAAATCGGTTGTCCCCTTTAGACGTGATGAAGTAAGACAAAAAATAAAGTTTCACCTTTTCTCGCTGAAACTACTTAACCGACCAGGATAAAAATGAGATTATTATACATTTTTTTTTTATTTTTCAAACATAAGCGCCATTTTTGTTTTGATTTATTATTAACATCATACATCCTAAAAAAACGTTCATTTTGTATATGTTTAGGTAGATATTAAAGAAAATATTTTTATTTTAGACAAATGAACAATTGTCCAGTGATTATACTATAGCTGGAAGAAAAAAGAAGCGTTCAGTAATGCATTCTTTTGGTAAGTGTTTAATTTTATTTTTATAAAAAAATTGAGTTTAATATTTAACATTAATGAGCTGGGTTATTTTATTACACGTAGATAAATTGGAAGTCGAAGATGATTTGAGCGCTCAAGAGATGATTGATTTTTCTCCGGTTTACCGATGTTTACATATATATACCGTTTTGGGATCACGATCAACATTTGAAATTTATTATCGTGAGCAAAGATTATCACAAGCGCGTTTGGTGTTATTACCACCTACAAATATGGTAAGTATCTCTTTTGATTATACAGTGGACCCCCGGTAATCCGACAAGCATTTTGCAGGGCAGTGTCGAACTATCGAATTTGTCGGATTATAGAGTAGGTACTGCCTAAAAGCCAATTCAGACTAGCCGTGCTCGGTTACGATTCACCGGTCCGGTTCGGTTTTCGATTAATCTAAGCTGCTCACACTATCCTGATTCGGCTCTACGATTATTCTCGGTGCGCATGCGCAATTTCGAAATATGATTTGACGTTTGATGTGTAGTTAAACGTCAACAAAAACAGCTGGCTAGTCACGTGACTCCAACAAGCGTTCTCATTGGCTACGGTTGCGAACGGTCCGGTTGAAATTAAAGCTGAACATAAACGCTCGAACCGAACCGCAATCGGGAACGACTACGCCCTGATTGGTCGAGCTCCCAACCGGACCAGTGAATATAACCGAGAACGGCTAGTCTGAATTGGCTTTAAGACCCCCTATAGTCCGGAATTTTTTACAAAAGACAAATTACAGATCCAATGATAAGATTCTATATGTTATTTATATATGTACTCTGAACTTGTTAAACATTCATTGTTACAATGCTAAATCAGAAAAAAAATATTTTTATCCACCAACACCGTCGGGACTCAAACCCAAATCTTTCTTTAGCATTGTAACAATGAATGTTTAACAATTAAATAGCCGTTCTGCAGCTTGTAGAAATTAAAACTTATATCTTAATACATATATTGATTGTATATTGTTTCCTGGATACAGAAGTAATACATATATTGTTAGCGGCAAGAAATATCCATAGCCGAAATACTGAAAATACTGTACTAAACCACGTACTATATACTATACTATATGACGGCAGCTACAGAGTTACCCCTTCGCGAAATTCACAAAACGCGCCTAAAGAAGTTTTACTTCAATAATTTCAAAGAATTTTTATTTCAGCACGAATCTTTAGACAGCTATCGTACTTACATTTACGCAATTGTTGGATTTTTTATCGTAGAAGATCATGTTTTAAATACAGGAAACGGCCTGGTCACGCGTTCATTTCTTGACGATATGTGGTCAACAACTCTCTCAAAAATTGTTAATGCTTTGAGAACACATTCGGTAAGTTAATATTTTGTGATATTGACTTTATTTCTTTTTTTGTCCTTGGTAATTAATATAAATTTTTATTTTGTGATATTGTTCTGTTTGCGGTACGTTTTTTAAAATGATTCTTTTTCCGTGTTTCAATGAATGACAAGCATTTTATTATCCGCAAAAATAACAATTTGAGTTTTCATAAATTTGAATTTCGAACCGATTTTGTTAAAACTGTGTAATGAATTTTTATTTAAACAACAATAAGAGCATGGTGGTCGGAACAAAAATAAATAGTATAGTAACTGCTTACCACAACAGTTTTATTAATCCCATCTTTAGCAATACACTAAAGCTTAGTGTATTGCTGATTAGCTCTCGAAATGTACATCCATTAATAAAACTGTTGTGATAAGAAGTTACTATACTTTTATTTCAATGTTGATTTGGTTATAATTCCGCTATTTGTTTTGTTTTTGGAATCATACTAGCTCTAAATAATAAATTCACCTCTTAAAATTATCTGATTGCGTCCTTTTTAATTATGTATGAATTGATGGAGAGCCCAAGGTTTGTACAAAATTTAATCTAAATCGATTACATCATAATGATGTGAAACGTCGATATGTTTTGCCTCGGTCTGGCGATCCTTTTTAACACGCTTTTATTAGCTTCACCTCTATGTTTGTAACGGAATCTTTGAACGTGAAATTCACCCATTTCAAAACGTCAGATTAAACTGAAACTTTGCACACTTATGAAGGACCGATGACAATACAGCAATTTAATAAGTTTGTCCCCTTATCCTGACCAGGATCATCAGGATAAAAAAATAAGAATAAAAAATAAATAATAGTTTAAAAAAACTAAAAAGCACGCTTTAAGGTAGTTGTCGTGGTACAATATTGTCAAACAGTGTAGATTATACATGCCACAAAAGTATACTAGCTTGTAGCTAAGTGATCCATAATTTGTACGCAAGACTGTACCCGTGGAAACGTAATCCATACAGTATTCATATGCATGTATACTTTTCTATAAATTGTTGAACTTTAAACGGTTATTTATAAATAATTAGACGGTCAAAAATGTTTCTTATTTTTTTTTTTAAACTCATAACAAATACATTGAAAGACTGTCAGTTTTTGGAAAGTTTCTGACAGTTAGTCCTTTTTTTATAAGTAAGAAACTGGTTCAGAACTACAGAGATCCTATACAATCAATGTTAGTTATCCAATTTTTAATTGAATTTATCTCGGATTATATACGGTCGATCGACTTCAAATTTTCAGGGTAATTGTATCATCATGTCCTTAATAAGTATATAACCACGACAAGTACCTTATTAGCAAACGGAACTAAAAAGTAAAAAATATGTTTTTATTGTAAAAAAGCGTGGGGTGCTCATTACTGTTTTTATACTAACTCTACTTTTACAAATAGCTACCAATGAAATATTTATACCAATTGATATCAAGCACCCCACGCTTTTTTTACAATAAAAAATTATTTTTTACTTTTTAGTTCGGTTTGCTATTAAAGCGTGTTTCTTCAATTTTTTTAAATTCAATAAGTAGTCGTACGAAAACGCAGTCAGAGCTGAACCTGGTCAACTTTTTTTTTTCAGGCGTATTGTACAGATGCAACCCTTATGTTGAAAATTAAAAATCTCATTATGTTGTTCAGTACAACCCTGCGTAATTACGGCTATAATGTAAAAGCACTATGGGACTTGTTACTCGAAATACGAGATCATTACAACGAAGTACTCATGCAACGGTGGGTTCAAGTTTTCAGAGAAATTTTGGATCAAGAGAACTTTGTACCCATTCAGGTAAGTTATCTAAATATTTAAAAATTAAATTTCCATTTTTTTTTTGTTTTGAAATTTTTAACAATTATCACAAAAAAGACGTCTTATCGAACTATTCCCCAAATAAAAAAAATGGATGCGTGTGCTTAGAAGTTATACTTCTTTGGCATGATTAAAAACTAATTTTTAATGTTCATGCAAACAATTTATTGAATTTATTGTGAATTTATGTGAATCAATCTTTATTTCAATATTCTCATTATTATTACGTAATTGATTTTGTTAAAATACATATAAAATGTAAATGTTGAGAAATTCATGATCATTCAATCATTCTTTGTTCAACATGGAACATTATAATTTTGATTTTTCTAATTCTTGTTTTTTGTTTAATAAAAATAAGTTAAAATAATTATTATATCATTTTATTCATTAACACTCAGTGAACCGAAAAACAACTGCAACGATATAAGGCGAAGGCACATCAACTAGCGTAAGTCAATAGTTCTGTTGGTAGCCTTTTTCTGTGAGCAACTTCATCTTGTTAATTTTGATGTTACATCATAATTTATTCTCATAATTTTTTCGTAACGCGCCAAAAGAAGAATAACTCAAAAAAATGATACACAGTTCAGTTATTTAACACTGGTGATATCGGCAGTTTAAAATGTTTTAATACATGGGCACTTTGATAGCCCTATTTCCGCCGTCACTTTTTCTAATTTTTCAGATCGTAAGCCTGCATGGATGTGTGTATGCGCGGAGCGTTCTCGCGCATACTACTTGCGCACGCTGCTCGCTCACGCAATTGTTTTCAGATGACAGTTGAACATTTATGAAACCGAGCTAACACGCGTTTTTTTTTTTATTTCAGGTATCAAATCAAGAAGAGTACGAAGGCGTTTTGAGTTCTTTTCCAGTAGAAAGCGACACTCTAGATAATATTACTTTTCCATACCGTTTCAAATTTTCAAACATGGTACCCAAAGTTTATCAACAAGTGAAAGAATTTATATACGCGTGTTTAAAGTTTTCTGAAGATTTAAATTTAAGGTATGATACAAAATTTAATTTGTGTTGTGTTTTTAGAGTGATCACTAAAACGTTTATTTTTTTGTAGTCAACAAGAAGTGGTGGAAATGATAAAAAAATCGATTAGTTTGTTATTAACTCGCAGTTTTAGCGGATGTCTTTCATCGCTTTTTCGAAATCCTTCTTTAGGATTGTTACAAATTATTCAAATCATCGTTGACACCGGATATTTGGAAGAAGCAACGGTATACATCGATGAGTTTGTTTCGAACATAACTGGGTATGACATTTTTTTTTTCTTTTGAAAATATTTTAATCTCGATGGTATCACAATAAAATGGGGTTCGGTCACATGTAAAAATTAGTGATGCATCGATTACGATTAATTCACGATTATTGCAATAGGGATGTTGACTGTATTCAAATAAAAATATAATTTATCATTAAGTAGTACTTTCTGTGATAGAAATACTTAAAAACACAATATTTTTCTTATTTTTAAGGAATTTAATTAATATTTAGTAAATAAAACGCAATTAAATCATTCTCAAGTTACGTGACAACGAACACTAGTCAGAGTGCATGACGTCACTAACTCATAAACGTTATCAAACGCTCTCATAGAGAAGAGCGCTGTTCACGCTGTCAAAAGGCTTCATTGTTTGGTTAATATTTAGAGTGTGTAATTTATGTATTTATAGGAAACTTCAAATTACATATAACTATAGTAACAATTATGAAAAAACCTTTCATCACCTCATCAGTTTACCAGCGTTTTTGAGTGTATGAGTCATGTGAGAGTATTTACGTTTTGGAGCGAAATTTGAAACGGAATTTAAAATACGTGATTTTTAAACCTTGAGTCGTATTTAAATAAAAATAATTATTATTTGTGGCTGTATTAGGTACTTATGCAGGACTTAAAATATTTTCTCAAAAATAGTCAACATCCCTATTGTACGATTAATCGTAATCTACGATTATTGTTAACGGTGCAGCAGACACGTGTTTGTGAATAGGTACTAGTATATTACGCGCTAGAACTTGTTTAGTTGTTATAGTTGGTTTGTTAGAAGTGTGGTTCTGGTGTTTTAATGCATTTTTTACTTGATCGTCACTTCGTTGAATTACTGTTTTTCGAAAAAAACTGGAAGGAGAGAAATTAGTGATATTTGGAAATCAAAAAAATTGATTTACTGTGTGTTATAAAACATTTTCTTATATCTTTTTAGGGGCGAAGTGGGTCGAACTAATCAGGGTCAGGCTTCTATGTTCAAAATTGCAAGAGATGATGCAGAAAGACAGATTTGCGAGAAACTTAAGCGCAAAATTGACGAATTCTTAGAACTGGAAAAATATGATTGGCTTCTTGTTGAACCTCAAGGTCATGCTTCAAGTTTCATAACGGATTTAATTGCATTTTTAAGAAGCACTTTTGATTCGTTTACAAATTTACCGGTAAGTTTACTGTTTCTAAAAAAAGACTCCATTAGAAAAAGTACTAGGCTTAAGTGAATAGTTTTTTGAAATATCTAAGACCAACGCTGTAGAAATTATCATATAATTAATACTTTAACATCGCTATTATTCCATTGCAGTCGTAATATGTCTATTTTTAATAGGCAATCAGCAAATCCGGGCAAAACAGAACCGGGCCGCTGTTTGCTGTGAAACATCTAATGGCGCGCTTGGATGGCAGTAAAAACGTTTATAGATTGCACGTTGCGACGTCCCATTTGTCCAGCCTCGCATCTCGGTTCTTTTCGACTTGGCGCTCCCCTCTCAATACCTACACCGAAAGCTTCCCTCGCTACTACACTACACACTCGCTACTTAACGTGTGTGTCAGTGTATCGGCACATCTGCCAGGCGTTCCACGACGCTCACATTTTTGTCAATAAATTACTTTTGAAATTTTATTTTTGTTACAGTTCGAGGTAGCAGAGGTCGCTTGCAAGTCAGCTTGTGAACACATAGCCAAGTCAATGTTGGCTCTTGTACTAAATGAAGAAATAAAGCAGTTATCTATGGGTGCTTTACATCAAATTAATTTAGATATTTTACAGTGTGAACGTAAGTAGACATCACGTTCGTTAGCGCCGACAGGCTTGTTGGAGAAAATACTTCTCTGTATTTCTTTTTAATTCAAACCAAGGCCGGACTTTGGCACTGGGCACTATGGGCATGTATTATATACCCCCATATAATCCAACCAAAAAATTTAAAAATTGTAAATTTCGAAAAAAAATTCGAAATTTTGAATTTTTCGAGTTTCGATTTTTTTTGAAATTTTGAACTTTTTTCAAAAATTCGATTTTTTTAAAAAAATCTTTTTTTTTTAATTTTGAATTTTTTTTCGAAAATTAATTTTTTTTTTTGATTTTTTTTTCGAAATTTCGATTTTTTTTTCAATATTCCGGAATTTTTCAGAAAATTCAATTAAAAAAATATTCTACACATATATAGGCTCCCATAAAATTTTTACTCACATGCCCCACTATAACTTAACGCACTTAGCATCAGAATTTACAACTCAAAACGGTTGAAAACTGTAAAGCAAAGAGGGGAAGGAGTGACAACCAGAATTAAGCTACTGTACTGAACGCTAATTAAATCTTTACAAAATTCCAACTTTTGAAATCCTCAAGAGTTAAAAATGAAAAGTCTATTTTTTGTGTTAATTTTTATAGTGTTTATTAATGTTTCTTTATAGAATTTGCTGCATCGGAACCGGTTCGAGGCCTACAACCCGACCATCTGTTACAGTATTTTGCAGCGTTGCGACAATTATTAGATTTGTTTATGTCGTGGGATTGGCCGACATATTTTCATGATTATGCTCACGAAAGTAGTAAATATGAAAAAGTTAATCCACAACATGCCATATGTTTGTTAGAAAAGTAAGTATTTTTGATCTCCGTATCGGACCAGGAAATTTGCGTGATTTTTTGTAACTTTTCGCTATTGAAAATTTTTAAGAAAAAAGAGAAGTTAATTGGTTTTGGTCCACTTTTCTAAATTTTTGAGTTCTCATCAGATCTTGATGTTTTGTATTCTTAGCTATTCTATTTTTGGATGACCGTTTGTATGTCTTTCGAAAATCAAGTTCTCATCAGATCTCGATATTTTGGGTTTCTAGGAAGCTATTCTGACTATTTTTGGATAGACGCATAGATTAATCTGTGTGTGTGTAAACAAATTTTTGTCGTACGATATCTTTAGAGCGAATCAACCGATCGACATCGAGTTTTTGGCATTCGAAAGGTTCTATTGAACTTTTCTTTTTCAAATGTTAGGAACCTAGAATGATCAAATATTTGTAAAGGCGTTATGTATATTTGTGCAGGTTACGAGAAGCTGATAAGAAAAATGTCTTCATTGTGTTGAAAAAAAGTGAACGAGATAAGAAGAAATTACTGGAAACAGTTTTAAAACAATTACGACAGTTGGCCCAAACGACTTCGCAACAACCGACGTTTGGATAGACATATACAAATATTGTTGTTTAAAGATGATCTTTTTCATGATATTTTAAAGACGTATTATCTCGTACTTTTCCAAAGATGCGAAAATTTGCTAGTGCAATGGAAAAGCCGCTAATTTCTAGTTAACTTGAGGAAATCCAAAAGTGTAGTGATACCATATTTATGGTGTTTTCATGGCTCTTTTATTACAAACTTCCAGTTCGCAACTTCTCTTCTGAGAATTTTCAATTTGTCAGTAAAAAATAATGAGTTGAAAATATCTATATTACTAGATCTAAATTACCCTACCTTGATGATCTAAATTAAATCTAATATATAAAAATGAATGTTTGTTTGTTCGTTCGCCTCCTATGCTTTCCTATACTATTCATCCGATTACGATCAAACTTTGGTGAGTTGTACGCGCATATGCGTAGTTCGTGCTCCTTGTATACTCTCCATTTTAGAAGTCCGAGGTGGAATTGTCACCCTAAATCCCGCCCTCTCTTTCCGGAATTTTGACCCATATCTTGCCGGTCATTGTATAAGCGATCATTCATGAATTACGTAAGGCGTTTTGGGGAGGGAGGGTATATACTCAATATTACTAATTCTTACTCTAGAGGAGGGGGGTAAAGAATCTGATCTTACGTAAGTTTTTGAATTTAAAGTCTACTACTTTCACGCTAAGAAATGGCGCTATTCAATTGCGCCATCCAGCGTCAGACTGGCCATATAGTTGAGATGGCGTTTGCCAGCTGGACCCCAGCCTGAGCGGACCCCCCACGGGTCTGGCTTGCGGGGCTTGTCGCAAGCCAGGCGGTAGGTAGGATAGGGGGTCCGCGCAGGCTTAGTCCCGGCTCTTGCGACCTAAACGTTAACTAGATTAGATAGTTCGTTCATACAATTAAAGAGAAATGAAATAGAAAAATATCCCATCTACCATTATCCAGTCTCGAGCTTGTAGGGAGCCACCCGGGCCCTCCCGACCCAGTCCAATCCTGGCGCCATCTATGCTTAGTTCTCAAATTTAGTATTGAATCGCACAGAAATCATATGGTCTGTGTACTTGTAGACATTCTTTTATTCTATTTTATCATTTATTAAAAAAATTTCTTACTAAGAGGAAAGGGGGTCGTTAAAATCTTATTATATCTTACAACGGGGGGGGGGGTCAAATTAGCTTTAAAACGCGTTACGTAATTTATGAATGTTCCCTAAGAGCTATTCGCGATATGTTCTGTGATTACAGATTTGTGATAGTGGCCTTGACTAATCTAAACTTTCAATAATATTAATAGTTATGTATAAGGCAAAAGCAGGAGAAACCGCGCGGGTAAGAGATTGTAAAGCTTCACTTTCCCGTTCAAAACCTTAAAAAAATAACCAAGCGACTCGTGACAACGAGCGTAAAAATCGAAATCTTGTTAGTTACAAGAGTTTAAATTGGGCTATTGTAACTCCTTGTGTAGCGCTAACTAGCGGTTGTATTTGAAAATAGCCGGAGCGACTATGAAGACAAAAAAAGATGAATTATTTATGCAGTGAATTGTTGGTGATTAATTAATTCCTGTTGATATTTGTAAAACAACTTTCCTTAAATTTATTATTCAAATGTTATTTTATGCGTCACTTTTTTACATTGTCGCAAAAAAGCGATGTGACAAAACCCGCTATTTCGTCAAACGACAAGTTTTGTTTTTTTTTACAGAATATCCATTGCCAAGAACTATACACAATTTTTTTTATGTCACCGCGAGCGCTGCAGTTGAGAACTGTTGAGTTCTACCTTCTAGCACATAGTCTGTACTGGATCGTAACTATATCATTTCCCCCAAAGCTCTTATTTTGTAAAGCTCTGTTCATGTTTTTTCTTTCAAAATGCGCATCGTTTATCCCGGTTTTACCTTATGTCGCAGTGATATTTTCATGCTACAATAAATTCGATAAAATTACCAATAAGTTAAATGTTTGTCACTTTCTAACAAACGTAACATAGTATAAGTTAGAATAAGACAAAAATTTAACAGCGCTATTATTTTTTACGTGTATTTTAATGTAGGTAAGTTAAAAAAAAACCATTAAATATAAAACAAAGAATATTTAAATTTAAATGTCATGATTTCAGTATCGTATTCGTAACGCAATAAAAATTACCATAATATACACTTTTTTACAAATTAATGTTTAAGCGCGTAAATAGCATAACCGCGCACTCAGCCTGAAAATCAAATATAAATAAAAAGGAAAAGTTTATATGTTTGTTTATTAGGAACTACTGAGCCAATTTGTGAATTTCTTGCAGTTTTTAAAAGCTACTTCTTCCCGATTCACATGTATTATTACGCTAAAACAAAAAAAAACTCTGGTAGTCGGAGGACGGGGTTTCATGAATCTTCAAATGGTTGCCATTTTCTAAATTCTCGCCAGATTTCTTTGATTTTAGTGCCAAACGATAGGCCTGTTGGCGCTCTACATAGGATTTGCCGGTTTTCGGTTTGAAATTTTTGGTTCGAGTTTTATCGCGATTTTTAGGTCGAGGCATTTCAAATTTTTAGGTTCAAATGTTAATTTCTGTGTTTCTGGTACTCGGAATTGGCTTTATTGGAAAAATTTTGTTCTGATGATCACAACGCACTTTGTATTTTCCCGAGCTATTTAAGTTTTAGTTGAGCAATTTAGAAATTTTCGGCGCAAAAACACCATCACGCAGACAAAGCCTAGAGACGGCCAGTCAGTTGTGAAAAATTCTTAGTACTATTGATAGAAAGGGCCGAGTGACTCGATAATCTGACACCTGGTTTACTGAGATTGGTTGAGCGGTTCGTGAGATAGTGGTATACCGAAAGTACATTTGAAACATAACGGTCGATTTTCGTGAAACGTGCGAGTAAGACATCACATGCCTATGAACTCCATGTCAAAAAGGAGTGAGCACTGAGCGAAAAATGTAAAGTCACCATGATTTCTAAACTAAATTTCTGCACGCTGGTGAAAATTATACAAATAAAGTGATACAGGTATGAGAAAGCTTCTCTTGATCAAATAAAAGTCTACTCAGAAGATGCCGGGTCGGAAAATTAGCGTCATTATAAAATTAGAGTAGCTCGGAAAATTAATTGCGTAATCCGCAGTCCGGGGTTAAAGAGATATAGCCACGTGGGTCACTTAAAAATTCTCTCAACCCTAAAAATTTTGTTCGTACCAGACTTGCACAACAGTTAATTATTATTTATCGAACGTCTGGTACTTCAGTATTGGGTAATGAATTTGATTCAAACTTATACCTACCGTTAGTTTGGTTCAAAAGCTGGAACTGAAATTAGAATATTTCATTAGCGTTTATGAATTGCTCCGTATTTGCAATGAAAAAATACGACTTTTATATCAAACAGCTCTTTGATCAAATTGTCAATAATATTTAAATATGAAGGAATGTAAACGTAATATTAATTTATGTATAATAATATATTTATAAATTATAATAAACTTTTAGTTTCACAACCGAATCAGTGGTTCGATTCATTTCATGACGCAACTGTATAGGGTAAATGTACCAATTCCCAACCAAGTGCCGGACTTACGGGCAAAAATTTTGTAGGAACTTATATAATGTGTAGAACATTTTTTTAATTTCATTTAATTTTTTAAAAATTTTCGGAATATTGAAAAAAATCGAAATTTAGAAAAAACGACACAAAATTTTGAAAAAATTCAAATTTATTGAAAAAGTGAAATTTCAAAAAAAAAAATGAAATCGCGATGAAAAATTCAAAATTTCGATTTTTTTTCGAAATTTGTAATTCTATGGGCACGTGCTTATAATGCCCAGTGCCTAAATCCGGCATTGTGTAGCAAATATACCACTGACTGCATGGAGTCAGTTTCGACTGCTGAAGAAAATCCGCTGCAGCACAATATGTCTATCCTTAATAAACAATCTACAAATAAAAACAAAGCCGGACGGGGTCGCTAGTATAATTCGTTAATAATAATAATAAACAAAAACCCGGGTCGCAGTGCCAAAAACCTGCCGACAATATAGTGTATTTGCTTGTATAGGGCCGTGTGGTTTTATACTTTTATTATGTGAAATTAAGTTTGTTTTTGGGCAAAATAAAAAATTTAACCCCTTAATACACCCCTTAAAATAACATTTTTTTACTTAATTGTAATATTATTATCAATCTAACGTCTACACCGAATTAAAGACACCCTTCAATAAATAACTCACTATCTGCAAATTAGTGTTTTCAAAAAATTTGTAAGTCCGGTCCTGTAGGGCCGATTTAATTAAAATTTTAGGGCCACTTTTTTATTACTACTAAAGGGTTAAATGTCAATTTTGAAACGATTCTGAGAATTTTTTCGGTATTTTGGGACCCAAAAACATTTTTCAACCCCTAAAAACTACCCTTAAAATGCCCCGATTACGCCCATTTTAAATAGGCTTCTTGCGGTGATGGATTTCAACACGTGGGCAAATTTCGTTAAAATCAATTAACTCTGTCGAAAGTTATTGCCCGCACATATATATATATATATATATATATATATATATATATATACGTATATAAATATATATATATATATATATATATATATATATATATACATATATATATAAACATTTTCAAAAATGGTGCCAAAGTGTTTAGGAGATTATGAAACGTCGAGAAATTTTGGTCCGACCCCTAGGTCCCGCCATCCGACCAACGCCAATAGTGTATGTTGCCATATGGCAAATACACTAATTATAATGAGCCTCACCCTCATAAGCACACATAGAAGCTTACCTTCTTTAGTTTTTAATATTATTCCCAAGTTTATTTTTTTGTATGTGAAACTAATTAATAATATTTACACGTACTTAGCAACACACTATAAACTTCTGTCCTCGTCAGTTTCATGTAATTTAGGATACAAACTAACTTCCCCTTTATTGGTAGTTCTACTTCCCCTCGATTTATTACTTTTTTCAAACAGATACGTCGCTAAAGAATTTAAGCTTCAATAATTTTAATTTGTTACTTAGACATACAATGTATGGAGTAAGTCAAAAGTAAAAAATACAACAGTAGAAAAAAAATACAACAGTAATTATGATAAAAGGTTAGAACACAAGTATTCATGAGTTAAGTAAAATGAATGGTCCAATAAAAGACTCTTGACGGCTCGTTTAAAACGAGGTAAAGTGTTGCATGTTTTTACATTAGCTGGTAAATTGTATAATTTAACAGGCATCACATTTACATAGAAAACTATCACAGATAAGTGGTCGAGAAATGGTGCATTTACCCAATGAGTTAACAAACAAGTTTTAGGCCACTGGCATTGGCCACCGTCACAATACCCGTTACCGGCAGTATATTATGTTCTATTCATTGTCGAGTGGCGAGACTAGGCGAGACTCGAGATGACCGTTCTGTGAGTTGCAGTGGTGGTGATGACTGGAGCACGACGAAAAACAAAATGTTGTATAAACAAAAGAAGTGAGTTTCTTAGTGACTAAACAAAAGTGTGTCTATCCAAATAATCCGTTGAGCATGTAGAAATTTTGTTTGTCCAGTTCAATTTGGTAATACCGTTTATCCACGAAGTATATAAAAAGAGTTATGTTAATTTATAGCCTCAAGAAAAGTGCAGCTATTTATAAAGTTTTGTAGTTGAATCCAGCCACGTTATAAAGAAACAGTTTAAATATCGTTTCAGTTATTATTGTGCCTGTGTGTTTTAAGTGAAGATTTTCCAGTTCTTTGTGATAGTTGTGTTTATTTTTAAACATGGTTAAGCAGATGTATGTGAAAAAAGTGTGGGGTGTCGAGCCAGGTGTTTATACATATATGGATTACTTCAATTATGTAAATATTGTAAGTGAAACTTTACAATGTATTGTTTTCAGTTATTCGTTGTTTAGGGTACCTGCTTATTTGTTGAATGTTTACATTGGGTAAACAATATAGTTTTTGACACAATCAGTTATAGCTATGTTTTTTTTTAATTCTGGGTTTAAATAATATATGAGATTATCTATATCAACAATGTCGTCGAGGGATACGACGAACTTAATTTAAATCTATCAAAAAATATTAAGTATAAAACAATATTAATTTCGAATCGAATATTCGCAAAATTCAAAGACTAATAACAATGAATGATAATTATTTCACATGCCACGTCCGGCTCAAAACGGTAAACTGTCTAATGCTGTTTTATCCACTTAAAGTGGTTCATAGATGCTGCTTCGGTACGGTAGACTTGATTGCAATCTATGAAGACCATTAAAGAGACTGTTAAATCTTACTCGATTTAGTGTCGACTATCAATCCCGCAGAACCAGCACTATTTATTTATATCGCTATTTCTGATACGACTTTAAATACACACACAACTTGACTCGAGTGAAGCCCAGTTCGCAGCTCGTATTGAATAATGTTCATTTGATTTTTATCCAGTTTTTAGATAAGAGATTCTGAGATACCTACATGTTTTGGTCGACCCCGCTACAAACCAAACAAATGAACGGGGATCTTATGTCACCGTATTTTTTCGGGGTATGAGACGCATCTCAAACTTATAAGAAGATTTTTAGAAAATTATATTTTATAGTTACTTCGGATCATAATTTGTATACAGGGTGTCTCACCGAACGTTGGCTAACATGGGTAACTTTGTTATTAGTGGAGATAGAAAGTCGGTTAAATGGGCAAAGTAGTGCAGAAAATTGGGCTCATTAACATCCCGTCGAAAAAACAATTGAATTTTGAGACCCTATGAATTTATTCAGAAAATAGTGAAAATTGCCATTTATGAAAACTGGCCATAACTTTTTTATTTATGAAGATATTTGAAAATTTCATTAACCATTTTTTGATAACTTTTTAAGGTCTTTTCAGTGGCGTAGGACTAATTTTTTTATTTCCACTACATAATGAGATATTGACATGAACTTTGGTTTTTCTTATGGACGGCATTTTTGATTTTCAGATATTCGAATTCTACTTATTTTTCTGAATAATTTGACATAGCATATCCTATATCTAAACCAATCAGAAGCTACAAAACTGACTAAAATAGCTTTTTGGCGTTATCAAAGTGTGCCGTGTAAAACGAAATTTGTTGAAACAAATACATATCGACATGTTAACAATCTGTCGGGCGATCGCTACAGTTTTGCTAATTCATTTTGTTTGATTTACTCTCTAAGATGGCTCAAGCATTCTCAAATTTGGAGAAACTGGCTATTTTTGTGCATACATTCAGCGTAACAAAAATACCACGTGGGCTCAAGCAGAATACTCGAACCTTTATCCAGGAAGGCGACAGCCTTATTCAAGAACTTTTAGGAACTTAAATAGAAATTTAAAGATATACGGTTCATTTTCAAAGAAAAAAGGCAACATTCAACACTGTGAAGAAGAATTAGGTTTAGCAAACGTTGAAATTAATGGACAAAAGTTCCTAAAAGTTACTGAATAAGGCTGTCGCCTTTCTGGATAAAGGTTCAAGTATTCTGCTTGAGCCCACGTGGTATTTTTGTTACGCTGAATGTATGCGCAAAAATAGCCTGTTTCTCCAAATTTGAGAATGCTTGAGCCATCTTAGAGAGTAAATCAAACAAAATGAATTAGCAAAACTGTAGCGATCGCTCGACAGATTGTTAACCTGTCGATATGTATTTGTTTCAACAAATTTCGTTTTACACGGCACACTTTGATAACGCCAAAAAGCTATTTTTGTCAGTTTTGTAGCTTCTGATTGGTTTAGATATAGGATATGCTATGTCAAATTATTCAGAAAAATAAGTAGAATTCGAATATCTGAAAATCAAAAATGCCGTCCATAAGAAAAACCAAAGTTCATGTCAATATCTCTTTATGTAGTGGAAATAAAAAAATTAGTCCTACGCCACTGAAAAGACATTAAAAAGTTATCAAAAAATGGTTAATGAAATTTTCAAATATCTTCATAAATAAAAAAGTTATGGCCAGTTTTCATAAATGGCAATTTTCACTATTTTCTGAATAAATTCATAGGGTGTCAAAATTCAATTGTTTTTTCGACGAGATGTTAATGAGCCCAATTTTCTGCACTACTTTGCCCATTTAACTGACTTTCTATCTCCACTAATAACAAAGTTACCCATGTTAGCCAACGTTCGGTGAGACACCCTGTATATTGTTAACATAACTCCTACTAGCAATATACAGTTCATCTTCATTCTGTTTCATGCGTCCTGTTGCGGTGACATCATGATTCGGCTTTGCCATCCATTTATACCTCAATTTAGAGACGATTTATTGAAAAAAATATTTTAATGTTACCTTCGGACCATAAGACGCACCCAAAATTTAAGTACATTTTTCTATGTAAAAAGTGATTCTTATAGTCTAAAAAATACAGTACGTTATTGTTTCAAAAAAAGTTGGCAACCCTAACTATATATGAGACAAAAAAGTTTTGAATGTTTCAACTTTCAACATAGTCATCTCACTTATGTTAGCGCAACTAGAACTTTTGGACATTTCACAAGAATATATTCATATTGCATATAATAAGTATACCTATAATGTACAATCACATAATTAAATATTAGCAATAGTTGATATCTTATACCCACAGAAAAAACACTAATTAATTATCACCATGACATAGTGAACATGAAATTAGTATATACATGGTAAATATAATATTGATTACGTTGATTGGACGATTGTGTTGTTCAATAATAAATATTATGTCAATTAGCACTCACAGGATTGAGGAAAGTTATTTTAGTTGTTTAAACGAACGTAAAAATAGTGCACGTCTCATGTGCATACAGTAAGATCCATGAAAAAATACCACAAAATAATATTTGTCAATAAGCATGCCGTTTGACTTTAATAATAAATTAACGTTGTTTATCAGGAGTGTATATCAAGTTTTCGGTGAGTTAAATTTAGAAATTTAAACGGCACTTTTTCACGTACCGTAACTGTATATAACTACAGTGAAATCCCTCTATTGTGAGTACTTGCATGGACGACTGAACCATCTACATTATTGATCTTTATATCTTTATAATATTACTAGCGGCCCAGTCCGGCGTCGCCCGGGTGTAAATGTAATATATAGGATATAAAAGATGAGAATCATTATCATTAAATTCTCAACGTGTATTGAATTTGCGCGAATTCAATCGCTTTTATTTGTAAATGTTCAAAAATCGAAGAAAAATCTTATTTCCCAAAAAGAAATTTAAAAAATTCTGTTGATCTGATCGCTACCAAACTTCAGAAGATCACCCGCTGGGCTAATCTAAAGATTGTCTGAAAATTTCATCAAAAATGGTCTACCCGTTTGGAGTCCATAGATTACATATACGTCGTCTTTTATCTATATAGATTATTAAAATGTAAAAAGTGGTTATTGTGACATAACGATAATAGTTGGACATATAGTATCGCGAAGTTTTTTGTAGTTATTGATATGTTCTTTAATATTGTAGAACATACTTTTGTTCTATCATCAATAGTTTCCGCAGCGCATGCGACGAAAGATGTTTCATGGTATTTTTTTACACCTTGGGCTACGTTACTAAAGTTTTAGTAAGGATCCCTAATATTTTCTAGCAATAAATACTTAGGGTGAATGTAGCTTTCTAATGGTGAAAGAATTTTTTTAATCGGCACAGTAGTTTTTGAGTTTATTCATTACAAACATACACACAAAAATACAAATCTTTACTCTTTATAATATCAGTGTAGATTAGTTTAAAGTTACTGTTTACCAGCTGTTCTATATTCAAAAATCTTATTCTATCTGTAATGTTAAAGCTTCAAAATGAGCGAGAAATATGTAGCATTCTTCCCATATGACTTTTATAGCCCAGTTTTTACAATTTGTTTGATCTAAATAAACGATTTAAAATTAGTGAAAAACGAGAAAATTAGCAAACGTTTTACACAAATTTTTGTACAAAAAAAATTAAATTTGAAAAAAATTATTGAGCAACTCAAATGTGTCAGTATTTTTAGCATAAGTTTGTAGAAAAAAAACTTCAATATGTTATTTTGCCTTTCTGTAATTCGAAATCTCGTGACGTGCTGTAATGAAATATTGTCGAATATCACGTTTTTTGATTATGTTTTTAGGATAAATATATGTTTTTGAAATTTTTAAGCAGCAAGCCAAATTTTGTGAAGCTTGATGCTTAATCGCAGCTAATAAAAACAGTGATAAAATGAATTTTGCGACGACTGTTCGAAATTTCCCGAGAACGTATCTTACAATCTGAACGGCCCTGAATAATGACTAATAAATCGGTTCGGTAGAAATTCACTTATTTTTAATAGCTAACTGTTGAAAAAAGTATTTTTTAGCTGTTTCGATTGCCTGTTTCAAAAAACAATATTTTAAATGACTCAGTTTACACGTAAATATATTTATTTGACACTATATTGTAGTCTTTTTTTACAGGTCTAGAAAACTCTGAGACTCATTTTCAAAAAATGACGTCCCGCGAAGTTGCCGGTAATATTTATTCAGGTCAGTGGACATCAGGCGATGATCTCATTGATTTTAAAATGGGATCATTAAACCCACTACCTTCAAATACCAGTGAAGAAAATTCACAAGGGTCATCTGAAAATTTACTAGATTCCGAAGTGTCTCAGTTAGACGAAGTTTTGCAAACAATTGGTAACAAAAGCGATATGAATTCTATTACTGATAGTGCAATGAATAATAGCGTTGACGTTTTGATATCGTTAGACGACGACGCGATTGTATCAACCTGTGCAAATTGTAATGAGTCGGCAACCAATGACAAAAAGAATGGCCATAATCTTGTAACAGTTCCGCATAAATCAATTCAAAGAAGTAATAGTGAATTATTATTAGAGGCATTGAACAACGAATCTGCATGTTCGAATATTTCACCTTCTGAATCTTTAGAGAGCGTTAAACTGTCTAATCTTCTTTTTGGTCATTTCGGCGAATTTGTACATTTATGTGTAAATAATCAATTGGATTGCACAAATAAAAAAGTTTCACTAGTGGATTCAATTGTTATTGAAAAGAATAGCGATAAAACGGTTTCAAATCGTGAATCAGAAGATATTCAAAATCATGAACTGAATATGGATAAAAATACGTGTCAGACAAATTCAGATTGTACGCTTGAAAATTATGTCTATAATGTAAGTAATGAATGTGACAAGAGTGGAAATATTGAACAAAATGCAGGAAATAACACTGAAGAAAGAGAATTCAATGATTTAGCTTCTTTGAATTTGAATACTGCTGCTAATAAAAGGGGAAGTGAACAAAATGTTGAAAAAGATCTTAATGAAATTAGCATTGAAGAATGTTTATTAGAACTAGATAACTATTTACAAGAGTACGACTCAACATATTCGAATCATAACACTGCACTTGACATTGACAATAATTTAAAGAGTTGCGAAATGGAAATCAGTCAACCGAATCATGTTATAAAACCATGTTCTGGTAAATATGAGACTACAGACACTTCTATACATACTGACTCACTATCTAACGACCCTCAACTAATTAGAGAGGTTCCAGTCTCCACCTTAAACTACCTTGAAAGCGGAAGTAATCAATATGAATTTACATTAAAGAACGAACGCGGTCAAGGAGAACAGCTTTACGAGAAATTTGGGGGTGGTAAATTGTATCAAGATCGCCAATACTGTGATAACAACTTTTTACAGTCAGTTCATAGTGGTCGATTAAACTTAGCATTTGAAACTGACGAAGACTGTAATCATTTCAACAGAAATAATCCACAGCGGGCAACTGTTGCATTCGACGTAAGAAGGCACAAAAACAAATTTATGCGTTCGAATCACGCTCGTAGATCGGCAACTGAGTTCAGACAGCATAATAATAGATGTTCACAGAGCATGGTATGCAGTGACTTAGACGAGATACGGGCGCAGGAACTGAATTACGATGACGCGAACCGAAACGATGATCAAATGCGGGAACTTATGGTCTGTTGTGATGCCAGCTCGGCCGTGTCACTGGAGCCGGGCGCGGCTGAAGTAATAACTGGCCGATCATCACGCGGCGTAGAAAATGAGTCCACCACTACAGGCGAACACGAATGCGGTCCTAGCGACGCACATGTAGTAACCACAACAATACTGACGGACACATTAGCGTCGGCGCAACACGACGTAGCTAGTGCTGTATCGTCGTCGTCGTCGTGGTTGCGCTCGTCAATGCGTCGTATTAAACACATAAGACTACCGAGCGAACCGTCGTCAATAAGGAATTGTGGTGAAGCACCAAATGTCGACGTCGTAACATCATCTACAATGGACCGACGCCGCACGCAAATGTCAAATGACGCAAATGTATTGACTGTAAATTCAACTTCGATCCGACCGTTTAGTGCTCCAAACCGTTTATCATTTACAGAACCGGAAACAAATGTGAATCGTTCCGCCATTATTTCTTCTCGGATAGATTCGAGATCTAGATCTGCTCAAAGAGAAGATCCAAGACACAGAAATGGTGAAAGTGGTAGTGGTGCATATACATCGTCAAGACGGTCGCGAAGTGCTAGTCGCAGGCAGAGATCAAATGTGGCGAGAAGTAGTTCTGAATCGTCCCGTCGATCCCGAACGCCCCGCAGTTTATCATCGTCTGAAGATTCCAGTGTAGGTTCGAGTATAGACAGTACGCCATCCTGTTCGCCGACAAATACGCCCACAAGAAATGCTTCGTCGCTCTCAGAGATTAATCACTCTTCCTCCCATAGGTTTGTCATGTTTCATTATTTAACCTTTGTCCCACAAATTAATTCTTCAATAGGATCAACCGACAATTGCTATTCGCGATGTTCAGTTACAATATTAGAAGTAATTATGAACTCGAATCAATCCAAAAATGGTCCCGTCACCCGTGTTATAAAACAGAATCTCCCCTTTTCAAAAAGTTACAATTTGAATGAATTTCGTGCGTAATTAACCTAGATATAACTTAGCTTCTATGAACGAAACTCAGCTCTGTTGCGCAAAGCGATAATAGAGCACATTCGCTAGTGTAGCGGATGTGCAATTATCCAACAAATTATTAGAACTTTTTTGACTAAAACGTTTCGGAGTTTGGGTCACAATATTGTTAACAGTTGATAAAATGCAGCGTTGGTCTAAACAACATCGCTTCTTTTGCGTTGAGAAATTTGTTCGATTTAATTCAAACATGGTGCATTTTGATCAACGAGATTTCTGGAACTATTAGCTCCAGATTTTTTCTCTGGAGCTATTTAAAAGTCATACTCTCTACTTTTTAAATGGCATATATTATGTTAAAAGCGACATTAACGCGAGCGAAACCGCTTGTGAAACGTAATTAATATATGATATAAATTGTGAACAGAGAAAGATTTAAGATTTTTTTTCCAGAAGATCTGAACACTCCGAACGAAGAACAAACGACAGTCGACAACATCGCCGTGAAACAACTGAAAATGCAAATATGAGTGAAAATGACGACTTGCACAGTCCGCTAGGGCAGTGGCCCCATGGATTTAGCTCCCTGTTTTCTTGTTTGAGTTGTACCCTCGGCCTCTTTAATATATCACGTTTCGCTGTACTTAGTATACATTTCGGTGCTAATTTTATCATTCAATTTTTTATCTTGTCTTTCGTATTTGGTTTACCGCTCTTCACTCTACATTTATGCTTAGGTAAGTTCGTTTGTTTTGTTAATTATTTTATGTTTAATTCTGGATTATAGACGATCGACAAACTATTAATACGAAAAAGGTCACAGATTCGTAGCAATGCCGGATTTTATTTTTTGAAAATTTTCGGAATATTAAAAAAAATCGAAATTTAGAAAAAAAAAAATCAAAATTTTGAAAAAAAAAACAAAATTGAAAAAAAATTTAATTTTTGAAAAAAAAAATCAAAATTGAAAAAAAATTTAATTTTTGAAAAAAACATTTTTGAAAAAAATCGAAATCTCGATGAAAAATTCAAAATTTCGAATTTTTTCAACATTTAAATTTATTTCAAAAAATTGATTTTTTTTCGAAATTTCAATTTTTTTATTTTTTTGGTTACAATATTTTTTTAATTTTATTTTAATCAAGTTTTTATTTAATTTTAGGTCAGCAGTTAGCATCAGGAGTGATGGATATGTGGAGAATATCCCCAATTTTTCAAGGAGTTGGTATAGCTTTAGTCGCAACACAAGCTTTAATTGGAATCTATAGTATTGTTGGAGTTTCTTGGATGTTTGTTTATTTCCGAGACTCTTTTATAACAAAAATGGACAACTACAAATGGTCAGAGTCCTACTATAGAGATGGTATGAAACATTGTTTTAAACATTGACCTTTAGAGAATAGACTCTGGGAAGTGCAAAATAGACTTAAAAAAAATGTCTCTAAGAAAATTAACGAGTTGTCATGCTTCTAGTATTGGCGGCCTGAGATAAAATACGACAATACACCAGGCGACGTGGCGCTGCGAGCGTCCTCCAACCTGCGCACAGTATGAAATTCTGTACTCTGAGCAGAAACACACGCTCGCAACATGCGCAGATTGCCTCGAATGGTTTTCTGCGCACGATCGAGTGCGCCCGCAGTGCTGCCTGGTATATTGCCGTATTTTCTCTCAAGTTAGAGCTTAGAGTTGACAAATATGTAGTTTTATTTTGCATAATCCATGTGTAAAACCTCTATAAGTCGAGTGTATGCTAATAATACCTCAATATGTCGAAATTTTTTTGTGTTTTCCTTGAAGGTGGGCTTAGTTTCATCTCGCTCACGCAATAGTGAATATTTCCAGCACATTGAAATGGGAAATACACATTCCATGACCTAGGCTAGCGATTTGAAATGACTGCAAAAATCTTTTTCTTAAAAAAATTGTGTAAAACAAGCGTTATTTCTTTCCAGAATTTGATGCAGTGAACGGTACATATAAATTATCCGAAACAGTTCCGGATTATTTTAATGGACATGTGCTCCAGCGACATCATCTTACGTCTCAAGACTCTAGTTTGGGTTCGGCAGTAAAATTTCAAGTGTGTTTTAATTTGGCCGTCGTCTGGATGATAGTGTTCGTATCATTAAGCAAAGGTTTACGATCGTACGGAAAAGTTGCTTTTGTATTTACATTAACGCCGGTTGTCGGAATGTTCGTGTTGTGCGCCAAATTATTAGGAATAGCGCCATCGGATTCAAAACACGGCATGTTTCCTGAAACGTCATGGCAAGAGTTCTTTCTTAATACCAAATGTTGGGTAGCTGCATTCCAAGAATCGTTTTTAACGTGGGGCGTATTTGGGGTTGCAGTCATGCAGATTGCATCACATAATAAAAACAAACATTTATTACAACGAGATTCGGGTCTTGTTATTGTGATTACTTGTAGTGTTTTGTTATTATCAGCATTTTTGGCAAATACTTGTGTAGGAATATTGCGACATTATGGCTACA
The DNA here is from genome assembly GCA_034508555.1 of Venustoraphidia nigricollis. Lineage (NCBI taxonomy): Eukaryota > Metazoa > Arthropoda > Insecta > Raphidioptera > Raphidiidae > Venustoraphidia > Venustoraphidia nigricollis. Next base: position 1,429,929 of record JAVRKA010000053.1, on the reverse strand, counting down.
GTTATTTGCCAGGATCTTTTGGTAAGTAAAATATTTACTATTTGTAAAGATATTAACGGTTATATTCCCACGCTCAATTCCGAATTCTCTACTTTATTAGTACAGTAAAACCCCGCTTAACGCGGGAGATACGTTCCAATAAGTTCCTGCGCTATGCGAAATGGCGCTAAACGAGGCCATCTTAATATTATGTAGATAATAGACATAAGTCAAACACAACCAAGAATAAGAATATTTGTTAGTTTTTTTTTTTTGTTTGATTTTTTAGCATTTATTGTTATCACATTAATTACAGATTTATTTATTGCTCATATCGATTTTTGTTCATAAAACATTTATGAATTTCAAAAGTTCGAGTAAGAAATTGTGTTTGTGATGAGGAAGGCTCATCATTTGACATATTATTTTGTTTTTTGTAAAGAAGCCATCTAATGTCATTTGCCTTTTTCCGTTTCGTTCAGCAAGCTGTTGTTGATAGCAAGATATTGCATCAATGACATTTTGTCTTGCCTTTGAACTTCTATCAACATTTGAATCATTTTGTATAAACTGATCCATAATTTACGTTATAGTGGCTAAACTGTTTTTTTAGAAACCGCATAATACTGAAACAGCGTTAAGCCGAGCAGCGTTAAGCAAGGTCTTACAGTAGACACATTAACTTGTTATTTCTATGCACTTTATTGCAACAAAAATAAGCTCATTCAGTTTGTTCATAATATATGATTATTCTATGTGTTTATTTTATACTTGCCGCTACCCGCTACAACAGTAGTGGAGCGCCCTATTACAGTCTTGTTGAGTGCGGCGCACAAACGCATTGTTATATACCCGTACTTCCACCATAAAATTACTGTACTTCCACCATCTACTCAAATTTTGCCAGTTTATTTGAACTTTTTATTTTTCATCAAAATAAAATGTAGCCTATATTACTCAGGGATAGTGTAGCTTTTTATTAATGTAGTATTTTTTAGAATCGATTCAGTAGTTCTAGAGATACACTTATCAAGGAGCCATGACAATACAATAATTTAATAAGTTTGTCCCATTATCCTGACCAGGATCATCAGAATAAAAAAATAAGACTAAAAAATAAAAAACCCGGGTCGCAGTGCCAAAACCCTGCCGACAATATAGTGTATTTGCTTGTATAGGGCCGTGTGGTTTTATACGTTTATTATGTGAAATTAAGTTTGTTTTTGGGCAAAATAAAAAATTCAACCCCTTAATACACCCCTTAAAATAACATTTTTTTTCTTAATTGTAATATTATTATCAATCTAACGTCTTCACCGAATTAAATACACCTTTCAATAAATAAGTCACTATCTGCAAACTAGTGTTTTCATAAAATTTGCAAATCCGGTCCTGTCGGGCCGATTTTATTAAAATTGTGGGGACACTTTTTAATTACTACCAGAGGGTTAAATTTCAATTTTGAAACGATTCGGAGAATTTTTTCGGTATTTTGGGGCCCAAAAACATTTTTCAACCCCTAAAAACTACCCTTAAAATAGCCCGATTAGGCCCATTTTAAATAGGCTTCTTGCGGAGATGGATTTCAACACGTGGGCCAAATTTCGTTGAAATCAATTAACTCTTTCGAAAGTTATTGCGCGTACACATATATATATATATATATATATATATACGTATATAAATATATATATATATATATACATATATATATAAACATTTTTAAAAATGGTGCCAAAGTGTTTAGGAGGTTATGAAACGTCGAGAAATTTTGGTCCGACCCCTAGGTCCCGCCATCCGACCGACGCCAATAGTGTATGTTGTAATATGGCAAATACACTAATAATAGTTTAAAAAAACACGCTTTATTAGCAAATCGAATTAAAAAGTAAAAATATTTTTTTATTGTAAGAAAGCGGGGGGTGCTTATTACTAATTTTACAAATAGCTACCAATTAAAAATTTATACCAGTTGATATCAAGTACCCCACGCTTTTCTACAGTAAAAAAATAGTTTTTACTTTTTGGTTCAGTTTGCTTTTAAAGCGTTTTTTTTAGTTAAACTATTATTTTTTAAATTATTTCCCAGAACGGATTGACACAAGTACATTCATGAGATCAATGAAGGAACCATTACCACCATCTCTGGCAGCAACACCGGTTCGCTACATGATGCATTCATCGTTTATAGTCGGTGAACGCGTAGTTCGACCAGGGATCGATCGATCGCATGAAAGCGGCTATCAGGCGTTACGCTTGGCGACCGAATTATTACCATCAACGTTCGCACTTCTGGGGCCAGATATTGTGTCACCATTTTGGGCTGTACTCTTTTATTTCGTTATGATTTTGTTTGGAATTGCACAACAGTTGGCGGTCTGGCATAGCGTCATCACCGGAATTATGGCAGTTCGGATAAAAACACTGAAGTATTTTGAAACATCAATCACTTTTTTTAGCTGCGCTTGTGGTTTTATCCTAGGCTTACCCATGACAACAGAAGTAAGAACATTTTTTTATCTTATTACTTTAAAAAACCCGGGTCGCAGTGCCAAAACCCTGCCGACAATATAGTGTATTTGCTAATATAGGTATTGTGGCTTTATTATGCGAACTTAAGTTTGTTTTTGGACAAAATAAAAAAAATTGAACCCCTTAATACACCCCTTAAAATAATAATTTTATTAGTTGAAATATTGTTATCAATCCAACATCTATACCAAATTAAATACGACCTTCAGTAAGTAAATTCGTATACGCAAACTAGTGTTTTCATAAAATTTGTAAGTCCGGTCCTGTCGGGCCGATTTGCTTATAATTTTAGGAGCACTTTTTAATTGCTACTAAAGGGTTAAATTTCAATTTTGAAACGATTCTGAGAATTTTTTCGGTATTTTTGGGCCCAAAAACTTTTTTCAACCCCTAAAAACTACCCTTAAAATGACCCGATTAGGCCCATTTTAAATAGGCTTCGTGCGGTGATGGATTCCAACATGTATACCAAATTTCGTTAAAATTAATTAACTCCTTCGAAAGTTATTGCCCGCACATATATATATATATATATATATATATATATATACGTATATAAATATATATATATATATATATATATATATATATATATATATATATATATACGTATATAAATATATATATATATATATATATATATATACATATATATATAAACATTTTTAAAAATGGTGCCAAAGTGTTTAGGAGGTTATGAAACGGCGAGAAATTTTGGTCCGACACCTAGGTCCCGCCATCCGACCAACGCCAATAGTGTATGTTGCCATATGGCAAATACACTAACAAACAATTCAATATATATATATTTCGCGTATCTCAGAAACGGCTCTCTACCGATTTGGATGAAATTTTGTATTTAGATACTAAGGTTTTGCTTTTCGAGTTTACCTATATAGTTGTATTTCTTGTAAAAACGCAATTTTACACAAAAAAATTATAATGAGCCTCACCCTCATAAGCTCACATAAGAAATTTAACTTCTTTAATTTTTAATATTATTCCCAAGTTTATTTTTTTTTTATGTGAAACTAATTAATAATATTTACACATACTTAGCAACACATTATAAACTTCTGTCTTTGTCAGTTTCATGCAATTTAGTTAGGATTAATTTGTTTGGATGTGAACTGATGAATGAATTTCTTTGTTTCAGTTTGGCATTTTTGTCGTGTATTTCATGGATTACTGCATAGGTGGCGCATGGTGGCAGGCTGTTTTGTATTTGATTCTTGTCAGCGCTGTGTTCATGGTACGAGGTCGACCTTACAGTGGCGAAACAGTCGTTACGGCCCTATTTTCTCAAACTAGTCACTCTTGCTTGCAAGGATGGGCCTCGCCGATGTTATCGTTCACCTGGAATGTCGTATTACCGGTGGCATTAGTCGTCCTATGTGTTACATCGTTCAAAAACGGCAACTACAAAGAACTTTATGCATGGCATCACGCGCCCAAATTTGAATATTGGTCTCTATGGGCACGTCAGTTGGGAACTCTGTTGCAACTGTTACCAATATTAACAGTGCCCATTACAGCTTTTGTTCAAAGCTACCGATATTTAAATAATGGACCTCCAGATATTTTAGACGTAAGTAAGAGTATAAAACTTAATTTTTACGGTCCAAAGTATAATCACATACCAGATGTAAGCCATTTTGCAAATTCCCTATTTAACAATTGTTTAACTGTAAAAATATTTACAGCAGAATTTTCTAAATCTACCTATTAATATTAGAGTCAATAAATTAAATCATTTTCCATGCTTTCAAAGGATGCAATTGATCAAGAAAATTACGTTAGTATTGAAACAAACTATTATTCACTTTTTTTATCTTAATATTATTCGCATTATTACGAAAATAAATATATCTCGATAAGTCAGCATCTCGGGGCTGTTAAGGAAGAAAACGTTTGTTTCAAACAAAACACTGTGAGATGTTCCTTAGTAGTTTCATCACGGCGTTAAGGAGTGGGGAGTCGTAATGGTTGGAAACAGTAAGGCACGGACGGGGAAAGTCTAGAAGCGCTGATTTAAAGAGATGCTGTACAAGGTGCAGAATAATACCATGATGTTTATCAGCCAATTTTCTAAGATCTTGATACATAACTGTGTTAAGCGCGCACTAACCCCATCTCTGATTTAACTACATAACTAACACAGCAGTTTTGAATAGGCAGCTGTGTCTGTTCAAGGTCATTAGATGAATAGGTTACCTCGTTAATGAATGGCGCCAGCTAGTAGACCGTCAAATATTTTTATTAACAACTCAATATCAGTTGACAATCCACTAGATGACGCCATCCCCTACTACTATCCAATTGAACGAGGTCACCTCTGTATCTAAATAACCCCGGTGCCTGCTTAAATTATGGCGGTTACTTGCGCAATACGTATGCGCGAATTAGGTTTTACATTTCAAGTTGAGTTACGCCAATGCAAATTACATAATAACAATTTAACGTCTAATTTGCACAGATTTTTCACTAGGCACTTGTTAGAACATGATTAATAATAACAGATAAATTAAAAACATTGAAAATTGTACAAAATTTATTAAATTATTTTATTGTTTTGGATATGTTTTATATTCCTGAGAATGGACTTATCCGAAACGATCGTCGACAAATAGTTTAATAATAAATTTTGTAGAATTTTCAAGTGTTTTTATTTTATCTGTTACGTTTTTAATATTTTTTGACAGCGTATTCAGCTATTATACCGGCCACCTCTAGACAGTGAACATATGGAGGATCTTTCGATACATCGCAGTTCAAATACTATTTCGACAACCGTTAATAATTCAACAGCTACAAGTCCCATCACTGCCGATATGGTATTTGAAGATTCTCCGCCCAAATACACGCCACCACCTTCTTACACTACCGCGACTGGAGCAAGAATTGCAAAAATATTTCGACAGAGTTTTAGACGCAGTGTTAGAAGAATTGCTAGTGTTTTAGGTTTGTATGATTGGTAGTAGAAATATTACATGGTGTGCTCATTAAGCAGGTTTCTCTCTCTAAAAATCATTTCTCTCTCTCATAAAAATTCCCAGAAAATGTGAGGATTTTTATATTTAAATGTTTTGGTAATCAGCAATTTGAGAAAAAAAACATACAAATCGAATGTTTGAAATGTTTAATTTTCATATAACTCTCACTTTGCGATTTGAGAGTCCAGATACAGTGGGTGCGACAAGGACACATGATGTGAAACCACTCGTGAAACGATTTTTTTGTTTTCAAGTTGTCAGCCCTGGGTATTATTTGCACAAGATTTTTAGAACCTAACTAATGAGCACAACATGCAATATTTCCGTCAGGGCTCTGTGTATTATTTGCACTTTGGACGATTTTTAGAGAGAAACCTGCCTAATGACCACACCATGGAATAGTTCCGCCATGGGTTTCTATTGAAATTGATTTCAGTTTTCATTCTGATCTGACTTTAAACAATTATTGAAGTTTAACTTCTTTAGCGACGTATCTATTTGAAAAAGTAAGAAATCGAGGGGAAGTAGAACTGGCAAATAAAGGGGAAGTTAGTTTGTCTCATAAATTACATGAAACTGACAAGGACAGAAGTTTATAGTGTGTTGCTAAGTATGTGTAAATATTATTAATTAGTTTCACATAAAAAAAAATAATTTTGGGAATAATATTAAAAACTAAAGAAGTTAAACTTCTTATGTGGGTGAGGCTCCTTATAATTTTTTTTAATTATTTCTCAATAAGTAGGCTGAAGAAAACTGGCATTAATGCGAACAAAGACGCAGGCAAATTAATTTAATGTATTAATTTATAGGTGAGAGTAGCGCTGCCCGAAATCCAGCTAATTCGGAAAATCATCTGCCACGACTACAAGCGCCGCCTCCCGATTATGCTGCCGTGTTGGTAGAAATGAATCGACGAGGGATAAATATTTGCGACTCGCCGGACGGTCAACCGACAGTGCGTAACGTCTATAACAGTGAAACGAACAGAAGTGCAAACAATACGTTAACTAACAGGCGTTTAACACCTGAAAGGACTACCCAAAACTCAACAACATTAACGGCGACCGATGTCGCCAACATTTTAAGAAGTAGTTTTAGACGTAGTACAATCAGAGCAGCTAATTCATTTCGAAGCAGCGTTTTGTCCAATGATAATAGTCATGGCTCTTTGAGTGTAGTGTGTTTGGTGGATGGCGCAGCTCCCATTGGACAAGATTCTTTAAATATGGACCAATTAAATAATCAGAATTGTGTGCAGCGTGAAAGTGAACAAATTAAAATTGAAATGAATCCACTGTGATATAAGGTAGATATTTAAGTACTTATTTATTTATTTAACGAAAATTTTATATACAGTACAGCGTCATAAACCCGGCCACACGCTGACCTGGACACTTGACTCTAAAACTCGAGACACTTATCTTAAGGTAGTTCTAGCATGGTATAATAAGAAAAATCGCTTTTCGACAGATTTTGCTCATATATATATATATAGGCTCAAATTAACGTTTCCTAATAAATCCCAAAGTTTCAGAATTTTTGACCATTTAGAACGCGAAATAAGTAGTAACAAAGTTCACAATTTCACATGCTTACCACGGTAATTCACAAAAATTGCGAACTTTATTAATTATCTCGCATTCTAAACGGTCGAAAATTCTGAAACTTTAGGATTTATTAGAAAACGTTAATTAAAAAAAGATGAGCAAAATCTGTCAAAAAATGGTTTTTCTTATTATACCACTCTACAAGAACCTTAACGGAGGCCTATGAGTAAACCTTTTGTGAGAGTCTATACACGTAATATGATAGATTTTTTTTTAAATTGGATATATCTAAAATAACACGCGTTTTTCAAATCGAATAAAAAAATTGAAAATGTTTGCAAAGATTTTTGAAAGAAAAACTCGAATTTTCGGAAAAAAAAATAGAAATTCCGAAAACAATTGAAATTTTGAAAAAAAAATTCAAAATTTCGGAAAAAATTTAAAATTTCAAAAAAAATATTTTTTGAAAAATTTCGGAATATTGAAAAAAATTCGTAAAAACACCAAATTTTTTTAAAAAAATCAAAATTAAAAAACAATCGAATTTTCGAAATAATACAAATTTTTGAAAACAGTTTAAAACTTAAAAAGAAATCTTAATTTAATTTTTAACTTTTATTTTTTTGAAATTTCCATTTTTTTATTTTTGTTTGGAGCTAAAAGTTTTGAATAACGTAAGCAATGATTCAACAGACGTAACCACTTTATAGCATCTTACGTTCAACCTACAGCTAACTTTGTGAATTAGTTACTGGCGTGAATGATCTTATTTTGTACAAAATGGGTAACAATCGTAAACCATGAAATCTAGAAGAGAAATGTTGGATTCGGGATAGCTTAAGCAAGGGAAATTGTACATGTACGACATGTTTAACGAAAAAAGTGTTCTTTTTAATTTAATTAATAAAAAGAGCATAACAAATATTTAAAACACATTTATTCACAAACTCGGACAACCCTCAAACACGAACTATGCGCGATTCCATTGTGTTCGGTTTTGTGAAACTGTACTGTATTTACTTTGTATGTATGCATATTTTTTTATGTTCTATTAAAGATGTGTATTTATATAACAGTAAGTCAATGATTTTCATTGAATAAAGGCCATTTTTTTAAACCCCATCAACAGATGGAGACGCCTTCTTTAGGCGTGCCGCACAGTACCTGCAAAACAAGTGTGAGTAACCTCTGCTTGCAGTTGAAGTAAAGCATGTAAACAATGCATATACTAGTGTGTTGATTCTCATCCATGTTTATTTATATTGATAAGTTAATTGGGAACTTGGATATAAATAAATTGATGCTAAATTTTCAAAATTTGCAACGTTTCGTTGGTTTATTTTCAACTTCTTCAGGCAAGTTTTGAGGTTAGCATCTTCGTTGAAATATTGTAATGCATATAACAAGTCGATTGAAATTATAAGACCAGATAAACATATTATATGTAAAGAAAAGCTTCACATCAATTTGACAAATATTTTACTAATGATGATTATTCGTGTTGTCAATAATCATTATTAGTAAAATATTCGTCCCTTTATTGGAACTTTTTCAAGCTTATAACTGGAATTTAAATATAAAATACAATTTTTAAATTTACAATTGAAATATACACACCATTAAATGTTCTGTTTAAGTAGATATAAAAGTTAACATGTAGATATAAATTTTATTTAAACAATTGTTCATAAAAACTTTTATTATAAAACCGTTTTTTTTAAACGGTTTTATTATAAAAGTTTTTATGAACAATTGTTTAAATAAAATTTATATCTACATGTTAACTTTTATATCTACTTAAACAGAACATTTAATGGTGTGTATAATTAATATCTGATATTTTATATTTCAATTGTAAATTTAAAAATTGTATTTTATATTTAAATTTCAGTTATAAGCTTGAAAAAGTTCCGATAAAGGGACGAAACGTCGCAAATTAACAAATAAGCGTTTACTTAGTGTCCTTTTTTTCCTAACAAATAAATTTTATATTAATTACCAAGGACAAAAAAGCAAAAAGTCAGTTATTACATTTATTTGAGGTTTAAAAATACATCAATAATAAATTCAAATTCGTCATCATTGGAATAATTTACCAGCAATATAGAAAAAAATATATTTATGATGGCAGAACACCCATTGCTTGTAAACAAACCGTAGCTGCATCTGCTTTAGCTTGTTTTTTATTTGGACTCGCTACACTAGGCTTATATTCCATTCCGTTTAATTTAACCTGTAATCAAAATATCACCTTTTTTATTTATGATCAAGATACGGTCGTTTATGCCCCATATTTTGACACTCGCAAGGGAATCAAAATCTATAGGGTACTTCCCAAACACAAACATTTGGCAAGAAGCAATGTCTTATAGCACAAGTAAAGAGAAAAATCCGAAAACCGTTAATTTGTAGTTACATCACAAAACAAAATAATCTTTTTTCTACAAAAGTCAAAATAGTGCATATTAGCGACCTCAGTATGTTTATAACAACAAATAATAAAAATAAAATAAAGTTAATGAATATTGCACAGTGGTACGGAATCCTTTGTATGCGAGTTCAACTCGCACTTGGCCAGGTTTTTTGGACATGAATACAGCGTACAACCTTAACATTGTTATAAAAACATAAAAAATATTTTCAAATTACCTTAAATAAGAAATTTTTCTGATGATCCGGTCCACACTCAAAACATAATTCATATTGCGGGATACCGATTTTCCTTTTCGCTGCATATTCACCGAGTAACGAAACCGGATGCTTTCCCTGGAGAGTTTTCACCGGTACTGGTTTACTTCCGACTTTTTGATTACGCCTGTTTCCTTTGATTTCCTCAATTGCCGTTAAGCCCGTTTTATCCAGTTTTATATCCAAAACAAGTGGCTGAAGAGCACCGTTCTTTTCTTTTCCTAGCCCCTCACCCGGTTGCCAACCCATTTTTTGGAGCAATCGCATTCCCATACCACCCGAAACAGGAGCAGCATTCCGAAACTGATCCTGATTAAATAAATCTTATCAATAAATTTCCTATTTTTAAAAAAATTTCATTCCACCTGATACCAGGGGCGCACAAAGAGGAGCTTTCGACAAGTTCGGACCTCCCCTAAATTTTAAAAATACAGATACTTTAGTGTAAACACTGTAAAAAACTGCAAACTCTTCAGCTCTAGTTTGATAACAAATTTGACAGTTTCAGAAAATACCACCAGGGGAGTTAGTTAATATCAAGATTACTAGAAACTAAGGTTAGGCGTTGTTGAAAGTGTGACTAGGCGAGACGCGAGAGACGGCGGGGAAGTAGGCTTGAAGAGTCTTTTTCCAAACAGTTGGGATAAACCAAGTTATGATAATCAGTGGCATAAGCAATCGACTTAACCAATCACAGACGTGACTATGTTTATAGCCTCTTACGCCCAACCTTCTAGTATTCTAGTAATCTTGAGTTAATAATTGTTGCAAAATACATAAAAAAAATCTGTGCGCTCCCGGCTTCCAGTGTATACAATAAATTTAAAACTGAACAAAACGTGATTATTTGATAAGCATCTTCTTATTGACTAACTATCAAAAAATGAGCTCTGAATTAAGTTAATAAAATGTCTTCAAAACCGATGAAATAAGATTAAATATATGAACATGCTGAACAAATATTATAAAGGCAATACCTGGTTGTTATTATTAGAGAATTTTTATTAAAAAGAAAAAAATTCGAAAGACGTATATATATAATTATATATATATAGTTATTATTAATATCGATTTGATAGAACAAACATCGCACTGTCTTTACACATAGATATTGAAACGACGGGTGTAGAAACAGTTGCGGGCGTTCGTGTTGTACTCACCCACCAGACCGTTGTTCATTAGATCTTGCCGCACCTAGAACGCTCCTCTGGTAAACAATCACTGAGCTAAAAGCCTGGAACAAATTCTCAGGTGGTGGTAGTTCCACAGCTGTAGCATAAACTATTTAGTTTTCAACAGAATATTGTAGTATAGTGATGCGTACACTTGTGGAACACAGAAATCATGATTTGCCATTTTCATTTTTAATCAGCTGCTCCGTAATAATTGCGATAAAAGTTATATTTTTATCACACCTAACTGAAGCAATGAACAAAAATCGAAATAGTGCTTAAAAATATCACGCAACATATTATACATGTGTCAAGAAGAGTTTAATTTATGGTCTATTTTTCATAACCTACAATAGTACTATCATGGCGGAATTATTATTTATGTCATATATGTATATCACGCAATGGCCGTGTTCGTTTATTGCGCATGCGCAAAAAAAAAACGAGAACCGTTTATTTATGTGCAAACTCGTAAACAACTTGACAGATAACCAAAAAAATAAATAATATTATTTATTTCTTGGTTATCTGTCAAAAATGAAAAAAATAATTGGTATAGTAATATTAAGTTAATGAAAATAGCAAATCATGAACTACAGCCACAGAATCCACCTCCACTTATTTAGTGGGAGTGGTCTGTGCCTGCAAAAACAAAACAAAGTGAAAAAGTTGAATAACCGATTCTATATTCACTTTGATTTGTACCCGAAAATTTGCTGCTACAGGCCCTATTAACAAATATAAAGGCCTAATTTTGTTTGAAAAAAAAAAAAAAACTAAAAAACTCAAAATTGATATTTATGGAAAATAACGAACTAGTTCATTAATGACTTTAATACTTTTTTTAAACCCTTACCTTGCGTGCCCAAGCTTGATAACCTGATGATAATTCAGCTGGCGTCAATATTTGAACACCTGTACTACCTGTGAACTGACCCAACTGTTGTTTACTTGTTGCCCAAGACTGCATCTGAAATAAATTAATACAATAATGATGTATTTCACTAGTTGAGTATTCACAGGCTGTTGAACAACTCTACCGGCAAACTTCCTAGCGTGAAAGCTTTGAGCATCCATTCACGGACTGTTCAAGACTCAAGCGTAACGCATAACCAATATATCAATACATATGCGCAGTAGTACATTAGTACTCCATCTACATCTCAATGCTTGTATATACTGATATGTTGATTATGGGTGTTTCTATTAATCTTGGGCAGTCCATGAGTTTATGGTCGAAGGTATATATTTTTCTATCACGTATAAAATACGCAAAACAACCATGCGCTATAATAGATTAACAGTTTCAAGTTTTGTCTGATTGCTCCAAAATTTTGTAATTTTTTCACTCACCTCCTGCTGTGCTCTATACATTTCGCCTATAGCTTGTACATCATTTGGATTTTCTTGTAGTTTTCTCATTGCTGCTAACCTTTGTGACACAACTGAGCCTATGTCTACTGTCTAAAAAAAAATGCAAGCATATTACACATATACAGAAACGTTTGTTAGATTACAAAAAAGTCTTTTTAGGGTTCTGTACATCCGATGAAAAAATGGGACCCTTATAGAATCATTCTCATGTCTGTCTGTCTGTCATAGTTTATTTTTCCCGAATCTATTGAACGAAAAAAGTTGAAATTTGGTACATAAAGTTAGATGACCTAATCACGGACGTACAGCGTAGTTAAATGAATTTGGGGGTTAAGTTTTCAAGTGTTTTCAAGACGTATAAAATGGAAGTGCTCATTATGAGAAATGCAACTATATATATTTTTTTATTAGTATCACGGAAACACAATTTAAGAACAATATTAATGACAAAGCAAAAAGTACTCACTTCAGTGGAAGTGGGTTCTAAAATTTGTTGCTGTGGATTTTCTGGAGGTAGTGGTGGCATAACCTGAGGACCTGGAGGAGGTAATATAGTTTGAGCTCTAACTGGAGAGCTCTCAGTTGTACCAACTGTTGACAGCGTTGTACTTTTTACTGTTTCTGATTTAGGTGACGGTTTCGATGAAGTTTCTTTTTTTGGTGACACGGGCACCCATTCGCTTTCCGTTCTACGATGATGCTGTCCGCTCGATACCGGAAATTGCATTCGCAATTGTGTTTGATCCATCTTTTTCTCCTGTGGCGTTTTAATTGGTATGACCGTGGAATTCTATAAAAATAAAAGCATACAATCTACATAGTGATGTAAAATTACCGATTATTTTTTATTGTACTTATTTCAGTCGGATAATTAGCCGGGTATCTATGAAACAACATGGTGGTTTCCAGATAATAAAAAATAAAACAATAGAGCAGTTTTCAAAAGTAGAATCCAAAGGATTAATTAAATAATGTATTTAAATTTAATCACATATATTTATATTTCTAATTTTTTCGAAAGATCAATGTATAAAACATACCGGTATATTCATAACGATCGAAGTGGGCCTTTCTTTTATTTGAAAAGGATGATTAAACGGTCTTTCTGTGTCGCTTGCACTATCCATTTCATCGTTCGACGATACACTTGACAATTCACCCAAAGCTTCTTTTTTGGACAAATTTTTACAAAAATCTGTAAGTTCGTCTATAGTTTTGCCCCCCGCTTTAATTGCAGCCAATACTTTTTCTTGAGCCTGCGGTCCTAAGCCTACAGCTCCTGGCAAAGTTCCGTTCTTTAACATGTGGATGGCATTTTTTCGAGCAATTTCAAGTAACTTTTTCTTATCGAAACGCGATCTAGAACCCGATCTTGATCGATGTCTCGATCGGGAACGATAAACATCGTCTCTGCGATCGTGCTTGTGGTCACTGTTTCTGCTTCTTACTCTCGTAGAATGATAACCTAACCTATCTTTCACACTCCTTTGGTTATAAGAGCGGGAATGGCCGTCGTCTGAGTGTCTGTGCCTCGAATCATTTTCTTTGTACCTTTTTTTGCTTCGATGAGTATCTTTATCTTTTGCTTCCTCTTTTTCTCGATGCTTGCATTTAGATTTCTCATTTCGGTCACTGTGTTCATGTTTTCGTTTTTTTACCTCCTTTTCGCTGCTTTCGTCTTTAGAAACTTTACTATTTTCAAGATCTTTTTTTCTTAATTTACTTTCTTCATCCGTCGAATTCAAATCAAAATCATTGTATTGCTCTGGTGACTTACTAATATCTGTTGCGGACAGTTCACCATCCTCATAACGTTCAGCTTTCTTTCTAGCTTGTTCTTCAGCTTCTTTTACAGTAGCTTCAAATACAGAACTATATTTTAAGTTCTTAATTTGAATCTTATTAGACTTCACTTTATCGTTTTTGTTTTTGTCATTATCGTCGACGACCGGTTTCAGAGGAGGTGTTTTTGACCCAATATCTGAATATTTTTCGTCTCCGTTTAAGTTCTCTGATGTGAGCAAAAAATTATTTTCACTGGTCGCAACGGGAATTACAATGTCGTTTTCTAATTTAATATCAGACTTTAGGCCGTCACTTAATGCACCAAAAACAACACTTATGTCAAGAAGTGGCTTCTTTTCGGTTTTAACTACTTTGATACGTTTAATTAGTTGTCTAGCATCTTCAGGGTCGGAAAATTCTGTACTCTTTGATTCATCCGACGAAGAATTATCGCGTTTTTTCCTTTTTTTCTTTTTATGCTTCCTTTTTTTATTTTCTTCCTCATCATCTGATTTACCACTAGTGTCTGCATCAGATCGCTTTCTACTTTTCCTTTTGTGCTTTTTTTTGTGTTTTTTCTTACCTTTCTTCTTTTTCTTTTTATCATAATTTGCTTCAATAACTGGAGGTTCTGCATTAAATGTACTAAAAAGTTCTGATAAAATTTCATCTGATGATTTTATGAGCGGTTTAATATCTTCCGAATTACGAATGTCAAGCCCTGAACCAATATTGATATTAGACTTATCATCCAGAATTGATTCTTTTATTTCGGTTTTAATAATCGAGTCCATTATGCATTTGCCCAAATATAATATAAACACTTTCAATAATTACACTACTCTACTGCTGTCAAAACAGCAGTTTTCATTTGCCCAGTTTAGATCATTGAGCGACAGATTTCGATACCCTACTCACTCCAATACAAGGAGGTCAATGTTTATTTTTTGCTTCCATTATCGCTAATATAAAAAGGGTATTGCTAAGACTACTTTAATTAAAATTTTCACTTTGAAAGTGTAAGACATGATTTTTTATAATCAATTTACGAATGGTGCTAATTTTATGTTGAGTGCTGACCAAATAAAGTGGTCAGTGATATTACTTAATAAAAGAATAGGTTGGTATCTTGATCGAAGTTGGTTTTAAAACTTTTGGCACCTGTGTGATCCGGTTGTAATTTAAGTACAGAAGAAAAGTTTCAAAGTTATTTTTGTAAGTCAAATTAATTAATGCTTTTTATATGTTAAGAAAAATACGTCTTTTTATAGTTAATATATTTCTTTCTATAGAAAATGGCTCCTCCTGGATTAAGAACGTACGTAAATAAAAAGAAATCTCAGCGACAGAATAAGCAAAGTAATACTAGTTATGTGAAACCAAATATAAAAAAGATTTTAACTGATAGTAGTAATTACAATCTGAGAGGTAATTATAAACCGACATATATGTTACGAAGTAAAAAAAATGTTATATCTCCATTACCATCGAACAGTACTGTCTCATCAAGTTACGATACTTCGGAAACTTCAATTCATGTAGCATTACCAGAAACGACGTTTGACAGATTGAAAAAGGGGGAAAATGCAATGAAAAAAACGACGAAAAATAACAACTTCATCAGTAGCAGTCTAGAAACGAGCTGCATGTCAAAAACATCTTCTTTTGAATCTCTCACTGAAAACCACACGAAACCGGTTAAGAAAAAACAAATGGTAGGTAAAAAGCTGTATGAAACAAGTAGCTCTTTGTCAAATGAAAGCGAGTGTTTGGAAAGCTTACTAGTTGGAAATAAGCAGCGCCCAACTCAGGAATCTTTATCGACTAACACTACTTCATCAACTTACGATACTACAGAAAGTTCAATTCATGTAGCATTACCAAAGACAAATTTTGGCAGATTAAAAACTGGAGAAAGTGCAATGAAAAAACCGACGAGAAGTCTAGATACAAGCTGCATGTCGAAAACATCTTCGTTTGAATCTCTCACTAAAAACCACATGAAACCGGTTAAGAAAAAACAAAAGACAGCTACAAAGGTGTATGAAACACGTAGTTATGTGTCTAGTAAAAGCGAGTACATGGAAAGTTTACTAATAGAAAAAGAGCAGCGTCCAGTTCAAAGCTCATTAAGTTTTTCGCCATATGAAAGTACAGAACAAAAATCAAACATCGATGATATTTGTAAAGATCAAAACGTTTTGGAGAACAGCGCATCACTCGATCTTTTGTCCATAACTGGACCTGTTATGGTGAGCACACCTAAATTATCGTGTCCTCAATCAAATGCATTTGTGCACGGTAATACTTCACCAATTGTGAAAATTACAAACATTCTGACAAACGCATGTGTTCTGTTAGAGAGATTACCAACTACAGACATCAAAAAAAAAAATGCTACCAATGTTTCAAATAACATATGTGGTTTACATACAACAAATATCGAAATGTCACAACGAAATTCAAAATATTCTACTCCAAAAATCAGTAATAATTTCGACGGTGACCCACCAACTTTACAAGTAATAAAACAAAAAAATGAATTGAAACTATCTATCGAAAACGGAAGTAGAAAAAAAAATATAAATAAAACGGAAAATTCGTCTGGGAACGGATTAAATTTGAACGAATGTGATGTCAGTATAACTGATTGTACTCCTATAAAAGTAAAAAATAAGGAAATTATTGCAATAAATTTATCTCGAAAATATTTTTCAGATGATAATTTCTCAATTCAAAATCAAAGAGAACAACAGTGTACAAAAAATTCTAATTCGAAAAGTCAGCACTCTGAAATAGATGACTGTCTTAATGATAAAACAAAACATAATATAGATCATGCAACTCAGTCCCAGAAACAAATTTTTTCTGAAAGTGAATTGTTTTCTTCATTAGATAATATACCACTTTCGAAGTTTATAACAAAGAGACGCAAAAATGGAAGAAAACATTCTGATACTGAAATGAATTTAAGTAGAAAATCTGATAAAAATACCACAGATGAAAAACGTGTTGATACGCCAGATTTAAAATCAGATGCATACATGTCAGAAGAAGATATATTTAAATCAATTGAAGAAGTTATTATTATTGACAGTAGTTTAGAATTACAAGATACTCCTATTCCACAAAGTATAAAAGATGATAATTCAGATTATTTGCGCAAAGTATCTAGTCCGTTTTTTCTATATCCGGGGAAAAAATGGCGTCGACAATTATCTATATTAACTACCGACTGTGATAACGAATCGAAAAGCGTGAAAAAAGGGCGCAAGTGGAGAGAAACTGTCAATGACCTGGTACAGCTCCAAAAATCTAAAAATGGTATGTAATATTTATGTCTTTAGTACACTAAGACCCCGCTTAACGCGGGATATACGTTTCAGTATGTTCCTGCGCTATACGAAGCAACGCTAAACGAGGTCATCTTAATACGTAGATTATAGGCATAAGTGAAACAGAACCGAAAATTTGTTAGTTTTTTTTTTTTGTTTAATTTCATATCATTTATTATTTAACGAGTGGCCCGCATTAAGAAGTATTATGCTGCAGTGGTTTTTCTTATAGAATAATTTTCCCGTTTTTGCAACATTTTTCATTGATGCTCCGCTCCTATTGGTTGTCGCGTGATACTATGTAGCCTATAGCCTTCCTCAATAAATAGACTATCCAACACAAAAATCATTTTTCAGTTCGAACCAGTAGCTCCTGAGATTAGCGCATTCAACCAAACAAATAAACAAATTCTTCAGCTTTATAATATTAGTATAGATACCTTTTTTCACACTAATTATAGATTCATTATTTGCTAATATCGATTTTTGTTCATAAAACATTTATGAAAATCAAATTAAACTTCTAGTAAGAAGTAATGTTTGTGATGAGGAAGGTTCCTCATTTGACATATTTTGTTTTTTTGTGAAACTAAAAAGTTTGAAATTTTTTTTTAACAAAACTTTCTTGGGAAAATAAATACAATAATGATCCGTTATAAAACAACAGCAAAAATAACATTATAGCTTATATCTCTTCTATGCTTGCGCCGATTTTTCTCAAAAACAATAGGGCTCTTCATATTTGCATATCAAACATCCTCCCAAAATTTAGTTTCAGTCCGCTCATATGTTTGGCCTGTATTGTGTTCACAGACCAACAAACTTTTTCCAAAAATATGTTTTTTGGATTCGGTGGACCCCAAAATGAGAAATATTGTAAAATTTGGCAAAGTGAATTTTGACCTAAATTAGTACCATTTTCCCCACTTGTGGTGTTGAAATGGTAAAGGCCCCAGTACACAGTGGTCTGTAGTGGGCCATTGTAGACTATCGCAATTGTGTACACGGGGTAATGGTCTGTAGTGGCGGACAATTGTGAATCGTGGTGCGCCATCCATTTGTTGTCGGTTTTTTTGACACACTTCAAAGGAATCGCGGCGTGGCGTGGCCTGTAGTGTTCACACAGTCGCCCATTGTTTGGACAGGTACCTACTTTTTTTGTGGCGTGCTATACTATTTAAATTTTTAATCGCCCAAAATGTCAGTATCCTGGAGCAATGAAGAGACTTTTAGGTTTATAATACTATAATACTTATAAATAGTATATAAATAAATAGCCGCAGCCGTAATTACTTCCACGTCCATCGCAAGTGCTTCGCCAGGCAGAAATGAGCCATGGGCCATTGTGTGGACACCGAGTGATAGTGGCCTACAGTTGCACATTGCAAAGCATGGCCCACTATAGACCACTGTGTACTGGGGCCTTAAAATATATTAGGTGTTTTCCATTTGATACGAGTCGACTTGTGGCGCTTTCCATTTGATCTGTATCTTTAATTCTCAACGACCCAGTTAGTTCATTGAGAAAAGGGAATTTTGAAACAATCTATATATCTGTATCATAACTGATATTGTATTTGAATTATTTTGTTCTAGATACTTGTTCGAGAAATACTATCCATAAAATAGATTCTGTGAGAATAAGTCAGCGAAGAACTACGATTGCCCATCCAAAAAATTTTATTCGAATTTTACCTATTTCAACGCAGGACAATTGCAGTTTAAAAGCGTCTCAGGATGAATCTTCTTTCTCTCTTGTGCATGCGTACGCACATTCAGGTAAGTTCTGTCTCTCACATATTCTGTACCTTCCGTAAATGCAAGTGGAAATAGATTAGTGTCTACGTGCATATGAACCAAGGTCATTAGACACACAGATTACCTCGTTAATGAACGACGTCATTTGAAAGACTGTTCAATATTTTTATCAACCACATAATCAGAAATTGGCGATACAAATTGACCTTGCTCGAAAAATAATTGATCGATTAAAACTATATTTTTCTTAAACATGCATTTAGCAATGTTTTTTTTGTACAACAACTTTTTTTATGCATTTTGATCGAAATTTAGCTTGAAAAGCGATATTTTTCTATATAGATCAATCATTTGTTTTTGTGTGAGTACAATCTAATGTTCTGCATGATAGTGTTTCAAAATGACATTAGACTGCTCCAGAATGTATAAAAACTGTATCTAATATTATGATCACAATCTAAGGCCATTGTCATAAATTTTTTGACAATGATTTTCAAAAAGTCTATACGATAATTTACGTTCCGTTGCCTATGTGAAAAAGGATGTATTTTTATTTTTTTGGAATCGTGTGTTTCGCTTTTAATTAATTATTAATTCGGTGTATTTGTTAAAGGCATTTTCTAATTAAAGATCATATTGTATTAGAGAATATCGAGGAGGCTTAGATATGGAGTGCTAATGTATTACTGCGCATAGGAAAGAGAAGGCGATAAACACGGTACATGCGTCACTTTCTGCACTGTCTTGTTGTTGTTACGCCACGACTATTTTGAGAAAGATAAAGATTGATCACACATCATTCTTAAAGAATACTGTTTACATGGCTAGGGCATATCCAGGAGGTTTGAAGGTGATGACTACCGCAATTATCGCCTCTCTCTGTCATTTGGCTCTCGCAAGCTAAACTAGCACTCTATATTATCAAAGATTGGTTTTAATTTAATTCAAGGGGGATAGAATAGCGTAAATATGTGTCAATGGTTTTTATGACCTTTGGTCTACTTCTGACGTATGACGTGACGCTGACTAATTTCCTTTAACCAACATAAAGGAAACGCCATTGTTTTACTTCAAAGAATTTCATTACATATTGTGTTAATCAAAACGGGATATAATTGTGATAAAGTTGTATTGTATTGACTATTTTGTTAAGTTTGTAATAATTTAACTGTCGTTAACTAAAAATAACTGCCTAATATTTTATTACTTCTAAAAATAGAGTGAATGCTTTCTACGTTTTCAGGAGAATATAAAGATAATTTTATGTGTTTTACATCGCTAACTACACTCTTAACTACAGGTTATGTACCTCAACAAATCGATGGTTTATCAACTGGCTGTGAGTCTGGTCTCGAATCGGATTTTACAAACCTTTCAGTAAAACCAACTGTCACAGCGGCCGACATCGTATTAGATCGTTGCAAACAAACGCGACCTGAAGATTTCTTACAAGTTTATCCTGATAAGTAAGTACATTTAGAGGATATTTAGCACGACACGCATTAGGATTGTTTGTTAGAATGTTCTAGAATCAAGGCTGAGCTATTTGACATTTTGCGTTTTTAGTGACCTTGCATTTAGTTGAATAATGTAACTAGTCTGTAAGGTTTTTCCCTTTTACGACATAAAATTGGTTTAAACTAATAAACATTCCCGCGGCTAAAACGATTCATTTTCCGATAATCTTCATATGCACGTTCCGTATTTGTTCCATGAAAAATGGGTCATTCTGTAGAGAGCAGCTTGTAATGTATAGTGAAATATAATAAGGAAAAAAACAAACAACTAATCTGATTTCTCTTTCAGTATTTTACAGAAATGTCTCAAAATTGGAGAAGGTGTTTATGGGGAGGTGTTCCTTTTCAAAGCCAGCGATGGTCGTGCAACAGTTATGAAAGTGATCCCAATAGAAGGAAATCTCAAAATAAACGGAGATTATCAGAAAAAGTACTCCGAAATTGTGGTTGAAATCATCATAACTCAGTATGTTCTCTTTTTTCTATTATCTATTAATAGCGCACCGGTGCTAATACTTCGCACCGTTAGTAGTCAGTTATGTAATATAATAGGGTGGAAATAAATTTTATTCTTTTCTATTCAGAAACTTCAGCGCTACTACGCCACTTAATATTACTGACAACTGTTAAAATAAATATATTGCCACCAGATGGCGAAATTTATTTTATTTTATTCTATTCAGAGACTTAAGCGCCACTACACGTCATATTACCGACAACTGTTAAACAAATTTGAATTTGAATATTACCACCAAATGGCGACATTCGTTTTATTTAATCTATTCTATTCAGGCTTCAGCGCCATTACACGTCATATTACCGGCAACTGTTAAAATAAACATATTGCCACCAGATGGCGACATTTGTTTTATTTTATTCTATTCAGAATTCAGCGCCCCCTACACGTCATATTACCGACAACTGTTAAAATAAACAGATTTCTACCAGATGGCGACATTTGTTTTATTTTATTCTATTCAGACTTAAGCGCACCCTACACGTCAAATTACCGGCAACTTTTAAACAGATGACCACCAGATGGCAACATTTGTCTTTTTCTGAGTAGGGGGGTCATAGGAAAGGCAACGTTAGGCTACATGAAGGGAGGGAGGGATTCCAGGGGGACTGAAATGCGGTCTTGTGTTTGATTGACGTTCCCCTACTGGAAGTTGGACGTCCATGAACCTTTGTTTCTGTTTTGTTGCAGGGAACTAAGCAACTTACGGCTAAACAAATGCAACGGTACAAGCTGCTTCGCAGAGGTCCAAGCTGTTCAGTGCGTTAAAGGAAAGTATCCGCAACGTCTGCTGGAGTTGTGGGATATATACGATGAACAGTCAGGCTCAGAAAACGACCGGCCTGATTTTTTTCCAGCTAATCAGCAATATATTGTCCTCGAACTGGCACACGCCGGTCGAGATCTCGAGGCGTACGTTTTCGACAGTGCTGAACAGGCATACTCAATTTTTGTACAGGTATGCTATTGTTTGTTTTTGTCTTATATCCAGCTGTATCGTTAACCTTGATTCCAACTTCGGAAAATACAGGTGATTTTTAATTTGATATTTCTTTTTTAACAGCGTGTAGAAATCAAATAGACGAACAAATATTTCAAGTAACTTTTTTATCAAAACTCAAAAATAAGAGGAAATGGCCACTCTAAAGTTTTTTTAAAATTTTATTTGATTTAGAGCTCAGTCCTGGCGTTATGTTTTGTCATTATGGTAGTATCTTATGTCATTATCAAGTATCTTGCTGTCCATTTGAAACAAAACAGGGATAACTTCGAACAATTTCCATAGTGACATAACGCCAAGACCGACCTCAAAATTTAATTAAGCTTTGAATAACTGCTTCCCTCTTATTTTTGAGTTTTGATAAAAAAGTTACTTGAAATATTTGTTCGTCTATGGTTTCTACACGCTGTTAAAAAAGAAGTATCCACTTAAAAATCAGTCCGTACCAGAACTAAAATATTGATACCTGGTTTGAAGCTCTAGTTGCTATACAATGCTTTTGATTTCAATCCAAGGTTAGTAGAGTACTGTAGGTGGGGCGTAAGAGGCTATAAAAGTTGTCACGTCTGATTGGTTGAATCAATTGCTTACGTCATACGAAATCATTGACTCCATTTCAGTTATAATAAATGATTGACAGTTGGAAAAAAGGTCTCAAGACCTACTAGCCGCGCCCTCTCTCCCATCTCGCCTTGTCACACTTTCAACAATGTTAACAACCACTAGTATTCTACTAGCCTTGATTTCAGGCGAAATGTTGACTTTACATGTTAAATTTCTTCATATAATGTATATTGAGTGCGAGTTATATCAAATAGTAGACTAAACTTGAATGGAGATGGGAACTACCACTAGGAGCGCCAGCTATATAACTACTTCAGTCTGTGAATAGTACATAGCGGTGTGTGCAAAATATGTTTATTTCAAATAATAAATCATTGGCAATGCCAATTTAAACCATTGATTTTATTTTCCAATAGAAATCAAGTTATTTGTTTGCTTATTTCATACACAAAAATTTGCAATCTTTTTCGCGATCTGGCAGCATTTTTCTATGACCCCGTGCTGGGTCGCGACCTACACTTTGGGAAACGTTATCTTAGGTCATTATGTACCTGCTGCCATCTACGTTATGCTTGTCATGTGCCCATATTCATTAGATGTAAATTATACGGGGAACATGATTGAAATCAAACGTATTGTATATTACATAACGCACGCTGTCAGAAAATGCTCCTAAATGTCGCATGTTTTAAGATTTTCAGATTACAGTACAGCAAAAATAAAAAAGTGTTTTTTGTTTGCATGTTGTTTTATTTTGCAGTTAACACAGCAGTTGTATCGACTCGTATGTTGGATATCTGTTTCAGTAGATGTGTGATATCCAGTGCATGTTTTGTTTTTTTTCATGACTAGATGTTCACTCATCCATTGCATCAGACATTTTTCTACAGTTTGTAATTATTATTTGCCAAAAAAGAAAACGATGACATATTGTTTATTGTGAAAGTGTGTATTGATACATAATTTGTGGTAGTGTTTATATATTGTATACACCTTTACTCATGTATAAACTATGCGGAAAGATTCAATAGTTTTGTGTGGATTTGATATTGTATAACTGTCAAAGTACTATAAAATCGAAGAAGTGTGTATTGATATATAATTTGTGGTTGTGTTTATATATTGTATGCATATACACCTTTACTCGTGTATAAATTATGCGGAAAGATTCAATAGTTTTGTGTGGATTTGATAATATTGCATAACTGTCAAAGTACTATAAAATCGAAGAAGTGTGTATTGATACATAATTTGCGGTTGTGTTTATATATTGTATACACCTTTACTCGTGTATAAACTATACGGAAAGATTCAATAGTTTTGCCTGAGTTTTATAATATTATAGAACTGTCAAAGTACTACATAATAGAAAAAGTGTGTGTTGAAAAATAATTAATTTATGTAGTGTTTACATTTATGTATTTATTGTTTATATATGCATGCTTGTACAAATCCATATAAATGTATTTCATTGAGTGTCAGCGCATGCGTGACATTGAGGACATCGTTATTTTAGCTACAGTAAACAATTTCAACACAGTTACACTTTGCCCACACGTATTTTTTTGGACATTACTGTAGAGACAACAGCCGAGGGGTGGGTGGCCATTTTAAAAAGTGTCTGCTTTTTTTTAGACCGTTTACGCGCTTGCCGTTGCTGAAGCAGCATGCCAGTTTGAACATCGCGACCTCCACTGGGGAAACTTGATGATATCACCGACCGATGACCGTGAAATTTCGTTTTGGTTGAACAACGAGGAATTCAAAGTACCGACGAACGGAGTCAAAGCAACGATTATTGATTTTACACTGTCGAGAATTACATATGACGGAGCGTGCCTCTTCTTTGATCTGGCCAAAGAAGAAGATCTATTTCAATCGGAAGGAGACCACCAATTCGATGTGTACCGATTGATGAAACAGCATAACAGGTACTGTCTTATTATATACTGTATACAATCATTTTAAAAATCTGTAAATCTGTCTGTCAGTACGTTTGTAACTCGAAAACCACAGTTTTGCATCTCCAATTTGTTTGATTAGAAAGAGATTAGGGTAGACCGCAGATAGCTCGCGCGTTAGGGTTTATGAGGAAGACACCTCGGTAAATAGCTGTTTAAATAAATTTCTTTAATTGCCGGAAAGGCACAAAGGGACAAACTCCGTATTTACAACGAAAATATTACTACAGTAGAATCCGTTTATTATGACTCCGCCTATATTGACCAACCGCCAATTATGACGTAATTACACAACGAGGTTTGGTTTTCATATAGAATTCTTTGTAACAAAGTCGGATATAATGACTTCGCTTACAGTGACATGTCGCTTATTATGACCCATTTTTAATAAATTTTGTCCGTCTATAGTGACCGACATGATTCTTTACACCTTCGGCAATGTTCGTTGATTCCCGACGACGTTCGGCACGTGGCTTGTTTTTGTTTTGAATCTCAGTGAACGTCACGCATTGTTTTTAGTGATATCCTATGTAAAAAATGTCATCTCAACGTCGTAAAGCATTTACGATTGAGGAGAAAGGTGAATAATATGCAGATTAGAAAATGGAGAATCAAGCTCATCTCTCGCAGAGGAATTGGGCGTGGGTCATTCGACAATCTCAATGATTTTCAAAAACAAGAACCGGATTAAGCGATCGTTCAATTCAAATGTTTTGAAACCGAAGAGGCTTCGAAAATTGCGCAAGAAAATGTTGATCAAGCGTTAATTCAGTAGTTTAAAATCACGCGAAACAAAGGAATACCCGTCAGCGGCCCTGTGCTACCTAAAAAAAGAAAGTTTTTTTTTCACAAAAATGCTTTGTATAACGTCCGCTTAGTATGACGTGTTTGTCAATTCCCTTCGATGTCATTATAAACGGATTCCACTGTATATATTTTTGATGTGGCACGCTTGGATGGGAGTGAAAAAGTTTAAATTGCAATACGCGACGTCCCATTTGGCCAGCCTCGCGCCTCGCCGACGCTTTCCGACCTTGTGCTCCCCTCTTATACCGGTACGGAGCGCTTCCCTCTCTACTGCACTACACACTCGCTACGCGCGTGTCTGCAGTGTGTCGACGACGCTTTCTGCCTTTTTCAACAATTTATTGTGATCTGCTTAACATCTACTGAAGGATTATTCAGTTTTTTTTAATTAGAGAAATTTTTTTTTTTTCAGAAATAATTGGGAAACATTTAAGCCATTTACCAACATATTATGGTTGCATTATATAATTAAAAAAATGATTGATGGCGCTAGATACTTACAAAAGAAGAAGAAGAATCACAAAGTCTATATAAAAAAAATGATTGAGCTTGAGTTAATTATTTTAAGTTTTGATAGCGCTCATAATTTTATAAATAGTGTTCTCAAAGAAATGATGTTTTAAGATTATTAATTTTACTATTTTTGAGTAGAGCATTTGCATGATTTTTCTAATAATTCAGGCTAAAAATTAAAGAAATCAGAAACTATGATAATCTTGTTACAATGTGGTCTCGTCTCACATGTTTTTGTCCTTTAATGGTTAAAATACATTAAAAATAAGTTATAAAGCAAATGTTCCGAAGCTAACTGCATAAAAAAAAATTTTCAAAAGTGTTTTCCAATATGGTTTTAAACCTGATGTTGAGTCTTTTTGAGACAACGTATTCTTGCATTGTCGACCACAACATTGTGTTTAAAATATATTTTTTTCTATTTTCGCTTATGCGATTAGAAAAGGATAAAATAATAAAGAAAAGCGTTTACAAATAATGTGCACTGTATAAAGTTATCAAAAATCTGACATGTGGGACAGGTCCCATTCATTAAACATATTGCTTATGTTTGTGTGACGTCACTGTTAAAAGTGAGGTTATGGAATTATCAAAAGTACGGAAGTCTAGCATTTTTAAAGGCGTCTTAATGGTAAAGTTGTTTATGTTGCATACAGGGTAAACGACTAGTCATTGGACAGAGCACATTTTCATTAGCTGTAATAAGAATAAGAACGATACTAAAGCAGATTTGAATGACTCACAAAATGAGTACAAAATTAGTATCGATCTTATTCTTATTATAGCTAGTGAAAATGTGCTCTGTCCAATGATTAGTCGTTTACCCTATAACTGTTTATTGGTGCTTCAACTTTGATAGTTTTACAATTTTATGATTCGTTATTTATGACAGAGAAAAGGAGCCTTTATATGAAAACACCGATGTCACTCAGATCAACGTTTTGGCGACAAAAAAAAATAGTCCAACTTGTAGACTTAAAAAATGGAATAACTTTTGTGTGTATAGATATAGATTAGCCTTAAGTTTCTACTTTTCTATTGAAGAGTTAAAAAAATCATGGAAGTTCTCGAAGAGGTCATCCATAAATTACATCACGATTTTTAATATTTTTAGACTCTTCCCTCCCTCTGTCACATTTAGTGATATTTTCATTGAAACCTCTCCTGCCAAATGACGTCACATGACGACACTTTTACCATATAATTTAATAATTCGTAGATTTTTTTTGTAACAAATTAACATGTGTACAGCAGGAAAAATATCTGACAAGCGATCCATGTATCGAAGAAAATATTTTTTAAAGATTTGACTTTGACATCACAATATTTAAAAAACAATTGTTAAAATCTGAGATGACCACCTCACTCCCTAACGTGTGACGTAATTTATGGATGGCCCCCATTGTGTATATTGAAATATAAACAAAATATTATCTTTCATCTACCTTTTTTTATTACCTTGCTAAAAATGTTACCAAAACTGACATTGGAACTGTCCCTTTTACCTATATGATACAAAATACACTATTGGAGTCGGTCAGATGGCGGGACCTAGAGGTCAGACCAAAGTTTTTTGACGTTTCGTAAGCTCCTGAACAGCATGGTACCATTTTTGGAAATGTTAAATCTATGCCGTAGGATAATTAAAAAGTTCGGATTTTCGCGAAAATACGATTTTTTCAATTATCCTACGACATATTACGTACTCAAGTTTATGAATTTTTCCCCATAGACAACCTAGTTATTTTTTGGTCAAAATTGAAAATATTAAGTCTGTCATATCTTTTTCAAATTTTGACGTGTAGGAGTGAGACCCCTTCGAACATTTTTTCTGGAAACTAAAGTATGTGTCGGATATGTTTCTAAATTGAATGATAGCACCCAGAGGTCTGTATCTATTACTCTTTCGAAGATAGAGCCATTAAAAAAAAAAATTGTGTAAATTGAAAATTCAAAGTTGTTTTTTATCTCTCCTTGTCACATCTATTAAACATATTACGACTGTTTGTAATTTTTGCACAAATATTTTTATTCCTGATTTTACAATACCTACACAAAGAAACTAATACTTAAAACAGTGGTTCCCAAAATGTGCGCCGTGAGGCCCTCCTGTTTACCATTCTCTAGAAACTAAACTTGTATTTGCGGCTACAAAATAAACAATTTTTCTTAAGTAATATACGTATTCTTGTGTGTCAATATAAATAAAAAAACTCAGCTTCATGTAATATCATTTTACACTATTTCGACTAGCTAGGGCGCCAAGACAAAATACTAAACCTGTAAGTGCGCCGCGAACTGAAAAAGTTTGGGAACCCCTGTCGTAAAACATTACATCATACATTATTATTATACAGTAGAAGCTCGATAAGTTAAGAACCTTTAAATTAAAATTTTTTTGAATTCCGTCCCCCGAAAGCATAAAACCTTCATTACTTAAATCACAAAAACTCGGTAACTTAAACAAATATTCTGAACATCGCCCTCGATAACTTAAAATAATATTTTGGTGACCTACATAAGTTAAAGTATTATCAGTGAGTCATCATGAGTAAGTATCCAAACAAAAGGTTTTTTTTCTTCGTTATATAACACAGAAAACATAATTGATGTAGAAAATCAAAATTGCATGAAACAAAAAAAAACAAACTGATTTCTTTGTTTAAATAAATAATTG
This sequence comes from Venustoraphidia nigricollis, assembly GCA_034508555.1. Lineage (NCBI taxonomy): Eukaryota > Metazoa > Arthropoda > Insecta > Raphidioptera > Raphidiidae > Venustoraphidia > Venustoraphidia nigricollis. The sequence goes on along the minus strand of JAVRKA010000053.1, from coordinate 1,401,207 downwards.
ATTCTAAATGAATAAATGAACAGATAAAAATGTTTGTCATCTCTATTGAACTAAATACATCCTCTATAAAATCAACAATATTCAGTAAGTCAAAAATTTTACTCTGACAACCTCTCTAACTTCAACTCTTGATAAGTAAAAAACTCGATAATTTAAATTTATTAACGATTCCCCTGGATTTTAACTTATCGAGGTTCTACTGTATTATAAAAATTCACAAGTTTCATACAAACTGAAACAGCAACACAATTTTTTTTTTATAAATTGGTTGTAAACGTCAAAATCGAGCCAGTTTTTTCCCCTAGAGACTTTTGTTTTAGACTGACGTAGATGGTAGAGATTGACTTTTAGAAATGCAGGGGTGATCCGCGGGGTCTGGACCCTCCCAGAACGAAATCAAACTTAGTAAAAGTTTTTTTTAATTTTAACCCTTTGAACTCCGTTGTCCCCTCTCATGGGACATCGTAATTGTAGCATATCACTCGTCTGTCCCCTCCCATGGGACATTAAAGTTTATTAGTGATTACGGAGAATTAAGTTATTTTAGCGCCAACTTTTTGGTTCCAAAATTATACTAATACGTGTCCGCCGCAAAGTAGCTGGTAGCCAATGTCCAGAATGGTTCGGAGTGCAAAGGGTTAAATTACAAAATACAAATTCTACAAACATACAACTATTAGAGTGTTTTAGGTGTGGTATCGGCCCTTTTACTATAAAAAATAAATAAGGCACTTTTGGGTCTGTGACCAGCCGGTTATTGCGTATTAAAAGTTTTTAAAAAATTGATAATAGGTTTGGCGCAATTTTGAACTATCCGCATTACGACTCTGTCCGTTACTACGGTGTGTTTAGCAGTGCTATGTATATAAGGTTGAAATGCGATATGATTACGCAAGATAAAACTATCGTCGAACGTTGGAATTTTTCTGATAAATTTATTTAATAATGTACCCTTAATTCTGCTAAACAATAAAGTGTTCGTAGGTTTTAGCACGTTGCCATTCCACAGAAAGTCCAAGTAGTCATCTGTATAATGATTTACTGTCATTATTTTTTCTTCATTTTCTCTGTCCGTATTTAATCTTTCTTTTAGTAATTTGTATCTGAAAACGTCAGTTTATGAACAGCTGAGAATACAGATTATTTTTAAGTTGATTCTTTTTAACGGCGTGTAGAAATCAAATTAAACAAACAAATATTTCAAGTAACTTTTTTATAGTAAGGCTTCGCTGAGCGCTAGTATTTTTTTCCTATCAACATGGCGCCCTAGTGGGCGCTTTGATCAAAACTCAAAAATAAGAGTTTAATTAAATTTTATTTAATTTTGAGGTCGGTCCTGGTGTTATTTTATGTCACTAAGGACATGCTGTCATTATCAAGTATTTGGTGCCTATTTGAAACAAAACAGGGACAACTTTAAACAATTTCTGTCATTCAAAGTTTATTTAAATTTTTAAGTTGGTCCTGGCGTTATATCACTATGGAAATAACGTCATTATCAAGTAGTTGTTTGAAAATAGTATAAGATATACTTTTATTATAGAAAAACAATTCCAAAATTTGTATAATATAATTTATTTATGAGCGCTTTCGACGATAGTCATCAGATAATTATGATGATCGTTGTTTGAAGTTGTGCCCGCTTTGTTTTAAATAGGCAGTAAGATACTGATAATGACATAAGATATTTCCATAGTGACATAACATAACAACAGGTTGACCTCAAAATTTAATTAAACTTTGAAAGCCTGTTTCTCATTTGTTTTCGAGTTATGTTAAAAAAGTTACTTGAAATATTTGTTGGTGTATTTGACTTCTACACGCTGTGAAAAAACAAGAATCAACTTAAGGGGCTACACTACCTAGGCGCGTTGAAAAAATAAGCTTTTTTTTGTGAATTTTTTCCTCGAGTTCTAGGTGGTGGATCAAAAAAAAAAATAATTAGAGCTTTATTACACATATTTCAAACTTTTCAAAAATATTTTTATAAATATATAACAAAATGGCGTCGTGGCAGTATAAAAAACAAAAAAAATTTTTTTTTTCGGAGAAAATCGGCGGACACCGTATTTCGTTCAATTTTTGTTCGACTGAAATTTTAACTGCAACTTCTTAGACAGTTTTTCCATAAAAGTAAAGTACACACGATTTTTATGATTGAAAAATTATTACGCTTGCCCTTAACAATTTAAACTCGAGTCTTTGCTAAAAAATGAAAAACAGTTTAAATTCATACAAATTTGTGAGTTTTCAAACAAAATGTAAAATCGTGTGTACTTCTATGGAAAAACTATCTAAGAAGTTGCAGTTAAAATTTCAAGTCAATCGGACAAAAATTGAACGAAATACGGTATCCGCCGATTTTCTCCGAAAAAGATTTTTTTTTTATTTTTTATACTGCCACGACGCCATTTTGTTATATATATATAAATAAAAAATATTTTCGAAAAGTCTGATATATGTGTAATAAAGCCCTAAATTATTTTTTTTGATCTACCACCTAGAACTCGAGAAAAAAATTCACAAAAAAAGCTTATTTTTTCGACGCGCCTAGGTAGTGTAACCTTTTCATGTAACCCGTCAAGAGGTAAGATTCTTATTTATACCATGACTCACCTTAATAATAATGCACAGAATCTCGATATGTCGTCGGCATGTACCGATAACAAACAAGTGTACGTGAGTGCAAGTGGTGCGACTGTCAACAATGGTAATTTCGACTGATACTCGAGTTCAGTTATGGTTTCGTGTAAATCGAGTGATGCGTGTCTGATCATTACATTTGTTGGATCGTCTCGCATTGCCTGCGCGCAAAGTCCGGAAGCGTACCGACAAATTTCAGACAGCGTCTCCGCTATAGGCCATTTGTCCGGGATGGGAAAAATATACGGAATGTTATTCAACATGCGCCAGACTGTATTATTAAACTGTAAAAAAACCAAATCTAATGCTGGGTTGCACAAAACATTGTCAAAAAATTTAATTTGGCAATGACCTTCGATTCTGATATACAGTTAAACTTAATATAACGACTTCCTCCATTTAACAAATTTTTCAAAATCCCCTAGGAACTCTATATTACGGATACATTTTGTCAAAAACCTCTTTATAACGAATTTTAAAAGTATAATTTACCTCTATTTACCGATTTTTGTCATCTTATAACCTTTACATAACGTATCCTACTCAATCAATCACACACAGTTTCACAATAACAACAATTTTTGTCTCGACAGGTTCAAATACGTTAAATATATCGTAAGACAATCATTGTTGTTTGATGTAAAGTAATGTAAACACTGCTGTTGGTCACTGTTGTTAGTAAATTTAAAGTTGCAGTGGCTGAGAAACGAAACAGGTGTTCCAATCAATCACGCACAATTCCACAATCGCAACAACAATTCATGTCTTGACAGGTTCAAACACGTTAAATATATCGTAAGACAATCATTGTTGTTTGATGTAAAGTAATGTAAACACTGCTGTTGGTCACTGTTAGTAAATTTAAAGTTGCAGTGGCTGAGAAACGAAACAGGTGTTCCAATCAATCACGCACAATTCCACAATCGCAACAACAATTCATGTCTTGACAGGTTCAAACACGTTAAATATATCGTAAGACAATCATTGTTGTTTGATGTAAAGTAATGTAAACACTGCTGTTGGTCACTGTTGTTAGTAAATTTAAAGTTGCAGTGGCTGAGAAACGAAACAGGTGTTCCAATCAATCACGCACAATTCCACAATCGCAACAACAATGCATGTCTTGACAGGTTCAAACACGTTAAGTTTATCATAAGACAATCATTGTTGTTTGATGTAAAGTAATGTAAACACTGCTGTTGGTCACTGTTGTTAGTAAATTTAAAGTTGCAGTGGCTGAGAAACGAAAAAGGTGTTCCAATCAATCACGCACAATTCCACAATCGCAACAACAATTCATGTCTTGACAGGTTCAAACACGTTAAGTTTATCATAAGACAATCATTGTTGTTTGATGGAAAGTAATGTAAACACTGCTGTTGGTCACTGTTGTTAGTAAATTTAAAGTTGCAACGGCTGAGAAACGAAAAAGATGTTCCTTAACCGTCGCAGAGAAATAAAAAATCATTAAGTATGTAGACAAAAATACTACAAAGAAAAAATTAGACATCGCTAGAGTTCGAAATTCCCATCAGTACATTGGCCACAATTTTAAAGTTTAAAGATAAGTTTTCAGAAGAAAATTGGTTTTCTTATCTTGTTAAAACGAATCTTAGACTAACGTAACCTCTATATAACAAAGTTCATTATAACGAATTACTTGGTATAAGGAATATTTTCTAATTCTCTCTCGTTATATCAAGATTGTACTGTAATTAATGTCGTATTCAAACTCCCTGTCATGTAGAACATTATATTGTATTTACACAAAAACAAATACTTGATCTAAACACGAAAAGATCGTTTTTTAAGTAAAATTTTGAATAAAATGCGTAGAAAAATGTCGTTTCGAAGTAAAAATTATGCAAAAAAAAAAACTACGTTAAATACACGTATACACAGTTTACAAAAAAAAAAAAACATTTCAATCGATTCATTATTTTTCGAATAGAATCTAATTAAAATTCTACAATGCTTTTCTTAATGAAGAAATATGCGTGTTCACAATCTCAAGTCATTGTCAAATCAAATTATTTGACAACTTTTTCTGCAACCCAGCATTAGTGTCTTCTGATGCTCTCACACTAGATACCATTCCTTTTTAAAAAAAATCATTAATAAATTTACTGTATAAAAACAATCACTTACAAGATTACGAATCAACTCTTCCAGCATCTTGATAATTTTTATTTTTTCATTCGGGAACGCAGCGATAAATATAAAACTTAAGTAACGAAGTAACTTTTGATATAATTCTGTATATGAACTAAACGTGACCCAAGTGAACAAACCCATTAAAGCATCGAAATGTGAGTCACCGTCCCATATGCGCATGTATTCTGATAAAAAATGGGTCACACAAGGCAGACCTTGTCGGATATAATTTTCATAAGCCAGGATTAGTAGTAATAGATCGTCTTTTTCGTTTTCTGTCACGTTAGTGCGGTCTTTTATAAAAACTAAAAACGAGAAACACAATGTTAATTCTGATTCGTCAAAAATAAACAAAGATGTAACGTTAGTTGTCGTGGTTCAATATTGTCAAAAAGTTATAGATTATACGCGCCACAAAAGTATACTAGCTTGTAGCTAAGTGATCCATAATTTGAACGCAAGACTGTGCCCGTGGAAACGTAACTCATACAGTATTCATATGCATTCTATAAATTGTTGAACTTTAAACCGTTATTTATAAATAATTAGACGGTCAAAATTTTTTTCTTATTTTTTTTAAACTCATAACAAATGCATTGAAAGACTGTCAGTTTTCAGAAAGTTTCTGACAGTTAGTTCTTTTTTTATAAATAAGAAACTGGTTCAGAACTACAGAGATCGTTTAATCGAATTTATCTCGGATTATATACGGTCGATCGACTTCAAATTTTCAGGGTAATTGTATTATCATGTCCTTAATAAGTATACAAAAATTAAGAATTTTCTGACGGTGTGCCTTAACCACGACAACTACCTTACCTACAGAGATCCTTACTCTAAATATGTCGAAAAAATAAAACTTATCTTGAATTATTAAAACACAATTTGTAAATTTACAATTGAAATATAAAATATCAGATATTAATTATACACACCTATTAAATGTTTTGATCAAGTAGATATAAAAGTTAAAATACACATGTAAATATAAATTTTAGTTAAACAATTGTTCATTAAAAAGTTTGTAATAATTCCGTTTTTAAAAAATATTTTTACGGTTGATGTTCAAACTATTTTATTTTATTGACGGTTAGTAAATAAAGTCACGTGACTTAATTTATATCTACTTGATCAAAACATTTAATAGGTGTGTATAATAATAATAACTGATATTTTATATTTCAATTGTAAATTTACAAATTGTATTTTAATAATTCAATTACAGTTATAAAGCTTGAAAAAGTCCCAAGCAAGGGACGAAACGTCGCTATATATAACAAATACGTGTTTACTTAAAAAGTCCTTTTTCCCGACAAATCATTTTTATATTAATTATCAAGGACAAAAAAGAAAAAAAGTCAATAATAGAATGAATTTTGCAACCGCAGTTCGAAATTTCCCGAGAATATATTTTACAATGTGAGGGATCAGAAACTGTCTAATTGTTTATACTATCAAAGAACAAAATCTTTTTCTTTATACTCGGTCGAAAGTATGTACTTTCGGCTTCGATTTTAAGGCAAAAAATTTATGCTCTGCTGGAATTACTTGTACGCCCTCTATAACAGCGGGACGAAAGAGTTTTCTCGCGCACACTGATACGTGAGACTGCCGCCTGCTAGTAGTAGCCACCAATTGTTTTTGCGTATAACCTCAAAATTGCTCACTTGAAAGTTATTAGTCTTTTTATCTAATGGTGAAAGTACGTACTTTCGACTGGGTATAAAGAAAAATAGTATACACCACACGGGCAGAAAGTTGAAAGCCCTAAACTGCGCGACACGATGCCCAAGGCGAAACTGAGGTCACCGCGTCGCGCAGTGCAGGACTTTCAACTTTCTATCCTTGTGGTGTAATATACTATTTAAAAACACAGGTAACAGAAATAACATACCTTCTTGTAAAGTAGAAGAAAGGTAGTATAAAAACCGGTTGTGTAGATGACTCTCACCAAAAGTAAGAACTAACATTCCAGCTTGCGTAGCCAATAATGACATGGCATGACATGGCAGATGTAATCGATGAAAATTTTGTGCTAATTCTGTAATGCTGAAAATTTTTAATTAAGGCCTATTATTAGTGTGGTCAACAGGATGAAGTTGGTCGCTAAACCATATGTCTTGGACATTTTGTTAAATACAATGTAAACTCCATGTAAGCGTCACTCGATTTAACGTCAAACTCCCTAAAACGTCGAAATTACTCGACTGTGGCTGGTTTTCCTTGTTGTACATGCAATGATATACTCTATGTAGCATCACACCCACTCTAAATAACCATATTTCGGCAATTTATAAAGCACCTAAGTTGCCGAAATTGATAAGAATTATCTAGCGTTGTTATTTGTGTTAATAGTAATGTTTGTTTGTAAATTTTATGCGTTAGCATTAAATAATACTATAACAGTAAAACAATATTGATTTTTATTTCTCTCCATATAACGCCAGAAAATGCGCAGTTCCTTCAGCGTCGCTATATAGAGTTTACAATGTATTTATGTTTGAGATTTGGTAATTTTTTCTAAGAAACAATAACACGAAGTGAAATACAGTAAATGAATAATAGTGCAAAAATTTTATTCAAGTTATACTTTTTTTGGCGCGGTATGAAAAAATTATGACAGTAAATTTTCTCCAAAATAACATCAAAATTAACAGCATGAAGTTAGTCGCTAAGCCTTGGTCATTTTGTTAAATATTTTGATTTTAAGCACGTTTACCGAAAATTCAACTGATGACGCAGCAATCGGAAATGTAAAATAGTGGATATGACAGATGTTAGGTGATGTTTTATTTCAATTCTAATAAAAAATATATATGTAATTATAAATTATATACAGTAGTGAATATTATTGAAAATACTTGTTAGTTGTGAATATTAGTGATAGTATCTCCCTCCCGTTATTTAAAAAAAAAATGTGGCGATTACACATACCTTCTATAACATTGTAAAGTCTGTTTTGGCGCTTCTAGTTCGGTGTTTTGTGTGGCAGGAATATATTTCAAGTCTGGGATTAATTTATCTGTCTTCTGAAATCACAAAGTTCAAATGTAATATGCGACAAATATAAAAAAAACCCGGGTCGCAGTGCCAAAACCCTGCCGCCAATATAGTGTATTTGCTAATACAGGCCGTGTGGCTTTATTATGCGAACTTAGGTTGGATTTTGGGCAAAATAAAAAATTTAACTCCTTAATACACCCCTTAAAATTACATTTTTTCTTAATTGCAAAATTATTGTCGATCGAAGGTCTACACCACATTAAATACACCCTTCAGTAAATAAGTCACTATCTGCAAACTAGTATTTTCAAAAAATTTGTAAATCCGGTTCTGTCGGGCCGATTTTATTAAAATTTTAGGGACACTTTTTAATTACTACTAGAGGGTTAAATTTCAATTTTGAAACGATTCGGAGAATTTTATCGGTATTTTGGGGCCCAAAAACATGTTTCAACCCCTAAAAACTACCATTAAAATGGTCCGATTGGGTCCATTTTAAATAGGGTTCTTACGGTGGTGGATTCCAACATGTGGGCAAAATTTCGTTACAATCAATTACCTCTTTCGAGAGTTATAGAGCACACACACACACATATTTATATATATATATATATAAACATTTTTAAAAATGGTGCCAAAGTGTTTAGAAGGTTATGAAACGTCGAGAAATTTTGGTCCGACCCCTAGGTCCCGCCATCCGACCGACGCCAATAGTGTATGTTGCCATATGGCAAATACACTAATTACGGGACGTTAAAACAAATTCAATACACACTCAAGAATGGCTGAACTGAGACTTGTATACTATTCATTGGTACTCAAACCTACATTTCATCCTGGCTTAAATAAGGTTTCTATGAAGGAGATTAGAGAGGAGGAGACCGAGCTTCAAGCTCTAAGTTGAGACGAAATCCGGCGGTATAACAGGCATACTCAAAGACCATTCGCGGCATTCTGCGCATGTCAAAAGCGTGTGTTTCTGCGCAGAGTACCATATTTCATATTGTGCGCAGATTCGAGGAAGCACGCAGCACTAAATGCATGGCAGTTTGTTCTCCATGGTTTCTATCGACGTTGTTGTAAAAGTATCCCTGACATATAGCAGTGACTGACTGAAGAAATAATATAATAAGGTACTTATCGTCCGTTTTTCAGTATTATGTCAAAACGGACGCCACTCGCGCCATTTCTATCAACTATATTTCTGTTATTTTCTATATTTTTAAACCCCACTTTAGTTAGAAATGTGTGAGCGGGAATTGTAGGAAGTTATGATAAGTCAGGCAACTTTTGTGCATAGGAGGTCGACAGGTAAATCAGCCATGGCCTTGAATAAGAAACCATTCCGGTATTTATCTGGAATTATTGAGGGAAACTGTGGGAAACCTCAGCAGGATGGCCGGCACAGGAATTACCATAGCTCGGCGAGAGGCAAAAAAGGAAAAGGTCTAGCCATATCTGCCCCTGCCGGGATTCGAATCCAGAACTGGGGCATTCCACGTGAAGCGGACATAAGAAAAAAAGTGACATCTTGAATTTCGCTCATATTCAGGTTAGTTATAGCCTTTGAGGACATGAATGTACACATTCATTTTTTTTTCTTGTATGAGACTCGGTTGTGAAGTTATGGACTATGAAAAATTGTACCAACTATGAAGTAGACATATTTTGGACAGTGCTGCTGGAATTACTAAGTAAATGAACAAATATTTTATGTAGTGATTTATCGAGAAAAAATACGTGGTTTTTATATTATGGAACAATAATAAGAAAAAAAAAATTTTTTTTGATAGAAAACCGAAAGTGAACTTTTTAACACAATTTTTTTTTAACTACGACCATTTTTTTTTTTAATTTTTATTTCCTCAAAATAAAGCTAAAACTATGTAGGCCTTACACCAAAAGTTTCAAAATGGGATCTGCATTCGTTTCTGAGATAGAGAACGTATTAGTATTAAAATACCAGTGTTTTTGAAGTTCGGGCACAAACCGGCCGGCTTACGCATGCGCTAAATACGGTCCAGCGTGCTCTGTTCCACATAACGTTCTCTATCTCAGAAACGAATGCAGATCCCATTTTGAAACTTTTGGTGTAACACCTACATAGTTTTAGCTTTATTTTGAGTACATAAAAATTTTAAAAAAATGGTCGAAGTTAAAAAAAAATTGTGTTAAAAAGTTCACTTTCGGTTTTCTATCAAAAAAAAAATTTTTTTTTCTTATTATTGTTCCATAATATAAAAACCACGTATTTTTTCTCGATAAATCACTACATAAAATATTTTTTCATTTACTTAGTAATTCCAGCAGCACTGTCCAAAATATGTCTACTTCATAGTTGGTACAATTTTTCATAGTCCATAACTTCACAACCGAGTCTCATACAAGAAAAAAAATGAATGTGTACATTCATGTCCTCAAGGACTATAACTAACCTGAATATGAGCGAAATTCAAGATGTCACTTTTTTTCTAATGTCCGCTTCACGTGGAATGCCCCAACTTCTAAATCTCATCATTAGGTTGCCCATGCGATTGAACTAATAAGTAATCATTAGATGCCAAAGAAAGTTTAACGCTTAAAATAGCCACTTTGAAGGTCGTTATATATGGCAAAAATAAATAGGTAATAGATATGGCTATTACTTGACGTAAATGTTACGTTATACATTTTAAATTGAATAAAACACAACATTTTAAATTATTTACACTTAAGAACTCTAATTTTATAGCAATTATAAAAACGATATACCTTTTTTGTACGTTGTGTTTCATTCTGAATAATTTTTAAACTTTTGACAGTTTCCGAAGCTTTAGTGCTCAGCATTCGTTCGTTAGCTTTCTGCATATGATAAATAAATTCTTTTGGAAGTTTTGGAAAAGCGTTTGAAATATTCATTGCAGGTATTGGTTCAGGAACGTTTTCCGGACGAAATGCTTTGAACTGAGTTAATATTGCAGCTAAATGTCGGGCATTATTCTGGTTTTCATAAAGTTTAAAAATTTGTTTTACGCGCCATCTTGAAACATCATGTGGTTCTGTTAGATTATAAAACAACTCGCTTATATGTCGTTGCTAAAATAAATAATACATAATTAATTTCTGCATAGTTTATATTAATGTTAGATTATACATAATAACCACAATTTCGCAAACAAATTTAGACAATAATTTTAAATGTTCATATGACAAACAAATTATTAAAAAAACTGGCCAAGTGCGAGTCGGACTCGCATATTATTTGTTGTTATATTGAGGCGCATAAATGCCTGAACTAATAGCTTTTAACATATTCCGTTCAATGTCGTTAGTATGTACTATTTTGACGTTCGTAGAAAAAGCTATTTTTTTTTTGTAATGTAACTACAAATTTACGGTTTTCGGATTTTTCCCTTTACTTGTTCTATAAGATTTTGCTTCTTGCCAAATTTCATGTTTCCAGGTCAACGGGAAGTACCCTATAGATTTTGATTTCCTTGCGAGTGTCAAAATAACGGTCGTATCTTTTGATTGCGTTGACTTAGAAGTTTGATTTTTTCACAGCTCCAAGGGACTGCAGACCTGAATATTTGATATTAATTTCAACTTAATACCTTCACATGTTCCTGAGAAAAAGGGTCTTGACAGACAGACAGACGGACAACGAAGTGATCTTATAAGGGTTCCTTTTTTTCTTTTGCGTTACGGAACCCTAAAAATATTAAAGAAAGCTTTTAAAACAAGAAAAAAAAATATTTTTTAAAAATTTAGGGTCATAACTTTTATAATTATGAACCAAAATTTTTAAAAAGTATTTTTATTGTCTTAGTACATTTCAATAAAAGTTTGCCTTTAACAGTTTTTTTTTTGGTAATTATTTAGTATCTTTTAACATTCAAATATTGTTTGAATTTGTAAAATTGTGGTTTTAACCGTTGATTAATTATAATCTAACATTAATTTAGATCTCGTATTTGATATTCTATATTATTTATACCCACTGTAAAGTGACTTACAATTCTTTCGGAATGCAAAATATCAAAAAATATTTCATAGTATTGATTTATTACTTCTTTATCCAACAAATCATATTCAAAAATACCTAAAACAATTACTAATCTTTAGAAACAATTATAGTTAAAAAAACTAAAAAAAAAACACGCTTTAATAGCAAACCGAAATAAAAAGTAAAAAATAATTCTTGATTGTAAAAACGCGTGGGGTGCTTGATATCAACTGGTATAAATATTTCATTGGTAGCTATTTGTAACAGTAGAGTAAGTATAAAAATAGTAATAAGCACCTCACGATTTTTTATAATAAAAAAACATGTTTTACTTTTTAGTTCGGTTTGCTATTAAAGTGTGTTTTTGAAGTTTAAGTTCTTTAGTGACGTATCTATTTGAAAAAAGTAAGAAATCGAGGGGAAGTAGAACTGGCACAAAAAGGGGAAGTTAGTTTGTCCCCTAAATTACATGAAACTGACAAGGACAGAAGTTTATAGTGTGTTGCTAAGTCTGTGTAAATATTATTAATTGGTCTTAAAAGTTTAGTTCCAGATATATGTTATAATACAAAACAGGATCACGGGTAATTGGAACAATATATTTAAATCAATTTAAACATTCATTGATTTGCAACGTTTCGTCTTTATTATTAAGACATTATCAAGCTCTCAATATGTTTAACAGTTTCGCTGCCAACTGGGATGTAAGCGAATCATCAGAAAATCCGCTATTCCGCATATGTGCGGAGTTGGCAGCGAATCTGTTAAACGATAGTTAAATTATGATATAGATATATGCAATCTGGCATTACCGTTAAATATAAAAACATCATGTGGCGCAATGCAGGAAATTCAACTGTCGGCTCTTGTGGTGTAATATACTATTTTTATGTAAATTTTTCCATGGGCTAGGTGGAAAACCCTTTGTGCGTTTTATATGTACAATAAACATTTACTTTTCATATGATGATTATTAAGCAAATATCAATACTAATATACATGTTACTACTTGCCTGTCATCCAAAAACACACAGCTTTCAAGTGTGGTAGGGGAGCCTCCTTATAATTATCATGTAACCATACTACCATACATTCAAATACTTCTTCTGGTAGTATGGTTTTTGGTGTGAGCATAGATAGTAATTTAGAAAATCTTTGTGAATCTAAAACTGATATACGAAAACCCGTTAAAATCTGTTTTTTTTTTCATTTTTTTTTTCTGTTTTGATAATCTTAAAAAACTATTTGCCAAGACAACCAGAGAAGCTGAGGACATTAGCGTCTACTATTTGTCTACATTGTATGTTATATATATGTAGTAGAGATGTAACGATACATAATTTTGCCGATACGATACCGATTATTATAGTAAATAATCGGCGATACCGATACCGATGTCTATTACGCTTAAAACTTCCCAATATTTATCAGAGACTTATCCTTGAGAAAGTAATAAACCGTTAAATGAAATCAGTAATTAAAGTTTACTTTTGGCAGATTTTTATTAAGAAAGAAATTTTTTTTCAAATTATTTGTAGATATTCCGCTGTGTTACCATGTTGCTAAACATGCACAGTTCTCTCACCTGCGACGCTGCGGAAATGTCACGCGAGTGCGTCGTCGTTTCCCGCTCTTTTCAAATTGTTTGATATCGGTTGTATATAATCGGCGATGCCGATATATCGGAATCTTTACATCCCTAATATGTAGTAAACCTACGTTCTCGAAGGTTTATTAATTTTTCATGCTCAAATGTCTGAGCGGATCCGGCTTCGACTAAGTGCAGTCGATTTTAATTAACCAGAATAAAATATAACTCCTGGTTATTTTCATGTTTGTTAAATAGATTTAGGTAGTATAAATTATAAATAAATAAAGTTGTGCATGAAATCCTTATATAAACATTGTATTATATATGTATTAATTGTTTTTAAGGAATAAATTGAATTGTATTATTAAGGTAGTTGTCGTGGTACAATACTGTCAAAAAGTTATAGATTATACGTGTCACAAAAGTATACTAGCTCGTAGCTAAGTGATCCATAATTTGTACGCAAGACTGTACCCGTGGAAACGTAGTCCATACAGTATTCATATGCATGTATACTTTTCTATAAATTGTTGAACTTTAAACCGTTATTTATAAATAATTAGACGGTCAAAAAAAATCTTATTTTTTTTAAACTCATAACAATTGTATTGAAAGACTGTCAGTTTTTGGAAACTTTCTGACAGTTCTTTTTTTATAAATAAGAAACTGGTTCAGAACTACAGAGATCGTATACAATCAATGTTAATTATCCAATTTTTAATTGAATTTATCTCAGATTATATACGGTCGATCGACTTGAAATTTTCAGGGTAATTGTATTATCATGTCTTTAATAAGTATACAAAAATTAAGAATTTTCTGACGGTGTGCCTTAACCACGACAACTACCTTAAGTGCAAATAAATATATAATACTTCAAATGAAAAAAAAAGCTTTATTTATACTGTTTGCTCGCTGCTCATTTGCCTTTATTATGCAAAATGATTTTTAACAGACGAACAAATATTTCAAGTAACTTTTTTATCAGAACTCAAAAATAAGAGGGAAACAGCCATTCAAAGTTTAATTAAATTTTATTTAATTTTTAGGCCGGTCCTGGCGTTATGTTATGTCACTATGGAAATATCTTATGTCACTATCAAGTATCTTGCTGCCTATTTGAAACAAAACGGGGACAACTTCGAACAATTTTTGTAAATACTTGGTAATGACATAACATATTCTCATAGTGACATAACGCCAGGACTTACGTCAAAATTTTATTAAACTTTCTCTTATTTTTGAGTTTTGATAAAAAAGTTACTTAAAATATTCGTTCGTCTATTTGATTTCTACACGCTGTTAAAAAAGAAGTGTCAACTTAAAAATTATCTGTATTAATGTAACCCGTCGTGAGGTAAGATTTTAAACAAAAATAATTTTTCAAAGCGTTTCAATGGTTCTCTAGTTTTGGGGTAAATTATATAGAAACTTATACGTTTCCGTCAAAAAGACGCTGCTAAAGGCTAATATTGGACATAAATGACGTTTGGAAGGCATTGGATTCAAAACAGGATGGAAGCAGTTCATAAACTTAAAAAACTTCGGTGTATTAATGTACACCTAGCTTAATAAATATATATTGCACAAATTTAAACTTACGGTTACGAGAAGTGGTAATCGTTTTGGTAATTATTAATAATTCTCTATCAGTAAAGCCTTCTTCAGATATGTCACTTAGAGTATGAATAACTGCATCCAAGTCTGCTCGTAAAAATGTTTGTCCTGTCTTTAGTTTTTCTAAAAGTTCAACTGTAGAGTCGTCCATTTTACTTTAAATTAAAGCAAATTAAGTAAAATAAAGAATGCATTTATTCTTTCCTTTCAAAATCTAAATTTCGAGACACACACGAAGGTACCAACATGACCGGTCATTTTTATTAATTTTATAATGACACTTTTGGCACCATTGTGGGAACTAATTTTATAACCTCCATCTACAGCTCATTGCCTCCAATAATAATATAACATCTGATTATAACCTCAAAACTTTTGATTTTGATAGTGAATTTGACTCCTTACTTACTAGTTGTTTATTTATAATTTAGTTTTCTAAATTATAAATAAGAAGCATAATAATGGTAGGATTATGACGTTAGTTTGTTGCATTTTTTTTTGAACTGTTAATTTTACGGCAAAAATATTTTCTTATTTTCCAGTTATTCTACTCCTTTTTCAAATCTCTCGTAGGCAAAGACGTTGTAGTTGAATTGAAAAATGATTTAAGGTTTGCGTTGTTAAATTTTATTTATATACTTTTGTAAAAATATCGCAATTTACTTTAATAATACCATTTTTTCAGTATGTGCGGTACGCTACATTCCGTGGATCAATATCTCAATATTAAATTAACGGATATCAGTGTTACTGATCCTGAAAAATATCCTCATATGGTAAACTTTTAAATGATTTTGTAGTATTTTATGGGTATTTAGATGATAAATTCATATTCCTTGTTGAAAATGAATGCGTTGATTTGAAAGAACCTTATGACTAATGTACCGGAGTTGCGTTTACTGAAAAGACGAGTTTCTTAATTATTCCCCAAATTTTAAAGAGACACTTTCTCATAGTCGTGCGCAGGAATTTTTTCCTTGGGGGGTGGGGGTAAAACATTTCTCTAAATTTAATGGTTTTTATTACCGTCCCATAGAATGTTTTCATATTTTTGAAAATTAGCGTATCGATATTAATCAAAATGATAAATTGTTGCCACTAATAAGTCAACGTGGTAAGTTGAGTAATAAAATAACTTTTGTACGAATTCTGACAAGAATTACCTGTGCAAATAAAATGTTTAATTTTAACGAAATTTTAGCGTAAATGTACATTTTATAAAATGCTGAATTAGTCATTCTCATAATTTTAGCCTGTTTGTTTGGGGATAATTAAAAAACTACTGAACCTATTTTAATCAGTGTTTATTGGTAATCGCGCTTTTCGGGAAGATGACTGAGCAGTAGCTATTATTTTTACATTGGGAATTCATATATTTTATAATTTTTAATTTATTTTTAGCTGTCTGTTAAAAATTGTTTTATCCGAGGATCTGTTGTGAGATACGTTCAGCTGCCTGGAGATGAAGTAGATACCCAACTTTTACAAGATGCAGCGAGAAAAGAAGCGACAATAGCGACGAGATAATTTTTTTTCTTTAATTTATCATCTAATACATGTGTATTTATTAATATAATATTAAAATGTAATTCCGCAGTTTGTTATAAATTTAAGAATATCAAATTAATTTTTTAATTGTTCATCTACAATTGGAAACAATCTGACGTTATTTTTTTTTTATTACTTTTATCGTTTTATTTTACTTTGTGGTAAAAAACAAAGTGCAATACAATTAAGTTGGTTGAACGACTGAAAACTGACACTTTTTGGCAAAGTTTCATTAGTTTGAAAGTGATGGTTTTTGACTTCGTGATTCTTTTGAGAAGCCCACAGAGTTTTAGGGCATTGCTCCACTTAGCACTATGGTAGCTTCGCCATTGTCAAGGAGATACTTACCTGAATAAAACGTTTAACAAATGTGGTTTTAATCTACAAATAATGGATTAAAACAAAATTTGGGAATCATTGTACAATAGTTATGTGGATGGCTTCATTATTTAATGGTATTTATTACTGTTGGACGAATTCGACATGTTTAGTATTTTGAATGGAAAATAATTGAAGCTATAGAAAAACTCAGGCGTTGTTATCTCCGACGCCAGCGCAAAAATACCACCATCTGTGAGTACCACATATCGCGCACGCAGTAATTGACAGGTGGTTTGGAATGTCAAATTTGATCTGTCAAAATGAAAAAATACACGTGTTACAATTGACGTTCGTACTTACGCGTTGTTTATGAATATTATTGCATATTTTTTGTTGCAAATAACAATTATTTGTCAGGTTTGAAACTTATATTTCTCGTACAAATTTTCTGTAAAAAAAGGAATTTTAAAATATAACTCTATTTTGATTTCGGGACGGATAAACAACTATGAATTGTCATTGTTATTTTGAAGTATATTAGTAAACAACACAATAAATAAAGTGACCTTCGTACTTTTCATTTAAAAATAACTTGTTTGATTGGCAGTAACTTGGTGGGGCTAAACGACAGTAAAAGTGGATTACCATTTTGCCAAATCATTGTCAGTTTAATTTGTCTTCTGTATTCTTCTTAAACATTCCCTTTTTTACTTTCTTTTTCAATGGCTGACTTAAGATACGATGGCCAAGTGGCTGTTGTCACTGGTGCAGGTGCAGGATTAGGAAGGGCTTACGCCCTTTTGCTTGCGTCACGAGGAGCAAAAGTAGTCGTTAACGATTTAGGCGTGAGTCCTTCCGGAGATGGTAAAAATGCCAAAGCGGCAGATACTGTTGTTGATGAAATTCGTAAATTAGGTAAGAAAGTCAAAGAGTACAGATAACTTCATTTGTTTTCTAAGAGGTTATGGTTAAGTGTACAGTATTTTGTTACATTTCATTTGTTTCTTACATAGGTGGAACAGCGGTTGCTAACTACAATTCAGTCACCGATGGAGATAAAGTAATAAAAACTGCTTTGGACAATTTTGGTCGAATTGACATATTAATTAATAATGCTGGCATTCTGAGAGATAAAAGTTTTGCTAGAATATCTGATCAAGACTGGGGTATATTTAAATATTGATGATTTTCTGTGTTTTGTAAATAATAGTAGATCAAGTGTCTGAACGCTTTTACTATTTTTTAGATCTCGTTCATGCAGTACATTTAAAGGGAAGTTTCAAAACTACTCAAGCAGCATGGCCGATATTCAAGAAACAAAATTATGGTCGAATTATAATGACCGCATCGAATTCGGGTCTGTATGGCAACTTTGGTCAAGCAAACTACAGTGCAGCAAAAATGGGATTAATCGGTTTGGCCAACACAGTAGCGATAGAGGGTGCTAAAAATAATATTCATTGTAATGTGATCGTGCCAACAGCAGCCAGTCGATTAACACAGGACATTTTACCTCCGGACATGTTTAATGAATTGAAACCGGAACTAATAGCACCTGTTGTTGTGAGTTATGTATTATTTTTTTGAGACTAAGGTATAAATATT
This sequence comes from Venustoraphidia nigricollis, assembly GCA_034508555.1. Taxonomy (NCBI): domain Eukaryota; kingdom Metazoa; phylum Arthropoda; class Insecta; order Raphidioptera; family Raphidiidae; genus Venustoraphidia; species Venustoraphidia nigricollis. Next base: position 1,382,740 of record JAVRKA010000053.1, on the reverse strand, counting down.
ATGTTGTTGAATACTTTTCACAAGCTTTCGTAACTAATCAGCGGTCTATAGCACCCCCATTCCGCAAAAAAGTCGTTCCTCTGCGTTAACTACAGTGTAAACTCTATATAGCGACGCTGAAGGGACTGGGCATTTTCTGGCGTTATAGAGAGTTCTCGTTATATGGAGAGAAAGAAAAATCAATATCGTTTTACTATTATAGTGTTATTTAATAATAACGCATAAAATTTACAAACAAACATTACTATTAACACAAATAACAACAACGCTAGACAATAAAGCAGCAGTTTTTATCAATTTCGGCAACTTAGAAAGTACCTACAAACAGTCGGTGCTTTATAAATTGTCGAAATTACTTGCTTTATGATGACATATGGTCGTTATTTAGAGTGGGTGTGATTCTACTTAGAGTGTATCATTGTATGGACAACAAGGCAAACCAAACAAAGCCGAGTAATTTCGACGTTTTAGAGAGTTTGACGTTAAATCGAGTGACGTTACATGGAGTTTACACTGTATTTTAATTAATTTTATAGAAGGCTGAAAACCTGAAACATTAATAATGTCCACTTTTTTGTGTGGAATATAATAGTTATTTTTTTTTAATAGGCGTATTTATGTCACGAGTCATGTACAGACAACGGATCTATTATTGAATCTGCGATTGGATGGGCAGCCAAGTGTCACGTTGTACGATCTCCTGGTGGAGTTTTGCGACCTACAAAAGGTGTACCGGTTTCTATCGAAGGCGTACGAGATGCGTGGCCAAAAGTGACCGACATGTCAAACACAGTGCGATTGGAGAACATCCAAGAAGCTTCAGCTGCCCTGATGAATGTGCTTGAACCTGTTGATACTAACTCTGAAGAATCCTTTACTTTTACTAACAGGGACCTGATTTTGTATGCTTTGGGCGGTACGAAATTAATTACTTTATTACACTTTTTTGGATAACTAATATCTTCATTGGCATTGAAGTTTGTTTTTATACAGCGCCGGCCCTAGCCCTTGATCAGGGTAGAGTACTTCGATTTTATGTTAAATAAAAGTCCTTAATTTTCAAAAATCAACTTTTAATTGCAAACATCAAATTAAGTAGCTTTAATTATTATACTTCTGCTTCTTTAACATTAAGAAAGTTTTCGCATTTGACTTTGTGGAACCCCTTGCCACCTGGTGCCTAGAGCGACCGCTCCTCTCGCTCTACTCCAGGGCCGGCGCTGTTTTTGTAGCTACAATGGTTCAATAAATTTAATGAGATCTTTGAGATCAGTCATTTACTGCTGTCTATGATTAAATTCTTAGTTCGTTGTTGATTGGCTTAATGCAAGCGACTCAGTAGAATTTTTTTAAAAAGATACAGCACTGTCATTTGCCCGTATCTATTTTTCTGATATATACCAGCGGTTCCCAACCGGTGGGTCGCGATTCGATCCTAAAACTATCAGAAACCATTGAATAAACCATCAGAAAAGATAAGAATACGATACAAATACGGTTTTTTACTCCATCATAGACCGATGGACCGAAGAGGTAATTCGATAAGGAAAGGTGGATCGCTAGCTGAAAAAGGTTGGAAACCTCTGTTATATACAACAGCTAGTGAATTTCAGTTGTCAAATCATTAGCTATCCGATTTTACTGCATCGACGTTTTTAAGTGTTATTTTTTGTTTCAGTTGGTGCATCGGCGACAGATCCTTCTGATTTGCAATATTTATATGAAAATCATGAGAACTTTAAACCAATACCTTCATACTTTGTAATGCCCAGCCTGCTTGCCCTTTTGACCAGCAGTGTAACGGCCGACGCATTGCCAGGAGTCACTGTAACACCAGCTAACATATTACACGGTGAACAATATTTAGAAATAGTTGGTGATCTTCCCACAGAGGGAACTCTTACATCAGATATAAAAGTCGTCGATGTTCTTGACAAAGGTTCCGGTGCTGTTGTCATTACAGAAGGTATATTTTATAAGAAATTTGTCTATTCTTCAGCTCTTTTTAGTGGAAGTGATATACAGCTTATCCTATTCGCTGGTACTTAATAAATAGCGGGTCCGATAAAAATCGATTCAATCCTGAACAAACACAGGGAGAAAAATCTTGAAAATTGGTGATTCGCTTATATCGTCCTAAACTTTACATCTAAGTCGAAATTTCGTTAAAAATATACAATTACAAGCAGTGGTATAATTATGTCGTTTGAGGCCCATGGCAAATTCGTCGGATGGGGCCCTCCCCCAATGTAAAGAATCTCAATCAACGTTATATCTTTTTCTTACAAATTTGTTCAAATCTTAATACATTTTTCTGTTTAATTTGTGTGTGTACTTTAGTAGGTAACTTAAATTAATTGAATATAAAACTAATAAATTTTACTAAACGTTTTAATAATGAATGCTAGGATCATCTTGTGCTCATGACCCTCAGGCCGGTGGCATTTTGCTCGTCCTATTGTTACACCACTGATTACAAGTAATATCGCGATTTTATTTATTTGAATTGATTAATTTTATGTCTGTTTAGCGAATACTTATGACGATAACGGCGAACTTCTCGCAAAGGCTCAAAGTTCAACGTTTGTCGTCGGAGCTGGTGGCTTTGGCGGTCCAAGAAATTCGTCAAAAGTAGTTCCAACTCAAGACGCACCGAGTCGTCAACCCGATGCTGTTGTCGAACAAAAAACCGACACAAACCAAGCTGCCTTGTACAGGTTCGTGCATTTTACCAGACTTTATCAGATTGAAGACTAAAATCACAAATATTGAAATTTTGTTTTGTTTTGTCAAAATAATTTTAGATGAAAGCACTATGTTAAGACTGTCGTAATTATACAAATTTGACAACGAAATTAAGGTTATGCAGAAATAGAATATTTTTTTTTAGAGGTCAAATGCCTTTTAAAGTGACATTAATTTTTGATGATCGATTAATTTTTTTAATTTCGTTATTGAGGAAGATTTGTACATTTTCCACCAAAATATTTAAATTGTTTTTTTTGTATCATAATTTCTTGATATTTAGGCTTTCGGGTGATCTGAATCCACTACATATTGATCCAAACATGGCTGCTATGGGAGGATTTCAAAAACCGATACTGCACGGTTTGTGTACAGTAGGTCATTCTATTCGACATGTTTTACAACGTTTCGCTGGGAACGATTCATCATTATTTAAAGCCTATAAGGTTATTATTTACATCTATTTCGTATTTAATTTCAAGTATGGCTTGAGGTTCATGATGCGTGATTTATAGAGTTTTTTTGTTTATTAGGTTCGTTTTGTAAAACCAGTTTTACCCGGCGAAACTTTAAGAACGGAAATGTGGCGGAACGGAAATAGAATTCATTTTCAGACAATAGTTGTGGAAACGGGGAAGACTGTTCTTTCAGGTACAAAAAAATATTCCGTAAATTATACAGTATATTTTGATAATTAAAAATTGAAGCATGTCGCATAGGCGTTATCAGAAGGAACTTGGCCTATCATAGAAATAACGATAATAAATAATATATATTTTTCAATACAATCTCACCAAAAACTAATCCGACAGACAGACAGACTGGAATCCAATCAACGACAAATCGCTCGGTAGTGCCGCCAAAGTTTATAGGTGCTAAACAAAATTTTTTTTGCTGTGTAATGTTCGAATATATACTTTTATAGAAACAAGCTGTTTGTAGGAAATAATATTTTTTTATGTTTTCAGTTATTTTGTTTATATATTAATGAGCATTTATTCATTTCGACTTTTTATGAGGTGTTTATATTTGCTAGTAAAATTATAAATATTTTTTATTTATTGACTACATTACAAGACGCCAACAAGATCTTCCTTAGTCATATTTGCTATTTTTGTAAGCAATATGACAAAAAAATTGATAATTTTTATGTTCAGTACAATTCGCAAACAGGAAAACAATTTTTTTTATTTCGTGCGATATCAAACCAACGTAACAGACTGATTCACAGATTGTATAAAAACAATTTACAAATGTTGACGTACTTGTTTTTTATTCCAATATCAAAACAAAATACAAACAGCAGCACAAAAGTAAAAAATTAGAAAATTTTAATTACATTTATAGTAATAATGTTTTTTGCACTACCCCATATAATATAACTGTTTTATATGAATGTATACAGTCATATAAAGTGACTCATTACACGCTAGTGCGGGAAAGTAAAACAAAACTGGTTTCATAGTAAATCACCATGAATTATTTTTTTTTATAATCTACTATTGGAAGTAACGTTTCTTCAAAAGTAAACTGTCATACATTTTGAAATTAAGTAAAAAGCGGCTATATTATAGAAGGTACGTGTAAATAATACCAAATATGTTCGTGTGACCGTTAAAACTCGCTGACGCTCGCTTTAAACGCAATGTCACTGTAAGTCCACATTAGGTATAAAATCTATTACATGACTACTAAAATGAATTCAGTTATTAAAATTGGCTTTCAAATTGTAAACACACATTTTAGATACAGTTTATAATAATTATTATAATTGAGTAGGAACTTATGAAACATCTGTAACATGCAAGAATTTTAATGCATTAATTTATCAGCTGTTATTCAATCCTTCAATGATTGGGCATATTTTACTAGAATCATAGCTCGAGTACAATGTTCATGGTCAAAAAGTAATCAGTTGAGAGTCAATTTGTAGTGCTTTGGTATTAAAGTATTTAATATTGCCTTGATTAATTGTCATATTTATCAAGACTATTATCAAACTCTAATCCATCAATTCGTAAAAACAAGGTAAATCGATCTGTGGTGTATTTAATATTATTAGGGGCTCATAAACTGTTAGTGGATTGTTTATTGGTAAGCTTTTCTTCATAAAGAACATTGTTTTAATAAAATTTTGAAGAAAACTTAAACCTAACCTAGAAAGTGTATAGAAAACAATTGACATGTCTGTCGAGAATTTGTTTTGCAGTACAATTGAGTACAACAGAATTTATATTAATGTTCATTGATCCTTTTTCGATTGCAGGTGCTTACGTTGATCTTAAGGAAGTAAAAATGTCGCCCGTTTATGCACGTCCAACAGCAGCAAACGATCTTAAAAGCGATGCAGTGTTCGAAAAAATTATAGATGGTGTGAAAACCCAACCGGAGAAGGCCAAGTCTGTGAATGCTGTATTTTTGTATAATATTACTAAAAATGGAAAACAAGTTAAACAGTGGAGTAAGTTTTATTTTATGAATATGCAATATTTTTACTTTAATATGATTTTAGTATCACCTCGATGAAAACACATTTTTCTGAACATTTTTGTAAGAAATTCAGTTAAGTCAACCTAAGGTCATTGTCAACTTAATTCTGGTTGCTTTGTGCAATTCAACTTTAGATATGGAATTGAACTATTGAAGAAGCAAACTGATTATTGTATATTTTGCAGCTCTCGATTTGAAAAATGGTGAAGTTTACGAAGGCAGTCCTAAAGGTTCAAAAGCGCAAACGACATTGACAGTTGCAGATGAAGATATGGTAGACATTGCTCTTGGAAAGTTGAACCCTCAAGTAGCGTTTATGAAAGGCAAACTTAAAATTAGTGGAAATGTTATGCTCACGCAGAAACTTGTACCGTTGTTAAAAGCTGCTCCAAAAATGTAGATACTACGTCATTGTCACTGTGACATTTTAATATTGTTTTATTAAGGGATCTAAACGCTTGCATTTGTTACAAAACAAAACTAGCCAACTTTGTTTCAGACATGTTTTTAATTTGTAACATAGGGGTATCGTTTGATCAGAATTTCAGTTTATAATAGAATAAAACTAATGTTTCCAATATAGGCGGGTAATGAAAATGACAACTTTAATATTTCAAATTTTTATTCGTGTAAATCACAGATCTTTTAAAAATGTTCTAATTTTTATAGCATTTAGGTGTAGGCTTTGTATTTGTGGATATTGGATGTAATAAAAAAAATAATAAAAATAGGGTAATGTTAACGCATTTTTATATTAAGTTTTGTACTTAAAAAAAGCATTTATGTAATAAAATGAGTATTTTATTCACAAAGACTTTGCGCTAACTTGGACACCCATCGTTCCTCTTGAATGTTTGGTGGAAACAACGCAAATTAGAGATGTAATGGATAGTAATTTGGTTGGCTATTCGGTCATTGAGTATTTGGTGTATCCTCAAATTATTTTTTGATTTCATATTGTGACACTCAGGTGTCGGTGTAGTACGCGGTGAATATGGGTTGCGGCGGGAGGGATCAATTAACAAATAAACAAACAAGCTCTGAAAATGAGCTGTGATGATTTTTCCACTGGTCAGGAATCACCACCACCGATCAAGAATGAGTAAAGAGCCAGGTGTAAATCTACTAATTCATTCCTGAGAGGATGAATTTTTCAGGAAATTTGTTCATGAACCGTATATTTTACTATTCCAAGTTCACAAGTGGCGAATGGTACTAATTTGGTAAAAATTCACTTTTCAAAATTTTATATTTTTTCGTTTAAAGTCCCCTGAACTCAAAAAATACATTTTGTGAAGAACCCTATTGTTATTGGAGAAATTCGACGCATGTGCAGAAGAGGTATATGCTATAACGTTTTTTATGTTATAACGGCATACTTTTTCATAACGGTTTGTTATTCTTTTTATTTTTCCAAGAAAGTTTTGGTAAAACAATTTTTTCTAAACTTTTTAGTTTAGAAATAATTTTGAAAATGAAAAAAATCAGCTGTTCTTGTGTTCTGAGGATCTGTCAAAAAGAAATTAGATAGTTGACAAGCATGCTTTGGTCAATTTTTACGTGTGAAACCACATTATGTTATCATGAAAACTAATAGCAAAATCATTTTTAGTGTATTTGCCATATGGCAACATACACTATTGGCGTTGGTCGGATGGCGGGACCTAGGTGTCGGACCAAAATTTCTCGCCGTTTCATAACCTCCTAAACACTTTGGCACCATTTTTAAAAATGTTTATATATATATGTATATATATATATATATATATATTTATATACGTATATATATATATATATATATATGTGCGGGCAATAACTTTCGAAGGAGTTAATTAATTTTAACGAAATTTGGTATACATGTTGGAATCCATCACCGCACGAAGCCTATTTAAAATGGGCCTAATCGGGTCATTTTAAGGGTAGTTTTTAGGGGTTGAAAAAAGTTTTTGGGCCCAAAAATACCGAAAAAATTCTCAGAATCGTTTCAAAATTGAAATTTAACCCTTTAGTAGCAATTAAAAAGTGCTCCTAAAATTATAAGCAAATCGGCCCGACAGGACCGGACTTACAAATTTTATGAAAACACTAGATTGCGTATACGAATTTACTTACTGAAGGTCGTATTTAATTTGGTGTAGATGTTGGATTGATAACAATATTTCAACCAATAAAATTATTATTTTAAGGGGTGTATTAAGGGGTTCAATTTTTTTTATTTTGTCCAAAAACAAACTTAAGTTCGCATAATAAAGTCACAATACCTATATTAGCAAATACACTATATTGTCGGCAGGGTTTTGGCACTGCGACCCGGGTTTTTTGTTACTAGCCGTTACCGCGCGCGTTAACAGAAATTTTATTTTATTTATTATATACTCATATAATACATCAAATGTCAATATTCTTAAAGTTGGAATGGTCCTGTCGCCCTGGCTGGATTTTTTTTCATATTTTACTGTATATTTTTATTGTAACTCTAGTATTTCCCTTCGTACTTTTCATCGGTCATTTTTAGGGTTCCATACCCAAAGGGTAAAACGGGACCCTATTACTAAGACTCCGCTGTCCGTCCGTCTGTCACCTGGCTGTATCTCATGAACCGTGATAGTTAGACAGTTAAAACTGTTGCCGCTATAACAACAAATACTAAAACAGAATAAAATAAATATTTAAGTGGGGCTCCCATACAACAGACATGATTATTTTGCCGTTTTTATAGATAATGGTACGGAACCCTTCGGCGCAAGTCCGAGTCGCATTCACTTTGTGGTCGCATTTGGCCGGTTTTATTTCATCTTTTATCACACATCACTCAAACGTTATTACTATAGCGAATCGGGAAACTTCGTATGCTTTAGCTCCACCCACTAGTACATAGTCCATATATAACCATTATTCTCAACAAAAAAAAAATGCGCGCGAGATGGCAATTTTTCTTTTTTTGATAGCATGTAGCCACTTCTTTTAGTTCTAGACCCTTTTGAAATACAAAACCTTTATGATTTGAACATTGGTAAACACAACACGTCGACATTATCAAGGATTTATTATTTTAATTGTTTATACTGTTTCCACAGATCGTGATGGTTTTTAAAAGCTGGCGCCGATAGCGGTCAAGTTTGGCTGTGACCATTTCTTTAATGTCGGCTAAAAATAAAATATTTTGACCGGAAATGGATATTCATATAAGAACGTCTTAATTAGAAATTTTTGCAAAACTTTTTGCATAAATCTTGGCGAAATGTACGGTTGAATCTCTTATTTTTTGACAGCTTTTAATATTGAAATAATTCTTACGAATGCTTGCTTCAACGGTAGGAATTAGTTTGTTCCAGATGGTTTGTTCTTTTTCGATATCAAAACGGCAATAGTTTACAAATTGGTCAAGAAATTTTAAAACAATGAGTGAGATATATATACAGTTGTACATGAGAGGAAGAGAGATAAACTGAATACCTTGATAAAGGCGCTTACGTAAATATCTTAGCTGATCATCTTGTGAGTGACGTTCCCCGCGCCTATGAAGTTGGGTTTTTTAACAACAGTTTAAAATATAATTTAGTAAAATAAGTATACAAATTAAAGATCGGTAATAAAACAGTATCAGAAAACGTAAGTGATTAATTAATTAATTAGCAAGCAACTGTATTTACATAATTAATTGTTAGCCAGTTTTTATTAGTTTTTACACGTCAAATTCAATTCCACATCTCCGAACACTATTTCACATTTCATTTGAATAGCATAAAATGCCGCTAACAGTAATCGAAACCTGCAATTTTTTAAATATAAATGATTTTTGTAAAATTCGAAACTATTTTTTTTTATTTTAATATTTTCTAACCTATTTCAGAATTTAATGAAGCTTTGTCACTACTCGTCAACAAAACGAAAATATAAATTTACGTGCGCAAAACTGTGATACGGAGCAATAATAAAATAATGTGTTTGATGAACTTATGACACAAATATTTGATCAATTTTAAAAAATCGTTCGTGTGACATTTATGATGTATCAAACAATGTATTCGCCTCATATTCTGGTTCAGCTTCCAAGTTCCGTTCAGCAACCAACACATCCATTATATCATAGTGTTCAGTCAAACCATTGCGTTAACAATTCGTCCGCATTATCTCCAAATGAAATGGCTTCCATGAGATCGCCTCGTTCTATGATGCCACCGCCCCCGCATTTGTACCTAAACAATAACACGTCGCATAAAAACTATAATGGTAACGGGAAACATAACGTTAAAGCTGGAAATCATTGGAATAGTAAAAAATCTATGGGTCCTGATTCGGAAGATAGCGGTCGGTCGTCTACGCCTCACAGCGGCGACAGCGACGATAGTTGTCATTCGCCTCTACCAGAAATAAAAGGTATATTTTTTCGAGTCGTTTTTAAGCATATAGATTTTTATAACAGGTTAACGATAAAATAGACAATAATTATTTAAAATATCAACAAGAAAAAGGCTTTTGTATTGGGAAACTAAGCATTTAAATACACTATTTGGTGGACTAAATGGGAACTAGCGATTGTATGATAACCACGGTATAAGAAAGAATGGTAGCATATCTCCCACAGAAACAAGCGAGTCTCTTGTTGGGTTAGTATACGGAGAGCCCGCGGAGTAGCGCTGCGAGCTCGGCAGCAATACTAGCTGTGTTAAATAAAAAGAATAAAAAGATTAAATTCAATTTTCAAAGTATATTACGCAACTCCAATCCATAGGCAAACCCGTTACGCATCTCTTAACACAGCAAGCATTGCTGGTGTGCTGGCAGCGCTACTCCGCGGGCTCTCCGTGTACTCGCCCAATAAGAACTACCATTATTTTTTATACCGTGAGGTTAAACTGCCATATGATTACCGCGATCTCTATGATAACAGCTTTTAAAAATAAGTTTTGATTTTTGTTTAAAAGAAAATTTGCCATTGAAATTATATTAACAAACAACACTTGTGCGTTTATAAATATATTCAAAAATATGGAATTTTCTCTTCATAAGAACAAAAGTAATGTGTACTGTTGTGTTTATGGGTGTAAAAGTCATGTATCGAAGCATGAAACAGTTCGTTTCATTCGTTTTCAAAAAAAAAAAACAAAAAACGATAGATTGGTAAAAATTGTGAGTAATATTAATCAAGAAGAATTAATAGATAGACAAGATGCTTGGATGGAAGTTCTTAGAATGGGGAAAAAAATAACACCCTCCATGCGAGCATGTTCACGACATTTTACTCGAGATTATTATATTCCTCCTTGTAAGCATAAGAAATAACTGAATATTTACGGTTGTCTTCGAATTTTAAATCTAGATCAAAGTACTTACATTTTTATTATTTATTTTATTATCTGAAAAAAAACAGCTGTTTCCTTGATTAATCAACCTAAATGTTCTGTTGATTGCTTTATTTAATTTTCCATTTTTAAAAATTTGACCATTAATTTCATAAGGTTCATTTTTTAAACTAATTGTTTGTAATCAAAATGCAAGGATTTGCTTAACATAACCACTGCCATCACCATTATTCGCTTTACCACAATTTAATATATGACGACGGTCAATTATGTTTTCTCTGCCAGTGAAATTTCTACTGGTAGATGTAGCAGAAGCTAATTTACAAATTTCTTGCATTGAAACAGGCATTTTTATTTTTTAATTGCATTTTTTTTAAACAAATACGTGCTCTAGCCTACACCAGCTGACTTTACAATCCTACAATCTCTAGTTCATTTTTTAAGTTCCCAATATGTTAGAATTAAAAATATCAGCTGTTACAAAATTTACTTATTGACGGTAAAAAATAGTTTTCAATGTAGAAAACGCTATAATGGAACGTTTCCGACAAACACGTGTGTTCTTAACATTTCTGGAATTTATTATAATTTTGCTTGTACACTCGTAAATTATCAATTTAAGTACAATAGTGCCTATGAGAAAGAAGAAGTTTATGGAGTTTTGTCTCCTTTTTCATAGTCTAAACCAAACTTCTTGTGAAATCTAACTTAGCGCAATTCCACCACTGCAGCTGACAGGAATAATGACTCATAAGGCTGTGGTCTTCGAATTTTACATTTAGTGTTACGTCTAGCACTAGTTGACGCTTCTACACGCGTGTGTAATCCGTCGCTAAAGAAGTTAAACTTCAAAACCATCAGTTGCGTTAAATTTAACGCAACTGGTTAACGCAACTGGTTTTGAAGTTTAACTTCTTTAGCGACGGATCTATTTGAAAAAGTAAAAAATTGAGGGGAAGTAAAACTGGCAAATAAAGGGGAAGTTAGTTTGTCTCCTAAATTATATGAAACAGATAAGGACAGAAGTTTATAGTGTGTTGCTAAGTATGTGTAAATATTTTAATTAGTTTCACATAAAAAAAATTAAACTTGGGAATAATATTAAAAACTAAAGAAGTTAAACTTTATATGTGAGCTTATAAGGGTGAGGCTCATTATAATTTTTTTTCAATAAAAAATGGACACCTAATATTGTGCAATTAAAGAACAACGGTCTGTTGAGATTGGAGCAGTGAAATTCAACGTGTTATTAAATGAAATCATTTTTCTGGAAGTGTCATTTTTTACTATATTTATATACTAGAAACTTGGTCCGGCTTCTCCCAGATTTATAGACTGCGTATTAGAGATTACACATTATGCTGTCAGGATGTTTTTGTTCAATACAAAGCCGTATTTACCCAGCATTGTCCGGGAATAACAGCCCCTTGTATTGAGATCATCCCAAACATTTTATCTCGGTATTTGTGAAAATCAAAAAAAGTCAGAAGTCGATTGACTTCCCACTGACGGTTTCGCGGTTTATATGTATCTGTAACATATCATAGCCGTAGGAGAAGACGAAATACCGGTCTGTCCTGACAACACAATACGATATTATACAGGTATTCTAGATGTATGTACCAAAATTTAAATTTAAATAAATAATTAATTTTGCGATAAAATAGTAAAATAAAACATAGTCTATAGCATTTCTGGAATCATAAAAATGCCTCATAAAAGTTTTATTAGAATTTGTAAAATAATTTTTAAGTTGAATCCGTTCAAACAAACATACGAAGAAAATAATATTTTAGTATATAAAAACATATAGTGTTGCATGACAGTATAGGCAAGACATTTATTAATTAATCATATAGTTATCAAAATTTACACAACGTCTGTAAGCTAAGAAAATAACTAAAGACGCGCGAAATGTGTAAGTCGTGCGCCACACATGGACAAAAAAAATTGCTTTACTACATAAACACTCTGACTCGCTATACGACGTTCCATTGAAAACTAAGGAGGAAGATATTTGATTTAGCGAGAGGCTACTGTCCTGAGGGGCCGTTCAAGTATTACGTAAGCAGATTTAGTACAATTATTTATCCCCCCTCCCCCTTGTCATCAAAAGTAAGCAAAGCTCTTCCCCCCCATTGGTATATGCATTTTTCTTTTAATGTAATCTTTTTTTTATTGGTTCATGAGCAGCAGATATAATTCTAGAAAAAAGTAAATTATTACTGCTGACGTAATTATCATATAGATCCCCCCACCCCCCATGTCATCAAAAATAAGAAAAGCAAAGACCCCCCCCAGACCCCTATAGTGCTTACGTAATACTTGAACGGCCCCTGATTTCGGTAAAAGAGAAAACGAGCTAATTATATATTAATGATAATTAAGAACATTTGGAAAATAATTTACACGTTACAACTTAAAAAATGTATCTTTTTTGATGGTGACATAAAATAATAAAATTATAAATTAAAAAAAAAATTACATAAAAGGAAAATCTTATCGTCACAAAGAATCTGTTCAGACCTTAATGTGTTTTTGAAACGTATTTTTTGCACAGTTTTCTATAAAATAGCTACGTAAAGTAACGCAAAATTTAATCAATTCAACAGTAATTTTTCTGTAAATTGCCATTTAAGACTGTATAAGAAACAGAGACAGCAAAGTAGGCGTTGCGTTTGTAAACAATCCAAATAGATTCCAATTTGGCCGAACACTCAACTCTCAGATATATAAATACTTACTATGAAGTGAAAATCAGCTATTTTATAGAAGGTATGTGCAAAAAAACTCGAAACGCAATGTTATTCTAACTCGAGTGACTTAAAACTCGCTGGTGGCTCGTTTTAACAGATTGGCACGGCTCGTGCATAAAATAAAGCATTACAATCTAGATATTTTTTTATGATACGTACATTGTTTTTGGAGAAGAAAGTTGTGTTTTTCATTTTGATGACCTAAAATAAAAGTCATGGATACGTAGACCAAAAGTAAAGCATTTTCGTTTCTCGAGAAATTCTTTTCGAGTCACAAGCGAATGTAGCGCCATCAACAAAAATGTGATTCGATATCTTTGTATTAGGTGTTAAACGGTTGCACGACGTCTATGGGACTCAGCATACTTATTTCCAGCATCATTCAAGAAACTATTACAGCCACGCCGATGGACCGAACCACACACTAAACTACAATGGTTCTTATATGAACCATTCTGATTCATATCAAACAAAACGCAGGTGAGAATTTTTATTGAATTTTTATTACATCTCTAAACGGAATTATCGGTAACACCGTTCAATTTTACCATTCCTACTCCACAAGCGGGGAATGGTTCTAATTTAGGTCAGAATTTCACTATGTTTTTTCATTTTGGGGTCCCTCGAATCCAAAAGTCTATTCGTCTGTTAGTCTACTTGTCTGTGAGCACAATACAGGTCAAACAAAACCAAATTTTCTTAAGGTAGTTGTTGTGGTTAAGGCACACCGTCAGAAAATTCTTAATTTTTGTATACTTATTAAGGACATGATAATACAATTACACTGAAAATTTGAAGTTGATCGACCGTATATAATCCGAGATAAATTCAATTAAAATTGGATAATTAACATTGATTGTATACGATCTCTGTAGTTCTGAACCAGTTTCTTATTTATAAAAAAAGAACTAACTGTCAGAAACTTTCCAAAAACTCAGTCTTTCAATGCATTTGTTATGAGTTAAAAAAAAATAAGAAAAATTTTTTGACCGTCTAATTATTTATAAATAACGGTTTAAAGTTCAACAATTTATAGAAAAGTATACATGCATATGAATACAGTCTTGCGTACAAATTATGGATCACTTAGCTACAAGCTAGTATACTTTTGTGGCGCGTATAATCTATAACTTTTTGACAATATTGTACCACGACACTACCTTAAAATGTGGGGAATGTAAACGTGAAGAGTCCTATTGTTTTTTGGGAAAAATCGGCGCATGCGCAGAAGAAATATACGCTATGTTGTTTTTCTGTTATAATGGTATATTTTTCATATCGGTTTATTATTCTATTGATTTTTTTAAGAAAGTTTCGTAAAAACTGTTTTTTTTATCTAAACTTTGTAGTTTCGGAAATATTTTGAATGAAAAAAAATCAGTTGTTCTTTTGTTCTGAAGATCTGTCAAAAAGAGTTAGGCAACTGATAAGCATGCTTTGGTTAATTTTTACATGTGATACCATATTATGTAACCATGCAAACAAATAGCAAATATAATATTTATTACTAGCCGTTAGTCGCGTCCGCGCACGCGTTAAAAGAACTTTAATTTTATTTATAAAAATGTCAATATTTTTGAAGTTGAATTGGTCTTGTCGCCCAATTGACTGGCATGTTTTTTTATGGTTTTTGTTTTAAAATGGAATGCACTTTCAAATGAATGCTTTTTGCCTTTTAAAACGTTAATGTTGCCATTTGCAATACGCAATTAGTTCGATCAGATTTGTGCGCGTTTTAGAAATATTGTTTGTGTTACAAAATCATATCAAATTCAAGTATGTAGTCTTTCACGGCCCGTGTTCTAAATCTTCTTTGTTCCCGCACTTGTAGGAAACGATCCATTGATATTTCTACCTGGCGTTTCGTCTACAACTGCTGTAGACATAATCAAAAACGATGTGGCAGTGGGTGAAGCGTCCTTCTAGGCGGTTGCCACATCACTTTTGATGATATCTACCGCAGTTGTAGATGAAACGTCAGGTAGAAATACCAGTGGAACTCGGCCTACAAGTACGAAAATCGAAAAGATTAATATTAAATTGTTAAAATAACTTTTTTACAGTGTAAAGCTTAATTTATTTTCAATGTTTTTGTTTGCATTTTTTTTCCCGAACTATAAAATTTGGTTGGCTCATTGCCTACATAGCAATGACAATAGTAGATATGGAGTGCTGTACAAGCAGTATAACAGAAAGAAATAGGGATTATTGCGGTAGCCATTCCGTCTTTGTCCAACAACGTACAACAAGACAGCAGTGGCGAATTTAGATTGGAAGCCGCCCTAGACCCCGTCCGATATGGCGCCATTTTGCTCTATGTGGAAGTGATTATTGCAATTAAACATCTAATTTTCAAATCTTTAAATTATTGCGAATTGCATTTTATTATTTTAAATATAACACTTTATTATTTTAAATATAATTATTCAAAGGTAAATAATAAACACATTTTTTTAATTATCACTTATGACATTAATTTCTTCCTTCTGGCTTTAGTTCCCGCGAAAACGTCGATTACGTCTTCATAATCAGAACTAATGAAACTAATCCAAATTAATTTCTAAATTTGAACTGTCCCAACATTGTTTACTGTTGAAATTTTATCGTCTCTAAAATTTTGCCACCCTAGCCCCTAGGCCTGGGCCTCACGGGCGTAAATCCGCCACTGCAAGATAGGCTAGAAAGAGACATACATATTATACCGTGTTTATCACCTTCTCTTACCTGTCGACTGGTATGCGTACATTAGCACTCTATATCTACAATTCAGATGAAGCAAAGATAGAAAAACTGCTGTTTTTTGGACCAAAGGTAACTCAATTTCAGAAAAGATAGAAAGTATCAAGTAGTCAGTTTTCTTTAATACATCTGAAGTCAGCAAAAAATACAATTTGACATTAATTGATTGTGTATAGTGAATAAAAAATACTTTTGTTCTATAAAATAAGGCATTAATTCAAATTTAATTGCTGACCGCGCGATATAATCTAATTAATATATACATATGAATTCTTACTGTCAGTTCTACCCTTAAATTTATTCATAAATAATACCCCTTCTTCTGCAATTTAAAAAACAAACTAAAAGTGTACTTTGAAGGTCAGTAATCTATCATGACAGTGGTATGAATGAATTTTAATAATTTTGTGTTGTTTTTGTATCGGATTTTAATCTGTTCCAGGTATGTCATACTGATTATTTAACTTGTATTTTTTTTTATTTAAGATAATTTTATTGCTGCGCCGTATTGGCATACACATGTTGTCTTTACAATAAAAAATATGAAAATATCAAATCGTTGATGCAGATATTACAGTTCTGTATCGTTTTATATTTTTTAAAAATTGATTGAAAATGCTATAAAGTTTGATTTCTTATGTCAATTGTAGTAAAAACACTTTGTACTGTTTATAATTTGATGTATTTGAAAGATTTAAAACGCAAATTTATAATTGTCCGTTTACAAAAAAAAAATCTTAATTTGATGTGAAGTTTTCCCAACAATGTAGAACTAGCATTATATTTTGTATAATGTATCTATAGTTAGCGCTGGCCCTGGGGTAGAGCGAGTGGAGCTGTCGCTCTAGACGCCAGGTGGCAAGGGGCTCCAAAAAACCAAATGCGAAAAACAAGATTTTATTATTTAGTGACTGATTGAAATTAACACCAAATACTAATTCAATTATATAGCTGTAGGAACTTTTTTAATGTTAAAGAAGCAGAAGTATAATAATGAAAGCTACATAATTTAAAAATTTAAAAATTGATTTTTGAAAATTTGGGACTTATTATTTATTTAACATAAAACCGAAGTATAATTTACGTGAAGTGAAAGCGTCGACCAAAGAGCGCTGAAAGACAATCTTGCTCTACCCTGATCAAGAGCTAGGGCCGGTGCTGTCTATAGTTGATAAAAATCGTGTTTTAAGCTTAGAATTTTTGACATTTTGAGAAATTCAGTTCGACTGATAACCTATTTTTGTATCATTGAAATAGTATATTATACCACAAGAGCCGAAAGTTGAATTTCCTGCACTGCGCCATATGATGCCCGAGACGAAGTCTCGGGCATCATATGTCGCGCAGTGCAGGACTTTCAGCTTTCTGCTCGTTTGGTGTATACTATTTTTCTTCATACCATGTCGAAAGTACGCACTTTCGCCAATATATAAAAGACCAATTACTTTCATGTGAGCAGTGTTGAGGTTATACGCAATGACACATAGATCTAATAATGTCCATGTAATAACAGCAGATGGCTACCTGCTACTTCAACACGTGACCTGAAACGGTAGTCGCACGTCATCGCGCACGACAAAACTGTTTAAACCCGCCTATACAGACGATATGCGAGTAATTCCAGCTGTGATTACAACAGTGCCTAAATGTTATACTTCCTGATTTAAAATCCAATCAGAAAGTACGTACTTTCGGCATAGTATGAAGAAAAATAAAAAAAATGAATTGCTGCAGATTACAGAACAGCATGATTAGAGGGGGCGGGGGACGAAGCAGTATCCGAAGGCGCGATGGAAGTTGGGCTGCGATTGCGCCTGAACGGTTCTTGGCCCGTGCCCATCAGGTGGAGGTGCGCGGCGAGCCGTCCTGTTTGCGAACGGGCGGCGTCTGGGACAATCTCAGCATCACCGTCTGGCAAAGGTTCGTCACAAAACAGCAGACGGAGGAGACGTATCGCAAAAAAATGATTTTATGGAGGAATCTTTACATTATTATAAAGGTAACTGCTGAATTGTTAAAGTGTGGTTTGATGGGACAAGATTTTGGTGAATACGGATTACAAAACCCAAGAATTTTCATAAAGTGAATGGAGCAGTGACGGAATTACACATTTCCCAAGTATAGAATGTTAAATTTTTGCCGCTCTTACCTCTACAATTGTCAGGTCGTAAGCATAATGCTAAAACGAAAAATTAAAATGTTGTCTCTAAGTGATAAACTTAAAATATATCACCACATACATTTGCTGTTTTTTTTTGAGACTTCTATAAGTGAGAAAGACCACTCCTTTACCTCCATAAACTAGAAACTCGGCTTAGTTAAAAACCTCCATAAGTGAAACAGAGATTGCGGTCCCTTGAACTCTTGCTTATCCAGGTTCGACTGTACATGGAGTTCATAGTCCTTGTGTAAAATCCGTGGAAGTATAATTTAAATAAACAAAATAACGTATTTTGCAGTAAAAACGTACTGTCGAATTGTTCCAATAATTACAGTGTAAACTCTATATAGCGACGCTGAAGGGACTGGACATTTTCTGGCGTTATAGAGAGTTCTCGTTATATGGATAGAAAGAAAAATCAATATTGTTTTAATATTATAGTATTATTTGATAAGAACGCATAAAATTTACAAACAAACATTCGATACGTATAATGTCGACAGTCGAGGTAAATATTGACTAGACAATAAAGCTGCAGTTCTTATCAGTTTCGGCAACTTAGAAAGTGCCTACAAACAGTAGATGCTTTGTAAGTTGCCGAAATTACTTGCTTTATAATGACATATGGTCGTTATTTAGAGTGGATGTGATGCTACATAGAGTGAATCATTGTATGGACAACAAGGCAAACCAACCAAAGTCGAGTAATTTCGACGTTTTAGGGAGTTTGACGTTAAATCGGGTGACGTTACATAGAGTATTATGAACTTGAAGTGTAATTAATTTGTTTCTTTTTCCAGTAGCCTGTGGCAATGTGGATGTTTAATAATATATTTAATAACACTTGTGTTCTTATGGTTTTAGGATTCACTCTTTTTCTTGTTGCAGTCCAACTTCCCTCGTTACGGTCTCTTCCTCGTGGGTTCAACAATATCTGGTTTTGGTTCTGATACAAGCGATGTCGACATGTGCCTACTGGTGCGCAATACAGAAATGGATCAACGTTGCGAAGCTGTCGTTCATCTCGATTTTGTGCGCAGCCTTCTCAAAAAGTGTGGTCAGTTCTAATTTTTACATTTGAGTTACGAGTCCGAATACTTTTAATTGAAATATGTTACGTTTTGATCAGATTATATAAAGAACGCCGAACTTATACAAGCGAAGGTGCCGATTTTGAAATTCCGAGACAGCGAACGCGGTCTAGAAGTCGACTTGAACTGCAATAACGCCGTCGGCATCCGAAACACACACCTTTTGCGGTGTTACGCGGGCGCTGATTGGAGAGTCAAACCGCTCGTACTGATTGTCAAATTGTGGGCGAGGCACCACCACATCAACGATGCCAAAAACATGACCATTTCGAGCTACTCTCTAGCACTGATGGTTATACATTTCTTACAGTGTAAATATTTTGAAAATTTGTTACATTATTAAGCATCATTCTAAGAATATTCTGTTAAATTTTCATCAAAAAATATTGAAAAATAAGCCAGTGGTAGTGGTCAGAACCGAATCACCTCAAAAAAAAAGTTTTATGCTAATTTTCTCGTTTTTATGTGATTTTATATCGTTTATTTAGATCAAATAAACTGTAAAAACTTGGCTAAAGTCTATATGGGATGATTGGTACATAATTCTAGTTTGTCTTGAAGAAATAACATCAAAGATAGTATAAGATTTTTATTCAGTTTGGTCATTGATAAAGTGATCCGTAAATATATTTGTGTATTTTTGGTAAACAGGTAATTATTGCATTGAACTGTCAAAATAATATAAATTAAAATTTATATTATTTTGACAGTTCAATGCAATAATTATTTGTTTAAAGCGTTTATCTATAGCCTTCGCGTACTATCTATATAAACATAGATAGTTCGTGAAAAGTTTTTCAGTGTTGTATTATGCCGACGTTTCTGAAAATTAATTTTCTTCCTCCTTAACCGTGAGTGAAAAAGGGAGCATATTGGACAGCTGGTAAACAGTCATCTTAAATTCGAGATATTAACAATTTTATTATCCAACAGGTGGCGTAATGCCTCCGGTAGTTCCATGTTTGCACGGCTTATATCAAAACAAGTTTTGTTCCGACTCGGACATTCACGCGATCGACATGCACGAAGTGCTTCTGCCATTCAAGTCGGACAACACGCAATCTTTGGGCGAACTGTTTCTGCGCTTCTTGCAGTACTACGCGTATTTCGATTACGCTTCGAACGCGATCTCGGTCCGGCTCGGCGCTCGCGTGCCGATCGAAGAGTGCCGAAGGGCGCGGTCGCCGAAGAACGAACCGCACCAATGGAAATTGTTGTGCATCGAAGAACCTTTCGATCTGACGAATACGGCGCGGTCCGTTTACGATGCGGACGTCTTCGAACACGTCAAGGCCGTTTTCACTTGGTCGTACTGCGTGCTCAACGAAACGTTCGACTTGAATTCGGTGTTCGGATCCGGACCGCAAAAGTTGGCCGGACCGCCGAGGAGCATACCGACCATAGTCACTATGGACAGAGATACGGCGTCGAGTAATAAACAAACGAATTTGGAGACTGTTACTTCGTCGGTCGTTGTTGACGTGCAAATAAACAGTAGACAGTCTGACGTGTCGTTGACAAGTAACGAAACTGTACAAAAACAGTCGCGTAATAATCTCGTAACCGATTCTACCGAAAGCACTTGTGTCGAAACGGATGACGACGAAGAAAAGAGCAGTCCGAATCAAATCGCGTCGGACTTGCAAAGCAAACAATCGAATGTAGTTGAACAAGTGCAATCAGTTACTCACTAGCGTCGTTAACAAAAGAATGCATTTTAATAATGTATGAGTTTAAAATAACTGATTTAAGCCCGGACGGTCTGTCTTTTTGTTGAACTAATTTTGATTTGACCGTGTCATTTTACTAGGGCGATATTTTTAAACGTTTTCACTCTGTCAATGCAGCGAGTTAAAAAAAAAGAACTTTATTGGAATAGTAATAATTAACTTCGAATTAAACTTCCGCAGTTGTAATAAAATGACCGAGGAACGTTGAGTTAAAAGAGTGGAAACAATTATTCATATCGATGTACGCATTATGTCTATAAAATACAAAAAATTATACATCTTTGATGTATAAAAAAAAAAAAACTTACATATACTCAGGTGAAAATGACTAAGACTCACTTTCAAATAATTGCAAACTCAAATTAGTAAAACAGCAATAATGCCTTAATACGACTTAGAAAATAGTGTGTGAAATTCGAAAAATTATGAAACGCAAGGATTAAAAAAAGTGTCGTTGCAATCTTGAATAAAAAAAAAAAGTGTTTTTCTTTTTCATGTTCAAAGTGAGACTGATTTTTTTTAAAACATCGAATTTTTAAAGGTATTGTCTAAAGTGGTTCCTATGTAAAGCGTTAATTTTCTCTTTTATACCACCAATTTATTATTGTGAAACTCGCAGCATCAGTGATAATTTTTAATTTATAGCGAGTCAACCGAAGAACTAAAATACTTGTAGGAAATAATAATAAGACGGTAATATTGTTACAGTTTATTATTAGTATGTATAGTTAAAATAACGAAAATGTAATAGTTATATAAATAAAATACAATGAAGTAATTCATAATGATAAAAGGGAAAGTTGTAGTTAAAAAGTTTTATAAAAATCCATACGTCTTCGGTGCAAATCACAGCAAACAAAAAAATATTAATCGAATACTAACGCTTGATTGTAAGAAATTGGGAATATTTGAAATGGTTTATTTTTGGCTCAAACTGCCGAAAGAGCTCGGCCTTAGATACCTTCACACCGCTTTGGAAGTTATTTAACAGCAATTGACTCCTTTTTCGGTAATAAAAAACGGACAGCTAGTAAACTCTAGACAGTCGATAATATTTTTCAGTTTGAGCCAGTAAAATTTCTAATTTAGTTTTTTTTGTTTTGAACAGTCAAACAAAAATGATAAGCTCATGTTCTTTTGCATTTTTGCGTCCATTTTTATTTATTGCGCATGCGCCAAAAAACGGGAATTGTTTATGTGCAAACTTGTAAACAACTTGACATAACCAAAAAAATAAATAATATTAATATTATTATTTATTTTTTTGGTTATCTGTCAAGTTGGTCACGAGTTTGCACATAAAAATTTCCCGTTTTTTTTTGCGCATGCGCAATAACTAAAAATGAACGCAAAAAACGCCAACCAACACGGCTATTACTGTGTAATCTTTGCTTTTGTTTCTGTGATTTATGAAAACAAAAATCTTATTTAAATATTTTGTTTCTTTTTGGGCGACTAAGAGCTCGTATAGACAGAACAAAGCGTACAACCGGTTTTGTTGGGTTGTCAGAAGATTTGACGACTATTATTGTAACTACAAAACTTTTTGACAGTCGAACAATACTAGTTGTGTGCACGGTGTGCCGCTCGGCAACGCTATCTGTCTGTCGATTCTCAAAAATTGGATTTTTATTAAACACATCAACTTTGTCGGTTCGCATTTAGCTGTAATGATAATTGTCTGTGATTCTTAAAAAAACATTTGCAGTACAGAAGGCAAATATTTAATCAATTCCCTTTTCTGATTGTATTTTAAAAGTACTCTGGGTGCTTAATGAAGAAAAACAAGCTTTAGTCGCTGAGTTTTCCTCTTTTTTATTTTTTAACTAGTTCCTTTTTTTTGGTTGATCACATATTTTATTATTTGTATCTAAAATATTTATATAAAAAAAAATATATAAAAATTTAAAAAAAAAGCTAAAAGTTGTCAGGTATATTTATTCAGACACTTTTGGCTTAAAAATAAAAAAAAGCAGTATTATTAAAGCTTCGAAAGCAATTTTTTTTTGTATTATTTTTTGTTCAATTTTTTATTTGTTTTTTTGAACTCTGATCTCATATCTAAAAAAAAAAATAATAAAAAATAAAAATAAATAAAAACAGACCACTTGTCAATAGAAAATGTGATACTTCTAACAATTCCGTTGACAGGTGGCATAAAGACTATTTTTGTTAACGATGCGATTGTTATGTGGGTATTTCAGTTTGCTTTTTTTTATTAATTAAAATTGTCAAAAGTAGATACACAATGTGAGTTTCTGCCATTCATGAAACAAAAAATGAATTATCAACACGCCTTTTATTTTTAAAAACCATAATAAAAATTTCATTTGGCGAACAACCGAGTACATATTTTTATCATAGAGGTACGTAGTTCGACTTATTCCATTTGTAAATTTCATTTCGACAATTATCAAGCAGAATGGTCAAAACAATTGTGAGAATTATTTTTAATGGTTTTCTCTAAAATGACGCAACACAAAACAGCAACTATTTTGTTGTTGAAAGTACTCAATTTCAGTATACAATCAGTCAGTCAATTAATAGCGCTGCGTTTAGGAGTTAGCGGGGTTTTCCCGCATCAGTAGCGCGTGAAACAAAGGGGCTCTAGGAGACAGTAATATGTGCAAATAAACATCGCTTAAGCAGTTGATATATAGATTATGGACGCTCGACATCTTATGCGTTTGTCAGAATTAACCTGTGTTTCCAAACTTCTTGGTTTGCAAGCTTGTAGGCTGTGGTCCATTGGTATTTCTACCTGTCGTTTCGTCTTTAACTGCGGTAGACATCATCAAAGTTGATATGGTGAAATGTCCTTCTAGGTACTTGTAAGCCGTCTAGGACACTTCGCCCGCTCCCACAGCGCCTTTAGTAATGTCTACTGTAGTTATAGACGAAAAGTCAGGTAGAAATATCAATGGACCTCGGCCTACAACTCCGGAAATCAAGGAGATTTGGAACAACGCCGGCCATAAGAACATATATACTGTTTTTCTAGTTCTGACTCCTAGATACGGCAGTTCGCAAAATGGCTGACATCTGGTACTTGAACCATGCTATGTGGGGCCTAGAAGAAAAAAGTAAAATTGCTGCGCCATTCTCTGCTACTGTAACCTCTAATTATTGTCAAAACAACAGTAAAAAAGAAATGTTCTGTTAAATGGTGTTCAGTGCGTGGTTACGAAAGTTTTAGAAAAATTAAATTTTTTATGGATTAGACCCTACATAGACGTTCCAAGTACTGACCTCTACATTCACTTTGAACAGTAACAAAGGTTTCTATTAGAATTAGAATTACAGGTAGGGGCCAAACGGTAAAGACCGCGACCTCTAAGGTCTATTGTGCCCCCCTAATGGTCCATCAGTTTTTTTAGGATTCCCACTTTATTGATATATTCTGCCCAGATTGATGTCTTTAAAATCCTTTGGTTGTATTGAAGTTGGTCCAAAGTTTGTGTACAGCCTCATACTTAAAGTTACTCGATTAAAAAAAGAAGGTTGTATTAGATAATTCATTTTTTGTTTCATTAAAGGAATCAGATATGTATATAAACAAGTAGTATGATTATTTAATTTCAGATTTGATGCATTGATTGGATATGAATGGAAAACTGGAAAATGAAATATTGAACTTCAATTCTTTAAATTTTTACACCCATGTTTTGAACATTTTAAATTTTATCAAAAATTATTTTGTATGGTGATCAACGTTTTAAACAGTTTTCATTTTATAACCGGCTTTTTTGAAGCCTGATAATACACCAGAATAATATGGTACAAAAATTCGTCACTGATTTAATTCTTTTTCGTATCTGATTTACAGTGTAATTATTGGCATAGTTTAAATAAGAGCAGTTGGATTTTAAGTGCAGTTTTAAAACCGGGTTCAGACTCGTGCATTTTGTAGCGCTGTATAGCTTGAGGGTCGGAAAGCAACCGGTATGGGCAAACATTTTGTGGGGATATATGTGTAGGAAAAATTTTTTAATTAAATTTAATTTTTTGAAAAATTTCGAAAGATTAAAAAATCGAAATTTCGAAAAAATTTCAAAATTAAAAAAAATTGAATTTTCGAAAAAAATCAAATTTTTAAACAAAGTTCGAAATTTAAGAAAAATCAAAATCTCAATAAAAAATTCAAAATTTCAATTTTTTTTCAACATTTAAATTGTTTTCAAAAAATTGAATTTTTTTCGAAATTTCGAATGTTATATTTTTGCTTTAATTTTGTGGGGGGTCAATGAACACGTGCCCATAGTGCCTAGTGCCTAAATTCGGCACAGGTCCTCGCTTTTATGGCATGCAACGTTTCAAAAATCTGTGACATAAAACCAGCCACATTTTTTTATCATAGAATTCTTCACAAACCCCTTGTCGGAACCTTTGATATTTTTATATTTGTTCACGTTAACTTTCGCCATGTTCTTAGCAATTCAACTTGCGTCTGAATGGCGGTGCGCGAAATAGTATGTTATGTATCTAGATTGTAATGCATTATTCTATGTACGAGCTGTGACACTATGTTCAAACGAGAGTTTTAACAGTCACGCGAGTAACGTTACGCTGTTGGTTGCTGACGATCTTCAAGTGACTGAATCGCACATTCGAGCGACAAAATGTAGCATGTGTCCTTGAAAAGACCGATAATCTCGCGTACGAATGTTATAGCTTCAGTCCAAAGTTTGCACTTTCGTGGTTCACTTATAATTCAGCGCGTCAAAGTGAACAAGTTTGAATTGGCTTTATAGAAACGCTGCTCTAAAATTCTGTATGATTTGTTTAAATAGTACATACAAACTTTTGATTTGATTCTTTATTGGGTGATAAGCTATGCAAATTTTTCCAAGATTTTTTTCCATTAATGTAGGTCATATTAAGAATATTTCAACAGGTATAAAAATCATTTTGCTTTTGCTCAAGTATCGTCCTTTTTGTGTTTATGCTTGACGTTGTACGTTAGCGGAAACAAGAGCTCAATTTATAATAACTAAACAAAGTTTTGCTGTGCTGTCTTTAAATTTGCGTAATATTGTTTTCAAATATATGATTTTTTATTTGAAATAATGCAGGCGGCTGGCACATTTCAAACAGACGTGGTTAACATTTGAGGTTAACTCTCAGATTTTGAGCGTCTATAATCTGTAGTCGCCTTCTTCTAGGATTGGGTATATGGGTAAGTTAAATTGGTCTACTCCTCCATCTGTTTTATGCTGTGTTTTATCTCAATTTTTTTATAAACCCTGTGACGGTTTTTTGTGTTATCAGTTCAATGTCCGTCTTTTAAGAAGACAAGTACGTAAAAGCCAATTCAGACTAGCCGTTCTCGGTTACGATTCACCGGTCCGGTTGGGAGCTCGACCAATCAAAGCGTAGTCGTTCCCGATTGCGGTTCGGTTCGAGCGTTTAGGTTCAGCTCTAATTTCAACCGGACCGTTCGCAACCGTAGCCAATGAGAACGCTTGCTGGAGTCACGTGACTAGCCACTTGTTTTTGTTGACGTTTAACTACACATCAAACGTCAAATCATATTTCGAAATTGCGCATGCGCACCGAGAATAATCGTAGAACCGAATCGGGATAGTGTGAGCAGTCTAGATTAATCAAAAACCGAACCGGATCGGTGAATCGTAACCGAGAATGGCTAGTCTGAATTGGCTTAATCACTTATCATTTCAAAAGCCTGACAAGTGGGATATGTAATATAAAACTCAAGGTTAGTAGAGTACTATAGGTTGGACGTTAACATTGTTGAAAGGGTGATTAAGCGAGACAGGAGAAAAGGCGGGGCTAGTAGACTTTGAGACCTTTATCCCAACTGTCAAAAGTTCACTATAATTGAAAAATCAAGTCAAGAGTTTCGAATGACGAAATCAGTCGATTCAATCAATCATAGGCGAGACGGGAGAAAAGGCGGGGCTAGTAGGCTTTGCGACCTTTTTTCCAACTGTCAAAAGTTCACTATAATTGAAAAATCAAGCCAAAGGTTTCGAATAACGTAAACAATCCATTCAACCAATCACAGGCGCGATCACTTTTATAGCCTCTTACGTCCAACCTGCAGTACTCTACTAACCTTGAAATACTGTAAGTTGGGCGTTAACGTTATTGAAAGTGTGACAAGGCGAGATAGGAGAGAGGGCGGAGCTAGTAGGCCTTGAGACTTTTTTCCCAACTGTCAAACGTTCATCATAATATTGAAAAATCAAGCTAAGGTTTTGGAATGACAATCGATTTAACCAATCACAGACGTCATCACTTTTATAGCATCTTACGCCTAACCTATAGTATTCTACTAACCTCGATATAAACTACCTGCATAGCAAAACTAATCACCGTTGAAATTTTAAAAACATTACTGTGTAAAAAATTAGGCGATACTGTAAACCATTTATGCGTGGAAAATATTCTTCGTATGACCTACATTAATGGAAATAATTGAAAAGTTGCACCGTTATTTTTTGTCGAGTCAGTTTGTTTATATATTTATGTTATAATCAAAATTGTTAAAGTCTGAAATTGTGCCATTTAAGTATAGTTTCTAAGTAATTTGTTATTTGGTGCCAAGATGTAACCAGCTTTTTTGAAGCGCTCCGATTGGTCAAACGATGAAGCGATTGTTCGGCAAGTAAATGTGTTCACGTAGTCAGGAGTGCCAACTCCTAAGAAAACGAAATTCGATATACACGGCGATCGGATACGTCCGATGGGATTCTAGTCACACTTGTTTATTGCTGTATCTTTTGGCCGAACGGAGTTTTGAAATGATTATCGATGTCTAGTATTTGTATTATAGATTGAAATCCGTGTAGTCTGGTTTTAAATCAGTATTTTGTAATTTGAATAATAGTTGCTTGGCCGTAGCGTTAATTATTGAAAAATCCAATAGTATTTATTAAATTTAAGGGCTCGAAGACCTCCAGAAACGGAATTTCAACACACTTTTTATGCTGTAACGTTTTCGACGACAGAGTTTCTAAAGATTTTTTACAGTTTTGGGTTCCCAAGAAATTTCATGTCAAATTTTAATCTGCTAGCTCACCAAGAGTACGAAAAAGTAAGATGGAAAAACGAACCTGTGCGGTATAGATTTTGTATTATAGATATTTATATATTTGGTAATAAACACACAATTTGAAATTTTAATAATTAATGCGATGTCAATTAACTTATTATTAGGTACCGATGAATTTAAAGAAAAAATAATTTACAGAATAGAACCAGAAATGTGATGCAGTGAAGCGTCAGCTATCCAAAACTGATTGGAATTGGACTTGATAAACAAACAAATTGGACTCGATAAACAAAAGTCCATATAATTGATAATTTTTCCGTAGATATCAAAACAAGTAACTATATGAATAATTAAAAATTAGATCTGAATTTTATAATTTTTTATGTAACAAGCAGAGCAGAATTCACGTTTTTTAATATATAAAAAAATATGGATAACTATTAGACTTAACACCTTTTTAAAATTATATTCTTAGTTTGAAATAACTACCGATCTTTGGCCTTTCCACGGTCTAGATTAGTGTTCTGAAAATTTAGAAAAGTAAAATATTAGATTTGCATAATTAAATATTTAGAAAAGCCAATTTTAGATTTGGATGTTTGATGCTCTTCTGCAAATGAAAAAAAAACTAGTTTTGTATCATATTTATAGTTTTACAGTTAAAAAACAATTGAGATACGTAGTTGATTCACTTCTTTTTTTTCGTAATGTCATTGTTTTTTTTTTGCGTACTTAAAAACAAAACAGTATATTTATATCACGCAAGTTACTAGATTTGAAAAAGGTGCCGCAATCGTCCTCCATTTTGGAGCGTACTATTCAACTAAGATTAACTAAAAGTCTTCATAACTAAGGAAAACAATAACAAGTTCAAAAATAAATAAATAAATAAATTTTCTTCTCAAAAATACATAAATTACCAAAATTATACAAATTTAAATTGTGTCAGTGTTACTGGAAACGTAAGACTTACAATCGCTTTTTTTTCTGTCAGTCAGCCATCTTGGGGCGGTTTCATTGTTATCTCTCTCTAGCACATTATTACAATCGATCGTGGTACTTGTTAAATCTAGTAGCTTTCCATAGTACATCTTAAATTGGCACCAAGTATTTAAAAAAATTGGATTTATAAATTAAAAAAATAAAATAAATACAAATGTTGCAGTAATCTCATATTTTTATTCCCAGGTAAATTTGCATGGACGTTTCAGTTTGAATACGAAACGCTTAAATTGGTAAGTTGGTGTTGATTTTTAGAGAATTAGAAAGTTTCCCATAGTTTTTTAAGACGCTTTTATTAGCTTCACCTCTATGTTTGTAACGGAATCTTTGAACGTGAAATTCACCCACTTCAAAACGTCATATTAAACTGAAACTTTGCACACTTATCAAGGGCCGATGATAAAACAATAATTTAATAAGTTTGTGGCACTATCTTGACCAGGATCATAAGAATAAAAAAATAAGACTAGAAAATCCGAACTAAAAAGTAAATATTAATTTTTCATTGTAAAAAGCGTGGGCTTATTACTATTTTTATATGAACTCTACTTTTACAAATGGCTACCAATGAAATATTTATACCAGTTGATATCAAGCACCCCACGCTTTTTTTGCAATAAAAAATATTTTTTACTTTTTAGTTCAGTTTGCTATTAAAGCGTCTTTTTTTAGTTTTTTTAAACTATTATTTTCTTTTTTACTTTTAATCATAGTCCTAAATATTACAAAATTAATAGCGAAATAATTTTTTTAGTATCTTTAAAAACAACTAAGCTATGCCACTTCAAAGTTTAAGGCAAGCGTTCTACCTCGCGGCCACCTTGTTATGTTCTGCATCCGGTTTTTATAGTACATATATGATATATGTGATATGTACATTGTGACCACTTCCGTTACATTTTCAATCTCAAGAATCCATTTCACTTTACCGTGCCAAAAGAAGTTTTACTTCAAAAACGGATACGTCAGTCAAGACTCGAACTCATTCTAAATCGTGTGAAATTTCAAAAGTGATAGTTCACTGCAATCAATAGTGCATTCACGAAATTAACAATTGATTTGATCTAAATAAATGATTTAAATCAGATAAAAATCAGCCTAAGTTTTACACAAATTATTGTACAGAAAAAATTAAATTTGAAAAAAATTATTGAGTACCTGAGCCAAATTTGCCAGTATTATTATTTAGTATAATCCGTCTTACCCAGTAGGGACCAGACAACTGGCAACTAATAAACGGTATTCAGTAATTTACGGAGGGAAACAATTTTGAATATTTTGGATACGATGTTGAAAAGTCCTCCGAATAAATTAAAATCTTTGAAAGTATCCTCAACGAGCGGATATTTAAAATCCGTGCGTGGGAGTTTTTACCTTCAACTATTTTGAAAAACGATTCAGCCAATGGAAATTGAAAGAAATTAACCGAGAAGATGAAAGTTTAGTTGTAATAAAAAATAAATTTATCGTAACTAAGAAAAAGTTATTGGCAAAAAGCATTTTTTGCACACTAACCTTTATGAAACAACTGCTTTTCATATGTGAGGACATAAAATGATCTATTTAACGCTAGTGCATAAAATACAACAGACGTATGCGATCTGAGCAAATCAACAGTAAGTTTCATAAATTAGCTAAGTCTACCAAATAGACGGTAATGACCTCAGCTGTTTAGCGTTTATATTCTATAATTTCTCTCTCTCTTTCTCTCTAAACTTACCAATAAAAGTGTATGATATTCTACTGTTCAAAACTGCTGTATTGGGTTTGTTTTTTGTTGTTCTGAGAAACAGAATCTGGAAACAGCTATGTTGTTTTATAGATAGCCGGTTAATTGACCGGTGAATTAGCCGACTAAAATGATTACAATAAAAAATAATAGCTAATTTTGCATCACTATTCCTCGATAATATACTTCATTACGTCCTAGGTAAATAAACTAATATTCTGCATCCAAACTTAACTTTAAAAAATGTAGAATTTTTCAGTTCACCGGGTACAGACTGTTCGAACGCACTATTTAGGTACGTATGCACTAGATTTGTTTAGTTTTCCTACATTTTCCTATATACTTTTGCCTATACATATAAAAGATTGGTTTAGGTAGATGCTTACAGTTATCATGGGATTGCAACTTATTTATATGTATGTCAAAGTTCAGGATTTAGAATTACATCTGAACCGATTCTCTCTGATGGATTTGATTCCGTGATTCTACTTAAAAAAAAGAATCAACTTAGAAAACGCATAACGGGTATTTATTGTTTGTATCGGGGGTTAAAATTTTTTATTTTTGTCTGTTAAAAGTCCCAGATTATTTTTGTATTAGTACACTAGCGCAAACCAGTTGTAATACAGATTCACACCTATGAAAAATTAGTGCACGACTCTTTGTTCTAACGTGCTCCTTGAGTACTAATTAACGGTAGTTCAATTAATTCACGTCTGATGTCGCTACACTAGTTTTTCATTACTGTTTTTATTTTAATTTTATCTTACGTTCGCACTTTTGACGGTATGTGATTTAATGACACCCGAAAGCAACCACTGAACTGTGCCTTTCAAAGGCTTAGTTTTCCGTAACAGTTGATTACACCGTGGTTGGATAACGATCACTTGTTTGTTACATCTGCGAGAGCCGGCGTTGCGTAGCATATGACTCGTATGTTATTTTCTTCACATTCAGTTACGAGGATCGGCGCTTAAAAGCGGTGTCTGAAGTACGAGTCTAATTTAATTGGCACGTGTTTAAATATCGAGGTGTGTCACAAAATGGATGATCATCGGGCCCGGCAATCGGTAAACTGGAGTTATTGGCCACAAAAAAAATCGACTGTCGGCCATTCTCTCTCGATTCACAATTTTTTAATATAAAAGAGAATATATGCCCAGTCACTACCAATTCTTGAAAAAAAACAACAAATTTACTTACTGCGCATGCGCAGTAAGCAAAATTGGCCGATTTGCATGAATGCGCATGCGCAGATGACCAAAAATGTGAAAAATACGCTTTTTAATACAAAAATCAAAAAATCTGGAATTTTTTTTTCCTTTTTTATTTAAATTTTTTTTTTAAATTCAAATTTATTAAGAAATAGTATTTCTAGTTGTATTGAAGGGGTCACACAGTTATATAAGTAGGTACGGGCATTTGCTCGATGCACGAGCACATACCCAACAATTCGGTCGTCTATCTGACGCCGAATTTCAGACCGACCTCGCTGGCCATGCATATAGAGCATACCATTCGCAGCGACGTAGCTCTGATCTCAGCACAGTACCAAACAGATGATCACTATGCGACCACGCTCTGTGTACTGTCGTGGAGAACAGAGTCTCTTATAGACAAAGTTTTACTAGTCGTGGCCGAGATGCCATTAAATCATGTATCGTCAGAAGTGCGAACGCAAAGTAAAATAAAAATAGCAATTGATAGATAAAAAATATTGTAGCGATATCGGACGTCAATTAGTTGAACTACTATTAATTAGTACTCGATTTGCACAGTAGAGCAAAGCATCGTGCACTAATTAATCATAGGTGTGAATCGATAATAAACTGTATTGTGCTAGTAAATCAAGATGTCGGTTCAACCAAGTCACAAGTGCACATAGAGTACAAATAAAAATGAAAATAAATCTTCGAATGTTAAGCTATATATTATTACGTTTAATTAAAAATATACAGTCATTCTTTTAGTTAATTTGAGTTTATTTTCTTACAATCTTTACAAATACAATAAAAATATAGTAATGCAACATATTCATTCAGATAACATAGTATAGATATTACATATTTCAATAATATTAGATGTAAATATACAAGATTCTGATTTTCTTCCAGCAACTTGATGTCGATTCAACAAAGGCGAATAAGGTTTCCATCTGTAACAAAAAGAAAAAGTTATTTTTTTAATTTTTCATTCAACACTGTTATTCTTCACTACATATGATATATGAAATAAAAAAAAACTCGTGTTGTAGTGTCAAGCCTTGTCGACAATATATGCAAATAAATTGCATTCATATGCGAACTAAAAATAAAAAATTTAACAAGCATAGATCTAATTGTTTTAATGAACGAAACTCAGTTTTGGTGCGCAAAGCATTAATAGAGCACATTTCGTTTGCGGTGTGTACAATATACACAAAATTGCCAATTTTTCCAAAACCAATGATCCAGTTGGCACCAAAATTAATAGCCACCACTGAAATGAACATTTAAAAAGAAAACCAATCAAATCGGTGCAAGCGTACAGCCGTTATGCCAAAAAACCACTTTTCTTTACATTTTGAAAGTACTTAGGACATTAAGCCTATCTCGGGCATTATTTTTCTTACGAAATAAAAATGATTTGTAATTTTTTCGTTCAGTTTAAAGAATCGGATCTGGAAAACCGTATGTAGATTCCTTGCAACTTTTCAAATTCAAGGTAGATAAGTAGTATTACAGCATAATATTGTATGCAGAGTTTGTAAGTTAATATTATAAACTTGAAGTTTTTAAATTAGTTTTTTCTTAGACACTGAGCTTATGTAGTTTTCTCAAAGTTTCAAAGCTCGTTATTTTAAATAGTGAAGAGCATTTTAAATATATTTGAACGCACAAACCCTTTAAGATTACTGTTGTATTTTTGAGAAATGATAATTTATAGAACTTGCTTGTATCAAATATTTATTTCAACTAAACTAAAATTCTGTACATTTTTTAAAATAAAAATATATTCTTATTATATAAAGGTTCAAATTACACTTATACAATACAAGCTAGGGCTGTACAACGAATACATCACAATTACATTATAGTTGCATACCATGTTTCTTAATAATAAAACCATTGTAACGGAGCTTGTGCCTTTAATTTCGTTTTCACAACTATTTTTTCAACGCTGCTGAAATCTAGATGGTATTAAGGGCGTACCCAGCGAGGGGCAGGGGATTGCTGGGATTTTTACAATTCTTGAAATAACTTTACTTCTACAAATCCAAGAAAAATGATACTAGTATAAGACATGTAACTAGAATAATTTTTTTTCAAGTAAATAATTGTAATAACTTAGTTGATAAAGCACTGCTATAATTATACATAATTTTCTTAATATTTTAGTTTCATTCACCTTTTCCGTAATAAAATGTTACAACTTGAATGACCATGGCTTGCCCCCCCCCCCCCTAGCTTTGATCCTGGGTACGCCCTTGGTCTTAACCATGCATTGAAATCACAAAGAAGTTGGCGGACGAAATAAGGGTTCACGTTCTATATATGTATTGAAATCACTCAATGTCGACTAATATATAGAGGAGCATTTTTTGTCGGGGATAATCTCAGAAACTACCGAATCGATTTCAAAATTGTTTTTACTGTTCGATAGGCGACACTTTGCTTTAGGACATAGACTATAAACTGGACGAACCAGCTTCGCTCTGCTAAAAATTAGGAGCACCTAATCTCAGAAACTATTTAACTTTCAAAGTTTTTCAATGTTCGACAGATGACATTTTACTTTAGAACAGAGACTGTAATAACTGGTCGGCCTGGCTTTGCTCGGGTGAAAAGCGTGAGTATTTATATAGGTACCTAATTATAAATATTGAACCGATTTAAAAAAAATATTTCCCTGCTCGACAGTTGTTTTAGAGCATAGGTTATAAGTAATAACTTGCCCTCCCGGCTTCGTTCGTGTGACAGTTGGGAATAATCTCAGAAATTAAGTACTTAGTAGTAGTATAGGTACCTACTAAACCGATTGAAAACATTTTGGAAGTTAATATTGCATTACAAAAGCGTGCTTGCTTGGAGGCAATACTTAGTGTCTTTGATTGAATTTCCAGCGATTAAAAAAAATTTTGATCATTAGAAAAAATTAAGACTTCCTTTGCCAATCCCCGAAAAAGTTCTTAATATGCTTAAATATAAATTTGAAAATAGCATCCGTGATTAAGAACCCACGTTAAAAATAACATGTTTTCTCTGATTATTATTTTCACTAATAATAAAGTAATCAAAGACTAGAACCACGGGCAGACATATTTATTAAATGTGGTAGTACTTATAGTGATATATTCTTTTAATCTGACGGTATAAACAATTCGATTTATAGTTTATATTGTATTAGGCTGGATTTGACTTAGCACATGCTTCGTTGGTGTTAAATGCAAATGTTTTTAATTCATTCTTTAAACAATTGCATTGTATTCTTTATTTCCTTCCGTTAACCGGAAATAATTCAAGTTTAATATGAGTCGACTAGTATTTTATAAGACAATTATGGTAAATAGTTGAATGTGACAATTAACGTCATTGTTATTCTGTATGACAGCCTTTCACGAACTTTGATATTATTCTCTTTTCAGAAAAGTGCAGACATTGAATGTACGAAAAACTTACAATACGGGGTTTGTAATGTAAATTGATCTAAACAGTAAAAAAATTGTTAAAAGTCTTCTCCTTGGGAGTCGATACAACGCTGTAATGGCATCCTGGAAGTCAGCTGTCGTAACCTCTTTCAGAGTCTCTGTCACAACCCGTTGGTTGGAGGGACCATCTTCGAAACGGTGACCTTTCAGGCTTCTCTTGAACTTTGGGAACAGGAAAAAGTCTGCCGAGCTCCCATCGGGTCTGTACGGTAGCTGCGGCAAGGCTGCAACCCCTATCTGAGCCAGGTAGGCGGTTACAACAAAGGCCGTGTGGGCTGGACGCTCCATTTTTTACGTTTCTGTCGTGACAAAAACTCAAAGAGAGCTTTTTCGCCACGCGTGATTCTCACTGTGTCAGAGCTCGGCGCGAATGTCGCCTAGTGCGTTGCTTACAGTTTTAGAAATAATATTCATATATATATAATTTGCTATGTTGTGACAATATTGCCTTTGTGGTGATTGGCTCAGTGACACATAACGCGTTTGCAAGATACCTATTTTAAAACTGTCAGACATCATAATGTACATTCACTATGTGAGAATGACCATGCTGACGTCATGGTTGCTATAGTAACGGACGTTGGAAGTGCAGGTTTTACAATAGCCTGGTACAGTTCTTTATTGTAGTATATGCTACCTTGATGCGTTTCCTGTTAATGTGAGATGTAGACAGTGGTGCGCAGGCCCTGATTAACCCTTAGGCTAATTAGACTGCAGCCTAGGGCGCGAGGATCGGGGGGCGCGCGCTAAAATCGTGTCTTCGCATGCACTAATCTAGCATCATTGCATATACCCTACATATTTCAACTAGACCGAGACAAAACACTAAAACTAAATGCGCTTGAGAGTCCCTGATTTTAACAATAAATTTTGAAATTTTAAAAAGCGCGCGTAAAACAAACACCGATTCCGTAACACACCTGGCGGGGGCGCGTCCTCATAATTAGCCTAGGGCGGTCAGAACTCTTGATCAGTCGCTGGTGGTGCGCTAGTTTTGGGATAATATTACATTTGATTGCGCGGGATACATTGCAGTTATTGCTAACTTTATTAGTATTTCAATTAATACACAATTTATTTATCATATTCAGACCCGCCTGGTCGGCCAGTAATTAAGATGCACGAAGGTATTTACGGTGAAAATTATGGTAGTTTTCCTTCCGAATGGGAATGGTAATATGTAATTATTGATTTGTTGTCAAATTAGATTTACTGCAATTTGATTAGTACATACCGCATGTACATAATATCTACGTACGTATAATATGACAGACTTGGTAGATATGATTAGCTACATTATAATAATCTGTCTACATAATATGAGTAACCGCTAATTTAAACTGAGATGACGTAATGATGAAATTATAACAGTTATATTTTCACTGTTATATACATAGACATATAATATAATATCCAAACGTTGTTTGCCGTATATAATATAGATATATCTCTCGTGAACTTTCTCCCTTGTTTCAAAGAAATGTTTATAGTGTCTCATACTCATTTGTTTATAATATTATTTGGGGACTCACATGTTATTCTTTTTTACCTTAACGGAGCATAACGCAATAACATCCATGTGAACTTAAGACAAAATAAAAAAAATACCTCTTTAAGTTGGTTTCTTAAGGCTGTCGGAACGCTTTGAATTTAAGCCAAAAATAGAGCTTCGGCTGTCAACTGATTGTAGACTTATTCGTCAACATTCTGCAAAAATTCTTTCACTATAAGAAAAATAAAGGACAAATCTAGGTCTCTAATGGACTACTTTTGTAATTTATGTACGATTTATTAGAAAAAAATTGGCATTAATTATGCTAAAAAAACACACGTTTTCAATGTCACACTATGACCTTATTCGTACTTATTTCACAAAACTGTTCCATCACAAACCTAAAGTGACTCTTCCTTTTTCGAAAAAGTTTTTTAAATCTTCAAAATATTTCCAAAAATTAGAGTAATCAGTTGACAGTGGCACCCTTGCAATAAAATTTTTTAGCCTCGTAGTTGGCACCAGCCAAAAATTGAAACGTGCGGATGATTTGAGCGAGACAGAGCTAAAGAAGGCAACACCCACAATATGTCTTTTGCCTATACCTCGCCCCTTACCGCTGGGTCTCAGCACAAACAAAATTCGGAGCGTTCCGACAGCCTTAAATTGATCAAAATTTTTTATTTTACTATTCCAACTCCACTAGTGGGGAATAGTACTAATTTACGTCAAAAATCATTTTTCAAAATTTTACAATATTTTTTCGTTTTGAGGTCCCCTGAATCCAAACAACACATTTTTGGAAAAAAGGTTGTGCGTCTGTTTAACTGTGAATACGATAGAGGTCCATTTTTAGGGTTCCGTACCCAAAGGGTATAACGGGAGCCTTTTACTAAGACTCCTATTGTGTTCTTACTTTAAACGAGTTTTATTTTAGACTAAAATTTATTATAAAAATTTGTACAAAAATGTTACAGTTATATAATAATCTAGAATGCTTTAACATTTTAAATCGGTTACATAAATAATAAATAAATTCAATTCTACTGTCTGTTTCAAAAATATAAAACGTAAATTAATTCTTTTAATATTCAATACATATATAACAACTCCTCTGTCCGTCCGTCTGTCACCAGACTGTATCTCATGAACCGTGATAGACAGTTGAAATTTTCACAGATGATGTATTTCTGTTGCCGCTATAGCAACAAATACTAAAGAAAAGCAGAATAAAATAAATATTTAAGGGAGCTCCCATACAACAAACGTGATTTTTTTGCCGTTTTTATAAATAATGGTATGGAACCATTCGTGCGCAAATCCGACTCGAACTTGGCCGGTTTTTTTTAATACGTTTCGTACGGTGATGAATTCGAAAACGTGTATTAAATTTCGTTTAAATCGATTGATTCAGCCTTTCCTTTCAAACGGCTGAGTTTAGACGCTATATGATGACATCAAAGTTGAGCGTAGTCAACACATCATTTTCGCGTCCAGATAAGAAGATGGAAAGAGATGTATATACCACTACCGCATGATATAAGTCTAAACAGCTAGTGGGCGTGATTTAATTGCAGGTAGCCGAAGCTGTCTAGTGATAACGCATTATTCTATGTTTAAAATCACACTGAAAAATACACACTTTTGGAAAAAGTTCTTGTAGAAAAAGTTTTCGAAAAATTCTCAAAAATTTGTTTGAATATTTTTTTAACGTAGATTCCAGTCCAAAAAATTGTAGTTCGAGCTCATTGCATTGTGTGCAAATGTCAGATTTTTTAAATTATATATTTTATAATGAATGATCTTTTACTAAAAATGTAGGCCATCGATCGCAATTATTGAGCAGTTAAAAAGGCGTGTACCTTTGAATTTTAACTTGAAGGTCAGTTGCATTTTATGTTCTTGCACAAAAATGCAACAAATCTGGGAGCCTACTTTACAAGACAGTACCTTTAAGATTATGCAATAATCAACTCGTTAAAAAGGGACAAAAATTCATGTTTAATTTTAATAATAATACCAGATGATTTAAAAATCATGAATCATTAACTAAAAGTCTCTATTCGGTTTTCAAACCAGATGTAAAAAGTAAATTGATGAAAGCAATAAATAAGCAAGAATTTAATTATTAAATAAAGTGTGTTTAAATCAGCAATACAATCAATGTGAACTCCATCCTGTCTCAACACAGAACCCTTACAATATCAGTATACGCAGTTTACATAACATAAAGGATTACACAAATCATAGAACAATGTAATTACACTGAATAACATTCGTTTAAATACTGTACGTTAGGGCTGTTGGAACGCTCTGAATTTAAGCCACACTATGAGGCTAAAAAATGCTGTTGCAAGGGTGCCGCTGTCGGTTGATTACTCCAATTTTTGGAAATATTTTGAAGATTTAAAAAACTTTTCCGAAAAAGTAAGAGTCACTTTAGGTTTGTGATGGAACAATTTTGTGAAATAAGTACGAATAAGGTCGTAATGTGACATTGAAAACATATGTTTTTAGCACAATTAATGGCAACTTTTTTCTAGTAAATCGTTCATAAATTACGAAAGTCGTCCATTAGAGACCTAGATTTGTCCTTTATCTTCCTTATAGAGAAAGAATTTTTGCAAAATGTTGACGAATAATTCTACAATCAGCCTTAAACATTTGTTTCGACAGATGAGAGTTATTTTTGAAAATGTGTCTCCGTTTGAATATTAAGAAATTTTATTTCTTGGTGCACAAAAAGATCCTTGAAAAAATTAAACAAACAAGAAATGGCAATATATTGAACACGGACCTGCGAACAATTCCCATTTTATTTAGGGGTCCTCAGGCCGAACAATTTGGGAAACACTGATCTAACCGAAAGTATGATGTATACAGCTAAAATCTATGCAGATATAATTTATTAGCAATAGTTATCAATTATGCTGGACCAAAATTCTAAAAAAGTCACGTGGTACATACTGACTTCTTAATGTTTAATTACTATTATTAATGCAAATGTCGAGATTGGTATTTACATAAGATGTTTCGATATTTTGGTTGTGATTAGCAGCCGAGGTGTAACAACATTTCGATAGCTGTTGAGAAGACGATCTAACGTGTGTATAAACTGTGGAGTGTGGTGTCTATATGGTATTCTAGACAATCTATGCTAAACATGCGCATAAGGCACCTTTCTCTTAATATATTATGTTGACCAATCAAATAGAAATCATCGTGTCATTATTCTAATTGATCTGAGCATAAATCTTCAATCAACACGAGGACAGGGTCGGTGTTATTTTGAACAAACATGATAGGTAACTCACGCAGAAATCGACTAACTGGATTCTTTTAAATTTTCTTGGTTTCCGATTTTGTGGTCCATTTATATTTCTACCTGACGTTTAGTGCTGCAGACATTATCAAAAGCAATGTGGCAGTCATCTAGAAGGACACTTCGCCCATTGTCACATCGCCATTGATAATGTCTACGCTAGTTGTAGACGAAACGTCAGGTAAAAATATCAATCGACTGCCGCCTAAAAGCCCGACAACTAAGAAGATTTGGAAGAACGCCGGTCGTGAAAGTCTACACGTCGTTGATAATGTCTGCCGCAGTTGTAGACGAAGCGTCAGGTTGAATTATTAATGGATCACAGCCTACAAGTCCGGAAACCAAAAAGATTTAGATCGACGATGACCATGAAAGTACAATTTGGATAATTGTAAGGATCAATTGTTTTTTTTTTTATTATTATAGAGTTTATTGGCTTTTGTTAATTAAAACAGTTAGCCACTGTTAGATATGGGCGAAAATTTATTAAATAATAAATCGTGTTAAAAAGAATCGGTATATGTTTTTTCTCAAAGGTGTTTTTTGGTCCTTATGAAATATCTCCCTTAATACTACTGTATCAAAATTAATGTTTGATATGCCATTTTGGAGATTATTTTTCTCTCCAATGACGAAAACTAAGTTAATATCTTAAAATTAATGTTTTCATTAAACAAAAACAGTTTAAAAATTTTAACAATTTCATTACAGAAAATAACATCTGGTGGCAATCTGTTTATTTTAAGAGTTGTCGGTAATATTAAGTGGCGTAATGGCGCTGAAGTCTTTGAATAGAATAGAATAAAATTTATTTCCATCCTATGATCCTACTAACCACTAACGGTACGAAGTATTCGCACGGATTCGCTATTGATTATAAACCTCAAAAGTATTTGTTCAGAAATTTAGTTTTCAAGTGTTTAAAAGGAATAGTTGAATTGAACAAATTATTAGCAGATCCGTTACTGTAAACTAGCGTGTGATGTTCAATTATTCATGACGGAGTAATATTAAGATGGCGACATCGTTAGCCCGAGGCAATACGAAAGAGTAAAAGTGATTGTATCTTTTCGTGCAGCGAGAGATCTAGCGATGACCATTCTTACTTGCATGGTAGAGTATCTTGAACTCTTGAATATATATTATACATTATTTTATACACACACATATATCTTGGCCACTTTTAAAAAGCGGCCATTCACTATCTACTTTGTTATGCATATATTACGTATATATCTATATATTATTATATTCATATTTAAATACTATGTTTGTGTGATACACCTACTAATACCTGTAGACAGCAGAGTCTGTGAACATATTTCATTACAGCTTCTGACGTTATATGTGCACGAATAGGAAAGTATCTCTTAATTAATTATTTAACTTATCGATAATTGGGGTCGAAGATAAAAGGTGAAAATTATTTTTACCAGACCGAATGAGACAAAGAGAAATTCTTAGCTCATTAAAAATGACTAATGGCTTTTAACATGTTGATGTAGAAATTTCTTTGAAAATTTACCAAAAAAAGATGACAATTTTAGACGTTAAAAAAACTGACACTGCAGTAGTTTATTATATAAACAAAATATGTTTTTTTAGTATAATTTATATGTGCGGAAGTTATTGACTATGTGACGAAATTAGATGATATAAAAGTGGACATTATGCAAGACTAGAGGTTCGATGAAATCGGCTAAATGGCAAAAATTCAAGACAGGTTTCATTGAAAAAAAAGACATGAAATACGGTGACAAATGTATTTTTTTATAAAAAAAAACATAATAATAATAATAAAATAATTATCTACAATAAGCTTTATAAACATCAATTATAAAAATATAATTAATTAAATGCACATTCTCTCGCTGCAGACGTTTTTAAGCCTTGCGCTGTTGTTGAATCGACAGTCTCGTTTGAAAACGTCCGCAGCCGAAGTCGTCATCGTCGTCGTCGTATCTCCTTTTGTATTGCATTAATAACCCGTGTGTTTTGTTTGTTGTGTATTGGAGATTCTCCAATGCACATGCGTATCACCAGAGAAAGAGCGTTCGGGGCTCGCGAATCAGTCTAAAAGGGGGCACCATAGGAGCCGGATGGGGCGCTAGGAGCTCCGTATGAACTCGACGGACCGCTCGGGTAGCCACCGAACGAAGCCTGTTGCGTCTGTTCGAATTGAGCGACTTGGATGGCCTGTTTGACGGCTTCAAGGTCGATGCCTACGACGCGCTGTTGGTACGACGGCACGCCGTAGCTGGACGACGGTGCTCCGTAGCTCGACGACGGAGCGCCGTAGCTC
The DNA here is from genome assembly GCA_034508555.1 of Venustoraphidia nigricollis. Lineage (NCBI taxonomy): Eukaryota > Metazoa > Arthropoda > Insecta > Raphidioptera > Raphidiidae > Venustoraphidia > Venustoraphidia nigricollis. The sequence goes on along the minus strand of JAVRKA010000053.1, from coordinate 1,340,173 downwards.
GACGACGGCGAGCTCGGGTAGCCGCCGAAGCCGCCGCCGCCGCCGGACGACGATGATGAGCTCTGTTCTTCTTTGAGCAAGATTTGACGGACTTGCTCCAACAGTTGTTGGTCGACGTGTTGACCTTCGCTCGTCTGATAGCCGGACGATACGGCCTGGTAGCCGCCGCCACCCCCACTCGAATAGCTGCTGCCGCCACCGAAGGATCCACCGCCGCCGCTCGGCCTGCTATATGAGTAGCCGGATGGCGGCTCGGCGTATGCTGCCAAGGCCATGGCGAAGACCATGCACTGCAAAAAAAAAAATACAATTGGAGGTCGTTCTTAATCATGAGGGTTCATTTTAGCAGACGACTTAACATTAGCAGCTCGGCATTGTTAAGAAGGATTAAACATTTTAAATAATTATAAATTCATGAGTCAAGGCTTGCGCGTTCAAGGAAATTTAATAAAATTCGAATCTGCCGATACTCTTGACCTTACATTTTAATTTAAACGGAAATCGATGGAATTTATTATTTTTTTGTGTTAACAAATATTATGGACACTTACGATATGGCCAATTTAATTACAAAATAAATATTTAATATTTATATATATTTCCTCGTTTCTTACAATATGCAACAACATTGAAATTTAAAGGCCAATGTTAAACGGATTGTACGTTTTATAATTATTATTGTTTTTAAAATGTTAACGAATTATCACCAAATACTAGATTTTTTTGTAGTATCTTCAGGGTTGAAATTTTTAAATAATACTTTCAAAATCAGTTATTTTTTAAAATAAAAAAATAAAAATAAATAATAAGACTGGCAATTTTTTTCAAATATTTTTTATTTGAAGTTAGCGGATTTGTTCCCGTGCTCTAAAAGCCCTTTTGAACCACAGAACACTATAAAGAAACCAAATGATTTCTTTAAAAATGTCTTCATTTTCTTTACGTATTTACATGAATTTTTATAAAATACCAACAAAAATTATTTGGTTTCTTCGTAATGTTCTACGAAAATTTACAGAACGAACTGTAAAATTGAGCGCACACAAAATTCGCGAAGATGAAAACATTTAAAACCACTATTTCAAAACTCCCAACGTTCTGGAAAAATCAAAATTAAAAAAAAAACTCTGATGAATTTTCCGACCGCGACTGAAAATTTCGTTTCGTTTTGTAATCCACAGTACGATAGATGATGAAAACGAACAATAAAACAGAAGCACTTAAGAACAACAAAAACACTGTTTATATGGTCCTTACCACTGTTAATGTATTCATGTTGCGTGAGATCGCTTATTGGCGAGTCTAAATGGACTGTATCATCTTTGGGACCTGGATGCAATTTATATACTTTCCCGAAGTCGCGCGATATCGGGGTGGGAATATAATGTGACGGGCTGTGAACCTTGTGCACTGGCAGTGGGGCACGCAACTGTCTTAACCGTGTCTTAACGCAGAAGATGCTAGCCGCTGGCCCCGCGCCTCTTGAAACGTATGCTACAGCACGCGTTGTAAGTAAAACTTACAAAAACGAACATTATCAATAAATACATAAATTGCATTTTGTGATTATCAAAACCAAATTTTGAAACTAACACCGAACATGGCGTTGTTTAAGGTAGTTGTCGTGGTTAAGGCACACCGTCAGAAAATTCTTAATTTTTGTATACTTATTAAGGACATGATAATACAATTACCCTGAAAATTTGAAGTCGATCGACCGTATATAATCCGAGATAAATTCAATTAAAAATTGGATCATTAACATTGATTGTATACAATCTCTGTAGTTCTGAACCAGTTTCTTATTTATAAAAAAAGAACTAACTGTCAGAAACTTTCCAAAAACTGACAGTTTTTCAATGCATTTGTTATGAGTTTAAAAAAAATAAGAAATTTTTTTTGACCGTCTAATTATTTATAAATAACGGTTTAAAGTTCAACAATTTATAGAAAAGTATACATGCATATGAATACTGTATGGGTTACGTTTCCACGGGTACAAATTATGGATCACTTAGCTACAAGCTAGTATACTTTTGTGGCGCGTATAATCTATAACTTTTTGACAATATTGTACCATGACAACTACCTTAAACGTCGAAATAAAGTGAAGAATGCTGTTTTCTATATAAAGACAACCTATAGTAATGGCGCAAGAGCTATTAAGCATTTTTGGATAGGTATTTGAGGCACTGTGCAAATTTGTACAATAACTCTTTAAGTAATACCCGAACACAATAACATAGACCTGGCTGAAGGGTAACGGGATTTAACGGATTTATCAAACATATTGATCGTTTGGCAGGTCGAAACGACCTGTCTTTTTAAATATATCTATTTTTAGTTACCAATATTATTCTGTTTAAATTTCAGCGTGCCTCAAATATATTTTTTGTCTTAAAAAAAAATAATTTTTCAAACACCAGGCTAAGTTTTAGACCCGATTAAAAAGGCTTTTTTATTTTTCAACTCCTTAAATACTAAATTTCAAGGTATTAAAATTTCAAAATGCCTCAAGGATTTTTTATTGCACAGAAATTTAAAAATCGGTTAAGTCGGTTCAGACAGGTATGTATTTTTGTACTCGGATATTACTAAAGAGTTATTGTACAAATTTTCACAGTGCCTCAAATACCTTCCCAAAAATAATTAATAGCTCTCCCACTGTAATATTATAAAGAGATAAAGTTTGTAAGTTTGGATGCATGTGGTAATCCCCAAAACTATACATCCGATTTCAAAAAAATTTTCAGCAATATTTAAAATGGACCTTTAGGATGGACATAGGCTGTATATTATCGAGTTAAAATAAATTCGCGTTTCGTGGAGATCAATTTTGCAACGTAAGTCAACGAAAAAACTGCTGTTACTATCGAGCGGGACGCAGCCTTGCAAGGCGGGATTGTAAAACGGTGGAGCCGAAGGCTCTACTACTGTTGTTACTGTCGAGCGAGCTATAAAACATTGTTTATCTTAATCGCATGTGGAACCGTAGGTGTCCTGTCGACGATATAGCCGATCAATGTTTTTGTGAACTTGCCAATATCAAGCACGGTGTTTGAGGTCTTTTTGAAGTGAAATTTCTTTAGCGACGTGTCTGTCTAAAATTTTCAGTAACGTTAAAGGTGAAAAAAACCCGGGTCGCAGTGCCAAAACCCTGCCGACAATATAGTGTATTTGCTTGTATAGGGCCGTGTGGTTTTATACTTTTACTATGTGAAATTAAGTTTGTTTTTGGACAAAATAAAAAATTTAACCCCTTAATACACCCCTTAAAATAACATTTTTTTTTCTTAATTGTAATATTATTATCAATCTAACGTCTACACCGAAATAAATACAGCCTTTAATAAATAAGTCACTATCTGAAAATTAGTATTTTCAAAAAATTTGTAAGTCCGGTCCTGTTGAGCCGATTTTATTAAAATTTTAGGGGCACTTTTTAATTGCTACTAACTGGTTAAATGTCAATTTTGAAACGATTCTGAGAATTTTTTCGGTATTTTGGGGCCCAAAAACATTTTTCAACCCCTAAAAACTACCCTTATAATGGCCCGATTACGCCCATTTTAAATAGGCTTCTTGCGGTGATGGATTTCAACACGTGGGCCAAATTTCGTTAAAATCAATTAACTCTTTCGAAAGTTATTGCCCGCACACATATATATATATATATATATATATAAATATATATATAAATACATATATATATAAACATTTTTAAAAATGGTGCCAAAGTGTTTAGGAGGTTATGAAACGTCGAGAAATTTTGGTCCGACCCCTAGGTCCCGCCATCCGACCGACGCCAATAGTGTATGTTGCCATATGGCAAATACACTAATGATTCAACAGCAGGGAAATATAATAGAAACCCCGTGAGCTTATATGTAAGTGAGGCTTACACGTTTTTTTTTTATAAACTTTAGCTAAAAATGGAGTTTTTGCTTAGATTTAGCATGTATTTTTCTGTAAATTTTGTCACATGTTATATTTAATCATTACAATTTAAGACTTTTTTTCTTTTTTGTCCTTGGTAATTAATATAAATATGATTTGTCGGGAAAAAGGACTTTTTAAGTAAACACTTATTTGTTATTTATAGCGACGTTTCGTCCCTTGCTTGAAAAAGTCCCAAGCTAACAAATAAGTGTTTACTTAAAAAGTTCTTTTTCCCGACAAATCATTTTTGTATTACAATTTAAGGTTATTGTCTCAGATTTTCGATAACGTCTTGTAAGACACAGTATACATTTTGTATGCTTTCAGAATGGATATGGATTTGTTTTATAATTTGCTCAAAAGAAGCTGCCAAAATGTGTTCAGTATGAGAATTTTCTCATTCGGGGTTGGATATAATTTTCGTAAACAATCACAATTTCTAAGAAAATAGTTTGTAAGTACTTTCATCCTAAAATATTAATACATTGAACTGAAGAAACTATCGGTTTGATTTTTGTTGACGAAGTTAGCGTTTTATTGATTCATTTAAAATAATTTTTTTAAAAAGTAATTATTTAAGATTACGTTTCATTCTTGTTACGTAATCCATTCACGGTTGATAAGAGTATAATAATTTCGTTTTACCCGTCCCTTTCATGGAGCCAAAGGCGGCATTGAAATGCCTTTCGGCCATCGCTATATAGCTAGAGCTATGGCATTCCCGACACACACATATTCAAAAGTACAATCTCACCACTTTCACATTTAAAACATTTTACCATATCACATCGTCTCCGCGCCGCAATTAATGTGCTACCAAACGGGTGGCAAAACAAACTTCCAAAACGCACAGTCAGAAATAATCTTTACTAGCGGTACCTGTGCGAATAATTCGCACTAAAATTCGTTTCTAATTTCTCACACTCTTCATAAGTTTCTTCTTTTTGTTGTATTACATTACGAAGCTCAGTGACGGTTCAAGAAAATATTTTTCTAAAACTGTCATATAGAGGCGCAAGTATCGAAAACGTTGAGCTGAAGCGCCGCCATACGAAAAGTATTTATACGTGAATTTTGACTAAAAATTAAACAAAAAAAAATTACCGACCGTCAATCATGTTGACGTTGTTTCAAAGTTAGAACCGTCAGATGGCAGCATTGCGGCATATACTGAATAAATGTTTAATTGTTATAATTAATAATTTTGCAAAAACAAAAGCAATAATAAATTTTTTATTTGTTGATGTCGGTAGAGCAAGCAATTATCTATAAAATTTATGTGGAGCAATTGTGTGGTTTTTTCGAAAAAGTGAGGCAAACATCTTAAACTTAGCGTATTAATTATATATGATAAATAAAATTCTGGTGTGCGTGTGTTCGTAATTCTTCTCCTCCTAAGCGGTTTGACCGATTTTAATGGCATTTTTTTTGGACTTATGAGATCACCTGGATAATTCTTAACTATAATTGGACCCGGTAGGTAGCGCTGTTATCGAAATCACAAATTTAAAAAATTTTTGAATTTTAGCTTCTTTAGCAACGTATCTATGTGAAAAAAAGTAAGAAATAGAGGGGGAGTAGAATTAGCTAATAAAGGGGAAGTTGCTTGTCTCCTAAATTACAAGAAACTGACAAAGACAGAAGTTTATAGTGTGTTGCTAAGTATGTGTAAATATTATTAATTAGTTTCACATAAAAAAAAAATAAACTTGGGAATAATATTAAAAACTTAAGAAGATTTTTTTTATCGTTTGCAGTAATGAATAAAAAAAGTTTTTCACTTTAGCAAATTGCATCATGTTTTATCCAATCTTGATCTCCTTACATGGGGGATCCCTCACAGCCTTTGTGCCCATGGGTTTTGAATTATCAAATCCTGTACTGTCGTTGGCTAGATTTCTATTCTCGATGATATCAAGTTGTTGAACATTTTTTTCTGGTGTTGATGTTTAAGAGACAAATTAAGTTTTTTTTTGTCACCCGTTTATCGTGTATCTTATGTATAAGGTAGTCATATAGGTATTATAATTTATAATACGGTCTTACTTATTTTATCTCTTGCATTAACTACGGAAGACGGTCTATATGACCAATAATTTTGTATGGTACATTCAAAAAATGCATCGTCGTAGTGATCAAAAGGAATTGTTATTTGTTATAGGTGTTTTAACAATATTAAAAAAGCATGACTATATGTGTAAAGAGAATTTAGTTTTTTAGTTGTTGTTACGATCATTGTTGTTTTTTTTTAGTCATATGATATAAAATATATACAGTAAGACCTCGCTTAACGCTGCTCCGCTTAACGCAGTTTCTAAAGAAAGTTTAGTCACTATAACGTAAATTATGGATCAGTTTATACAAAATGATTCAAATGTTGATAGAAGTTCAAAGGCAAGACGAAGTGTCATTGATGCAATATTTTGGTATAGACAACAGCTTGCTGAACGAAACAGAAAAACGTAAACGACATTAGATGACTTCTTCGCAAAAAACAAAATATATGTCAAATGAGGAATCTTTCTCATCACAAACGTAACTTCTTACTCGAACTTTTATTTGATTTTTATAAATGTTTTATGAATAAAAATCGATATTAGCTAGTAATAAATCTATAATTAATGTGATAAAAAAGTATTTAACAGAAAATGTTACAAAATTAAAAAAAAAACTTACAAATTTTCTTATTCTCGGTTCTGTTACGCCTATTATCTAAGTATTTAGATGGCCTCGTTTAGCACTGTTTCGTATAGGGCATGTACTTAGGAACGTATCTCCCGCGTTAAGCGGTGTCTTACTGTACTCAAAAAGTCTAGTACCTACTTTCTTAAGTTACAGTCCGGAAAATACAAAATTACTATTATGATAGAATATGTTTAGTAAATAAATTTAACTGATTTACAATAAATATATTACTCCGATTCTATAGAGAAGTAAATAATTTACCATATTTTATAATCTATAGTAATAATTTCGTCGGGGGTACGGTAGAATTGATTGAAATCTATCAAACATTGTTGGACATAAAAAAAATATTAATTTCGAATCGACAAAATATACCCGCCAATTCGAATGGTCATAATAATGACAATTATTTCTTATACACAGTAACACACGCCATGACAGTTTGTCCGTCTCTGTCAATAAAACAGTTTATTGTTGAATGCTGTTTTATCCAGTTAAATTGTTGGTAAAGTGGTTTATAGATGACGTTTCGGTACGGTAGACTTGATTGAAACCTAGCACAAATCAATATTCTCTTGGTCGGCAATACAATTATTAAGATAGTAATAACAGATCAATATTTATACTAACGCTCTAACTACAATTTAAAGATTGTATTTTCACCAGCGTTGCCAGACGTCCCGATTTTTAAATCAAAATTAAATGTCCCGCGCGGGACAGGCTCAGTCCCGCTTTTCGAGGATAACTTGACCGTGCGTAACTAATTATTCTCTTATTGTAAGTTGCAATTTGTTACACTCACTTCTGAGACTATTGTTTGAAACGCCATATTTTTCTAATGAATAAAACTTTTTTGATTTTGATTTCTGTTTTTTTTATTTTTTTTATTCAGAAGACGAATAGTTAGAGATAGGGCAAATCTGATTTAAAATATCATATTTTTATTAATTATTCTATGGCTATTTTTGCTATCTATTGTCACGTAAACGTAATTTGAACTCAAATAAAAAGATAAATATTTAAAAACTTCTAATTATATACGTTTTTTTACTACGTCCCGCTTTCGACGAAAGAATCCCGCTTTTTTCACTCAAAAAGTTCCAAAATCCCGATTTGGCAAAAAAAAAAAATCTGGCAACGCTGATCCTCACAGAATTTGACCTGAGCGAAGCTGGTTTCGCAGCTAGTACTATGTATAAAAAAAAAAGTTAAATATTTGATGTTTTTTTAAATTTTCTTGGCAATTCTTCATTATTTTGACAAATTGTTTGCTTAATGAGTATGAGTAATAAACATACGGTAATACGTATTCAGAAACTTATGACGAAATTCGATAGTTTTTTAGAATTAGATAACCGAATATTATTGATCATCCGGTTTTAATGTTAGCCAATAAATTACCCGATACTTGTAAATTACCCAGTACCCAATAATTATCTAGTCTTCAATAATTATTCTCGACAACTGGATAGATAGATGATTATTACAATAGTTACAATTAAACTCGTTATAAATATTGTTTCACGACTGGTGAATAAAATATATGAATGAATATAAATTATCATTCAAGTATTAATTTTTTATACTGTTCTTATTATAATAGAATAATATGTGTAATTTATGCTGTTTGTTATTATATTAGTGGCATGCGAAAAAATGTCGAAGTTTCTCATCATTTTGAATAGCTGACTTCATTATTGAAAGCGTTTATATGTATAAGATAACTATCGAAAGAGTTAATTGATTTAAACAAAATTTGGTGCATATACTGTTGGATTATTTCATCGCTCAAAATCTATGGAAAATGAACATACTCGGCCTAATATTTTTTTCTATTACTATTATTATTATTATTAATATTATATATATAAATTGGACAAAATAAAATATGCAATCAATTCTACGACGTTTCGGTTTTTTAATTAAACCTTCTTCAGGCTTCTTGATTAATATAGTTAAATAACAATAACTTATTATACATTACTAATACTCATAAACTTTTCCAAAATTCTTTAATTTTTTATTTATTTTTATTAAAATACATTAAAAATCAATTGACAGAATTTTTTTTTAAATTATTAAAATAGAAAAAATAATTTAAAAAAAATTTTTTTCTGTCAATTGATTTTTAATATATTTTAATAAAAATGAATAAAAAATTAAAGAATTTTGGAAAAGTTTATGAGTATTAGTAATGTATAATAAGTTATTGTTATTTAACTATATTAATCAAGAAGCCTGAAGAAGGTTTAATTAAAAAACCGAAACGTCGCAGAATTGATTGCATATTTTATTTTGTCCAATTTCCTGATAATTTTTAATCTTATTATTATTATTATTATAATACATTAAAAATTATTTAAAGTGTTTACTAACGCGTTTAAAGTTTGTTAATTTTTAACATAGTTCATATAAACTTTTGGCGCTTTAATATTATACGATATATTGTATAAGCACGCGATTGACAAGATACACGGTGAAGTAGTTAAGCCTTCGACTCCACCGTATTATTATCTATGTAAGAATATGTTAATTCTGTAAAGATATTTTTGTGAACATTTTAGAGTTGGGTAACTCAGATCTGAACCGGTTCAAAGAGCCGACCCCGACAGAAGATCCGTGAGAGCCGACTCACTTTTTTTGAGCCGACGGATCAACGGATCCGCATAACTCAGTGAAACACTTAACACACAGAAGCACATTTTACACTTACGTATCAGTGCGTGCTTTGATGCATCTGTCAGCTCAAATGACTCATGCATCACATGTTTGGCTATGCATTCTTGATTCTATACAGGTCGTGATATGATTGACTGAACTAGGTAACTCAGTGGCAGACTGCAGTAACATATTCAGAACTCGACTCTTTTTGAACCGGTTCAGTGAACCGTCTCACACGGGATCCAGATGCAAAGATGCAGATCACTAAAAAGACCCGTTTTTCCCATGTCTAGAACATTTTAGTGACTGCAGACATATATGACAATTTTATCGCTCAGCCCTAATCGGAAGCACGGTGACTTTTTTTTGTTTTTAGTGGCACATGCAATGTGCAGTAAGTAGTCTCTAATACTTAACTGCATTCATTAAACGAAATTAATAAATATTACAATATACACATTATAACGAACTTTTTCCAACAACGCTTTCATCTCGTATTTGCATATCAATTTGTGTTTTTAACCTGAAGGTTGAAATTGTTTATTAAATTATTATTACTCTCTGCATTTTTTCTATCAAATTGTTCCGTATTGTTTTTTGATTACGGTTATTTGTTTTATTTACTTTTTACTCTTACCTGCATGTAACAAATTAAAAAATAAAGTAAGATTTTATGCAACAGCTTTTCCTTAACAGAAAAAAAATCTAAAGGAAGATACATTTGTTTTCACGTTGATTTTGTTTTTATATAGTTCGTGATTTTTTATGTCTAATTACTGAAGCAATTTTATAATTATTTTTTAATAGAAAAATTTGCAGTTTTTTAAATAACTTCTAATCAGAAGCGTAGCGTGCCTTGGCGGGGCCCCGTATTAAAATTTGTTTGGGGGCCCTTCCCCCGTTGAAGTAAATGACTTAAACGGGGAAATCCCGCAGCCCGCGATAACCGATGTAGGGTGTTGCCAACTTTTGAACGCACGCTTTACGCGGGAAAAAAAGAAATTGCTTTTTTTAACTTTTGTCATTTCTGAAATAAAAAAAAATTGATACGGCATATACGGCGGTAGCTACGCCCCTGCTTCTAATATAAATGTAAATTCAGTGACATTTCACATATGTTGTAAGAAATGAAATAAAGTTTCTGTTAACGCGAGTTATGACTTAAATAACAGCTAGTAATGAACTATATTATGATGTTTGCTCAGAGTAAATTACTCTTATTTGGGAGAGTAGGAGGAAAAAACCCGAAGAATCCTTCAAAAGTCAAAAATTTGGTTTTGGATCCGTTGAACAATAACAACCGGCCTCTGCAACTAAAATTTACATTTTCGGCACGTAAACATCACGTAATCTCTAAATTCGTCAAAATCTCGAATTTGTTTTTTTTCGCCTTCGCTCCTATGGTGTCTCGAAAGTAAAAATAATTGCAGATATGGTGACAATATTTGAGGCCAAAAGTTTACTGGGTATCCGACTATATACCGTATATTCTTGAGTAAATTAACCTTAAATGCACACAGTGTGAAGTGTCATCATCAAACAAATTGTAAATTCAATTCAGTAACATAAAACATTAAAACTGTAATCAAGTTTTATACGAAATGTCCCAAAAGTAACTCGGAGAAATCTTAATTTTCCTTACAGTTACAACATTTGACAACTCAAATCTCGATCAACCCTGAAAATAGGCCAAGGCTGGGTCTAGACATGAACATCAATCCTTGATTCATGATTTCGACCTTTTAAATGAAGTGATGCAGCAAATTTAACAATAATATGGGTATTGCATTTCAGAGAAAACAAAACGTTAAAGGCTTTTTCTTTATACCCGGTTGAAAGTACGTACTTTCGGCTTTGATTTTAAGGCAGCAAGCCTAACATTTATGCACTGCTGGAATTACTCGCACGCCATCTGTAACAGCGGACCGAAACTGCAGTTTTCTCGTGCACACTGATACGAAAGTACGTACTTTTGACCGGATATAAAGAAAAATAGTATTTACCAGAAAGTTTAAATTCCTGCCCTTGCGCTGTAATATACTATTCCGTTTACATTTTTCGCGAAAAATATGGTCTTAAGGTAACCGGAACGCTATGAATTTAGGTCAAAAATTGGGGTACGGCTTACGCGTCACCATTTTGCAAAAATTCTTTCTCTGTAAGGAAGATAAAGGACAAATCTAGGTCTCTAATGGACTACTTTTGTAATTTATGTACAATTTACTAGAAAAAAGTTAGCATTAATTGTGCCAAAAAACAAGTTTCGTACTTATTTCACAAAATTGTTCCATCACAAACCTAAAGTGACTTTTCTTTTTTCAGAAACGTTTTTTAAATTTTCAAAAATTAGAGTAATCAACTGACAGCGGCACCCTTACAACAACATTTTTTAGCCTTGTAGGGTGGCTTAAATTCCGAGCGTTCCGACAGTCTTAAAATTCTAAATGTTATTTTTGAAACAACCAGTATCCGTATATAAATGTACATTATGCATTCATCTGCTTTATGTAGGTATTCTGATGTCAACCATTGTCTGTGTATGGAGCTCTTTATGTACCAATGTGCATTGCTACAATGCTTTCAGTTTTTTAATAGCCACATAATATTTCAATGACGGTGGCGAAACTAAATTACCTACTTTTTTAACAGTTTGAAATGTTGACGACAGACGACTATTGTTTAAATATTCATAGAAAACAGTTCACACTCACATTATGCTAAAAATATTAATTTTGGACAATTTGATTTATTGTTTTCGAATTAGACTGCGATAGAAAATGCATACAAAACGTTTGATTTCAATCAACATTAATTGACTTTACATGTTAGGGCTGTCGGAACCCTCTGAATTTAAGCTTCACTACGGGACCAAAAAAAATGCTGTTGCAAGGGTGCTGCTGTGAGTTGATTACTCTAATTTTTGGAAATATTTTGAAGATTTTTCGGAAAAAGGAGGAGTCACTTTAGGTTTGTAATGAAACAATTTTGTGAAATAAGTACGAAGAAGGTCGTAGTTAGACAATGAAAACGTGTTTTTTGGCACAATTAATGCGATCCTTTTTCTAGTGAATCGTACATTAATTACAAAAGTAGTCCATTAGAGACATAGAATTGTCTTTTATCTTCCTTATAGAAAAATAATTTTTGCTAAATGTTGACGAATAAGTCTACAGTCAGCAGAAGTGTTATTTTTGGCTTAAATTCATAGCGTTCCGACAGCTTTAAATCTAATAGTTTATTGCTGTATCTTCGCAGTAACCTAGGCATGCAATCTAATTTTTTATAGACGCTGATGAGATGACTTCAGGTGTTTAGCGTCTATAATCTACAATTCTTATCTTGTCTTTATAGTAATTCTCAACGATATGTTTAATTTACTTTTTAGAAGCCTAGTAAAATTTCACGAACGTCTTTAAATTTTTAGTAGTATAAACATCTAAATTAACATCGATGACATGTCCTATTAACAGTGCAGAAACCTGAATTTTCAGCAGAATGTCTAATTAATTTTGCAAACATCTTAAATTTTCAATAGTAAAAATAATTCAAATTAATATTAGCATCCAAGATTTATACAAATTCAGAGCAAAAATCGCAAGGACGTGAATGAAAAAAGAAATGCTTATTATAATCAGTATATTTTTATTTAACGACGTTTTGTTAAATCTTGCTGATTTTTAATGGGCTGTAATGTGCGTTATAGTTTAATGTTTATTGCGGAGTACTTATTATGGTAAATCTGATATTGCATACAAGCATTGGACAGTTTGTACACTTACTAACATGACGTGTTTTGTTTATATTTCTAGATGAAGATCAAATAATTATTGACCGAAACGTCGCTAAAATAATAATGTACTGATTATTATAAGCACTTCTTTTTTGTCGTCCAAGTTTTGGCTCTGAATTAGTAAAAATAGTTATTTCCGAAGGATCCATTTTGAATTCTTATAATGGCATGATCTGCACATCCTTTATGCACACAGAGTTTGTACCTAATATATTCGAGGAAATGAACTGCCGGCATTTTTTCATGCGTCGTCTTTTCTCAAATCACAATAACATTTCGTATCAATCAATATAAAAAGTCGTTTTCTCTGTTGTATGCAAAGGAGTGTTTTGTGCAAATAATTTCTGATTGATCAGTGATTAGTATAAAAGTATGAAATGACACACTTTACTGATAAGGATGAGTAAAATAAATAAATGACAATGTTCTTCACAAAATTCACGTATAATCTGACTGTCAAAGATTATACAGAATTATAGTTTTCACCAAGGATTTTGACTACATCCAAAATTAAGATTCTAGTTGATATACTTTAAAATAGAAAAATAAGCACCGCATTATCTATAAGCCCAAAACAGGGCTAAGAACTATTAAAAATATTTCGTTTCTTAGCTAAATTTAATCGTATATTGCAATTTTAGTGACAAAACATCAATTTAATGTTGTTCCATTAAACATCTATATCAGCGTTGCCAGACGTCCCGATTTTGGCGGGACGTCCCGATTTTTAAATCAAAATTAAATGTCCCGCGCGGGACAGGCTCAGTCCCGCTTTTCGGGGATAACTCGACCGTGTGTAAATAATTATTCTCTTATTGTAAGTTGCAATTTGTAACAACACTCCTTAGACTATTGCTTGAAACGCCATATTTTTCTAATGAATAAAACTTTTTTGATTTTGATTTCTATTTTTTTTATTTTTTTTTATTCAGAAGACGAATAAGACTCAACTACTTAACGATAGGGTAAATCTGATTTAAAATATCATATTTTTATTAAAATACATTTTCTGTGGCTATTTTTGCTATCTATTGTCACGCAAACGTAATTTGAACTCAAAAAGAAAAATATTTAAAAACTTCTGATTATATACGTTTTTTTTACTATATCCCGCTTTCGACGAAAGAATCCCGCTTTTTCACTCAAAAAGTTCCAAAATCCCGACTTGGCAAAAAAAAATCTGTCAACACTGATCTACATACAAAAAGACTTTAAAAATTTTAAGTTCCCTGACGCTTATTACCTCCGCTGTTTAGCGTCTACAATCTACAAGCTATCTATGTTTCCTCAGCCTTAATCCATTATTGATGTTCAATTATCGTTTGCAATATTACAATACTACTAGTTTTGACTACCGTAGAAATTGGTAAACACTTAACAAAACGTCAAATCAATAATATAGGTTCCTACACGTAATTTTAGCAGGCTTTCATAGTCTAAAAGTCATTTTCTGTGACACTTAATTACAAGCAACATTAGCGCCTGTTTTGTTTATTATACAGTGTGTTTCGGAATAGATGTCACAAAATGAATAATGAACAAAACAGTTTCGAATTTCGGAATAACATTTGGGTTTCAAGTCCTACTTAAAATTTTAAAATTGAATTTGAATGAACTTTTTTTTGAAAATATTGAAAAGTACTTTATTCTTGGTGACTATTGCAACTTTGCTTATAGAATACCGAATTAACTCTTTTTTGGTATACTTTTTGCATCAAGCAGGACTCGGTTCCCAAATGTCATTCCGAAATTTGAACATTTTTTGTTCATTATATCTCATGTGAGCAGTGCCGGATTAGCTACGTAGCAAGAGTAGCAAATGCTACGGGCCCCGCGAATTTGGGGGCCCCGTGCTCCGACGCCTGTCTGACCGTAATAAAAAAATATTAATTTAGATAGGAGCGTAAAATATCTTGCATGTCTTAAACGCGAAGCGCTTAAGCTATGCCTCACTTCCACTTGAAAATCTAAAACTCGATTTCGTCACGTTAAATCGTAAAAATAAGTAGGTATTTTACGAACTTTTTAACGTTAATGTTCTAATGTTTAATTATAATCGATATATTTAGACTAGCATCTATACCACATTTCTACCCTTCAAGCGGTCAGATTTTTATTTTTTTTATAGGTAAACATTTATTTTGCGAGTTTACGTAGCCGAGATTGTACTTTCTTAATCGATTTTAATGTAATATCGATTATAAGTATTTCGAGAAAAAAGGCGAACTATTTAAATTTTATTAACTCAGTCACGATCCAATCTACTGTGGTTGGTTGATTTATTGTAAAATATAGATTCATTTGCTTAAAGAAGTCGATATTGAAAGTGTTGTCCATATTAAATCCAGAAAACTTGAGAACCTAAAGCAAATCAAGGGCCCCTTGACAGAATTTGCTACAGGCCCCGCGCTGGCTTAATCCGGCACTGCCTGTAAGCAAAATTGACGTGCAGCACGCAAAGGCTACAAAATACTTTATACATTTTAAGTTTCAGGAACCTAATTAAGATATACGTTTCTAAGATATGGTTCCTTATTGGAACGGAGAGGCAAAATCACTTTGCCGCATTTTTCGTATTTTTAGTGTCCGGTTCCAATATTGGTAAAATGAAACATTTATGCGGAATCCTTTTTCTAAATTCACTAGGTCTAAAATGGAGTAGTGAGCCGTTTGTTTAAACCAATTTACATAGATATGCTTTTGTAATATCATAATATGCACTGCAATAATTAACAATGCTGTAATTAAATGTTGCTTCAGATTTTATACACGAAGATACAATTGTGTGTGTATGTAAATTATCGTGTAACAAATTAAACTACTTTCCGGGTTTCCACCGTAGCAATTCGTGTAACAAGATTTGCTGACGAAAGCATTTGTCGTTTGTGTGATAAAAATAATAATGCGTATTTATGTATTTATAACCAGAGGTAAATTGTACAGTGAGATTAAAAAACATAAACAAACAATAATATTTTGCAATCTAAAAATCTGCGGTCACAAGGCAACATACTTTATGTAAAATTTTTGGTTAATGTATATATATATCTAATGAGGTAGATTTGATTATTCCAATCTTTGATGTTAATGCTTCAAAATAAACTAGAAATATGACTTCTAGCTATGAGATGGGAAAAACGGGTCTTCTTAGTGATCTGCATCTTTGCATCTGGATCCCGTATGTGAGCCGGCTCACTGAACCGGTTCAAAAAGAGCCGAGTTCTGAATATGTTACTGCAGTCTGCCACTGAGTTACCTAGTTCAGTCAATCATATCACGACCTGTATAGAATCAAGAATGCATAGCCAAACATGTGATGCATGAGTCATTTGAGCTGACAGATGCATCAAAGCAAGAACTGATACGTAAGTGTAAAACGTGCTTCTGTGTGTTAAATGTTTCACTGAGTTATGCGGATCCGTTGATCCGTCGGCTCAAAAAAAAGTGAGTCGGCTCTCACGGATCTTCTGTCGGAGGCGGCTCTTTGAACCGGTTCAGATCTGAGTTACCCAACTCTACTTCTAGCTAAGTTCAATGAATGATGTAAATAAAGGAATCAGATAAAAATTAAAAAAAAAATAGCATAAGTTTTACACAAATTTTAGTACAGAAAAAAATTAATCTGAAAATAATTATTTAGCAAGCCAAATTTGTCAGTATTTTTAAAGAAAATAAAATAAAAAAAATGGACTTGCCTTCCCGTAAGTTAAAACTTCGAACCTACTGTAAAGAAATATTAACGAATATCACGTTTTTTGTTTCAATGTTTAATGTTCTTTGAAATTTTTCAGCAGCAAACCAAATTTTGTGAAGCTTAATGCTTAATCACAATTTTGTTAATTATTTTGTTACCAGTTATGAAAATCATGTTTGTCGGGTCAGAATTTCACAAGAGATGATTTCAAAACTGTTTTAATTTGTTACTATCCATCGATTTTTAAACTTGTATCATTTTAAAAACATGTCGTGTGATTTACTCTCCTATTAATTTTTAAAATTTGAATAAAGCAATTTTGAATTCATAAAATTAGTAATTTAATTAGATCTAATCGATAGGATTTTGAAATCTGAGACTAGTGCGTCAATCGAGCAATAATTGTTAATACAAGTAAACAACATCTTGTGCTATTGCCTATTACGATGAAGCATCTCTATTTCTGCGTTTCTATATAGAGTGTTTGAAAAAAAAACGCAAATATCTTGAGTGTATTGGCAAAAAAATCAGAAAGTTGCTTTAAAAATAGCAATTAACAGTGAAAGAAGCCAACAAAAAACGATTTTATTTATAAAAGTAATTAGAGTATACATACGCACAAGATTTTTTTAGAACTAAAAATATTTTTTTCTTTATACCCGGTCAAAAGTACGTACTTTCGATTTCGATTTTAACGCAGAAAGCCCAACATTTATGCTCTGCTGGAATTACTCGCACGCCATCTATAACAGCGAGTCGAAAGAAAGTAACAGCGGGATGAAAGAGTTTTCTGGTGCCCACTGATACGCGAGACTGTCGCCAGTCAGTACTAGCTAGAGATGGGAAAAACTGGTCTTTTTAGTGATCTTTGCATCTGGATCCGATTCAAAAAGAGCCGAGTTCTGAATATGCTACTGCAGTCTGCCACTGAGTTACCTAGTTCAGTCAATCATATCACGACCTGTATAGAATCAAGAATGCATAGCCAAACATGTGATGCATGAGTCATTTGAGCTGACAGATGCATCAAAGCAAGAACTGATACGTAAGTGTAAAATGTGCTTCTGTGTGTTAAGTTATGCGGATCCGTTGATCCGTCGGCTCAAAAAAAGTGAGTCGGCTCTCACGGATCTTCTGTCGGAGTCGGCTCTTTGAACCGGTTCAGATCTGAGTTACCCAACACTACTACAAGAGCAGAAACCAAGAAGATTTGATGCAATCGTTTATTTTTAAAACTGGAGATATTTGCTTGGGCCTGATTTTTCAAACATTCTATATATTATTCTTACAGACAGTATACACCGACGAAAGTGAATCTGATGTAAAAGTGAAGGGACAAAACAACACGTCAGATGTATCACTTTAATGTGAACCGACGAAGGGATTTTTCACACGGAGGCATTAATGAATGCAACAGACAGTGATGACCATATGATAGTTAAAGCCAAGCACATAAATAATATTTGTGTTATGTGATTCAGTCAGATGAGGACACAACTGGTCAAAGATGACCACAGAGATTTTGAATTATGTCTATTGACCAGGGTCTCATTATAACGTACAGGGTTTTACTTTTTGACTGCAACATTGATCCTGGATTGTCGAAAAATTTCATTTGTTGACGATCTTAAGAAAGAGCAATTTAATGTCGTATTCAAACTCCCTGTCATGTAGAACATTAGATTGTGCACACATAAATGATTCAAAGTTTGCAATTGTATAATAAATTGTCGCCGGAAACAGATTCAGAAATTTAAAAGACACATTAAAGCCACAAATTGCTTTTATGATTACCGACATTTTTAAATATTGGTGATTATATTTAACTTAATGTAGACTTTTTATAAATACTATGTACTGATTTGTATTTTACCGGTGTATGGTATAACCAATACTAATACATTTTATTATTATTATTATTATTATTGATCGAGTTAATCTGTATTAACTCGCTTTTGCATTTTAGTTGTCGGGAACTACATAACACTGCATAAAATTGACACAGCAATAAAACTCTGCATTGCGATTAATGTCAGTTTTAGTAGTACCAGTTTGATGTAAGAATCGACAAATTAATTACCATCTTAATAAAATTATTAGATTAAATCATCAATATTCACCTCACAGAGCTGTTATAAAATCAGTAGGAAATTCCAATAAGCTATCTTTAGTCTTAGCGCCTTTCCATCCGTTAAAAAAATACTTTTTTTTATATACAGGTAAAAGTTTTTTTAAATACTTTAAAAAAATGTACCTCCTTCAAAAACGATTAAAGGATGAAAGTAATGAAATTTTGGGGTCGGCGACAATTTAATTACTAAAACTTTTTACATATCTACATTTATTAAAGTGACGCTGACCTCAAAATCTTATTATTTTCCTCTTTTTAGTGTTTTTTTTTAAAAGAGGTTATTTTTTAAGTTTCTTTATTTTTTACTTTTTAATGAATCGGAATTACGTTATTAAATAATAACCAACTTTTTTAATCTCAAGAATGAACTTATCGTGCCAAAAGAAGTTTTACTTCACAACGATGTCTAAAACTGATTACAAATCATCCCAAACCAAAGTTTCAGTTTTGGCCGAAAGTAGAACACGAGCTCAAATCAGGTTTTAGTTTTAATTGTAAACCCTTGTTTCGATCGATCACTAAGATTAGTATCATCTTACATTTAAATATGATAGACATATTTTTAAGATGTTCCAACTTTTGCATATATTGCACAGACTACTAGTCGGTAAACAAACTTATTTACATTCTAATTAATAGAAAGAATGAATGTTCCACTCCATATGTATTACACTATGAAGTAAGTTATATAATATTTACGCTCATTTGGAAAGATTCCTTACGTTCAGTTAATAATAATTTGTACAACGCTATATGATGCGTCTGAGTACAGAAGAGGGGATATTTACCTGATCGTGTTTACATTCTACAAAAAAATTGGCACGTCGGTAGTTTTTTGAGTCGGGAGTACGAATTATTTTTAATATGACTTGTCATTTGGAATTGTTTTTTTTAAAGTTATACTTCTTTTGACGCACTGAGGGCACAATTTTTTCTCTTACTGAAGTTGCGTACGCAGCATACAACGAATATATTGCGGAAGTTATTTCTGATAACGTCAAAATAGTTGCAAAGGCCCCATAGAAATCAACTGCCGTAACCTCTTTCAGAGCCGCTATGAAAACCCGTTGGATGGCGGCAACATCTTCGAAACGGAGGCTTTTCAGACTTCTCAGACTGTTGCGCCACGTATGATCTGTGTCAAAGTGGCGAATGCCGCTTGGTGCGTTGCTTTTCTTATTCCCCCCTCCACAAATTCCGTTGTCATCGAGCGTCTCATTAATTTACAGACAACCCTGTATTTGAACTTGGAAATATGTCGACGTAAAATTTAATATTGTTAGAATTCCGAATAGCGAAAAACGGGTCTTTTTAGTGATCTGCATCTTTGCATCTGGATCCCGTATGTGAGCCGGCTCACTGAACCGGTTCAAAAAGAGCCGAGTTCTGAATATGTTACTGCAGTCTGCCACTGAGTTAGCTAGTTCAGTCAATCATATCACGACCTGTATAGAATCAAGAATGCATAGCAAAACATGTGATGCATGAGTCATTTGAGCTGACAGATGCATCAAAGCAAAAACTGATACGTAAGTGTAAAATGTGCTTCTGTGTGTTAAGTGTTTCACTGAGTTATGCGGATCCGTTGATCCGTCGGCTCAAAAAAAAGTGAATTGGCTCTCACGGATCTTCTGTCGGAGTCGGCTCTTTGAACCGGTTCAGATCTGAGTTACCCAACTCTTATTCCGAATACTGTTAAGCTAAAGATTGAGAAAATGCTAATAATACCGGTTAGATTTAAAATCAAAGATTCAAATTTATATTAACTTATAAATTTCGGAATATAGAATCTGAACTCTTAAATAATAGTTTTGCGATTTCATCACTTTATGTATTATGCTCTAATATATTGTGCGAATGAGTGTTATCTTCGTTTAAGCGATTTAACGAAACGATTAGCTAACTACACGCTAATTTGTGTTGCAAATAATAATCTTTTGTGCGACACGAGGCGTTACAAACGCGCATATAACGAAACTCGACGTGTTTAGAAAATATTTATTTATTTTTAGGGACGGGTTTCTTTCTTCACGCAGCATTGACATCGTTTTTATCAAGTATAATATGTTTTTTAAATAATAGAAAATAACCATTTAAATAACATATTTTGACAGTTCAAAGCATTTATGACATAATTAATAACTAAAGCATCATCACTATTATTATAATAAAGAAAACAATTTTTTTTTATAATGCAAAAAAGGACATGCCCAAGGACTTAAATAATATTATCTATGTATAGGTATATTGTATTTTTACACAACATATTAATGCAATTTGAAGCACTGAGAGTAAATTTTTCTCTGTTACGGAAGTTGCGTACGTAGCATGCAACGAATATGTTGCGGAAGTTGTTTCTGATAATGTCAAAATAGTTATTTCATAAAGCAAAAGTACGTTATAGTAGCGACATCGCACGAAACTTCCTAAAAGCTATCACTTTATACTTTTTTGTGCATTAGTCGTTTGTCATAGACATGTTCTGAATGAATAACAACTTTTGACAGTTAAATAACTACAATACTTGTATTTTCTATTTATTTTATCATGCTACATCTTTAACGAAAATGTTAATATCAATTATCGTGATCACGCCAAAGAAGTATAACTTCTGTCACGCGTACATAAGTACGCGCCACCACTTTTTTTTAGATTATAAAATTAAATATAACCATAGAACGTTAAATATTTTATCATGACTTTTTAGATAATAGTACTAAAAATGGTGCCAAATTGTTCAAGACGCTATGAAACATAGAGACATTTTTGTTCGATCCTTAGATCCCGTCATCCTATTGACGCCAATAGTGTATGTGCATTATAACAAATATACTAAAAAGTCTGATTTATTTGTAATATAAAAAAAATATATATTGTAAAAATAATTCATCAACATGTAGGTACTATATCGTGATGAAGGCACAACTTTGACACACTAAATTATAATAATAATTTTTATTTTATTGCTTTAGTAGCGGCTCTTAAATTACTTTTTACAATATTGCATATTTCCGGGTTCTCGTTAATTTTATATTTTGATATGTCTTTCATCACAAAGAAATTATAAACAGTCGATTGAGATAAATATTCAATTTTCTTCGTTTTATAACACAAAAATATTTTTTCAAAACATATTTTCAATATCTTGATCATTCTATTCGATCTTTTTTATTAAATTTTTTGAACTAATTTTAAACAAATTCCAATTAAAAATATCAATCAAAGTTTTATTAATTTAAACATTTAAAAAAGAATCGAATAGAGTGGAATCGTTGTTTATATTATGCTAATTGGACTCGTCTATAATAACTTGTATTATTTAGCTCCTACAGAATAAGGTTTTAATTTGGTGCTGGGTTGCAGAAAGGATTGTCAGAAAATTTGATTTGACAATGACCTTAGGTTGTGATAATAATTATAGTCTCATAAATGCAAGAGCAGTTTAATGTCGTATTCAAACTCCCTGTCATGTACAACATTAGAAATTGTATTCACACAAAAACAAATGCTTGATCTATACAGAAAAAAATCTTTTTTCATGTCAAGTTTTGATTAAAATGTGTAGAAAAATGTCGTTTCGAACAAAAAATTATGCAAAAAACTATGTTAAATACACGTATACACAGTTTAGAAGAAATATCATGTCAATCGATTAATTATTTTTCGAACGGAATCGATTTAAAATTCCACAATGCTTTTTTTAAGGAGAAAAATCCTTTCTGCAACCCAGCATAAGAGTTTTTGAAAGTGTGACTTTCAGTTTATTATAAAAAAACGTGGTGTATGTGTTTAGGTACGCCCAGCAGAAGTTATACTTCTTTGGCATCATCGCGATAATTGATATTAACATTTTCGTTAAAGATGTACATTGATAAAATAAAATAGGATGTCTAGGGAGATGATAAATATAATTAAAAGTTAGCCGGTTAACTTCGAGTAGTACCTACTTTGGATAATAGGTGGACAACTCCATCAGCACATTGTAACGTGTCATCTATGAATTCAAAGTACAACTATACTGCATCGAAGAGTCAACTTTATCGACGATTTCAACCTTGATACGAGTAGTACATTCATATTAAATTAACAACTAACTTCATGGTGTCTCATTTTCGTTACATTCTGCGTGCGCAATTTCCGTAACAGAGAAAATTTTATCTTCAGTGCACCAAAAGAAGTATAACTTCAATAAAATCAACTGAAAAAAACCCGGGTCGCAGTGCCAAAACCCTGCCGACAATATAGTGTATTTGCTTATACAGGCAGTGTGGCTTTATTTTGCGAGCTTAAGTTGGTTTTTGGGCAAAATAAAAATTTTACTCCTTAATACACCCCTTAAAATAACATTTTTTTTCTTAATTGCAATATTATTATCAATCGAACCTCTATACCAAATTATATACAACTTTCAGTAAATAA
This sequence comes from Venustoraphidia nigricollis, assembly GCA_034508555.1. Lineage (NCBI taxonomy): Eukaryota > Metazoa > Arthropoda > Insecta > Raphidioptera > Raphidiidae > Venustoraphidia > Venustoraphidia nigricollis. Next base: position 1,316,854 of record JAVRKA010000053.1, on the reverse strand, counting down.
TTCACTATTTGTAAACTAGTGTCTTCATAAAATTTGTAAGTCCGGTCCTGTCGGGCCGATTTTATTTAAATTTTAGGGACACCTTTTAATTACTACTAAAGGGTTAAATGCCAATTTTGAAACGATTCTGAGAATTTTTTCGCTATTTTGGGGTCTAATAATATTTTTCAACCCCTAAAAACTACCCTTAAAATGCCCCAATTACGCCCATTTTAAATAGGCTTCTTGCGGTGATGGATTTCAACACGTGGACCAAATTTCGTTAAAATCAATTAACTCTTTCGAAAGTTATTGCCCGCACACATATATATATATATATATATATATATATAGTATATATATATATATATATATAGTATATATATATATAGTATATATATATATATATATATATATATATATATACGTATATAAATATATATATATATATATATATATACATATATATATAAACATTTTCAAAAATGGTGGCAAAGTGTTTAGGAGGTTATGAAACGTCGAGAAATTTTGGTCCGACCCCTAGGTCCCGCCATCCGACCGACGCCAATAGTGTATGTTGCCTTATGGCAAATACACTAATAAATATTTGTATTAAGCCCAAGTAAGTGTCACTACAGTTGATAGCCGACACTAAAAAAACTGAGTGCAAAGCGTGTACCAATCCTTGAATATACACTTTTTGGCTTTTATAATCAAACAGGTTTGAGACTACTGCTCTAGGCGAACTTCTTAAATAATAAATGCATATCAACCAGATGTGTATATACGGTTATTGGTTATATCAAAATAAAATATGATAACTTATAATTAGTAAAACAGGTGACTGGAGATCGAGTGTGATAATATGTTTACTGAATACAGCCGTAATTTTCCAATTTAATCCGGCGTAAATGAACCTCATTTCAATCACATAGTCAATGAACCAGGGTGAATTTTACCCGGTTATCGATTTCAATATATTTAGTTTGAAATAGTTTTTTTTCTTATCCAGATGAATTACCTAATAGAATATTGTTATAATATACGTAATAATAAGAACATTTTTAATATAACTATTTATTAACTTTTTGGAGAATTTACATTTATGAACTTTTAACTTTTCTCTTTGCATCGAACTTATTATCTTTAAACAATATAAATACAAAAAATTATAATACAAGACACAACAAATTGGCGATGAAACATAGAACATCTTTTTATGAAAAATTCCCTATCTATAAAGCAAATAAACTTTATGAGAAATTGCCTCATCGTTTAAAAGAAATAAAAAATATAAATGGTATCAAAAAGGGCCTAAAAAATTTCTGGTGGAAACTGTGCCATATAAAAATGACTTAATGTAATTAAATTTAAATATGTTATCTGTTTTTTCTCTTTGGATGTTTGTAACCAAAAAACATGTAGTCACATGTAAAATTGCAGTAACAATAAATATTATTATTATTATTATTATGAAGAAACTTTAAGTTTGACTGATGCACTCCTCTCTTCGTCAACATCCGACCCTGATGAACAGTTTTCGTTCGGAGAACATTCTTCCAAATGGCGTATTATCATTTCGTCTTCCATCACGAACAAAATAAGAATAATCAAGTCTTATTTATTACGTGCATTTCAAAAAAATAAGAGATAATATAAAAATGCCGTTAAAAATGGTTATCACGCGAACTTTGAACCCGGGTAAAATATGCCCAAGTGCACTTTGAACTTTCCTATTACCAGCGACGTCACGCGCAACACTGATTCCCATTAAACAATCGATGCATTATTTCCAAGATGGCAGCTACCGAGGCGCAGGAGGTAGGATACCGTCAATTGTGACAAGTGTGTGCGTTTCTATACACTACCGGGTGCTAAAAACCTTTCTGTAGGTTTTCAATAGTATACGGTAGATCTGAGTTCCATTACGTCCTAAAGAACTGTTAGGAGCCATCCATAAATTACGTCACACGAATTTCATGATTTGTCACTTGTGGGACCCCATTCCCCAGTGTGACGTCACAAATATTGTAATTTTACACCTAGAGCTGAGTAAATGAAAACAGCAGTTCCAAAATTATATAATACAAACCTTATATAGCCTAAAGACAGAATATTTTTTTAAGTTTTTCGTTTACAGTTTAAATTTTGTGTTTTAATATTATTTAGTACACTGCAATAAAAGCTTATCTTTATAAAAGTGTTTTTTTCCCCAATATTTTTATTATGTAGTGATGATGATTGTTTTATTGTTTAACTCTCTCTAAGTCACTACCACAGCATGATTATTCCTCTCCTGAGATACAGGGAACACGTGTAGTTTTTATGAAAATCGGTTCAGTAGGTTTTAAGTTTATATAGAATAGAATAAATTTTATTATCCGAAATAGCCAACAAGCAGGATTCGTCAAATTAAATAATGTGCAAGCATTCATCACCCGAAAGAATTGAATACATATATTAGTATAGGTTATAATTAATATGAATTAATATTATTATTGTCAAAATATAAAATTGAACTACAGAAACGAAAGGTTTTATGTACGGTCATAAATATCTCATTCTATTTAGAAATGTTTTGTTGACAGTTTACTTATTAAACTAAAACCATTTCTTAATTATTATTTAAAAATGTAGGAATGTGATATTTTATTCAAATTAATATTGTTATTATAGGTACTGTAGTAACCAATTTAAAAAATATGCATGATGCAACTGCTCAATAATTGTACGTTTTGTTAGTGTTATGAAATGGAAGAGTATAGGCATTTTAACACAGCTGATCTCATATATAATATATTACCTATCTATATTATACAGATGTCTAAGAAATAAGCACTATATTTCTAGACAACAAAAAAAAATTATAATGGACCTCATCCTCATAAGCTCACATAAGAAGTTTAACTTCTTTAGTTTTTAATATTATTCTCCAGTTTATTTTTTGTTATGTCAAACAGATTAATAATATTTACACATACACATGTACTTAGCAACAAGGTATAACCTTCTGTCTTTGTCAGTTTCATGTAATTTAGGAGACAAACTAACTTCTCCTTTCGGGGACAATTCTACTTCTCCTCGATTTTTACTTTTTTCAAATAGATACGTCGCTAAAGAAGTTAAACTTTAAAAAGTAAAAAAGCGTCGCTACATTCGGTTGAAAAAACTGCTTAGGTTTCAATGTAACGCAATTATTAAAAACACTTATAATTTAATTTTTACATTCGAGTTGATATTGTCCATTATGTTAATATATGTTTATGGTTAGCGGGTACTTGCGGACATAAATAAATGTTTTAGTAATATCTACTTGTCAAGTAGATATTACTAAAACATAACAAAGATTCTAAACTATAAAATTGCTTGAAAAAGTAGGAAAACTGCCTATAAAACGTCGCAAAATTTATAAAACTTAGGATTTTTATTTATTTATGTCCAAGTACCCGCTAACCATTAACATTTAATTTTTACTTTTATTTGTCCATCTCAATTGCACTTATATCTGTTCTTCTAACTATCTATACTTTCTCATTTTAGACAGCTTTATCTTGTAAAAAATGTAAAAGTAATTAGTTAAACTATAGCTTCTTCAAGTTTTCCTCTGACACTTTATTTTACTTTGTATAAAAAAACACTCTTATTTGCCAAAGTCAAGTGGCAGTGTTTTATTTGTTCTTCTGGTTATCTTACTTCCGTAATTTTGACAGCTTTACCTTGTAAAAAATATTTACAAGACAAATAAAAAACACGTTTATATATCAATTCACCAAAAAGTAGAGAATAAATTTCTTTCTCTTCAATAACGTACCTGTAATTCATTTAATTCATCGAATGCTTCAGCTTTTAAACGTTAAGCGACAGAAAATCATTTTCTGCTTTTTACCTAATTGCCTGTTTTCTTAGTCATTATTATATGCATTAACATTTAAATTTTAAACGACCGGAGACACGTTTTCTCACCGTCAACACCGTCACTTCCACCACATTTTATATATATATTTTTGTGTAACTTGTTATATAAATATTATTCTCGCCAAAATATCGTAACAATGTAATTGCCAATTGTCACCAATGCGACTTCAAAGTTTCACGTCAACCGGACATTTAAAAAACAGTAAAAATCGAGGTACAAAGCTATTTTACATACATACAACATAAAACCACATACATCATACATATCAAGCTAATATAGTGTGTTAATTTAGAATAGATTGTAGATTATAGATGCTCGATAGCGTATATAATTAGCGTCGTCGAGTTTTCCTTTGCTCCTTTATTTTATAAAGTTTATAATTAAAATACAAAAGCAATTCATCAAATGAAGAAAAAACAAAATCATTATTTATTGTTGTTTGTGAAGCAAAACGTAGATGTAATTCTAAAAAGTCAATATTTTAAATATATAATGCAATACATTTGATTCTGACCAACGCATATGCTAAATATCTCCATTTGATCCACATTGGGTTCAAGCTCTTTAATATGGTTGGCGATGGAAAAACCACAAACTTATTTTTGGCAACACGACCGAGCTTGGTAGAGTAGTGGTGACAGCACTAGACTCGTATTCGGGAGGTCCGGGTTCGAATCCCGGCGGGGGCAGATGTGGCTGGGACTTTTCCTACTGCCTCTCGCCGAGAAACGGTAATTCCTGTACCGGCCATCTTGATTGAGGTTTTCCATGGTTTCCCTCAATTAATTCCAGATAATTAATATCGAGATGATTCCTTATTTGAGGCCATGGCCGATTACCTATCAAACTCCTAGGTTAAAAATAACGTACCTTATCCTAATTTCCTATAATTCCTTCATTCGCCCATTGCTATTACATGAGTTGAAGTTTTAAAAAAATAGTAGAAAAATAACGGGAAGTGTGGTAGATGGAAAATAGTAATGGTGCGAATGGCGTCTGTTATGACATAAAGTCGAGAAACGGACGTTAAACGCATTATTATTATTATTATTTTTGGCAATACAGAAACAATTTATTTTTCCGGTAATATGATTTTGGATAGATTTCAGAGTCTTACTATTTTTTTCAACTTGAATCCAATGTAAATCTAATAGAGATATTAAACGCGTGAAGTCAACATGCCACTCAGAATCGAACGTACTGTAATATACCGACCATAAGATTTTATGAGCTCGTTTATTTCGAAGGCTGACAAACACTTTTGTTCTCTGTAATCTGGAGAGTTGACAGCCCAATTGCATCATCTAGTCCAGTCCCCGTTGTCCATCGAAGAAAAGAAGATGTATTTTTTAAAATTCATACAGTACATAAATGTAACATTAAAACATTCAAACACAAATGACCTTTACACAAGTTTTCTCTTTCGTTGAATGACCACTACAGTGACGCGTTGTGTATTTGTTTATAATATGATAAACGCGTCCATTGGCGTAGAAATAAAACAATTTAAAGCAGTTTTCTGCAGGTAGACCAGGCACCCTAGATCGTCATCTTTTTGTTACCTATATCAAAAATGTTTTCTAAAACAGCATATTGTGACAAGGGAGTAATGAACTGTTGCAATCTGTACTAATATATAAAGAAGTAAAATTTGTATGGATAATCTCTGGAACTACTGAACCGATTCTAAAAATTCTTTCACTAAAAGAAAATAAACATTTTTACTGTTTTCTTAAATACTGCATCGATTTCGTTTGAAAGGGATCAATGTACCGATGTGCAATATGATGTCAGCATTGCGCTAAGGGTTGAAAGTCGATTTTTAAACATTACAAAATATAGTCTTTAATATTTTTTGTTCCAATATATATTTTTTACGTGAAAGGAAAGTTTGGTTGAGGAACAGTTGAAAAAAAGAAGCTTTACCGATGTTTCGCTTGTGGCCTACGTTTCGGAAAATATATTTCCATCTTCAGGACCCTTTGACTAGCCTGAGGCCCTGAAAATGGAAATATATTTTCCGAAACGTAGGCCACAAGCGAAACATCGGTAAAGCTTCTTTTTTTCAACTATTCCTCAACCAAACTTTCCTTCCACGTTAAAAATTACAAAATATATGAGAAAAATATGAATATAGGCTTTGGAAAAAAAAACAATTTGCATATATATGTAAGTCAAGTGACAATTTATTGTTCGGTTTTCCAAAATGCAATACGATGACGTCGACGGCTCCACTACTGCTATGACGCTGTCGAGCGAGACTAAAGCGTAATACGGTGGAGCCGAAGGTTTCAATACTACTATAAAACATTTTTTCATTTTAATCGCGTGCGAAGCCGCGGGTAGCGGTTAGTAAAATATAATATCGAATTGTAGTTTATGATCGTTTAATTTGAAACTGAAATTATAGACAGCAGTTCCTTAATCCATATTAAATATTCAAACTTTTTGATTGGAAAGGAAAATTAAAATTAATTTGTCCGTAGAGGAAACATGTTTCCAACATTAACACTAGGCATATTAATTTGTTGATTACTCACATTACTGCTTATATAATACTATTCTATCTTAAAATACAGTATTTGTCTCTGTTTATTTCGGTGTTTAAGATTTCCTTTAAGGTGATATCAGACGGTTCAATCGGATGAATGTTCACTTGGAATGTTCATTTTTGATTCATTCCGCGTTCACACGGCACAGACAGGATGACATAGAAATGAACGTTCATCCAGTTTTTTCTTCGAACATGTCGTCGAATGAACTTGTGCGCTTTGAAATTCGTTTGATTTGTGATCATATCGAAGAATTGACAAAAAAGAAGCAAAGTCTAAGTTTAAATCATTAATTAAAGATTTTATAGAATTTGTCCATATTGTTCTCTCTTTGTATTCGTCGAATTTGTGGTACCAAAGTCATTGATAATTTTTTAAATTCTCCAAAAACACCAGCGTGTTTTGGTCGTTCCACTTGAATACCATTTTGTCTCATATACAGACAGAAAATATTCACTATGTGGTGTTGTAGTCCCAAGTCCGTCCGCTACAAGACACGACAGAAAATGATCGAACCCGAATGAATGTTCTCTCTTGTGTTCAGACGCATTATTTTTCGATCATTCGGAATGCGAATGAATGATGCCGAATGCCGATATCTAACGTTGTTGTTGGTTTATTAATGAATTCATTCGTCACTATTGTTTCGTTCAGACGTTTCACTTCGAGTGAAAGATGCTGAATGAAAGATAGAACTGAACAAAAAAATGAACCGTCTGATATCACCTTTAGGGGTTTTTAATGTACAAATTTCAAATGCGCTTTGTATCTTCCATGTCGACTTTGTATTGCTCTTGTCGTATATGAAAACGTTATACTTTCAATTCACAATAATGATTTTAAAACAACATGTAAATAAATCTTAATATTGCAAGAATACATCTCTTAATTCTCTCTTTCAAATGAAAGTGACCTTCACGATTTCGTCATTCAATTTTATGCGCTCTAGTTGACTTTTTTTAATAAGATTTGCAGCCGGAATTTTTTTTGCTGCAATTTTTCTATAACAAATTAATAATAATTGCTATGATTATAGTGAATGTTAATAAATTATTCATGGCCGCTCGCATCAACAGCTGTCTTTGTCATTTTTTATTATCTGTGGGCTTAGTTCACCAATTCGTATCCAGGTTCAATTTGTCAATAGTGTATTTGCAATATACACTATTGGTGTCGATCGGTTGGCGGGACCTAGGGGTCCAACATTTCTCTACGTTTTACACCATTCTAAGCAACTTGGCACCATTTTTGGAAATGTTCATATATATTTATATAAACGTGCGGGATATAACTTTCAAAAGAGTTAATTGATTTTATCTAAATTTTGTATAGATATCGGAATCCATCACTGCACAAAGCCTATTTAAAATGGGCCTAATTAGACCATTTTAAGGATAGTTTTTAGAGGTTAAAAACAGTTTTTGGCCCCAAAAATATCGAAAAAAATTCTCAGAATCGTTTAAAATTGAAATTTATCTCTTTGGTATCAATTACAAAGTGCTCCCAAAATTTTAATAAAATCGGCCCAACGATGATGATTTGATAAAATAGAGATGAAATATTGAAATTAGAAAAAAATATTATTTTAAAGGGTGTATTAAGGGGCTAAATTTTTTATTTGTTGAAAAACAAATATAAATTCGCATAATAAAGCCAGCGCTCGATGGCTGTATTAGCCAATACACTATATTCTCGGCAGGGTTTTGACACTACGGCCCGAGTTTTTTGATTATGAGAACTGAAACATAGTACTCGATAAGCCTGATTTTTTTGTGGTAATCTATTTTAATTGCGGTTGATTTTAAGACTAATTTTACATTAACTAGTTAGTGTTAATTGTTTACGTTTATATATATTAAAAATCTATGTCCATGATACTTTTAATTTTTATAGATTATGATTTCGTTTGTGTGGTTATTGTGTGCAAATATTGTACAATTGAATATTCAAGGAAATCTGTTTTTATTAAAAAAGAATAACAATAAATAAAATCACCATTACAAATCATAAACTTGCATTCGGACAAAGAAATTGTTAAATTATGAAGATGCTTAATGGAATTTTTATTCACCAGTTCACTCATGTGCGGTGAAATGGCGCTAGAGAAAATGATTAAGATATATAATCAAGGTTGTTTAAGAATCTAGTCATCTATGGTCGGTTAAATAAAAGACGACACACAGACAGACATGTTGATATTAACAAATACCTAAATTCTAAGCGTGCTTAAACGTATAATATAGGCATCATTTATTAGATATAGTGTGTTTATCTACAACGGGGAACGTGTCTCGAATTGATTATTGATCGCGAGAATTTTGCAAGATTGTGGTGACTTTACTCGGAAAACAGATACCCTAAATACGTTATACCAGACACTTCAGTTCATTAACTCTTTCCGTCACGCTTTTACATTACACATATTTTGAACTTAGAGCATTATTCAATATTCAAATTCGACGCAAATGAAGTCATTCATTCAATAAACCGCCAATCTGTGCCACATCTTGGTTCGAACTTTTATGACATTTAACCGATTGTCGTTAAATGGCATTTATTTTGATTTAAAAATTCGGAAAGAGCTGGTTAGTGACACTAACCACCAAGACTGAAAGAGTTAAAAGGAACTGACCCCTCAGATTGAAAATATACTCTCGGAAAATTTCGAACTGTGGCTGCAAAATTCATTTTGTAACTATTTTTATTAGCTGTGATTAAGCATGAAGCTTCACAAAATGCTTAAACATTTCAAAAAACAGATATTTTTGCCCTAAAATTGAATAAAAACACGTCACGATTTCGAATTACAGGAAGGATTTACGATTTATTTGCGATTTATTTCCGATTGATTTGCGATTTATTTCAGATTTATTTCCGATTGATTTGCGATTTATTTCAGATTTATTTCCGATTGTTTTACGATTTATTTGCGATTGATTTACGATTTATTTGCAATTTATTTCTGATTGTTTTACGATTTATTTCCGATTGATTTACGATTTATTTGCGATTTATTTTCGATTTAGTCCCGATTTATTTCTGATTGATTCCCAATTTATTATACATCGTTTATGATTTATTTCCGATTGATATCAGATTTATTTACCTTTTTCTGTTACGTTCAGCAATGATATAATATTACATCAATGACACTCCGGCTTGCCATTGAACATCTTGCCTATCAACCAACATTTGAATCTGAATAGTAAACCAATATTATAAAAAACTCGACATTCCCAAACTCTGTACTTACAAATAAACTCTTTTTCGTGACTGGACGTGTCGATGACTCGTATATATATAGGGACACGGCGTACAAAATCCACATACTGCGACAGCTGTTTTTTAATGAATTATACAGAAGTTAATTCAATCAATATAACTACAAAAATCGTAACGTAGTTTGCAATTGTATAGTTTTAAAGATTACCAGAGCGAATTTTCAGTTTTCATAAAAAATTTTTGTCTGTTTATGTCTGTTGTCTCAAAATAAAAACTTAAAAGGGGTGAAATAGGGGATGAATGTCACTGACTGGTCATAACGATTTCTCCGTAACCTACAGACTTGAAATTTGGCAGACATGTTTCTTTTGTTAAATAGAGATCCTAAAGTCGTCTTCTAAATAGCGGAATATTCTAATTTTCAAAATACAGTTTCTATGGACCGGAAATTGAGCTGTTAGGTCCTGTTAAAGGTTTCACTATTGTCGTCGCTGCTGTGTTTCATTACAATCGCAGGCGGAGCCGCGGGGAGTGGCTAGTAATTAATAATGGAAGATCATGCTGTTAATACAGATGTCTTGAAATTATAGATATCCGATTATTATAAACAGTCTGTATTGTGATAGTGTTGATAATATTATAGATACCTTTATCTACGTATGGATATTGTAATTGCAGTATAATAATAATTTGTATGTGTGTAAGTCTACAGGTAGTATGGATCGAATGCGTTGGTTGGTTACTTTCTCTACTGTCCCCGGAACTTACATATTGTCGGATGGACATTATAGCATCATTCGACCATCGGCTGACTGTAAAGACTCGTTTTGTAACAGGTAAATTGTTATGTTTTGTAATATAAATGCGATGAGATGTATTGCAATACGTTTCGGTCTCATCTGTTGAATGTCCGGTAACACGAGACTAATTACTGCTTACCCAGCATATTATTGAAGATATTCGAGAACCAGTCGTGTTAAAGTGATTGTTTACTAACTGTTTAATATGTGCCCTTTTTCATTCGCATAGAATTATTTTACGAGCAACTGGATGTCTGTATGCATGGAAGATGCACTTACGTTACGAAAATCTTTAATTTCTTATTCAATCTTTGATGTTAATGCTTCAAAAGAAACTAGAAATATGTACCATTCTTCCCAAATGACTTTTATCTAAGTTTTTACAGTTTATTTGATCTAAATAAACGATTTAAAATATAAAAAAACGAGAAAATTAGCATAAGTTTTACACAAATTTTTGTACAGAAAACAATAAATTTCAAAACAATTATTGAGCAAGTCAAATTTGTCAGTATTTTTAACATAAGTTTGAAAAGAAGAAACTTCAAAATGTTAGTTTGCTTTCCCGTAATTCGAAATCTCGTGACGTGCTCTAAAGAAATATTGATGGATATCACGTTTTTTTTATTCAATTTTTAGAAAAAAACGTGTTTTTTTTTAATTTTTAAGCAACAAGCCAAGTTTTGTGAAACTTGTTGCTTATTAAAATAAAAACAGTAATAAAATGGAGATGGCGACCACAGCTCGAAATTTCCCGAGAGCATATTTTACAATCTGAGGAATCAGTATTCTTCAATGTTAGAAACTGACTATTTGGATATGTCACTGTTGACTAATTAATCATTCATTCTGTCGCGATAGTGGAAAGATTCGGGGTCAAGTCCCGATGGTGACAGAATTTGAAAATAGTTTTTCTAATGATAAACATTGTAACAATGGATGTTTCTCAGCAATTGTAGCAAACTATAGCTATCCTGCTGTTATTAATTTTATTATAGTTCACGATCGGCAAATTTGAGTTTTTTTAATTTCTGTAAGTTTCTGACCGATTTTGTTTAAGGATAGAAATTTTAATCAGGACTAAATAGCGATTTTTAAATTTTATCATTTTTCTTCTCACCAGTGACAATCAGTTGTCGGTCATAGCCTCGCCCATTTCGTTACTGTGCCACGCCCAGTGCGAATGCAAAATCATAATACATGTGATAGATTTATTGGTTTAATATTTGTAAATTATTAATTTATGGTGAAAAATTAATCAGATTTCTATAACAAAATGAATGACATATACAACATTGCTTAATTATTTTGTGTTTAGATATTTATTATGTAGGTATCTATTACAATAAAATCAATATTACAATACTAAACTATTTGGAGGGCTCAGTGGAAAAACAATCATTCTATTCAACTTAATAAAAAAAACCTTTGAATCGAAACAATACTTTCGTAAAACATTTCTACTTTGATAGGTTTATTAATTGTAGATTATAGACGCTCGACAACTTAGGCCATTAGCGTCTTATTTAACATCAAACAACATAATCACTTAAAACTAAACGACATCACAAAACATCAATGAGCAGATGTTGGATTTGAACACACGACGTCCCGATCAAGAAGTCAGCACACTAACTACTGGACCTCACTGTCCTCTATTTTGACAGGCGAGAACCCATTAAATTAAATTAAAATATCTTGCGAATTATTATTGATTTTCTTATATTGATACATGTCACTCGGCCTCATTAATATTGTAACAAAACTGTATGAAAGGTTTAACAAAATAATCTTTATTATGTCGAGCCGAAAGAACAAGGATCGAAATTTGATAAATAAAATACATAAAATGCCTGATGTATATATAAAACTGTCTATCTTTACACTTCTATTTAATTTTGTAACTGTCAAGTTGGTTTTTCACTTTTTCACTGGCCTCTCACTACCTAGGCAACACTTTCAAACACTTACGTCCAAGAATGCGCGATCGAATTCGTTATACTGCCCTCCTCTTAGACCTGTCCTGTCCCAGGGCAGGTTATAAACTCGGATGACATTGTTAAAAAAAAAAAAAACTTAGTCATTCGTGATTGTAGTTCGGCCGATGCTTACTCTGGCCTCGCCCTCGTGTTCCGCAGTCACGACATCGCTCTCTTCGTAAGGCGCCAATCGATTGGAATGTACCACTCTCGGTTTCCCTCTTGGTAATTTCCGCACGCGATAGACGACATCGTTTATTCGTTTCATAATTCGATATGGTCCATCCCAATTCCGCTGTAGCTTCGGTGACAGACCACGACGTCTGCGTGGATCATACAACCAAACTAAAGCCTCTGGTTGAAACCCGCCTTCTTGCGCTTTCACGTCGTAGCGACTCTTCATCCGATCACTGGCCAGTTGACTGTTCTTACGGACTCGCTGGTGTATGTCGTTCAACTTCTCTTTCAGTTTCGCAGCGTACGTGTCTCCCGCGACTTCTTCTTCTGCCGGCGGACGTCCAAACTCTAAGTCGCACGGTAATCGCAGCTCACGCCCTAACATCACGCTGGCCGGTGTTTGGTCCGTGGTTTCATGAACTGATGCACGATAAGCCATCAGAAATAGATGTAAGTACTGGTCCCAGTCCCGCTGGTGATCGGAAACAACTTTGGTCAAGTACTTTCCCATCGTCCGATTCATGCGTTCAACCATCCCGTCAGACTGCGGATGCAATGGCGTTGTTCGCGTCTTGCGAATACCCAATAAACGACACATGTCACCGAAGAGGGCGGATTCAAAATTACGGCCCTGATCTGAATGCAGCTCTAATGGCACGCCAAAACGACTGAAGAATTCCTTGACCAGCACCTCCGCGACAGTCGCAGCTTCTTGGTTCGGGAGTGCATACGCCTCCGCCCATTTGGTGAAGTAGTCCATCGCAACCAGGATGTATTTATTTCCGCCGTCGCTTTCGGGGAATGGTCCAGCCACGTCTATGGCTACCCTCTCCATCGGACTCCCTGCGTTGTACTGTCTCATGGGTGCCCTCCTCTTTCCCAAGGGTCCATTACCAGCGGCACATAACCTGCATTTCCGGCACCATTCTTTGACGTCCTCTTTACAGTTGACCCAATAGAACCTCTCTCGAACTTTTGCCAGGGTCTTCTTAACGCCGAAGTGACCTCCTGAAGCCCCATCGTGAAGGTGTCGCAGCACATCCGGCACTCGACTTTTCGGAATCACCAGCTGAGGCCTCACGTTCGCGCCGTCCTCACTTTCCAGTATTCGCTTCAGGAGGCCGTCCTCCATCGTCAGAGAGTCCCACTGCGCCCAGTACGTCTTCAGTACCTTGTTAAACGAACTAACGACCTCCCAGACTGGTCTTTCCCCCTTTTGTTTCCACTCCAGCAACATCTTCAGTTCTGAATCCGCTTCTTGTTCCCGCCTAACCTCACTGGGCAACCAATCGTCGTTTACCAGAGTTGTTCTTGAAATGCGGCAGGTTGTTACTTCTAGGCGAGAACAGTGTCGACAGTTTTCTGGACACGGTCTTCTTGAGAGGGCATCAGCATTCCGGTGACTGGTGCCTGCTCGATGTTCGATGTCGAAGTCGTATCCCTGCAACCGTTCAATCCACCTGGCAACCTGTCCCTCGGGGTTGCGAAACTGTAGAAGCCACTTCAGCGCTGCATGGTCCGTCCTCAACAGAAACTTTCGCCCGTATAAATACTTGTGGAAGTGTTCAACTGACTTGACCACCGCCAGCAACTCTTTTCTAGTCACGCAATAATTTCTTTCAGCTTTTGACAGGACCTTGCTGAAATAGCCTATGACCTTTTCGTGTCCGTCCTGAATCTGGGACAGCACGCTACCAATAGCCAAGTTACTCGCGTCCGTGTCCAGTATGAACTTCTCATCAGTACGCGGATAACTCAGTATCGGTGCTGACACCAGAGCGCATTTCAGCTGTCGAAAAGCCTCCTCGCACTCGCTGTTCCAGACGTATTCGCGGCTGTCTTCCGTCAGCCTTGTCAAGGGCTTCGCAATGTTTGCAAAGCCAGGGACGAAACGTCGGTAGTATGTGCATAGTCCAAGAAAGCTTCGAACTTGGTGCTTGTCTTTCGGTGTCGGCCACTCTCGCACTGCCTGAATCTTCTCTGGATCAGCTTCTACTCCTTTTCGAGATACGACATGTCCAAGATATTTCACTTTAGTCCGGAATATGTGGCACTTCTTCGGACTCAACTTCAGGTTGGCACCATGCAGTCTTTGAAACACCTCTTCCAAGTTCTTCAGATGTTCGTCAAACGTGCGACCGACCACGATCACGTCATCGAGGTACACCAGACAGGTCTTCCACGACAGTCCCCTCAAAATGGTCTCCATCAGGCGCTCGAAAGTGGCCGGTGCATTACACAGCCCGAAAGGCATAACAGTGAACTGCCACAGTCCCGAACCGATTGTGAACGCTGTCTTCTCGCGGTCTTGAGGATCCAGTTCGACCTGCCAATAGCCGCTCTTCAGGTCCAAGGTCGAGAACCACTGAGAACCCGACAGTGTATCCAACGTGTCATCGATACGGGGAAGGGGGTAGCTGTCTTTCTTGGTCACGTTGTTGAGACGTCGATAGTCCACACAGAATCGCGTTGAGCCATCCTTCTTGCTGACCAGAACGACCGGTGATGCCCATGGACTGCTTGATGGCTCGATGACTCCCTGCTTCTCCATGTCCGTGACGATCTTCTCAGCTTCATCCCTTTTCGCCAAGGGAAGGCGTCTCGGCCGTTGTCGTACCGGCCTGGCATCTCCCGTATTGATCTTGTGACGGACCACATCGGTTCGCCCTTGTTGCTCGTCGTCCAGTGCAAAAACGTTTGAATAGCGATGGACTAGCATCCGCACCTCTTTTAACTGAGCTTCGTCAAGGTTCTCACATGAGCCGATAACCATGGTCGCCAATTTCTCGATATTTCTTCCAATGGTTGGTCTTTGTACATCCTCTACACACCTCGAAATTCGAGAGACTTGCACACATTGTCCTAGCAGAGTGTTCTTTTTTAAGGTCACCGGCTCAATGTTAACATTCATAATTCTCACCGGTACCGTCTCTCCGACCCTGATTAGTGTCTTTCCCACCAGCACGCCGCCATGAACCTTTTTGTCGCAGACAGGTTCAATCACTCGCGTACATCCCGTCGGGAGAGATCCATCCAAGCCGGCCCGTATCATCACCTCGCTTCGTCCCGGCAAAGTCACATCTTCCTTGAGCCAGACTCTGGCCACCGAGTCCTCCACAGGGTGCAAGAGAATCTCTTCGTCGCCAAGTCTCAAGACACCTTCCTTTAGGTCTAGAGCAAAACCAAATTTTCGCAGGAGATCCATTCCTAGGATGAAATCGTCGGAAATGTCAGCCACCAGTACCTCATGGTTTAGCTTCTTATTTCCGATGGCGATCGTCATCGTCGCTGACCCATACGTTAAAATTCTGTCACCCGTCGCTGTCTTGAGTAGAACTGTCGCTGGTAACAGCTTCACGGATTTATGTACAACACCAGGACGTACAATCGATTTCATCGCACCCGTATCGATTAGTAATGGGATGGTCTGGCCAGCGACATTTCCATCGACAAATATGCTGGCCGCGCGGTCCTGAGGTGACACGGCGTAGATGGTGAACTCCGGAGCATTGTTCCTCCAGGTCGACGCTCGCTCCTTCTCGTCAACCTTTTTTAGTTTTCCTGCTTAGTGATCTTAGGGCAGTTGCGTCGTATGTGCCCTCGGTCGCCACAGTTCCAACAACGGAGATTGTTCTTGTGGCCCGTCTTCCCAAGAATCCTCCGAATTACCTCTTTCAGCTGATCTTCAACGCTTTCGGTTTCTTCCGTCACCGTTCGGATACGCTCGTGCCCCCGCGATGCCTGCTTTGCGGCTTCGAACTCCATGGCATGGGCAAGCGCGTCATCTATTGTTTTTGGACGCGCCAGCCTCAAGCCCTGCTGCGTCTCGCCGTCTCTCAAGCCGTCAATAAATGTTTGCACTGCCAATTGCTCCAGGAACGACTCGGGCGCCGTTGGATACGCTAACTGTATCAAGCGCGCAACGTCAGCTTGAAACTGCTGAAGCGTTTCCCCGATCTTCTGATAACGATTCCTCAGTTGTGCGTGGTATACTTGTTGTAGATGAGCGTCACCGTACCTTAACTCTAGACGGGAAACCAACAGCTGATAATCATTTTTCTGGCTTGCTGGGATTGCCTGCAGAATATTCAGGGCGTCCCCACGCAAGGCTACCACTAGCGAGATGACTTTTTCTTCGTCCGACCACCCGTTAGCTCTTGCGGCTGCTTCAAACTGTATATAGTACGTAGACCAGGCTACGTTTCCGTCAAAGGTCGGGAGTTTGACTCTTATTCTTGAAGCGGCTGTGTCTCTCTCTTCGTTGGTTTCACTTCTTCTTTCTAGTAACATCAGTCGTTCTTCAAGAATGTCGAATCTTTCATCTACTAACCTTATCTTTTCCTCCACTATTCTTGAATTTTCATTTATTTTTTTTAACTCTTCTTTAATAATTGTAGAATCTTTTAGTAACTCCCCTTTTAATTCCTGGATCTTCACAGTAGACATGCTCGCATTTTCTTCTTGCTTCCTAGCTATCTCTTGCATCATTGTCAACATGCTTGACAGTGCGAATCCACTGTCCGGCACAGAGAACGGAAAGCTTTCCGGATCCTCGCCTTCCGCTACTAGTGCCTCTTTGAGCCGTATTTGTAGCACACTTTTCAGTCCCGATGTGTCCAGGTTTCTTTCTTCCAGCTCCCGTTTTAAATCTGCCACTACCAAATCCTTCAACAGTTTTGTCGTCATTGTTCAAACCCCACACCTGACACCAGTGTAACAAAACTGTATGAAAGGTTTAACAAAATAATCTTTATTATGTCGAGCCGAAAGAACAAGGATCGAAATTTGATAAATAAAATACATAAAATGCCTGATGTATATATAAAACTGTCTATCTTTACACTTCTATTTAATTTTGTAACTGTCAAGTTGGTTTTTCACTTTTTCACTGGCCTCTCACTACCTAGGCAACACTTTCAAACACTTACGTCCAAGAATGCGCGATCGAATTCGTTATACTATAAAAACTGCTTTCGTTAAGTGGTATTTTTGTGAGAATCTGCACTTTGATGTAAGTAATAATAATAATAATGATAATAATGCGTTTAACGTCCGTTTCTCGACTTTGTCATAACAGACGCCATTCGCACCATTACTATTTTCCATCTATACCACACTTCCCGTTATTTTTCTAATTTTAAAACTTCAACTTATGTAATAGCAATGGGCGAATGAAGGAATTAGAGGATTTTAGGATAAGGTAGGTAATTTTTGAATCGGTTATGGCCTCTAATAAGGATCCATCTCGATATTTATCTGGAATTAATTGAGGGAAACCATGGAAACCCTCAATCAAGATGGCCGGTACAGGAATTACCGTTTCTCGGCGAGAGGCAGTAGGAAAAAGTCCCAGCCACGTCTGCCCCCGCCGGGATTAGAACCCGGACCTCCCGAATGCGAGTCTAGTGCTGTCACCACTACTCTACCCAGCTCGGTACTTTGATGTAAGTATTGAAGAATATATGATAGCTACGAAACCCAAGATTTATTGCTCCATACTCCATAGACACTCAAAAGGCATTTGAGTTAAATATTAAAAATGTGAAACTATAAGTTTATAAAAATAATACGATGCTTGGAGTGCCTTGAAGAAATTTCGAATTTTTCACCTTCGAGCCGGAAAACATAAAAATCCATAACATGGGAATATAGAGCTTTGTGTACTTCTTCTGAACACTCCATTTTCACAAAATTAAGCGTTTAATTATGGTTTTGTCGCAGCCTGGTAACCTATTAAAACACTGACCAATATAACGAGTTCACTTTTATAAACTTACCTACATTATTTTAATCAAAACATTTATCAGTTATGCGGAAATCAAAAGACACACTCAAGTTGAGAATTCTTACGTAACTGTAAACATATATTTTCGATACTTATAGTCCCAGAGCCTACCGTCGGATTTTCCTATCTCGAATACACAAAGGACAAATTTGTTTGTGCGATTTATTTTTGCATAACGTACCAAAAGAAATATAACTTTAAAATTGAAGAATTAGGGCTGTCAAGGGGTTGCATCAGGGTTAAACTCTGACGTCTCATGATTATATGGAAAGTACCTAGACGTTGCCACCGACGTAAATTTATTTATGTACATGTGATTGACATAAGAAGATAAGCCAAGAAATGGCAGGCAGAATTGGAATAAAAATAATTGTGGCTGCCTATTTGTCTGTCTCAGCGCTAACTTAGTCAAGCTTTGTATTCGATACATATAAGAAATATGATAGTGGGCTCTATGTCTACTAACTACTTGTAACCACGGCATACGGTCGAAAGCGGTGAAGTTGCAAATTTAAAACTTGTTAAATTTGACAAATACATTGCTACACGAGAAGTAAATTATTTTACTTGTTTTTATATTACTCGACAGTTTAAGATTGATTAAAAACAGCAGTGGACAAAAATCTGGATCTATTTGAATATTTTTAATTTTTTAGTTACTCAACAACTTTTCATACTGGAACCTCCTTTTCTACTTTTTTGTAGTCGGGTTTCAGTTTTTTTAAAACTATTTTTATATAGAATTCTGTAGATTTGAAATTCGTTCGTCTATCGCTTTCATTAATTTTTTCAGTAGGCAATAGATTGCGTTCATAGTCCGTTTTTCATACTCGGTTCAAAAAAATGAGATGCTGTTTCGTTTGTTATTATTTTAAAGATTCATAGAGAAAAATGACCATGGCGCGATGATCCTCTCAAATAGTTGGAACGGCGATCGTAAAAAATGGTTCTGATTTTATAGAGGATGAAACTTTCAGAGAAGATAGTACAAATAGTGACTTCACCCACTTGCCCAGGCAACCCTGCGAGAACCTGATCCAACGGCGGAAAAACATCACTTCCGGTATTCGTTTTGATGTAGTTATTAGTCTCATTAAGCTAGAGCTTTCAATTTTCATGAATTCGTTGATCAGTAATGACCGAAGTACTGCATTTTCTGAAAGCTTCAATTTCTATAAAATCGGAATCATTTTGTACATCGGGTGCTTGGACTAAAATTAAATGCGTCTCTGATTTCAGGTGAAGTGATCCTCTTAGTTCCAATGTTCCTAAATGTTTCCAAAGATAATACGTGTATAACCTTTCGGTCAGGTCAGCGACTGGCGCAGAAAATGAAAATCGAACGTGGAGGCGAGTTAATCAAGTGATTAAAGGTCGTCTCGACTATATGGGCAAGAAGACAGAAGACACGAACCTTGTTTACGATTAAATATTGTTAAACTTTCTTCTTATTCCTCGATCGAAATGAACGCTAAGTACAATCCAATCGCATTGTTCACGTTAAAAAGAAAGTAAAATCGTATAGAAGAAGAAGACGCTTCTTCACTGATGAGGTCATGACGATTAAATCCGATTATTATTCTTTGTTTGAGTATATATGCATCTACAGGCTAATCCAGTAAAAAAGTTTTTTTTCGTAAAAATTATAACTAGAATCTAGATAACGGTGTTACAAATATAACTGTTTTTATGGTGAGCAGCAGACACAATACGAACCGCTTCGTCTACTAAGCCAGAGATTTCCAAATTCAGAAAAACGTCACTCAACAGTCAACTCTTCCTAGAAATCTAATTTTAAAGATGGTGTTAAGATCTATTGGCGAACTTGATCTCTGACAACTTAATGCATCTTTCCTGTTTATTTGTCAAATAAAGTAATCACTACAATTAATATAGCAGTATTATTCAACATAATATGAAACATGTATGTTTTCTCAATTGCTTTGGAGGATGCTACTACCTACCCGGATCGTTCCAGCGTCTCCAGGCGGTGAATAACACTCACGTTGGGAAACACTAGTGTAGACTACCACATACTTTCAATGATGTCACTTAAAATATAATTGAAATTATTTCCGGTTTGTGGCGAGAAAATTTGTGTTTGGTAAGAAAATATAATAAATAGTCAGCATTACCATATAATGACCTAATTTGCTTCAACTTGGAGCACAGATCAGACACAAATTCTTTCCCATTTCTTCTGTACCTTTCCAATTTTCGATTTTACTCCATTTAAAGCCTTGACTTCTCAAATTATCATAGATTGCAGTTCCCAGTGATTTTAATCAGTTCCATTTTCTACGCCCATAAACGTAGGTATATGTTTTACAATGTTGTTATTCTTCCTCAAGGAAGGTTTTATTTAAAAATGTTTCAGTGTTACAGACCTTTCAATTCTAAAATACGACTTTACGATCAGCTGTAGATATATTTTACTTGTAATTAATACACTTTGTTGTGAATGCGTGTGTTTAAATTCTTCACTAAATCGAAATTCTCACCATTATAATCTTAAAAATAGATTGTTAATTTTTACTTCCTTGTGTGGATTATATTGTATTATTTATATAAGCATCACCTATATTGATGTAGCTAATTCTTAATTCTGGAGAAACCAGACTATGAATTGAACCAAATAAAATTTATTACGTATTTTTGCGAACATAATCAAAATGTTAACAAACAAATAAATATAACTCTTATTGAGCCCTGGGCCTACAAAAATGGAACTATTGTCATTATTTTTAATACTTTTTCCTTAAAATGAGCACTTATCATATAATAAAAAATAATTAAAAATAATGAATTTTGATAATATTTTGGGGGCCCCGTCGAGCTTCGATAAGCCTTATGGTGTTCTAAAATGTCAAAAGTCCCGGATTTACCTTACGTAAAAAATGATCATTTCCTAAAATTAGAAACAAATTAATATAATTAAAATGTTTATCATATTTATGTTAGTGTGTTATTTCCTTAATACACACTACTTCATCAAATTATAAATTCGTACGTATAAATGTAATTAGATAAAGTAATTATCGCTTTTAATGAATTTATTGGGTACATTTAATGTGTATATAATCAAGCATTGTTATTTGTGAGTTGTTTTGCGGTTTTGTACGAAATTTACAAGGTGTCGAGATGTTATCGACACAGTGGAAAAAACAATATAAGATTGTTTTAGGCGCGACTTGAAGATAATTGAGATCTTTTTCGCATGGAAGTAACATATCTTATTCGGACAGAAGTAAAACGAAAAAATCAACAATCCCAGGAAACGTAAGTTTGAAACAAACCGTGGCACTAATTCTTCAATGATGTTTGGTAGTATATATCTCTGTGCAGTTACCGTTTATTTCAAACGCCATAGAAGTTTTATTTTAGTAAATTTAGGGCGTTAAACTATTTGCAAAATATTTGCTTTTTTGTTTTCAATAATCCTTTTCATTATTTTTTAAACTAGTTTGTCGTTCTGTCTATACCGAAAACAATTCTGCACCTTGTATTACGCGTTTGATTTAAATTTTTTATGAGTTGTTAATAGATAAATTTGTATTGTATTGATTATACAAAATGTCATAAACATAGTTAATTAGTACTTCCGAATACGCATGTCAGCGATATCAGGTATATCCAAGGTCATTAGATACACAGGTCACCTTGTTAATGAATGACGTCAGCTGGAAGACTGTTCAATATTTTTATCAATCAGGCAACATCAATTGACTGTCCATTGGATAACGCCATCCCCCCACTACTATCACCTCTAATAAGTTTGGGTATAACAAAATATAGTTTGTGTTTTTAATGTATGTTGTAGAGATGGAAAAAACGGGTCTTTTAGTGATCTGCATCTTTGCATCTGAATCCCGTATGTGAGCCGGCTCACTGAACCGGTTCAAAAAGAGCCGAGTTCTGAATATGTTACTGCAGTCTGCCACTGAGTTACCTAGTTCAGTCAATCATATCACGACCTGTATAGAATCAAGAATGCATAGCCAAACATGTGATGCATGAGTCATTTGAGCTGACAGATGCATCAAAGCAAGAACTGATACGTAAGTGTAAAATGTGCTTCTGTGTGTTAAGTGTTTCACTGAGTTATGCGGATCCGCTGATCCGTCGGCTCAAAAAAAAGTAAGTCGGCTCTCACGGATCTTCTATCGGAGTGGGCACTTTGAACCAGTTCAGATCTGAGTTACCCAACTCTAGTATGTTGCATATAATATGTAGGTATGTAATGTGTAAGATTGGGATTTTCTCAGGAACCACTTGACCGATTTGAAAAATTATTTCACTTTTTAAAAACCTAATCCTTCTCGAGTACTATGTTATAATATTATTAACTATTACGCTGCGAATCAAGAATGATGAACAGTGAACAAAAATGTAAAGTAAAACAAGAGAAAATTTGTTCAGATTTAAAAATAGGTACTCAGTTTTTGTGAATCTAAAAATTAAAATATGTAATTTATGTAAATAAGAATAATAAATGTTTAATTATCTTCATAAGTTTTTTATAGCCATTAATTTATACTCTAACGTTGATTGACTACGAAATTTCTTTTTCTCTGACCATTTCGAAATAAGTGTTAGTTGTAACATAATATTATATATTTATAGGTATTTACCTTCAAATAAGTTTTGTAAAGTTAAAAATTTAGTTATTCGTACAATTTAATATGCTGAATAACATACAAATTCCCCATGCTAGCTGAACAACGATAGGTTTACAATAAAAATTGGAGAGGGAGGCACGGTCGTCTTTAACCTATTGGAGGCCCTGGGTACTTTAGGATATTGGGGTCCCTTTGATTATTACGGAAGAATATTTTTTCTTAAAAAAAGAAAGTAATTTCTAAACAAATCAATAATTAACAAATACTTTAATAAAAAATATATCTATATATATTTGTCGCGGGGCCCTGGGCACTTGCCCAGAGTGCCCAGTGGAAAAGACGGCCCTGGAGGGAGGTAGCTGACATAAAAAAAATCAACCAAAATTTAAAATTTTACTTTCTTTCACTATATGATCAAATATTCCACAAAATCTATTAATTACCTGTACATGTTTAGTCTGCAGTGAGTAAAAGAATTTTTTATTGCCAATTTGTTAAGCTAGTTGCATGCTCTTAGGAGATTTTTTCTGTACGAACTACAAGTTGTATAAACATTGATAATAATTAATAGGTGCTTGGGTATACTGTTTGTATGCAGTATTTTTTTCTGCAGAATTACATTTTCTTTTTTTAGTTCCGTCTGCTGAAAGGATTTTTCGACAAAACCGGTGCTGTTATCCTAGTTTTAAGACTGGTAATTGGGCTTATGAATTTAAAAAAAAACTAAAATGTTTATTTTTAATTTCCAAATTAGAATCTAACGAGTTTCGTGGTTTTGGAGTTAAGGTGATGATACTCTGAAATAATGTAAATTGATCGCACGATACTTATTCAATTCGTAATCGAATTGAATTTGAGATAGAGAAATTATTTGACATTTAAACATTACATGCTAAAATATTTCCATCACTTTAATCATATGGTTTGATTTAATACCTCAGATAGATCTTATATAAAACTAATTTGCGCAGAATGATTACATAGTCAACGCATGTAATGAGTTTTAATTTAATTATAATTATTTATAAATAATTGTACTTATATTCTTTTAAATTTCACACTCGTGAAAAAAATATTATATTAACATAATGTAGAAAAAACAAAATAATATTTATGTGTTTATAAGGCCGATACCGCAATACGAAAGCAATTCTTTCGCTGTCACTTCCTAAACTACTGGACCGATTTCGACGAGCGAGGTGTCATTTGAAAAGGCTAAAAGATGTGCAAGAAGGTGTCAGAATTGCGATAAGTGAATTTTAAGGGTTAAAAATCGGCTTTCGAAAAGTCACACGAATCGTAATGCGATTACACAGGAAGTACATACCTGCTATAAGATAGCTGGTTTTCACTTCATTATCAACATTTTTGATCGTTCACTTTTGAATAAACGTATGGAATGGTATGGCACAAGTTTTGTCTTTTTTACAGCACTAGTGTGTAATGAAGCTGTATACAGTATACATGCTATTTTACAGAGGCAGTGCAAAAAAAACTATACATTTACACTTTGAAGTAGTCTATGCTAGAATGTTAAATTATTTTTTTCTAAAAATTCAGAAAAATAGGTATGGAGCCATTTTCACTACAACTTTGTTCTGAAAATTAAGAATCTGTTGAAATATTTTTATATATAAAATTCTGGTGTGCGTGTGTTCGTAATTCTTCTCCTCCTGACTTGACCGATTTTAATTAATGTTTTTGTACTTATAGGTTCACCTAGATGATTCTTAGCTATAGTTAGCGCTGTTGTCGAGAACCAGATTTTTTTTTTAATTTTCCGACTAAATTTTTTTAAATATTTTTTTAATTTCTCATATAAAAACATATAATACCAAATTTGAACCTCCCAGCACCTCCCAATTGAATTCAAGCGATGTCTATTGCATCAGGACAACGTCTGTCTACTGGGTCCGCGAGTAGCTTTATGAATTTTCTATGACTTTCTTTGTTCTTAAATAATTTTCAACACGTCGATTCTAAAATTTCAGAAGCGTTAGTTCAGAATATTGTATACCTCAAAATGTCTTCTTTGTTTTGTGGTTTTGAATACACTTTCCTATTCTTGTTCTCAGCTAAAGTCATTCCCTTCATTCGATTTTAAGGCGCATCACTCACGACAACTTTCAATTCCTAATGGCTATTGAACCAATCAGAATCATTTCCAGACAATTTCTATTATATAATCACGTATCAATAAACTTGATATATGGCGGCTATATAAGTCTTTTTGAAGGTTAATACTTTTAATATTATTTGTATACATTAAAATGCATTCTTTACGCTTTAATGTGGACTCTTAACAGTGGCGAGTATCATAATTAACAAGTGATATCGAACTCGCTGTACCTAATCTATATACAGTAAGGCCCCGCTTAACGCGGGAGACACGTTCCAATAAGCTCCTGTGCTATACGAAACAACGCTAAACGAGGTCATCTTAAAAAGTAGAAAATAACAGGCATAAGTGAAACAGAACCGAGAGTAAGAAAATTTGTTAGTTTTTTTTTTGTTTAATTTTGTACCATTTATTGTTAAATACTTTTTTATCACATTAATTATAGATTAATTAATAGCTAATATCGATTTTTGTTCATAAAACATTTATGAAAATCAAATAAAAGTTCGACTAAGAAGTTATGAGGAAGGTTCCTTCATTTGCATTTTTCTGTTTCGTTCAGTAAGCTGTTGTCGATAGCAAGATATTGCATCAATGACACTTCGTCTTGCCTTTAAACTTCTATCAACATTTGAATCCTTCAAACTTTTGTTTAGAAAGCACGTAGGTAATACCGAAACAGCGTTAAGCGAGGCAGCGTTAAGTGGGGTCTTACTGTATATAAAAAAGTGGTCAAGTGCGAGTCGGACTCGCACACGAAGGGTTCCGTACCACCGTCCAATATTTATTAACTTATTTTTTTAAGTTTTATTATTTGTTATAGCGGCCATAATAATGCACATTAAGGCGCAGAAATTCCTGAACTAATAGCTCTTAAGAGATTCCGTCCGATGTCACTAGTTTGCACTATTTTGACGTTTATAGAAAAAATATTTTTTTTGTGATGTAACTACAAAAAACCGGCTGTAAAACATTAACTAAGGTGGCGGCGAAGTAGAACGGTTGTTTCGTAACCTAATAAAGGTCGAAGGTGCGATCCCGGTGGTCGATGCCAATATTACTTTTTTTGTTTTTTTTTCACAACTGTACCAGTTTTACTTCTATTGTGTGTAGTGTAAAATACACTGTCCCTTTTTTACAGATTACACCAACTTTTGAGATGATTAGTACCTTATACTAAAAACTTGGCCACATTTTTTCTTCATTTTCGAATCTTCAATACGGTTCTTTAGTATATTTGCCATATGACACATACACTATTGGCGTCGGTCGGATGGCGAGACTTAGGGTCGCAACAAAATTTCTTCACGTTTCACATCATTCTATAAGCAACTTGGCACCATTTTTGAAAATGTTTATATATGTGTGTGTACTAGCAAACTTAATTGATTTAGACGAAATTTGGTCTACATGTTGGAATATGTCACTGCACGAAGCCTATTTAAAATGGATCTAATCAGAGAATTTTCAGGGGTGTATTTAGAGGTTGAAAATTGTTTCGGGGTTCAGAAACACCGAAAATATTTTCGGAATTGATTCAAAATTGAAATTTAACCCTTTAGTAGATATCAATTAAAAGGTGCTCCTAAAATTTTAATAAAATAGGTAGGACAGGGTCGAACTTATAAATTTTATGAAAACACTTGCTTGCGGATAGAGAACTATACCTACTTACTGAAGGCTGTATATAATTTTGTGCAGATGATGAATAGATGAAACAGAGACGAAATATTCAAACTAAGAAAAAAATATTTTAAGAGGTGTATTAAGGAAACAATTTTTTTATTTTTTTCAAAAACAAACCTAAAGTCACACTGTCTGTATTAGCAAATACACTACATTGTCGGTAGGGCTTGGCACTGCGACCCGAGTTTTTTTTTTGTTACTGTCTGTGTAGGTATTATATATACGTATGTAATATATTAACCGTCTATTTATCAGAGAAAGTGAACGTAAATTTTAATATGATGAGACCTTCAAGATGAAGAAAAATGTGCTGTCTTCGTTTTTTTTTTTTTTGTCCTAAGCGTTCACTTAATATTTAATAGGGAGGGATCTTGAAATTACAGTACGTTTAAAAATTATTAAACCAATCTCCCAATCCCAGTTTTATTCAAAATATCATGTATTTTTTTTTAATTATCCGATATGTCTGATAGCTTTAAACAGAACCTCTATTTAATTAATTTTGCACTTAACTTTATAATCACTTTTTCATTTTAAAATTTTGAAAACATGCAAATTAGTAATATTTATTGAAGTTTAACTTCTCTAGCGACGTATTTATTTGAAAAAAGTAAGAAATCGAGGGGAAGTAGAACTGGCCAATAAAGGGGAAGTTAGTTTGTCTCCGAAATTACATGAAACTGACAAGGACAGAAGTTTATAATGTGTTGTTAAGTGTGTGTAAATATTATTAATTAGTTTCACATAAAAAAAAACTTAATAATAATATTAAAAACTAAAGAAGTTAAACTTCTTATGTGAGCTTATGAGAGAGAAGCTCATTATAATTTTTTTTAATTGAAAAACTAATGGTTTTTTAGATACATTAATCTCTTTACATAGGGGTCCCCATCGTTGTTTTTCGGTTAACTGAGTGAGGAGGATAGGGTATGGTAGAGACCATGTTCGCATGCGCGTAGCGTCTAATAGCTGTATTTATGCTAATCTTTTATTTTTCTCAATTATTTGTATGCGACTGAAAAATTAGTTTTTTATCATACCAAAGAAGTATAACTTCCAACACGCGTACAAGTATGATAATTTAATTCATGACAAGTATTTAATTTGTTAAAACTATAGGGGTACGTTTTAATATTTCCTTATGTTATATATATATATATATATATATATATGTAAGATATTTAATTAATTGGACCGAGCGGAGTAGAGTAGTGGTAAGACCACTAGACTAGTCGGAGGGTACCAGGTTCGAATCCCGGCGGGGGCAGATGAGGCTGGGACTTCTAGCCGAGAAACGGTAATTCCTGTACGGCCATATTGTTGAGATTTTCCAGATAAATATTGAGATGGTTCCTTAGTCGAGGCCATGGGCGATTACCTATCAAACTCCTAGTTTAAAAATTTGTCTACCTTATCTTAATTTCCTATAATTCCTGCATCGCCCATTGCTATTAAATAAGTTGGAGTTTTAAAAACTTTGAAAATAATGAGAAGTGGTAGGGGAAAATAGTAATGGTGCGAATGGCGTCTGTTATGATATCAAGTTGAGAAACGGACGTTAAAGCCAATTCAGACTAGCCGTTCTCGGTTACGATTCACCGGTCCGGTTGGGAGCTCGACCAATCAGGGCGCAGTCGTTCAGGAACGACTGCGCCCTGATTGGTCGAGCTCCCAACCGGACCGGTGAATCGTAACCGAGAACGGCTAGTCTGAATTGGCTTTTAAACACATTATTATTATTATTTAATTAAGTAGATTGTAGTTCTAGGATTGTTGCAGAGACACAAATTTTCATCTTTCCTCGTATTTGCAACGTGCGTGCTTCAGATATAATTGCAATATTGACCTCTCAAGATATGATTGTAAATATGATTCTAACTGTGCCACATATTAAAGAGCACTTCATATACGCCTCTACAAAATATATCTCCAGGCTAAGAGCTTGGCTCTGTCAGGTTGTCCTACTGACAGTTGTGTTATTCATCAGTGTTCGTTACTGTGCGCGTATGGCAAATTGAAAATGGGGTCAATGCAACGATGACATCATTTTAGTCACAACGTCAAAAATCGTGCAAAACATTAAACTGTAACATACGGGAATATTAAAATAGAAAAGATTCGCTTGAAAGAATTATAATAAATAATAATAACAATACACAAATATATAGCTGTACTTTACTATAATACTAGCTGACCCGGCGAACTTCGTACCGCCTCAGAATTAATAAATGTTAACTTACTAGCTGAATTAAATTCATTTTTTAATTAAGATAAAATGAATTAAGTTCAATGAATGAGCAAAAATCAAAATGAAATGTATTTTAAGTACATTGAAATGAATGTAATTCACATGGTACCAAGGCATTTGCTTTATTGAAGCGAAACGAAATGATTCTCGTAGCATTGTTGCACTACTTTCTGTATGTCTGATGCCTGATGAAGATCAAATAATATCCCTACATTATTTGATCTTCATCAGACATCATAATAGCTACTTCACAATAAACATTATAATGTAATACAATTTATAACCATTGCAAATAATGTATGATCGAAACGTCGCTGAAATAAATAAAGTGTACTAATTATAATAAACATTTTTTGTTCTCCCACGTTCCTGCTATTTTATTTTTGAACTTGTATAAATCATGGATGATAATGTCAATTTGGATACTAATAATAGTTTTTATTTTTATTTCCACAAAAGTGTTTTAAATCTATTGTTATTGAAGGCCTGAAATGTAGAACACGTTTTTTCTTACCATTTATAGAACCACTGTAAATATTACACATTTAACAATATTGCATCTTCGTGTAAATTAAATCAGTTGTAGAAATTATTTAGATCTTTGTTCGATGGAAAAAGTATTGCACACGATTTATATGTATTTATTGTTTGCGAATAATTTGAAACCACTGGCGGAGGATTGCCATTAATTACCGGGCAAAGTTGAAATTGCTTTGATAATAAACCGTTTGTAACTAATTTAAGCATAGTTTTTGTATCATTTAAGCTTTGTGACATCAAAATAATAATAATAAAAATATGAAACAAGCCGTGACGTGGGTCATTTATTGGGACTACAAGTGAGACCCTTGAAGTTCACCCGACCGACTTCATATTTAATATTTTTTCAGATTTTGTTCACAAAAACCGTACGCGTCTCGTAAAACGTAAACCGCTTTATGACCAAAACTGAATATTTCACTAATTCTAATTTATTTGGAGATAGATGCCCTGTTCGACTTTGCCCGGGTAGCAATTTACAATTATTAAATACGTTACTCATTCGCTAGACTCTTTGGCTTCGCTTATGACATAAACTTGGAATCAATCCAACTTGGATTTAATTCGATTTCCATCCAAATGAAGCCGGGCCGAGAAGTTAGTAAAATACACCTATAAGATATAAGCTAGAGAATGATAAAAATTCGTTCGATAGTTCTTAATTTCTTGAGATTAGCCTGTTACAGACATCCGGACAGATATAGGTACCTACCGATGGTACAGGTTGTAGTAATCAAATGGAATGTAGAAAATCAAAATTCACTAAACTGTTACGAAATGTCTTAAAAATGGATATTATGATTTCTTAACCATCCCTTCTGAAGTACATTGCTGCAATAAAATGAACATATTTCGTTTCAAAATAAATTCTACAATACGTGTTTCACTAAACCGGACACAAATATTGCTAATGTCAATTATGTTATGTGTGTAACTTAATTGATTAGTTACACATTATTCATATTTTTTGTTTTCATTTTTACCTTTTACGGTTTGTTTAAAAATAGTAAACTTTAACAGAATGCAGCGACGCTGCATAAACGCATTTTAGTATCAATTTAAATAAACGACAAGTTTATAGTATTATATCAGATTTATCCTTTTTATTATATCATTTACTTATATTACAAACTAGCGGTAACCCGCAGTTTCGCCCGCAATTGAAATGAAACCATTTTTATAACCTGCTCGGCAGCTGCAACAGTAGTGGAGCCTTGAAGTCTTATTTATTAGTGTTTATATTGGCTAAATTTTATTTACTGCAGTTTCATGGGTTTTAATTTTTTTACGTGGAACCCAAATTCTTTTTCTAAAATAAAAGTAGTCTAAGTTATTCCTTATAACATCAGCTATCTGCCAGTGAGAGTCCCGCCAAAATCGGGCCAGTCGTTTCGGAGATTAGCTGAAACAAACCGACAGACAGACGGCCCGGACAGACAGAAGAAACTGATTGAAAACTGAAAATTCGCTTTAGGAATCTATAAAACTGTACAATTACAGACTACGTTACGATTTTATTTATTTGTATTAATTGAGCTAACTTCTGTAAAATTCATGACTAAAAGAGCAAATCTTGCAGTATGTGGACTATGTAATCCATTGGCTTTTATACAAACACATCAATCATTACTTCTGTAAAGAGTGCTGTATTGTTTGGAATTGTCGATTTTATTTATATGTATGTCGTGGCCATAATTTGTTATTTCATGATGTGGTCGCGACCAATTCATGAAATGGTTGTATTTTATGAAAGGAAATTTCATGAATAGGTGGGCCACATCATGAAATGATCAATTCTAAGATATGGCCACGATATATATAGATGTATAGCGATAAACAGATATTGTTGATTATAGACGCTCCACTTTTATTACATTGCATTTGCAGCTATTTATTAGCGATATAATTTACATTATGCAATCATTTATATGGTAGCAATTTTCAACAGAGGTTATCAATTCGTCACGTATTCATTATATATGTGTTTTCACTGTTCAGTCATAACTTTTCGAGGCGTTAACCTATTTGAAAAATGTCGGCACCATTTTGTTCAGAAGGTTTACCGATTGATCCCACATATTTTTTTTAAAAATTGCTTCAATCTTTTTAAAGGAGCGTTTAACATAACTTTAACAATATATTATGGTCACAGGTTTGTACATGATGAAAATACGATATTCCATGATGTGCTCATTAAGTGCAAATAATACCCAGGGCTGACGATTTGAAAACAAAAAATCGTTTCACGAGTGGTATCACATCACCTGCCCTTGTCGCATCCGCTGTATTCGGACGCTCTCTTCTAAATCGCAAAGTGCCAGTTACGTGAAAATTAAATATTTCAAACATTTGATTTGCATGTTTTTCATATAATTATTATTTAATATATGTATGTCTTATTTTATTTTTCCTTTATAACAAACTATTAAATTGACACAAGTGTTGTCACATTAGTGAATTATATTGCGTCAATGAAAATGTTGTAATCATTAAACTGTCTCGTCTTGATTTCAAGTTGATTTCGTCAATTCTCGCGTGAATCAAATGGGTGCCGCATTATCTTCAAAGTCGAAATTTTAAAAATTTTATAAAACGTAAGATTTAAGTTTAGGAAGACCTATAAAGAACTAC
The DNA here is from genome assembly GCA_034508555.1 of Venustoraphidia nigricollis. Classification (NCBI taxonomy): domain Eukaryota; kingdom Metazoa; phylum Arthropoda; class Insecta; order Raphidioptera; family Raphidiidae; genus Venustoraphidia; species Venustoraphidia nigricollis. Next base: position 1,284,601 of record JAVRKA010000053.1, on the reverse strand, counting down.
TAAACGGATTTGAATGTGGTTTTTGCCATTCGATAGCTTATTTATTGTGAAAGTTTTAAATCTATAGGCCCGGATTCGCCCGAGTATAAATTAGACTGATTCTAAATTAAAGATCGAACGAACGAAGCGAGTGAGTGACGTGATAATTATTCATAAATTTGAGCAAACGAACTAAGCCCAGGCACTAAGAAACATTCCGTTTTGAAATCCTGTTGAATTTATTTTATAGACTTAAAATTTTCACACCAAATAAGCTATCAAATGGTAAACACCTCATTCAAATCTGAATATATAGTGAAATCAATCTGATTTTCACCCGGATGAAGTCAGGTCAGCCAGTTAATATAGACCTAAGCTTTTTTTTAAGAAATAAGCTATCGAATGGTAAAAACCGCATTCAAAACCGTTTAGTAGTTCACGCATTTTTAATGAACATACAAATACACAAAGCAATTTAAATAAATCCCATAGTTGGGTTAAAAAACAAATGCACGCCGATTTTTTCCGGCAACCTTCAGAAATTCAATTTTTGGGTCTTCATGAACTTAAAACATCAATCGAAATGAATCCACCGGATTTTTTATACGGGGTGCAGCCCAGCGTATGGTCTAACTATTAAAATTTTGACCGTCTCTACATTAACAAAATTGATAGCCATCGGCGGTTTGCTTGTAGGTGACATAATGATATACTTTATTTAGCTATGCAATGAATCTTCTTTAATTTAAAATAATATGCAATTCTGTCTGAGATCAAGGATGACCAAAGAGGTCGACCATGAACTGACCAATGGTCTCATTCCAGGTGTTGTTTGAAAGGTTTGCAGAATGTTGAGAAGAATTAGTTTATAGTTAGTTTTTCAATATACAGTCTGTTTGTTGAATTGGAGTAAATAATGCTCGGCAGAAACAAGCATTAGAAACAATTTTTTTGAAGTTACACTTTTTTTAGCGCATTGAGGATAACAGTTTCTTTGTTACGGAAGTTGCGCCCGTAGCATGCAGCGAAAACGAGACACCATGAAGTTAGTTATTAAAATGAACAGACTAACTTTTAACTATTTTCCTATAGACATCCTATTTTATTTTATTTTATCTTTAACGAAAATGTGAATATCAATTATCGCAATCACGCCAAAGAAGTATAACTTCTGCAGCGCAATAAGTACACGCACCATTTTTTAATATATTGACGCTTTGATAGTAACACCGTTCTATTATTTTTTTTGTGTTTAAAAGAGTGGAGATTTAGGTTTCTAAACATCTTAATTTTGTTTTTAGTGAACTTTCGTCATTGTAGAATAATTTATTAAAAACTAGCGGCCCGGTCCTGCTTCGTCAGGGTGTAAATAAATTATATATAATATAGCTTTTGCTCGGGATTTATTGCTAGGGTATAGTGATTTACGATAGCTCTGACCAATTCAAATGTATTAACATAAAACCCACCCCCAGCCCGTTCGGGTGGTTATTGAAAAGACCGTCAAAAATGTATTTCTTTATTTTTTAAGAAGAATATTTTTTCCGACTTTCACGTTATTCCTTTCTCCGTCCTCTTATCCATCCCGACTTCAAATCCAGGTGCAGGTTCTCAATTCGACTCATATGTATGAAAATGTGTATGTATGTATTTTTTTTTTGGTGTTGTTTGCTAAGTTTTATGGGAAAATTATTCCTTTCTTGTTCGAAAGAGGATACGCCACAAGTGATCTTATGCAAATTTTGACCAGAAATCTAATGCGATGGAAGCCAAGGGTACACTTATTGTCGTGAATTTTTACCAGATGCAACGATTTTGATTAAACTTTTTACGTTTGGTAGTCGACCCCGGTGGTGCCATTGCATGATACTGCTATGATACTGTATGCAGGGGCGGATACAGGGGGGGGCGATGGGGCGATCGCCCTTCCTCAATGTCGGAGTTTTGAATGAATTTTATGCCATACTCTGCTATATTAATGCATTAAATTTTGTTAATACACATTGCTCGAATTATTATAATAAAATTTTTCTGTTACCGCCCCCACCCAGAAAAATTCTGTATCCGCCCCTGACTGTATGAAATTGCTAGATTAAGGACCCCTAACGCTCTGCACGTTTTTAATATAGGAAAAATTATTTTCACCGGTTGGCAGTATTTTGTTTTCTTTCTTTTTTGTTTAGTTTTAATTTTACATTTTTTTAGTTAAGGCTGTCGGAACGCTTTGAATTTAAGCCAAAAATGGAGCTTCGGCTGTCAACTGATTGTAGACTTATTCGTCAACATTTTGCAAAAATTCTTTCTCTATAAGGAAGATAAAGGACAAATCTAGGTCTCTAATGGACTACTTTTGTAATTTATGTACGATTTATTAGAAAAAATTTGGCATTAATTGTACTAAAAAAACACACGTTTTCAAGGTCACACTATGACCTTATTCGTACTTATTTCACTAAACTGTTCCATCACAAACCTAAAGTGACTCTTCCTTTTTCGGAAAAGTTTTTTAAATCTTCAAAATATTTCCAAAAATTAGAGTAATCAGTTGACAGCGGCACCCTTGCAATACATTTTTTTAGCCTCGTAGTTGGCACCAGCCAAAAATTGAAACGTGCGGATGTTTTGAGCGAGACAGAGCTAAAGAAGGCCACACTCACAATATGTCTTTTGCCTACCTCGCCCCTTACCGCTGGGTCTCAGCACAAACAGAATTCTGAGCGTTCCGACAGCCTTAACATTAAAGTGTGCAATGCGTGGAAGATTTGCAATGTTTAGGATATTTTTTAAATTTTATATTAATGTTTCAGAAGAATTGCAACAGAGTCTCTCTCCATCTCTGGGATAGATTTAGTTGCGCCTTCAAGTTACCAGCCCTCATTACATCACAATTTGTTATTAATGACTATTTTAGAATAATAAATAAAAGATAAAAATATGTTTTTAATGTTAAACTTCCAAAATAAAATTTCTATACAAGTGAACAAAATATTTTACTACTCATTGAGTTGAACGTGCAGTTCGCATTTTACGTCATAACATAAATGTTAGTTTGGTTGCGTACATTGGTATAGGCGCTAATACAGCGTTTCTTGGACTTTTTCATCTAAGAATCCCTTAGATCAGACTTTCTCAAACTTATAGCTCCACGTACTCCTATTAGATTTCAAAGACAACGGTGCGGGCGAACCCCTTAAAAAACTGGGTATAGATAGAACAAAATAAGGTATTTTATTAAAAAACAAACTAGCGGTACCTGTGCGAATAATTCGCACTAAAATTCGTTTCTAATTTCTCACACTCTTTATAACTTTCTTCTTTTTGTTGTATTACATTACAAAGCTCAGTGACGGTTCAAGAAAATGTTTTTCTAAAACTGTCATATAGAGGCGCAAGTATCGAAAACGTTGAGCTGAAGCGCCGCCATACGAAAAGTATTTATACGTGAATTTTGATTAAAAATTAAACAAAAAAAATTTACCGACCGTCAATCATGTTGACGTTGTTTCAAAGTTAGAACCGTCAGATGGCAACATTGCTGCATATACTGAATAAATGTATAATTGTTATAATCAATTATTTTGCAAAAACAAAAGCAATAATAGATTTTTTAGTTGTTGATGTCGGTAGAACAAGAATTATCTATAAAATGATATAAAATTTATGTGGAGCAATTGTGTGGTTTTTTCGAAAAAGGGAGGCAAACATCTTAACCTTAGCGTATTAATATACATGACGATAGTCACAAAGAGCGATAGATGTGTCATAAATTAATGTGATGTGTGGGCTTATTGCTTGTCGCAAATTGAGTCGATTCTAGCAACTGTTTTATTTTCAAAGGCTTTGTTACGCCTTTTGGCCGGCATATTGGAATTTAAATAACGTCACACAGTTTACTGCATTCTACTTGTCACACCCTCTCATTTGATATGCATATCAAGGGGGTTATAAAGAAATAGATGATTCGCCATTTTGTGTCGACCGCCATTTTGGATTTGAAATTGTCACACTGCTGATTGTATTCTACTTGTCATACCTTTTCACTTGATACCCATGTGGAGAGAGTTGTAAAGAAGAAGGTAATCCGCCATTTTGTGGTAGCGGCCATATTGGACCTAACGGTTTCATTTCAAAACGGTTAGTCGGATTTCAATAAAAAATCAACTGATACCCAAACTAAAGTATATAAGTAGTATACTTTAACTTCATGCTATTGAAAATTTTCAAAAAAGAGGAAAGTTAGTGTTTCGGTCCTATTTTCGAAAATCTAGTTTTCATCAGATCTCTACGTTTTATGATCCTAGGAAGCTATTCTATTTTTTGTATGGAGGTTCGTATGTGTGTATTTGTTAGTGTGAAACAACCGACTGAGTTCGGATTTGCGGAATTCGAACGGGTTTATTGAAACATAGATCTGATTAGATTTTGGAGTCAATCGGTTCAGTAGTTTCAAAGTTATTCAAAGAAAAATAACATTTTTTATGTGTTTGTCGCATAACTTCTAATCTATTTGTTTATACGGTGATCAAAAAATTAGCTGACTTAAATATAAAAAAACCTATAAAAAAGTTGATTATTTTCTCTTCTTATGACTTCAAAATTCTGATCTATTTTTGTAAAATTCGTTTTTTGTAACATTCGTATCAGTTTATTGTTACGTATCTAACACATACCAGCAAGTTTTAGGAGCAACCAGTTTTCACATTTTTTATTCGACTACGTTGAGGTCAGTGCCGGATTAAGCCAGCGCGGGGCCTGTAGCAAATTCTGTCAAAGGGCCCTTGGTTTGCTTTAGGGTATTAAATAAAACAAAACTGTTACAAATAAACTATTCTGGATTTAATATGGGCAAATTTAGAGATAACACTTTCAATATCGACTTCTTTAAGGAAATGAATCTATATTTTATAATAAATCAACCAACCACAGTAGATTGGATCGTGACTGAGTTAATAAAATTTAAATAGTTCGCCTGTTTTCTCCAAATACTTATAATCGATATTATATTAAAATCGATTACAATCTCGGCTACGTAAACTCGCAAAATAAATATATACCTATATAAAAAATAAAAATCTGGCCGCTTGAAGGGTACAAATGTGGTATAGATGCTAGTCTAAATATATCGATTATAATTAAACATTAGAACATTAACGTTAAAAAGTTAGTAAAATACCTACTTATTTTTACGACTTAACGTGACGAAATAGAGTTTTAGATTTTCTAGTGGAAGTGAGGCATAGCCTAAGCGCTTCGCGTTTAAGGCATGCAAGATATTTTACGCTCCTATCTAAATTAATATTTTTTATTACGGTCAGACATGTGTTGGAGCGCGGGGCCCCCAAATTCGCGGGGCCCGTAGCATTTGCTATTCTTGCTACGTGGCTAGTCCGGCACTGGTTGGGGTTATTATGCCTCAGCCACACACTCGACGAGTGGCATGGGAAGTAGCGAGGAAAGGAGGCAGAGACGTTGTGTGGCCGCGTTACTCGTCATGTCGCACGTCATGCTCCTCGTCATGCCCAGTGCTTCCTCGATTGTCGGTTTTTTGTGCGCGAGTTAAAGGACCGGCAATAAGAGCACGAGTAAGCCGGCCACATACTCCCGCGCCACTCAGTACGCATCAAGCGGTCTAAGTGTAAACTATCGACCTCCATTGCCGAAAGGCGAAAGCCGACTGCGGAGCGTCGCGAGTACAGCAGTTTCTGGCCGCTTAGGGCAACATCGCGATGAGCAGAGCGAGGAGCAGTGCGAGGAGCATAGTCTGGCAGTAGGGTAAGATATACTTCACACTAAAACCGACGTTCACTCGAGCAAATATGCAGACAGAAACATGCGAGCGATGAGTGAATAAAACAGTAAGCAAAAATGTCAGTATTTTTAGTACGAACGGACGACTATAATTTTAGATTCAGGATATTATTACGTCAAATTAGGAAGAAAGATGTCAAATTTAATAAAACGTTTGCGCAAGTAATCTCCTGGTAAATGAGCAACAATAAATCGTTTATTTCCCAAGACACATAACTGCGGGCGCTGCATTTAATTGTTTTTATTTGAAATGGACACGTATGGGCGTTTGTTGGTGGCCCCAATTTGTGAAACAAAGCCACCATCAGAATATAAAATCACAATTAAATTAACACTCGTATAATATTATAATGTATGTCCTTTAAGAGCATGAAACATAGGCTTATACCAATAACTTAGAAATAAACTTTAAATTTAAATTTAAATGACGAAAAATAAATTAATATCTTAAAATTAATATTTTCATTAAACAATTACAGTTTAAAAAATTTAATAATTTCATTACAGAACATAACATTCAGAAAAAACAAATGTTGTCATCTGGTGGCAATATGTTCGTTTTAACGGTAATATTAAGTGACGTAGTGGCGCTAAAGTCTGAATAGAATAGAATCCAATTTATTTCCACCCTATTATATTACTTGACTGACCACTAACAGCGCGAAGTATTCGCACGGGTCCGCTAGTTGATGTATATGCAGTTAAGTTTTAAGATATTAACTTAGTTTTCGTTATTAGACAAAAAAATAATCTCCAAAATGGCGTATCAAACATTAATTTTAATACAGTATTAAGAGAGATATTTCATACCGACAAAAAATTCCTTTGAGAAATAATATATACCGATATCATAGCGTCAATGCGCAGCATTTTAGACTTTTTAATCACATGCGATATAATATTTTGCAACGTTATTATATATTAGCTTATCGCTCACCGTCCTACGCTTCGTAATCTTGTGGACACTCTTATAATATTATGTAATAATGTATATTAGGCATGTTTGAAATGACGCCAATTGTCTTTTCAAACTCGCTTGAATAAATAAAAAAGATGACGAGAACAACTTTAATATGCATAACATTATTCAATTTTCGACGAAATATACGCCAAAATATGCAGAATGTAAATAAGATAGTGTTTGTGTCTCGGAGATATAATATCAGATTTCCATCAGCAACTATAACTTTTTTAAATTGTTTTTTTTTTGAGCGACACAAAATAATGTACCATTTTATTTTGTTTCAAATTTCAACCTTCCTACCATTGTTGTCTTCATCATTATATAAAAAGCAAGGTCTAGACTAGTGTTATTTTCCCTTAATGAATAGTCACCCATGATATCCATTCAGGTTTCGACATCTGACAGACAATCGAGGCTCTACTGTAAGTATGAATAGGAGTTAATCTTTGTATAAAACAATTAAGAAACTATTAAATTAAATGAGACCAAGGTTGAAATACAAAAATTTTGAATATTAAATTACATTTTTTATCCAGACCACAGTATAGTATCTTTATTTTAGTCTTGATCGTACCTCTAAAAATGAAAATTTTTGATCTCTTGATTCTTTGCCTTATTTTTCTGTGGTTTATGTTAAAAACAATTATATATCTATTATTTAAAAAAAACTGAGCTGGGTAGAGTAGTGGTGCAGCACTAGACTCGCATTCGGGAGGTACGGGTTCGATTCCCGGCAGGGGCAGATGTGGCTGGGATATTTTCCTACTCATGCCTCTCGCCGAGAAACGATAATTCCTGTACCGGCCATCTTGATTGAGGGTTTCCATGGTTTCCCTCAATTAATTCCAGATAAATATCGAGATGGTTCCTTATTTGAGGCCATGGCCGATTACCTATCAAACTCCTAGTTCAAAAATTACCTACCTTATCCTAATTTCCTACAATTCCTTCATTCGCCCATTGTTATTATATAAGTTGAAGTTTTAAAAAAATGTAGAAAATAACGGGAGGTGGTAAATAGTAATGGTGCGAATGGCGTCTGTTATGACATAAAGTCGAGAAACGGACGTTAAACGCATTATTATTATTATTATTATTATTTAAAAATAAATAAATAAGAACACAACTATTTGTTTTAAAGAGAAAGGGGAATTTTAATGTTTAACAAAAGTTTTTTTGTCTTGTATTATAACGTACCGTAATTTTTATAAAACATAGCGTGCAACAGGTTAATCACCCGTCTGTATTAAAATAAGCGATTTATCGTTAAAAAAATCGAGTTACGTTCTATTCTTAAGATAAATTCAACTGAACGCGGTGTAATTGAAGTATATACTTAATATCATTTTTTTCGTATAGAAATAACAACAGATAATTAATAAACCAGTAACTTATATAACACTAGCCGCTACCCGCGGCTCCGCACGCGATTAAGATGAATCAATGTTATATAGCTTTTAACTGTGGTAATTAAATTTTGCGTAAAGGATTATTTTTATAACCCCTCTTTGGATTGCAACTGATTTAAAAAAATGATCGAACATTTGTAATTGATGTCCATCCTGAAGATCCATTTTAAATATTGGTGAAGAAATTTTCGAAATCGGATGAGTAGTTTCGGAGATTACCTCCTAGATCCAGATTTACAAACTTTACCTCCTTATAAAATTAGTATAGATGAAGAGTTTATGTTAATTCAAAACTTGTTATTTTAATAATTTGCACTGATTTTTCAGTCGGCACATGGTAGAACATGATTAATAATAACAAGTAATTAAAAAACACTTGAAAATTCTACAAATAATTCTTTATTTCTTGACGATCGTTTCGGACAATAAGTCCATCCTCAGGAGTACAAAAACTTATACTATAAGTTTTTGTACTCCTGAGGATGGAATTATTGTCCGAAACGATCGTCGAGAAATAATTTAATAATTATTTGTAGAATTTTCAAGTGTTTTTTAATTACTTGTTACTGTTATTTTAAGTTTATAGAGTAAGAAACAAATAAAACACTTCAAAATTGAATTAAAATTCATTGGTGTTTGAATGTTTATCTCAATGAAATAGCTTGAATTAATTTTTCCGCGTAGCTAAGAAAAGTAATTAATTACATCAGAGAAAGAGAGAATGTAGCAAATTGTTGTTACAATACCATATAAGGCTCAGTTCCTCTTGGAGCCCTGGAAATGCAACATTACTCGTCGACTGTCAAGTGTTCTTGTCCTTGAAACAGAGGTTAAGGCGGGGAAGAAAAAACGAAAAGTGGTATTTGGATGAAAGAGCAATTTAAAAAAGATACTGGTTTTATTATAATATCAATTCTAGTAGTCTATATAATTTGTAAAGGGATTTCTATCTGTAGTTCGTTTTCTTGAGATTTCTTTTGAGTATGTTGCGTGTAATTTGTCACTATCTATAATAAGAGAATCGTACTATAGACCAGAAAACTTGATCCCTGAATTTTTTGTTTGTCTATTTTAACCGCAGTGTTGTTGAAACCGGCTAGATCGATTTTGGTTGGGACCCAAATTTAAAGATATCAAAAAATATAAAAAAATATTGGTTTGACAAAAAACCTTGGATTTTTTTAAGCGGATTTAGCCGTATGACTTTAGTACGATTAAATTATATTTACCTAATTATTATTTTTGTTACAAACGGGGGCGGTTTACCTTTTTTACAGAAGAATGCGAATCGGTGTCAAAGGTCATTATCACTACGTTAAAAAAATTACAGTAGCATAATACGATAATAATAATAATAAGGTAAAATCATATGGCATGTGAGTTTAGATTTAAATATACGTTGATAAATAAATTTTGTTCGACGCGTCATTTGAAACTTTTGCATATTGGAAAAATTATTGCGTCGATATATATGATATATGATATATGCCGTCTCTTTTCATTCATTGCAATGGTTTCGTTACGATCACAAGAACGTAAGTGTCTTGATATAGAAATTCAGCCGCCGCTATAGTAGAAGATTCGGGTTCGTGTCCCGATAGTGACACTATTTCAATAGTAATTTTTTCTAATATCTTTACATAGGTATAAATAAAATTGAATGTCAAAATAACAGCTTTTTACTAAATGCATATGAAAGTATACACGGTACTTAAATATATCAAAAAAACAATTTTAAAAATTTTTGGATTTTCAGTTTACAATCAGTTTGTTCTGTCTGTCCGGGCTGTCTATTTGTTCCGGCTAGTCTCCGAAACGGCTGGGCCGATTTTGACGGGAGTTTCACTGGCAGATAGCTGATGTTATATAAGGTGTCAGTTAGGTTACTTTTATTTTAGACTAGCTGATACTCGCCACTTCGTCTGCGTTGTTTATTATATTAAACGCATACGAAGTCGCGGGTATCAGCTAGTCGCATTATAATTACAACAATGGATGTTTCATAATATTATAGCAAATTATTTGCTATTATTTCTATGTTATAAATAAATTTCGCTATATACGAGAAAACAATCAACCATTCAGCATGCGCGAGTTTATGAGCAAAAATGCAAAATTAAATATAAAAGTATATTGCCAGCCCTGGATGATGTATTGTAAAACGAGATTTTATTTATGCTCTATAAGGTCACGGACAATCTATGGTGGCAGTAGTCTGGTTCTTCGCAAGATTGTATCAGAGAACACAAAACGTGATCTGATCTACCGTGAATCGTGACTCACAATCACGGCGATTTATAAAATACTTATTTGGTTTGTTTCATACAAGCGCATTTGAAGCTCATTATCAGACTATAAAATTACCTGTGACATATTATGAGGCGTAACTGTTCCAGATAATTAAAAAATGACAAAAGGGAAATTTACGCCCGTGAAATATTAAAGTTTTTGTTAATTGCAATTATTTCTTGTGCTTTAAAAATTGTTATGTAGGATTCAGGGTCGTCAAAAATATATTTATAAAAGCAAAAATATATAAACTTAATGACAGTATTGTCGTGAACTAGCATGTGGCTTTCCTGGGCCTTTGTTATGTACTTTTTTAAAAATTATTTGATCCTTTTGAAACTCGATATTTAATTTTTTTAGAATACAAAAAAATAAAAGAGTTCAAAATAGCGACTAAATAGTAAATGAAATTTATAAGAGATACCTGATTTCCATAGAGATTAGTTTTTGATAGTTTTTTTATGTACTATATTATTATACACTTAAATAAAATGGCGCTAGATTCAAAAAAAAATACGGCCAATTAACCGCCAACTAAACAGTAAAAAATAGTTACTGAAAAAAAATGATTTTTGAGATCGGTGTTATTTAAAAAGTTTTTTATGGTAGGTAAATTTTTTTTTACTTTTCACTCATAAATGTAATGAAAATTTTCGTAACAATAATTTTGATAAATTTATAGTTGGGCACTTTATTTCATTTTAATTTTTATTGGCGTTCCTCATGTCTTTAATTTATTTGTTTCATTAATATATGTATTTTATAATCAATAATAATAATCATTAATCAGTAAATCATATCTGGTTCCAACTGGCATTTATTTTGTTTGATAAAAGGGTACGCACGTACGCTAATGTACCGAATGTCCTCGAAATTAGTGAAAATATTTTGTGGCATAATATTATTTATATATGTATTCATAATTATTTAAATAAAAAAATATTTTTAACATACCACGTTTTCAAAACCTACTAAAAAATATATAACAATTTCTTTCAGCCCATTAAAAGCATATACGCTAGAAGAAATTGATAATTTGACATTCATTTCCTATGTCACTCCCTTCAAATTTTTTCAGACAAAAGGTAACCTATGTTCTTCGTCAAGATGTAAATTGTCTCCTTGTCAAATTTTATCCAAATTTGTTTAACGGTTTAGTAACAGACAGACAGATAATTATAAGTATATGGTGGAAGTGACGGTGTTGATGGTGGAAAAACGCGTTGTCACTAAATGGGCTTCAGGACGCGTTATAGCTTTTCTTAAGAACCACGCCGCGTAATGGTCAAATATTATGAAAGTCGTGAGACGCGGTTTCACATTTTTTTTTTGTATTTATTATCCAGAAGTCTGTCATTAGAATTTCTGACAACACTTTGTTGAAACAAGCATAACTGTAGTTTCTTGGAATTATCTGATTGCAACGTTGTACGATTTCGCATCGGTTTTATAAAAGAAAAAAAATATGCACCTCGTTCTTAACTACACATACGTCTACATTTTACAGAACGTATATGTTATAGTCACTTATGTTTATTTATCAGTAATAAGAATATCAATTTCGGAGAGCCGTGCAGTGCGTATTTGGAATATCAGTATCGTAGATGTATTGAAAAAAACTGGCCAAGTGCGAGTTGGACTCGCACACGAAGGATTTCATATCACCATACAATATTTATTAACTTTACTTTATTTTTATTATTTGTTGTTATGGCGGCCATAGTAATACACACTATGAAAATTTCTAGTGTCTACCTACTACGGTTCAAAAGATACAGTCCTGTGACAGACGAACAGGCAGACAGCGGAGCCTTAGTAATAGGGTTTCAGTTGGCACCCTTTGAATCCGGAACCCTAAAAAAGGGCATCCAAATATTTATTTTGCCACGGTGTAATCAACGCGCAAAATTATCAGGCGTTCTGCATATTGAGAATGCATTATTTACATTAGTAAATGAGATACGATTGAAAATCTCAAAATCAATATTACCTACTACTTTGTATCATGCGTTCAAGCCTGTATTTTTTTTGTAAATTTAGAGCTTTATAGTGTGCTTTAATAAATCTTGCGCCGGATTGATATTTGTAAGGGCTCTAAACAGTATAGTTAGAGAAGGGATCCTTAACTTCAGAAATAATTCAACCTAAGCTAAGCCAATCTTAAAATTGCAGATTAAATTAAATTATATACATAAATTATATTCGAAGTATTTATTTTATGAAGTGTGGAAAATTAACAAAATATTCTTATTATAAGTTACAACGTTAGGTCTAATTTAGTTACAAAATTCGCAAGGTTTCACTATGCTGAGGCCCTAAGCAACTGCTTATTTTGCTTATGGGTAAATCCGGCCCTGAATACATTTTACTTCTTTTAAAAGTCATCCCTATCATCATTCCACATGTAATTACATGTCCGTGAAGTAGATTAGTTTTCAGTTTTGTAGTTTGTTTTTGAAATCTGACTAATTATTATAATCTAGCAGTGCATTTTATACGGACGTGATTTTCAAACACTTACAGATAACAGCGAAAAACCAGGTAGCATTTTCGCATTCTTCAATGAGTTGAATAACGTCATTATTGCAAGTAGTGATGTTAAAGGATAAATTACCGATTAAATAATCGCGGAAATTTATTTCGAATAGCCGCGGTTATTTATTATTATTATACAAAGCTGCGCAGAAAGTTTTGCGCATGTTTGTAACTTCCGGTCGATATTTTAATTTTAATTTTATAACCAATATCTACATACATATAAGTATAAATACATTATTTAATTCATTCTTTCGATTTATTGTTTTGTTTTTTTGTTGTTCTGAAATCGGAAGCCACCATTTTGTTTTTTAGATAGACGGTTAATTAACGGATAAATTATCCGGTCAAAATGATTATTATCATAAACAACCGGTAATTTTACATCACTAATTTCAAGCATGTTATTTAGTTGAGTAGAAAATTTTTATGTTGCGATTTATAACCATAATTTGAGCAAGGTATGATTGACCGGCCATTGACGTTGTACTTTTACCGTATCATATATAGTACAGAAGCACAGGGTTGGCTCCTTTCAATATTCCTTAATTATGTGCCCAAATACTTTTTGTATTAAGTTTTGTGAAAAAACATAATAGTAATATTAATGGCCAAAATATTCTGGTTAAAAAAATAAAGTAGTTTCTCTAAATTTGTAATTTGTAACTAAGAAAACAAGCTTAACTTTTTTTCTTTCAAAATGGGATGCATAAAGTTTCAAGGAAGCGTCCTAAAAACAGTAGTTTGGAAATTAGCTTGGAGGCAGTTAGTTTAAGACATAAATTACCTATTATAATACTCGCCACGGTTCTAAAAGGTTCTGAAGTTACTCACAAACAGCTTCCTGGTTGTTTTGTGGGAAAGGAAGACTCCCACCACCTCCCAGTTACCGGCACAGAACGTGCGCTCGTCGGTGATTGGTTATCGCTGGTTGTTGTGTCACTAACTTGTCGCTTTCCTGCTATAAAGTACAGTCCAGTACGCTATAGTTAAGTTGTTTCTTTGATTGTTAATTGAACAAAATGCCTAACACAGTTTTGCATAGACAAGCACGAAAAATAATGACGTTTTGGATGACTTTATGCAAGGAATTAGACCTTTAGATTAAAGAAAAATTAAAAATAATAATATAGCGCGAGTTTGTAGTTTCTCAACCGATTGTACCTGCGCAAGCCTCCATTTGCATCTAACTTCAGAACCTTTTAGAACCGTGGCGCGTATTATATCTGAATTATTACTTCATTTTACAACTTCGCCGTCTTACTTCGACAGTTACGATATACGATAATAATACGATAGTGAATAGTCGTCCGGATGTGGTTGAAATAAATACATGCATAATTACATTATAAAATATTATGTACAAATTATGTTAATATAACTACCGACTTATACGACCGTGCGGACTCAAAAGTATTGTTCAGTCCAGCCCTGCAAACCAAGGAAAGAAAGATTCGATGGGGTCACAATCGCACACTGCACAGCGAACGGGTCTGACTCGGGGCGAAGTTATGGTGGTACAGTCATGGCGATATGTGTTAAGTCGGCGTAAGATATACATACAGTAGAGTCCCATTAATCCGTACTAGATAAGACAGGACCCCGTCTGGATCATCGAAAGTCCAGATTAAACGTAATTTGTCTTAAAATGCACACACCACAAGTTTTAAATGGATATAACTAAAAAAAAAAATGTTTTTAGTTATTTGGGATTGTTATAATTACCTACCAATAATGCTTTTAATTTCCCTTCTTAGTCTCTTATTAATGAGCTAATTAACGAAACCTGATTTTTTTTAAATCCCATCCGGATTAACCGGATGTCCGGACTAGTAAGGTCAGAATTAGCGGGACTTCACTGTATATGCATAAACTGTACATACATAGTACAACAGATGTACCCATTTATGTATTAAACACATACATATAATATGGAAATAAGGGGTGGCGCAAAACGTAGTATCTCGCAAAACGCCCGCAATGTTCCACTTCGTAGATTTACTCTGAAGCGTAATTTTCAAGAACATGAAAATGATCATTATGAACAGGATACTTTTGAATATTTTGGGGCACGTTCACTAGTCCGACAACAGAATTTTTCGCGTATGTCGGATTAGTGGAAATGTCGCATTAGCGGATGTAAGCACGAACTACAATTTTAACTATTAAAAAAGAGTTCTTTTAACTTTTTTTTGTTCCTAAAGTCAATAACGACTTTATATAATACATATTTATAATACATAATGCATTATTGAAGGTTTTAACAATAAAACAATTTTTAATTTCGAACTTTTATAACACAAACAACGTGACCTCTTCTCCTTCCAATGTCTATTGTCAAGAATGACTCACGAAACGTCGGAGTATAGAGAAATATTTGTCAAGTAAACACGCGTGTCGGATTACAGAGCGCAATATCGTAAAGATGTCGGATTATAAAGCGACTTTTCTAGATCTCTACATACTTAAAAACAGCGGATTACTCGACATGTCGGATTAACGAGCAGCAGATTTACGATCGTGTCCTGTATAGTTAATTCTTAAGTTGTATTCCTATGAGAAAATATTTCTACAAATTAAATAAATGCCTATTTTCCATACATCGTTCAAACGACTCATGCATTACAAGTTCAGATATAAGTCCATGGATGGCAGCACGTGGATCAAGTAATACAAAATAATTAAAAGCACGCATAATGATCATCAGATTAGCTCGATGAAACCATAATATTATTATACTGTCATTGGTATTACATACCATTACCAAGCTTCTTTTTATTTGTATTCTTTATTTATTTAATATAAAATATTACGAATTAAGGTAGTTATCGTCGTACAATATTGTCAAAAAGTTATAGATTATACGCGCCACAAAAGTATACTAGCTTGTAGCTAAGTGATCCATAATTTGTACGCAAGACTATACCCGTGGAAACGTAACCCATACAGTATTCATATATGCATGTATACTTTTCTATAAAGTGTTGAACTTTAAGCCGTTATTTATAAATAATTAGACGGTCCAAAAAAAATTCTTATTTTTTTTAAACTCATAACAAATGCATTGAAAGGCTGTCAGTTTTTGGAAAGTTTCTGACAGTTAGTTCTTTTTTTATAAATAAGAAACTGGTTCAGAACTACAAAGATCGTATACAATCAATGTTAATTATCCAATTTTTAATTGAATTTATCTCGGATTATACACGGTTGATCGACTTCAAATTTTCGGGGTAATTGTATTATCGTGTCCTTAATAAGTATACAAAAATTAAGAATTTTCTGACGGTGTGCCTTAACCACGACAACTACCTTAAGTATTTAAACATTAAAGTTTAAGGACCAGGTCCAGAAATTTTATTTTTTAACTTTTTAAAGGTTTTGTGTCGGGAGTTTTTAAAATTTTTAAATTAATTTTTATTTTAAAAGTTTTAAACTTAGTTACAAACAAAATACCCGTTATGCGTCTAAGATCTCCACCGCAACTAAAAAAAGAGCTGATGACCTTGAAACGACTGAACCGTTTTTAATAAAACGTACCTAAGAACCACCGCTAGAAAACCTACTTTCAAATAAAAAAAAACGCATCCAAATCGGTTCACCCGTTTTTAAGAGCTACGGTGCCACAGACAGACACACACACATAGCGGTCAAACTAATAAACCCCTGTTTTTGCGTCGGGGGTTAAAAATGAGCTCGAATAAACGAACGGACCGGAATTTTATCGTATAATCTGAACAGAAGGCGTCCGGTACCCGATTAAAAATTGTTCCGGCGTCCGACTAGTGTGAAGGAGTGTTAAATAAAGCTAATCGATTTGACCAAATTCACGGAATAGATTCCAACACGATTGGAAATATTTATGCGCTATTGGCGTCAATGTTCAGGAGACATTTCCGTTTTGGTAGTGTGGTTATGTGTCATTCAATAGACAGAACACGCGGCTGCCAATGGCATTGTGGCAACAACTGTCAGTATTCAACGTACGTTGCGAGCGAGCGAAGCCGGTTTGCCGCTTACCGGCAACTCGAGCAGCGCTTATAGTACTGAAGTCGCCTATCACATAAGAGCACATTTCTACACGTGCTTTTTATCGCTTAATATTAAAGTGTGGGTTGTGTCGTTTGATGACCATTGATCTAATAACATTGTGATTCCGTCCTTGCTAAATTACTGGACCAATTTGCAACAGTGAACAACTGTAACAGACATTTATTCTATCTTGCAGTGATAAAAATACCTTACGTCGATGTGTTTTTAACTGACGCCGTGTTGCTAGTGATTTCTTCTTCAGCGCTTGCAGACTTTTTAAAATACGACCGCAGTGTGGTGACGTAAGGTCGTAGATATACGAGTTTTTAATTAACATTGTTGTGGAATAAACTATTTGACTTTAAGTTTTTTATTTATACATTATAATTTGTTTTATGCAGTTTTATTGTGTATTGTTAATGATTTATAACTTTGGTGACAAATCGTTTATTTAAGTGTTTTAATGAAATAATTAATTAGTCTGTGTGACATTTATGCTGTCTAATTAAAAAATTTAAAAAAACTAGTTATTCGTGTTGTAAATGAGCTGTTTATGTAAGTTATAGTAAATTAATTAATATCTTAATAGTATAATTCAATTATAGAATAGTTCCACAGAACAATATAGTAACAAGTCTTCTGGAGCTCATAAGAAAATTCAGATTATTTGCTGACTAGATCCAGTAAAAGGGGAAGCACCAAAAGCCTTCCAGGATGTGGTGCATTTGGGCCAAGAGACCACCCCATTCTATTTTAATCTTTTACTGATTTTAATAATTTATTTGTACGATTTTTTTTGAGTGTTTGAAATCTTATATTATGTGATATATGCATAGGTCCTAGTTACTATTTGGGTTACATAATAATAAAATACGTAATACTACGCCCATTAACTAACTAAATATGTTAATGCCACTGCAGTAGTGCTTATAATTTATGAACATCTTTAAATTAAAACGGCAAGGTTGCAGTATTTTGTAATCAAATATTGCTCTAGTTTAATTTCCAGTAGTGCGCAACGCGATCAACGTTTGTGGAAAACAATAACATTGATCTTTGGAAGTCTTGTAAACCAATAATAACTTTGAACAAATTTATTAAAATTACTAAAAATAGGTGTCAGGAGTCTGGACTAGAAAGTTAAACTAAAATATAAAAAAAAAATCGACAAACAGACAGAAAAGCAAGTTAAATAAAAGCTTGCAAAACACTGTCAGTTAAATTTTAAAATAACGGGATAGTTGCAGGTAAAGTTTTAACAGTAAACAAAACGTTGTGTGAAATTTTTATGATTTGATTTGAAAGCTACTTTAATTTATTTCACAAAAATGAGTAAATAATTTAAAACAAGAGAAATTATTTATAGTACATTTTAGGGTAATATGCTGACTATTAGAATATGTTATAAAAGAATGCTCTTATTGAATTGTTGAGCGAATTAGAAAATACTCTATTAATTATCCTTAATAATTCGTATCAATAACGGAAAAAGTTTGTTTATACTTGCGATGACTGTAGTAACATTATCAAGTAAATAAGTACAGTATAACCAGCGAAAGTACGTCTGTGCGGAAGAAAAGTGGAATCGCGTCTAACAGAAAAAAATTTTGTCAAACCATAGGCGGAGTGTTCTTTGCATAGTGGGTGATGCGATTATCGACATGGGAAAACTGTTCTTGATAGCTTTAATAATATTTTATTAATATATCTGAACAACACAATATATCAGTACAATACAAGAAGAAAAGAGGATCTTGTCGTTCCTTTTTTTCTGACAAAAAAACCCACATATGGTCCGAATTATTTAGGTTTACAATTTTTTAATAAATTATCTTTGAACACTCGAAGCAAAAGTTTAAAAATGTTTAAAAAAATAATTTATAAATATCTGATAAAAGAGCGTCTGTATTCGTACAAAGATTTTTTAGAGGTGAACAATGCTCCCTAACACATTATATTCTTTGACGTGTTTTTTAACAATTACTTTTTTGTATAACGGAAACCAATAAATCTATCTATCTGTCATTAGTCTATATTCAAAATTTAAGAAATGGTTATGCATGAGACGTGTTTCAATAGTTAGCCGCTCCATTGAGCGAAGCGTACTATAATGATGACTTATTTTCCCTGTTTTGATACCTTATTATCGTTTTGTTGATTTGTGGTTACTTTTTATATTTTTGACAAATCCCCACTACATAAAAATCAGTGATCAACTACAAGTTCGGCAAATACTCATACGCTTCTCCAGCTGCATCAACAGTCAGTATTGGCACAGCTGGATATTGTTTAAGACACGTCCCAGGCTACGTGTATGGGCTACTGGAATGCCATATTGTGAATCAAATGTTTTGTACAAATTAACACATACCACTACAAATAATTCGTTTCTTTTCGTGCCGCTTTTCCTAAATAAGAGACCTTATATCTTTTGGTACGCGTACTTTCTTCAGTCAGACTATATATAGATAAATAAAATTGTATCTGTACGTCGTCGAGTTACTTATGGGAGCTATTCTGTAAATTCTGTTTATTTTTTGCCCATCTTTCTAAAAAATTTAACCTCACAGAAGTTAAAGTGGGACAGAAATTTAACAGCTTCTTCTTGCATTTCCTGTGAAACTAATGGCGCTATTCTGTACGGTCGATGTTAAAATTAACAGTGCTGTTAAATTATGTTATAGCTGAAAAATTATGTTTCCTAGATAATTCCATTGCAAAGACACTTTTAATACATTTCAATTTGATTTTCAATATTACAATTTTTGACAAAGGGCTCAATATAAGTAAGGCACCAAAATTTAAGGAGTTTATAATTAGCATTATTATAGTATGGGTCACTTAATGTTACAGCAACACATTGGAACAATGTAAAAGCATACTTGTCTGTGCATAAAAACTGTCCCGCTTATATTGCATTGTGAAGTATACATGTATGACTCACTCTTTGAATTTTTAACTTATAGTTTAATGAAAAGTTGCGATTTCATTGTATTGTAAGAAGTTTTAATTAAGTATACAAAGGATAAATTCCCGTTTACCTTGACCTTCAAACACAAAATTGGCATTTATTGCCGCTTCATTGAACGATCATCGTATTTTATTATTATTATTTTTTTGCGTAAAATATAATTAGAAACTCATTTATACTTATATTTACGAGTAATTGATAACAATGCTTGGAATTAATAAAATTTACATTAAAATACTTTTGCTTGTTAATTTGACATTTTTTGTATTATTCTATGACGTTATTCGAAATTTTCCACAAACTACGCTGAAATCTGAATTGACTTTGTTATATCAGCTACATTATATTTTTAACTTTCCAAGTACCTAGCGATTTTTGTAATGCTAATAATTAGACGGTATTCCGTTGAATAAATTCTACTCGCGTACCTGCGTGTTTCGGTTGATTGCTTTTGTTAACAATCCAATAACATGTGCCAACTTTTAAAACGCTAGAATATTTACTGTACTCCCACAACTAGCATGCCAAGTGGACCAGAAATCAAGAGTGAAGTCTTTAACGTTAAAAAGGAAATTATTCAACGACGAGGAAATATAAGAGAAAATGGATTACGCATCTATGAACCGAGTTCACAACTCTAAAGAAGTTGGTGAGGTTCACATATTTTTTTCCTTACTTGTGCTACGAGACCTTCCTTTATGCCGTCAATGGTAAGGATCCTCTAAGTTTTGATCGTATATGGTCGTAGTTTTCACAATATACCTGATTTATTTTACCCGGTAGAACATTGATTTTTTTACAGGACAATGGAGTTACAGACTTTAGTATTTGATATTAATTTCAACTTGATACCTCTAACCAGCGTGGCCAGATTTTTTTTTTTTGTCAAGTCGGGATTTTGGAACTTTTTGAGTGAAAAAAGCGGGATTCTTTCGTCGAAATCGGGACATAGTAAAAAAACGTATATAATTAGAAGTTTTTAAATATTTACCTTTTTATTTGAGTTCAAATTACGTTTACGTGACAATAGATAGCAAAAAAGGTATTTTAATAAAAATATGATATTTTAAATCAGATTTACCCTCTCGTTAAATAGTTGAGTCTTATTCGTCTTCTGAATAAAAAAAATAAAAAAAAAACAGAAATCAAAATCAAAAAAACCCGGGTCGCAGTGCCAAAACCCTGCCGACAATATAGTGTATTTGCTTGTATAGGGCCGTGTGGTTTTATACTTTTATTATGTGAAATTAAGTTTGTTTTTGGGCAAAATAAAAAATTTAACCCCTTAATACATCCCTTAAAATAACATTTTTTTCTTAATTGTAATATTATTATCAATCTAACGTCTACACCGAATTAAATACACTCTTCAATAAATAAGTCACTATCTGCAAACTAGTGTTTTCATAAAATTTGTAAATCCGGTCCTGTCGGGCCGATTTTATTGAAATTGTGGGAACACTTTTTAATCACTACCGGAGGGTTAAATTTCAATTTTGAAACGATTCGGAGAATTTTTTCGGTATCTTGGGGCCCAAAAACAGTTTTCAACCCCTAAAAACTACCCTTAAAATAGCCCGATTAGGCCCATTTTAAATAGGCTTCTTGCGGTGACGGGTTTCAACACGTGGTTCAAATTTCGTTGAAATCAATTAACTCTTTCGAAAGTTATCGCGCGTACACATATATATATATATATATATATATATATATATATATATATATATATATATATAAATATATATATATATACATATATATATATACATATATATATAAACATTTTTAAAAATGGTGCCAATGTGTTTAGGAGGTTATGAAACGTCGAGAAATTTTGGTCCGACCCCTAGGTCCCGCCATCCGACCGACGCCAATAGTGTATGTTGCCATATGGCAAATACACTATTAAGAGAATAATTATTTACGCACGGTCTAGTTATCCCCGAAAAGCGGGACATTTAATCTTGATTTAAAAATCGGGACGTCCCGCCAAAATCGGGACGTCTGGCAACGCTGCCTTTAACCGTTTCTATAGAAAAAATGGTCTTAACCGACCGACAATCCGAAAGACAGACTGACAACAAAATGATCCTTACGTGTTCCCCTTTTTTTCATCTATAATATGATTGATATTTATCAACATTTACAATTATGCAAAATCACGCTTAAAGGCGCAACAATCAATCAACACCCTACATTGGCACAGCTGGATATTGCGTAAGAAACACATCTGCGCAGTTCATTACCTACCTCTTTGAGAATTTGGACAGAGGAAAAACTTGGGCGTCTCGTCGAACCGAACGAAATATGATTGATATTTATCAACATTTACAATTATACAAAATCACGCTTAAAGGCGCAACAATCAATCAACACCCTACATTGACACAGCTGGATATTGCGTAAGAAACACATCTGCGCAGTTCATTACCTACCTCTTTGAGAATTTGGACAGAGGAAAAACTTGGGCGTCTCGTCGAACCGAACGAAATATGATTGATATTTATCAACATTTACAATTATACAAAATCACGCTTAAAGGCGCAACAATCAATCAACACCCTACATTGACACAGCTGGATATTGCGTAAGAAACACATCTGCGCAGTTCATTACCTACCTCTTTGAGAATTTGGACAGAGGAAAAACTTGGACGTCTCGTCGAACCGAACGAACTCACGAAGATTCAGCCTGTTATTAATCACTTAAAAAACAGGCGGTGGCTGCTGGACTATAAACAAAAGAAACATATGCACAATCTTTTCTTTGAGTGGTCAAATAATATGCGTCCAAAATGTAGAGATACTACGTTGTATTTTTAGTGTATTTGCCATATGGCAACATACACTATTGGCGTCGGTCGGATGGCGGGACCTAGGGGTCGGACCAAAATTTCTCGACGTTTCATAACCTCCTAAACACTTTGGCACCATTTTTAAAAATGTTTATATATATATGTATATATATATATTTATATATATATATATATGTGTGCGGGCAATAACTTTCGAAGGAGTTAATTGATTTCAACTAAATTTGGACCACGTGTTGAAATCCATCATCGCAAGAAGCCTATTTAAAATAGGCCCAATCTGACTATTTTAAGGGTAGTTTTTAGGGGTTGCAAAACGTTTTTGGGCCCCAAAATACCGAAAAAATTCTCCGAATCGTTTCAAAATTGAAATTTAACCCTCTGGTAGTAATTAAAAAGTGTCCCTAAAATTTTAATAAAATCGATCCTACAGGACCGGATTTAAAAATTTTAAGAAAGACTAGTTTGCAGATAGTGAATTTTTTACTGAAAGGTGTATATAACTTGGTATAGAGGTTCGGTTGATAATAATATTGCAATTAAGAAAAAAAAGTGTTATTTTAAGGGGTGTATTAAGGAGTCAAATTTTTTATTTTGCTCAAAAACCGAGTTAAATTAACCAACTAAGTTCGCATAATAAAGCCACACTCGCTGTATTAGCAAATACACTATATTGTCGGCAGGGTTTCGGCACTGCGACCCGGGTTTTTTTTTTCGTTCGTTCTGAAAGCAGACGATCACGTTCAGAAACGATAAAGCAAAAACAAACCGCACTGTTAATGATAACAATGCTTGCCGATTACAGAAAATACTTGGTATGTAATTACAGTTGACTTGTTGCTGGAATAAATAAACCTGAAACTGGTAATAAAGCGGTAATAGAAACAACATCGTGTTAGTCTGAAGAAGTATTTCAAGCCAGTTGGCGTACTTACTAAAATGGTCTTGGTGTACCCTGACACCAATATATATTTTTTATAAGTAACCGTTCGAGTTACGTAAATTGGAAGCACGCTCCAAAAGGGTGATGCGAAAATGTTCATAAGGAAGCCCAAAAAAAAAACAATCCAAGCACATCCGTCTCATTAAAAATTATCCTGATTTCATTGTTATCTCTTTAAGATTACTATATTCGGGGAACCTTAAGGTAGTTGTCGTGGTACAATATTGTCAAAAAGTTATAGATTATACGCGCCACAAAAGTATGCTAGCTTGTAGCTAAGTGATCCATAATTTGTACGCAAGACTGTACCCGTGGAAACGTAACCCATACTGCAGTATTCATATGCATGTATACTTTTCTATAAATTGTTAAACTTTAAACCGTTATTTATAAATAATTAGACGGTCAAAAATGTTTTCTTATTAGTGTATTTGCCATATGGCAACATACACTATTGGCGTCGGTCGGATGGCGGGACCTAGGGCTCGACGTTTCATATCCTCCTAA